>OY284472.1:3794908-4994908 GCA_958336335.1 Dilophus febrilis | reverse complement strand
TTGCAAAAGGATCACTTAATTAATACAGTATTAGAAACCAAGATAATTTGAAAACAAACCGAGATAAATAAAAAGCTTTTGTACTATTTTTTACATTTACGATATTGGAACTGATAGAGATTTCGTAGAACGCACAATAGCATGATCAATTTAGATGGGGGAACCTTTATATTATTATTAATTTGTGTGTATAAATATCTTTTGGCAATAAATATTATAAAGGTTTAAATAATATAGTAATGTCTTAATGGTTTTTTAGTACCCTTAACTCGAATGAATTAAAAAAAAATAATTATGATTATGTGTAAAACGTGATGATGCATTTTTGTATACATTGCAATCAGTATATTTATTCATTCAAAATAGATGTCTATATCTGCCGTCATATGTTTATATAAATAGAATACCAAAAAATGATATATATATATATATCTATAATAAAATGCTCCTTGAACATTTGACCTAAATATCCTACATATAATGGTATGGATGGTATATCGACGACAATAAACATATATGATGATGGTAATATTATTATTTGTGAAAATATATATTAAAATGCATCATGTTCCTATACTTGCATTTTTATAGAATTTAATGAACTTTTTCCGGTATTACTTTTTTACATAACTCAAAAATCTAATAATAAAAATGAATCGCATAATTAAAATTATATATAGTTTTTGATACGTCGTATAGCAATTCAAAAACCTATAAAAATCTACGCAATTAAAACTACGAATATATATCTATTAATAATTGATTCATAATCATATTGATTAAATATGAAATTCGCAATAAATATAATTATGATAACATTTTTTTTTTCTCACATATAACAATAATACATCAATTCAAATAGGTTTTATCGTTTTATTATAATATAATAGTATAATGAAAATATATTTGATGACAAAAACAAACAAAATTTCAACAGGTTTATATATATATATAGAAAATTTATTATAACAGCTGATAACCACAAGAATAAAAACACCTTGGCTGTATAATATTATTATTATTTTATTATTACATATACAAATAATAAATAATCAATTATTTATTTTATTGTTTTGTTATATATATATATAACAATTTTAGAATTTATATTGTTAAGAAAATATTGTTTATTTTATTTGTACATATTATAAGAATAAATCCATATGACACGGGGGCCACAAAATATATTTGAAAACAAAAACAATAACAACAACAATAACAAACATATGATAAGTTCAAATTACAAACAAAAATATAACAATAACAAAAACAAAATACATTATATATATATATATTATATATATATATATATTCGACTCCCTTAGTCCCTTATATTATAATTCCATCAATATATAAACAATCAATTAAAAGGTGCACTTTGCAAACAAAGTAAAAAAGAGACAAGAAATACTGCGTTAAGAAAACTTTGTTGTTGGTTTTTTTCCAACAAAATAAATATGTAATTCAACGATAGAACAAAGAAATTTTGTATATAAAAAAAAATTAAAATAACATTACATTTCAATTTGTTCAGATGCATGCACTAACCTTTTACGTTTTCCACATTCTAAAACTTTAAGTTTTTCCCAACCTTCATCGGTTTTCACCCAAGCTTCACCAGGTGATCTCCAATCTTTTGATATAAAAGGCATAATATATTCGATATCTTATATACGAATTATCCACAAAAACTGCACTTTTATTTTTTATTTAATTAATAATAGAAATATATATATATAAAAAAAACCGTATCTTTTGTTTTTTTTAACGTTTTAAAAACAAAAAATGATTACACAAATATTGAATTCATAAAAAATTTCATAACTTTTATTATACAAAAAAAAAAAAAACACAGTTACAAAAATTTAACCTTTTTTTTGTTTTTTAATTATTATATTATGATAATAATTTTAATTATTTTATAAAACAAAACACAAATTAACCATATAAATTTTAATTATTAACAAAATTCACCACAATAAAATGTATTTAATAATTAAAATATTTAACTACACTAAAAAAACATTATTCAAAAAAACAAAACGCAAATGAATACTTTTATTTTATTATATTATATGATGCGATTGAATTTGCTTCAATATATTGCTCTGCTGTGCTGCTACTGAATTTTTCTCTATTAAAAAAATTTTTAATGGAAATGGTAATTTTAAAAAGGTATATATGCAAATTTTGTCTTTCCTCTTGGTCTTCCCTCAACAAATCAAATAGAGGTATAATAAAAATATTGCGTTGTTTTGTTGCATGAAATACACGAATAAACAATTTTTTTTTTTTTATTATATTTACACAAAATAATTATACACAATAATAATTTTGCTATACTTTTGCTTTACTAAATCCCAAACACAAATAAATATTATTGTTGCCTTTATAGTATAGTATTGTTTAGAAAAAAAAATGGAAAAGAAATACAACCAACAACAAAAAAAATGCATCCCCATATATAAAAAAAAATATATAAACAAAAACAAAAAACAGCTGTCTCAATTTATGGCCATTTAATTTTATCAAACATTTTTATTTGATTCATTTATATCCGTGGAATAAAAATTGGAAATCGCCATCTATGAAATAGTTGCCAAAAGAAAATTATCACAAAATTATTTTTAATTTTTGTCACACAGAATTTTCCTTTCATAACCAAACTTCACGCATGTTTTGTTGATTAAAAGGAAAAATTTCATAACACTGAAGGTTGGTTGGTCGTCAGTCAGGATTTATTTTCACATTTTTCATTATTATTATTATTATTGTTGTGATATAAATTAAATTTAATAGACGAAAAATCATGGAATCAACTGGACCAAAAATTCAAAATCCTGATGCTGGTCGTAAATTAAAACAATCCGAAATTGATTTTATGAAATTAATTGAAAAACAAAATTTTGAACGTGTTACAAAATTGAAAAAACTACGTAAAAATAATATACTATTGGGATTAACATTGGGTGTCGGTGTTATCGGAATTTACGCCTATTCAATATTGGCCGTAAAACAAGAAAAGTTTTTAGATGATTTTGAAGAACCCAAAAAAATTGCTATAGAATAAATTTGTTGATAATATATTATAATTTAAAAAGAAGAATAAAAAAAAACAATAGTAATTTTGCATTTCTTATCTATATATATTAAACTGTGTTGTGTTTATCAAACATTAAAATTACATAAAAACCAAAAAAGTTATCATTAGAATTAATAAATAAAATAAAAAAAAAAAATGTCAAAAATAGCTACAGCTGCAGTTGTTGCTGCTGCTGGTGCTGCTGCTGCTACAACTATACAACCATCAAAAATGATGGGACAACGTTTACCACCATTACCAACAATTCGTGATATTATTAAATTATATAAATTACGTGCTATAAAACAATTATCACAAAATTTTCTAATGGATGAACGTATAACTGATCGTATTGTTAAGGCATCCGGTAAACTAGAAGGACATCATGTGTTAGAGGTTAGTAGATATAATATATATTTATTCTTAGAACTTAAGAATTTGGAAATGATAACTAATAATGATTTTTGAAAATAAATATATATATATAGATTGGACCAGGACCAGGTTGTATAACACGTTCAATATTACGTAAACGTCCAGAACATTTGGTTGTCATTGAAAAGGATAAACGTTTTATGCCAACATTAGAATTACTATCGGAAGCCACAACAAATCAAACAAAAATGGACATTCACTTTGATGATATTTTACGGTATCCAATGGAAAAAGCATTCCCCACCGTTGCTACCGGTCAATATGATTGGCATGGTTCAGTTGCACCAATTCATTTAATTGGTAATTTACCATTTGCAATATCAACACGTTTATTGATTAATTGGTTAAAAGATATAAGTTTAAAACGTGGTGCATGGTCATATGGACGATCAACGATGGTGTTAACATTTCAAAAAGAGGTGGCCGAGCGTATAGTTGCACCGATGATGGCCAACAATCGATGTCGTCTATCGGTTATGTCCCAAATATGGACAAAACCGGAGATGCGTTTTATTATATCGGGAAAATCATTTATACCGAAACCAGACGTTGATGTTGGTGTTATGAAATTAACACCATTAAAGGTACCGTTAACCACCGTCGATTTCGATACAGTCGAAAAGGTAATGCGTTTACTGTTTTCAATGAGACAAAAATATTGTCAACGTGGTATTAGTAATTTATATCCGGAAAATTTACGTGAACAATTAACAATGAAAACATTTCAATTGGCCGAAGTTAATCCACGTGCAAGAAGTTTTCAATTGTCTAATGATGAATGTGTACGTTTAATTGAAGCATATAATCGAATAATTCAAGAATATCCAGATATTATTACATATAATTATCGTGCAGAAAGAATTCGTGGCAATTCTTCTGATCTTCCATTGGCTAAAACGAATGTTTTACACAGCACAGATAAAGATTGTGATTTTGATAGTAGTGATGATGATGATGATGATGATGAAGATGGTGATGGTGATGATGGTGATGATGGTGAAGATGATAAAAATGATAACAAAATTTGGAAGTAATTCCTTTATATTCATTTAAAATTTTTCTTTAGTCTATTTATAGTTTTTTTTTTTTATTATTATAAACTTAAGATTGTTGAAATAAATTTTCAATGTATTCTTATGTGCTGAATTTTTCTTTTATGTTAAGATACAATTATTTAATGAATAATTGAATATTGTTGACTTTGATAAGTTTAATTACAGATAAAATACCAATCAAAATTTAGTTATAACCAGTATTGAGATAATACAATCAGATTTTTTATGTCTTAAGACGGAGAATGTGTTAGAAATTGGCAATTTCTAATAGATTTATCTATATGATAGCATATAATTTTGCTTTCATATGAATTTTCACGCATATTTTCCTAGTTTAAATAAAATACAATAATAAATGAAATGAGTAGAATCTGTTCGTTTTCACATTACACGAAATCATTTAATGAATATTTTTAAATACGAAAATGTTCATTAAACTTCCTTGATCATACGAAACGATAACACATCCATAATATATTATTAACGCATATGTATAGTTATGGTTGATTCGTTCATCGTTCAGGATATACAAAACCCCGCATATGCGGTAGTAAAGATCCCCGCATAAATATATATATAGATTTATAAAAACAAAATCAGATTACAACAAAAGAAAAATGTGTAAACAAAACAGCAAAGAATGATTATGATATAAAGAGGACACAGACAATTTACAATATATACCTCCCTAAATGTTCTATATAAATATATATTCAAATATTTATATAATACTCTGTTTTACGTTCGTGATTCTACGTACTCAAACCATGAATTATGAATTATATATATTGTATAGATTTTTTTATCCTTTTATAAATAAATTCCTTTTTTATTTATTTTAATAAAAACTCATACATATGGACGGGTTTATAACGTATTTTTTGTGTGTGCATATAAAATGCATTTAACAAAATAAAGACACTCATAAAAAAAAAGAACACTATAAACATATATTAATGCATATAGTCTCTACTCTATATAGCAGTTTAACCACCCATTATTTTGTATTTCATTATATAAAAAGTAAATTAATATTATTGTAGTAATGTATTTGGTAATTTATATTTTGATATGAATGTATGTATACCATCTGTACATCTGCGTTAGACTTTAGCGGGTTCGTTCTATCGTATATATATAGTATTCTATAGTACATATATATTTATAATTTTTTTTTTCATAATTATATTTTTATCAAATCGTACAAATAAAAATTATAATCGGTATGGGTCTCTTTTAATATCAAAAAATATATCTCTATATAAAATAATGTGCAGTGCACGCAGACAATATAATATATATTATAAAACGGTACAGATATTTGTTTTCGTTTTGAAATGTTTTCGTTGTTAAATTATTGTTAAAAGGAATCGAAAATCTATACTGTAATTACTAAACATAAAATTACAAACATATATTTGGAACATCATAAGAAAAATGCCAGATGAATGTAAATGAACGATAAATATATGGATTGGATCAACTATCGGCCGGCGATCTCTATTCAATTAAACATTACAGACTTTTATCCTATATTCATAACGAGTCCGTAACACTTGGTGAATATCAATGGGCTAATTCTGCAATGATCACAAATGTAAAGTAAGCAAATTAACAAAACTATTGTTAATTTTACGATCGTAAAATTTTAGGAATATAAATTACTATAATATGAAATCCATGAAGGAAAGGATTTATTCTTCATTACGTAGCAACAAACAGTGATTGATGAAGGATAATCATGAAAGGATATATGAAGAACGATATAAAACTCTTATTTTATATTTCGTTGAGCTTAAATATTATTCAAAATTATTAAAACTCGAAACGTTTTGAAGGATATTTAACATAATAAATAACTCGTTCAAAATAGATATATGCAATGTTATTCATTTTAGGTTACCCTGCTAAAATCCTATAATATAAAGTATAGTAGCAGCCTATTTCTATATATATATATTTATGAATTTATGTATCGTGTCTAACTAAATGCTGAATTGTGCGAGGGGAAAAAATTCTGTTATAGTTGTACTTATATCTAAAAACATACACAGTAATGTACAATCCATAACGTAAAACAAACGTATATCTAAAAAAAATAAAATAATATATCGTTAAATATATATATTTTTTAATAGTATTCTACTATAGTAAATATATAGATTTTATTTTTTCAATTATTTTGGCAGACATTTCCTTCATCATCACATATTTTAATTATAAATAAAAATATGTTATTTTCTATATAAATTATCAAACGGATTAAACTTTGAAAATATATGTATATACATCATAATTTATTTCATCCATATAGAGATATATTCATATATTCAATTCAAATCAATAATAGTGTGATCGCATATAAAGAAAAAATTAAATATAGAAAATAGATTTGAATAAGTTTTAATGATTTTCCAAATATTTACTAAAAAAAAATGTGCCGCGATAATTGATTTAAAGTGATTTTTTGATTAATTGTAAATAAAAATTTTGAACAAAATCTATTTTGCGAATTTGTGATTTAAATAAATGAAATAATAAATGAAACAATACAATACGGGATATAAATATTCATATAAAAACAAAGGGGCGTCGTTTTTGTAACAAAATATAATACCAAAAAATAAAAACACAAGTGTCTAATATTATATAATAATTATTATATTTAGGTAGGTTATATTACATTTATTTATTTAGTTTTTCTTCTTTTATAGATAAAACAAAAATTGATTCTAATCATTATTTTATAAATAATTATTTGTTGTTATTTATTATTATTATTATTATTATTAATTTTATCTAATATATGTTACATATATAAATAATAGGGCATGAATATATACGTAATATATATTTATTTATTAGTGGAATATATTTATATAAGTACAAATTTTCAATAAATTTTTCCATATACAGAAATAATTACATTTCATTATATATATTAGAATATATTTTCTATTCTCTATTATATAGATACTGCAAAATTTGTTTTTGTTTATATATATGCATGTGTAAAGAATTTCCATAATGAAAAGCGACAAAAGACAAAATTTCATTAAGCAACTAAAGGGTACAGAAGCTCTTCACCCAAATTACAGATAATTAAGGAAAACTATACCGAATTTCCATAAACAAACTTACAGATATTGGAAAATTTGGAAAAAATTATACAAAATTTTACATAAAATTGTTCAGAATTATACAGAATTTCCTTAAGGAAATAATACAGAATTTCCTTAAGGAAATAATACAGAATTTCCTTAAGGAAATAATACAGAATTTCCTTAAGGAAATAATACAGAATTTCCTTAAGGAAATAATACAGAATTTCCTTAAGGAAATAATACAGAATTTCCTTAAGGAAATAATACAGAATTTCCTTAAGGAAATACAGGAATACAGAATTTCCTTAAGGAAATATAAGGAATACAGAATTTCCTTAAGGAAGGAATTCCTTAAGGAAATAATACAGAATTTCCTTAAGGAAATAATACAGAATTTCCTTAAGGAAATAATAGAGAATTTCCTTAAGGAAATAATACAGAATTTCCTTAAGGAAATAATACAGAATTTCCTTAAGGAAATAATACAGAATTTCTTTAAGGTAATAATACAGAATTTCCTTAAGGAAATAATACACAATTTCCTTAAGAAAGTTATAGAGGAAATTATTCAGGATTTACTTAACCAAATCATTGAGAATTTCCTCACAAAAACACAGATAATTCCCTTTAGTAAATTATACAGAATTTCCATAAACAAATTATACAGAATTTCCTTAAGCAAATTATACAGAATTTCCTTAAGCAAATTATACAGAATTTCCTTAAGCAAATTATACAGAATTTCCTTAAGCAAATTATACAGAATTTCCTTAAGCAAATTATACAGAATTTCCTTAAGCAAATTATACAGAATTTCCTTAAGCAAATTATACAGAATTTCCTTAAGCAAATTATACAGAATTTCCTTAAGCAAATTATACAGAATTTCCTTAAGCAAATTATACAGAATTTCCTTAAGCAAATTATACAGAATTTCCTTAAGCAAATTATACAGAATTTCCTTAAGCAAATTATACAGAATTTCCTTAAGCAAATTATACAGAATTTCCTTAAGCAAATTATACAGAATTTCCTTAAGCAAATTATACAGAATTTCCTTAAGCAAATTATACAGAATTTCCTTAAGCAAATTATACAGAATTTCCTTAACTCTCCGTTTGGCGCGTGGGTTCCGCTAGACCTTTTAACCATTTCAATCGTTATTTAGTATGCGATCTATTGAGCCAGCAACTTGAAACTCTGTGACTTTTCTTAACATTTTATCTCCTATTATTTACCGTCAAAATATTGGACGTGTTTGCGATAAAAACATTTGGATACAAAACTCTCATATAATTGTATGGAAATACATATAGAGGTCTGGCCGCAGACCCCATGTGCCAAACCAAAGGTATTAAAATATGTGCCAAACGGAGGGTTAAGCAAATTATACAGAATTTCCTTAAGTTATTAAAGGAATAATCCGCATTTATAATTGTCAGATGCTAATAGAGAGAGGCGTACTTTTAGCTAACATATTTGATAAAGTTTTTATATAAACATATAAAACATTTCATAATCTTTAGATATACATATAACAAAAACAAAACTATACAACAAAACATAAATATTTTATCTTATTCATATATATATATATATATATGTCGTATGTATTATATATATTAAAATATATGCTTTTGATATTTAAAAAAATAATGTTTATTTACTACACATTCGTATAATAATACATATTTTTTATTTATCCAAAACAGAGCGTTAACAAGAACAAAAAAAAAAAAAAAAACATTTCTTTTATATAAAAAAAAATTAATTCTTTTCATTAAAAAATTCTTGTTTTATTTATACACATATACAATAATTCTTTGCTCTTATATATTTTATATTTACATATGGTCCTGTATGTATATAATTTTGATATCAGTTTTTTTTTCGTAATTTTTCGTAAAGATTATAAGAGGAAATATGCAACACATAATCGTATGTATATTTCCTATACATATATTTTTATATTAAAACAAATTTAAAACATATCTATACGATAAAATTTACGGAAATGTCTATATACATATATGAATATCACATATGAATAATATTCTTTGTTGAACAACAACAAAACAGCAATTTTTAAATTTATGTATTTTTTTTTTAACTTATAGCAAATAAATTCTGAATATATTTACTTAAAACAGAAAAAATATATAACATTTTATCATCTCAACACACATCTACGCATTTCATTAGAATCAATTAAAATCAATTGAATTCAATTATATATAGATAGCATTTATATTTTGTTTATTCATACACAAAAAAAATTACGTATATATGCTGTATAAAATGTAATGTGGTCTTTAGATGCAATGCTATGAGTATATTTTATAAGAATATTTGTTGATTAAATAATGAGTATTCTTTTAGTTCTGTATGTCACAGAAAATTTAAGTCAAATTTATAATTTTAAATATTTTTCTTTCTTTTACAGTATATATTCATTTTCACATAAAAAATGATTCCAACCGATTGTTATTCAACAATTATTGTAAATGATCAATTAATAAAATCAACATCATCATCAGCAGTAGCAGTAGCAACACAATATCGATGTGCACCTACCACCACCGATGAAAATACATATCCAATTGATACAAAATATGATAGTCGATCGGATAAACCATTAATGGCATATGCAATATATAAAAAAAATTTATTATTACAATCAAAACCATCGAATACAAATAATAAAGTATTAAGAACACCAAAGGATATTTTAATAGCTGCCTATACCGGTTGTAATTTAGTTTATGCATCACAAACATCAATTGAAATGGCAGACAGATAAAACTATATATATACCAAATATAATTATATAAATATATATGGAAAACTTAAAGAGGTTAAACAATGTAATAAATTAACATCATACAAAATGATAAAAAATATGCAATATAATATAACGATCATTATTTTTTATGGGTGCAATAAAATTAATTAGTCTGATTTTTGTTTGCAAACCAAACATCCAAATGGAAATTCACATGAAGATATAGAAGATATATGATTTTCTTCTTCCTTTTTCTTCCTGATATACAAAACAATTATAATTATAGTTTTACAATTTATTATTAGTTATTTTTATTATATATATATACTATACTTGCCATATTATATTTTATTTTATATTTTAAATTATTAGTTAATGAAATTTAAATAAAAAATAACCCAAAATAAATACTCATATAAAGGCGACAAAAAAAAAAGAAAAGAAAAGATTCTTAATAAAATTTTATTTATTTCTTGTTTGTTTAGAATATAAATGTCCGGTTTTTTTTTCTGTTTAATTATGTAATTTATTGTCTTTTAATTTATTAATTATAGATAATTAGATTATTAGATTAATTATAAAATATTATTTATTGAAAATTTATTGTAATATTGTATTTTTTTTTTTATAATTGCGATATTCTTTTTAATTGATGTTTTGTTTTTCCTTTTTTGTTGTATATATCGATATCGATAAAAATGGAAAATGCATGTTTTTAAAATATTTATTATAAGATAAGCGATGGGGGGAAATTTTGTAATAATCGCTTTTTGTGCGATGTCATGGTCGTGGTTTAAAGAAATTAAATTATGTATTAATGCGATAATAAAAAAATTAATTATAAATAATTAAATAATAAATGTAATATAAAACAAATAAATTATATATTATATTATTTGTTTTTTTTTTTTTAAAAACTCTCTTTTTAATTGATAAAATGATTATGAATATAATATCATATATTAGGATTAAAGTTTAAACGGTTTTATAATGGAGGAAATTCTGTATATAACAGAGGAAATTCTGAATACATTTTCCAATGGAGGCAATTGTGTAAAAATTTTTAAATCACAACTCTGCGTATACACATTTTCAAATAGGAGAAATTCTGAATAGATTTTCTAATATATAGAGAAAGTTCTGTATAATTTTCATAACGGAAATTCTGTATAGATTTTCTAATAGGTAAAACACTGTATACATTTTCTAATAGAACAAATTTCTGTATAATTTTCTATAATCGAGGAAATTCAGTATAAATTTGACAATAGAGGAAAATTCTGTTAAATATTCTAACAGTAGAGGAAATTTCTGTTAAATATTCTAACAGAGGAAATTTTATGTATAATTTTAGAACAGATGGTTCTAATAAACGAAATTCTATATAATTTTCTAATAGACCAAATTCTATTTAATTTTCTATGCATAGATATTCTAATAAATGAAATTCTGTATACATTTTCTATAATAGGCGAAATTCTGTATCATTTATGGTTACGAAGAAATCCTGTCATACATTTTCTAAAAATATAGAAGAGAAGTTTCCACAAAAACTATTGGTAAATTATTTCATAAATCAATAAATAACAGTAAAATCCCATCCCATCCCGAATGAATTCACAAAAGGAACTTATTTTAAATTAATCAAAAGACTGCGGCTAAACCAAAATTATTTGCTTTAATATATATAGACATGGTAAAAACATAATATAAAAAAGAAAATTAATTTAATTTTTTTTTGTTAAAAATACATTTTATTGGTAAAAAATTTATATATTGACTAGAAAAATATAGAAACCACACGTTTTTATTATTAATATATATCTATGTATAAATATATTGACTGTTTTAGAAATAGAAAATTAAAAATTAACTTAAACTAATAAATAAAATAAAATATAGTTTTTTATATTTTATATTATTCAGATTTACCTATTAAATGATTACGTAGAGATTGTATTATTGGATCATTCGGTGACAATCCTTCTTGATTTATTAAAAATGTAAGTGTTTCACGGACACAAACAGCATATCCAAGTTCTTCAGCCATTCGATCATTATTACTATTAATCATTTGATTTGTATTTGGATTTATGATTGTAGATTGAGATTTCGAATTATTGTCACGATGATGATGTTGATAATGCGGTATCGAAGCTGATGATGATGATGATGATGAATCACTATCAGCATCACTATTAATTATATTTTTACAATCATCACTATTTAATTCACATTTTAATTCATCGATTTTTTTTAATGCTTTTTTAACATAATTAATAATTGTTTTATCTACATCTAGAGCAGAATCATCAATTTCACATTTATTATTAATATTATTATTGATAATCAAATGTTTTTCATCAACATTATTATTATTATTATTATTTGATTTTGTTGGAATTGTTGAATTTAAATGTTTTAGATTCAATTGATTTTTATAAATTATATTCTTCTTATTATTATTATTATTATTAGTAGCAACGCCGGTTTTTGATGATGATGGCGAATATGATAATGTATCTGAAGATGTTATTTGATGCTGTTGAGAATGATAAGGAGGACTAGGAGATGCTGTTGATTCAGATGATAATGATGATGGTGATGATGATTCTTCTTCTAATAGAATTCTTTTTGAACCATTATTATTATTTATTCTCATACATTTTTCTTCTTCTTCTTCTTCTTCTGGCGAATATTTTCTTTTTAAATCACCACGTTTATTATTAGTATTACAATAATTATTTAATTGTTTTGCCATTGTTTTTGTCACTTAATTATACACATAATCGCATATATAGATATAAGTATATTATAGAGATATAATTTAAGCCCCGGTAAATCACGGTAATTATATTATTTAAATTCTTATTTGAACTATATAATCAATTTTTTAATTTATTCTATTTAAATATATATTTGTAAAACTTTAACAAAACTTTATTATTATTATTAGTATTATTAAATATATATAGAGGAACCACACAAAAACGCATCTTGTTCTCTGTTCACTGCGTGTATTAATAATGAATGTGATATGCAATTTTAGTAATACTAATAAAAAAAAACCAAAAAGATACGAAAACCAAAAACATACAAAAACTTTTACAGGGGTGATTGGATGACAGCTGCATTTTTATAATTATGTATTTTACAAAATCAAAATAATGAAATTAAAAAAAAAACCAATTTTTTTAAAGTATATTAAATAAAAGGTATATATATATATATATAGTAAATATATAAGAACTCGCACATGTATAATAATATTAATAATAATAATAATAAAGAGGAAAGCAATAAAGCAGATGCACTTCGGCACCAGTTTTGTTATATATATTATTATTATTATTATTATTATATGTATTAATGATATGGCATATGCATACTAAATATACAAATTCATTTCATTCATATATTTATTATTATTATTATTATTATATATATAATTATATATATACAGAGTTGGAATTTAATTCATTACTACAAATTAAAAATTGAATCGGCAATGAATTTAAAACATCATCTTCTTTTTATTTTGGTGAAATGCTTGGCAAATTTTGCCTTGATCTATCTATAATAATATAATAGTTGGTTTCATAATTTGTATAACTTGACAACAAAACTTAAACAAATTCCAAATGATATGTGTATGGAATTGGGTTTGGAAAACAATACACAAATTATCTATATATAGATATAAAAGAAGTAAAATACGCAATTTATTTCATTCCAACCTAATCATCAAAATATAAGAGGTATATTATTATAAAATCAACAAAATCGTTAGTTTATATGGTTTAATTTTTGATCAATTTTGTTTTTAGTAAGTAGATATATTTAACGTTAATATTATTATTATTATTATTATATTATATTCATATAAATAGGATCATCTGCTTCACATGTTCAAAAATTTGTTGTTATTTTTTGATTTCTATGAATCGTAATAAAAGTAAGATAGAGGATTTGCAATATATATTTCTATTATCATATCATAATTAAAACTTCTTTATACAATCCAAGAGGTGTTAATTTCAAATAATCATATATTCATAATTGGTATTTAAATTATATTTGTATAAAGTGATTTTTTTATTTGTTTTATCATTAAAAACATCCAATTTTTTTATATATATGATTTGAATTTATTTATTTTTAATTTCCTTATCAATTTTTAAATTGTTTTTTGTACTCTATATTTATACACCTATTTCTATATACATAGTCTAATATAGAAGTGATATAAAATCTTTCATCGCTTTTATATAAATAAAAAATGGGAAATTTGAAATATTAATGTCCGGTTTTTAATTACTATATAATATATATATATTAAATGATTGAATTCCCAAAATATATATATATATATATGTAAAATTGAAATTGTTTTTTAATCAATATTTCTCTATATTTTTGTTTATATATTCCTCATATATATCATAATAAATCTTTATAACATCAAAAAATTATGTTATCTACATCCTTTTTTTCTTCTTTATATAGGTAACTATACTAATTACAAATTGTATATGGTAAACAAAACTGGGATCGTAAAGTTTCGTATATATATGTGATCAATAAATATATATATATATATAGGTAAGCACTTGAAAGGATGTGTGTACGCCGCAAGGATATAATAAAAGGTATATATATACCTGCGAATAAGATAAATAGCACTATACATAAATGCACTCACCATATATATATATATATATATTAAAATGTTATATAGTTATGCGGTTTAGAAAAATATATTTACAAGCACACAATATAGAGTTTCCATTATTTATATATATGGTATATTAACCTTTTTCAAAAGAAATTTTACTTTATAAATCCGCATCAAAAAACACCATACAAAAAATTATAAGAAATTATCATATTTTTGGCTGGTGCACATTCATAATAACATATGTGTATAGAGCGACAGCAGATGCAATATATATATGTAGAAATCATATACAAAACCTTCATCATCATCATCATCATTCAATTCACGTAATAAACTTGATCTTTATAATACCAATATATATATATATATATATAATACTATAAAATTTCTGATAATATACAGAAGGATTTCTTTCGAGGTGCATATGTTTCTTATATTTATATATATATAAGTGTGGATAAATATATAGTGAATGAAATACAAAGAAACGATGATTTTATATATATGTACATGCATCATTGCACTGAATGTGTTGCACATTCATATATTCGTTTTGTAAATGGTTTTGACTCACCTGTTTAATATACATATATACATATCGCCCTATACAGTCCTTAAACTTTTTGAAAAAAAAAACCCATATGTTTTTTAAAGAATATATATAATATACGTATATTACAAAAACAAAAATTGTATTTGTTGTAAATATATGTTCATGTATCATTATTATATAAATATTAAGAATGGCACGCGCGCATTCAATCGACCTCTCACCATATATATTCTATATACTATATAGCTTTTGTATATATACCTTTTTGATCACGCAAAGTATAAACTATACTGTAACTGTATATATAAAGGTATACGCGATAATATATCAAAAAAAAAATAAAAGAGAGACATAAATTTAAGTGTTATTTATATTAATTTTCACTAAATTTCCCATTTCCCAGATGATTCCATATATAGGACTTTTAGGAGCCATATAGAAAATGATTCGGTATAATGTTCTGAATATAAGTTTAAAAAAACGGACTACTGAACATCATCGAATATAGAGTTGAATATATCATTGCTTAACAATATATAGAAAAACAAATCTAGGAAAATTAAGACATGGCAGTTTATATAAATAAAAAAAAACATCTGTTGAATTATATAACGAATACAAAAGAAAACCCATGTGAAAATCTAGAAAAATTATCAATTCTAAAGTGGTTTATGCAATGAAATCCCATCAAATATTTTGTATAAATAATCTCTAATATAAATAAAACTGTTTGAAATTTTCAAAATGATTGGTTAATTAATTTTCAAGAAATTGCATTCAAAACTTATTGTGATTTAATTTAGAATTTTTTCATAATAAAACACGACTACATGAATATCTTGGAAAATTCTCAATTCTATGACTAAAAGTCCATCAAAGGATAAACTCAATCCGCAATATGACTCAATCCTCAATTCAGTGTTAGGAACATTAAATGATCAACATATACAGAAATCATTATCCGAAATCTTAATACCAAATTATATAGATATAATTTTGCGTAAATTCCCACAAATATAAGAAACGATTTTATAAAAGGATATTTATAGTTATATAGTTATTATATAGTTAGTTATTACAGGATTCAATACGTGTGGTGTATGGCGGCAACATGCGATAAACGAACGTGAATTTCTAACTATACAATATTATATATGACCTGTACGTACACCGTCGTGCGAATAGATACATATAAAAAAGTGAAAAAAAAAAAGGATATACTAAAAAAAATAAAAGACATACAGCAGAGCGAGCGTTTCAAGCAACGTATATAAAAACAAAATCAATTTGTTTATTTCACATCTTATATATATAATATATAGAAAATATGTAGCATAGTGAATTAATTTTATAAATCTTAATTTTAGTTAAAAAAAGAAAATTGTTTTTATTTTTAGACAAACTTAAATACGAATTTATATATAATTACAAATTTTCAATTAATATATCTCGGCAGTATAAAGAATAAATATAAATATAAAGAATAATGTGTTAAAAATATAAATAAAAGTGGTATATCTATAAATATATAATTATAATGTTGGAAAAATTTAGAAAATATCAACAAAATGTAAGTAGTATTATTATTATTATTATTATAAAATTCATATAATTTTCTTTTATTTTCAACGTCTGACTATAAATGCACTTGACTTGACTATATATACATATAATAGAAAAGAAACACATAATACATATATCCTTCGATACTTTTTTATTATATTAATATTTATCAAATATAATGGAGGTTATATTTTATTGGAAAAATCAATAATTATCATGTGATTTTTGCAATCTAAAGCACCTGCTATATATATAAATATACATTGTGAATACATGTGATATATAATATATTATTATTTATTGATAAAACCCCGTAAAGAAAATATATAAATATGCAAAACAACGTTAATATAATTATTATTATATTATATATCATGATAATAGATTAGAAATAATTATTATACATATTTTTTATCGCATATATATACCATATGCATTATTTAAGGGTTTTGTTTTCTTTTATGAATATAAAAATAATTAAAAATATATAATGTCATATTTATATGTACATGGTTTTTTATATTCCATTTGAGGATTCTTGTGTTAATGAACTATGATATATATATGATATATAGATTTTTTATATGAAGGTTTTTTCTCTATATATATACTATAGGTCTACATATTTTAACTTGAATTTAACAAAACGGAAATGTTCATCGCTTCATTAGCAATCAATTCTTCTTGACATTCCTTGCCTTATATAATGATAATGATTTTTATAAAATTTCCTTGTATATGATATCTTTTTGCCTTTTAGAGTTTTTGAATCCACATAAAATAGCGGATCCTCCGAATCCCCTTCCGCAAAAATGTGAAGTAAAAAACAAAAAGGATTCGGATTCGGGTATTTTTTATGATTCAATAATATATGATGATATTCTTTATATATATATATCGTCGATTATAGGATTTCTGCACGTGAGATTTCTATAATGTTTTTTTCTAAAAAACATTAGATTTGTCATATATCCTCTTTTTTACTATTTACTGTCTTTACTCGTCTAATCTGCTACTTTGTGAAAAACAAAACCCATTTTATTTGCGATATTCCTTTTATATATGATTTTCTTATGTTATCTTACTTATTTATATACGCATATGTGATATCTCATCGATATTTAATATTTATCAATGAAAATTTATATATATTTAATATTAAAAATATATATACTTTTAAACATTTAAATATTTGAATAGCAGCGAACTGACTGTTTTAAGATATATTTAAAAGTAACTAAAAACAATATACAAGGATATTTTTGTTTTGAATTGAATGGTGATTGATTTTTCTAACAAATAAACAAATATCTTATCTATCTGTTTCTATATGTATCTGTTTCTATATGTTATGGAATAATGAAAAAGGAAGTGATATTTTTATTAACATCTATTTTTGTATATACATGTATATAGGAAGAGTATAGATAAAATTTGTATTCCTATAAATAGAAATTATTCAACACTTTCATGATTTCTTTCTAATTTTTTTTTTTAATATATAGTTTTGTTTAATTAGAAAACTATCTTTTAAATAATATATATATTCAATATAATATATAATAATCTGATGACTATGTATATATGATATTCTGAATTGGATAAGAAAATATATGTTATTATCCTATACTTCTTTCTTATTTTCTTGTTTTCTTATATATAAAATCTGTATTAGTATAGTGTATTATATCAATCAGGATACATATTCAATATATATGTATATTAATTTATATATTGTATATATATAGATTGATACATAACATAATTGTTATAATACTATATGCATATATGCACAATTATTCTTAAGCATCTACCTCGCTATATAGTCGCTATATATATTCATATATGAATATGTCCACTTAAAAGAATACAAGGTGTTTTAATCAGGATATATCTGGATATATTTTTAATTTATATAAGGATGTAATCTGTCCATAAATTGTCAAAATTGTAATTGCTTTGACTGCGTCCTTTGACGGCCGCAAGATATTGATTTCAAATCAAGAAAAAATATAGATATTGATATTGATTTTTAGATAACAGGTTTTGGAGTTATTGAAAAATGTTTATATACACATTTTTGGGTTAAGAATATCGTGTAGAATTTCCTTGACAAAAAACCCGATCAGAAAACTTATTATAGAACGAATCATTTCCAACATTTCCTTTAGAAGAAATAGTGCAAAATTTCCTAATAGAATAAATCAAAATTGAATAGAATTGCACTGAAAATTGTACAGAATTTTCTCTATATTAGAAAATTATACAAAAATACCTCTATTAGAAAATGTATACAGAATTTTCTCTATTAGTAAATAAATGTATAAAGAATTTTCTCTATTAGAATATGTATACAGAATTTCCATCATTAGAAAATGTATACAGAATTTTCTCTATTAGAAAATGTATAAAGAATTTTCTCTATTAGAAAATTATACAGAATCATCTCCTTTAGAAAATCATCAACAATTTTCGTTAAAATAAATCTTACAGAATTTTCTTTATTGGATAATTAAGCACAAAACCCCTCGATTATAGAAGATGTATACATTAAATTTCCTGTAAAAAATGTATAAAGAATTTTCCAATAATATACAGGATTTTTTCATATCCGCATCGCAATAATCGTATAAAATTAATAATTTAAATACGATTTTCTGGACATTAAATTTCATATATATAAATGCGGATTGTGTTTTCTATCGTTCTAAATAATTAGAATTATAAATAAATAGTTATTTAACACAACATATGAGTATATATAAAAAAGATGAAAAAGTAACAAAAAAGTTAATAAAACTAAATCCTTTTACGGACGTATTTCCACAGGTATAACATTAAATTATCATTTTAAATTAAAACACTATGTATTAAATTATATATAGTATACATAACATATATGTGGTTTAATAATTCTTCTTATATAACTATAATTTTCTTCAATATACATATATAGTTGATAGTATAACGATTACAAGATTTACGACCCTATTTGAAATTGTGTATATAAAAATAAATCCAAGTACAGATTTTTTTTTTTATTTTTATATTTAGCTTAGCTTAGCTAAATTTACTAATATATATATAAAAATTACATATTATAGTGGGAAAAATATAATGGAGAAAATATTTTAAATCTATAAAACATTTTTACATTGTATATAACAATCCGTATAAGAAACTTATCGTTTTTGTATATAAATATATAGGTAAAAACTAATCTATATATATCTAAATTTTCAAAGATATAGTTTGTTTGTTGGTCTTTTTTTTTAGTTTAGTTAATTTTTTACACTTCATATATTCATCATTATTAATATATAGATGGATGGATGGATGGATGGATGATTCATTATAAAAAATGTGTGTATGGATATGCCATATTTATACGTATATATGCAACGCGACGAGCAAATTGTAAATATGCATACAAAATTCAAAATATATCCATATAGTTGTAAACTCTGTGTTGTTGTGTGTTTTAAAAATAAATAAATAAAAATACATATAAAATGTTTAAATCAAACAATTTTTTATACATATGATGCGATGGATGGTGTATATATATAAATATATATTTTTAGTTAGTATCTATTTATATTTTGTCATTACAACAAGTTTAAAAATAAATTATTATAAAGTGTAGACTTTCACTTAATATTTTAATTTTATTTTGGAAAGATATATTTTTATTTTTAAATATTTATTTTGTATATATGAAATGATATGGAAAATAAATAAAGATAAATTAAATAATAAGTGCGTCTTTTGTGTTGTTAAGTCATATATAAAAAGTTATTTATTTGATAATATATATATACTCTTAAAGGAATAAGGATTAAAATTTATTCTTTGATAATTGTGATGTGTAATTTGTTACCGTTTGAAATTAATTCATGTGCGATATCTATAATTTGTAAATTATAATAATTTTTTTTTAATGAACAAAGATCTATAATGAAACTGAATGTGTTATATAAAGAAGACGAAGAGTTTAATAATATAATTTCAACAAAATGTATATATTCTTAAATATTAAGTATATTTAATAATAATTTAATAATATAAATACGAATCGCTCTATATATCTATATTCTATATAGAATAATAATATAAGAATTATAAGAACTGCATATTTACAATAATATGACGGTTATAGAACAAATGTTGCTACATGGCATAATGAAAAAATAGGGAACATTGACATTTGTTGAAAGACCTTACGGAAATTATACAGAATTTTCTATTAAATATTATTATATAGAGTATTCTTAAGGAAATATGGTGCAGAATTTTCTTTAGGAAATGATACATAGAAGTTTAATTAGAAAACTAAACAGAATTTTAATTATAGAAAATTATACAGGATTTCCCATATACACAGGAAATAATACAGAGTTTCCTTAAGGAAAGAATATAGAATTTCTTTTGATAAATGTGTACAGAATTTCTTTAAGGAAATAATACAGAATTTTCTTGTGGAAATATCTTTAAACCCATCCCGTGCGGTTTTCCGTAGGCCATCCTGAAGGCTATCCCGTAGGATACCCTAAAGGCTATCCCGTGACCAACGTATACATAAGACAATAATAGTTTTTTTTTGATTTTGAATAGCTCTTTATTTTTTGATCTACAAAACAAAATATATAGTTTCATATAAATAAATATTCACTTTCCACCAACAATAATTCCAGTGTTTATATACATTTTTTATAATAAACAAAAAATTCATCATCTTCAAATTAATATACTTATTATAAATTCTTAATTTAAACACCCACAAAAACACTCTAATAACAAACAAACGCACGATAGCAAATATATATAGTTAAAAAAAATTTAATAATGGATAAAAAGTGAAAATATTAATAATAATATTATTAAAAAACAATGCAGTATTTCTTTCTTTATATATTCGCAATCACTCAGTTTGTGTGTTTATAGTTTTTTCTTTAATGAAATTAAATTTTATATATATAGTTAGTTATATGTATATAGAATTTATACTTATTTGCTGAAGCCCATCAAATGCGTTGATGTTTCAAATGCTATTGTGTACAGGTGAATTTTACATATAATACAATATACTTGATTAGCATGTGACAAAATATAAAGTAAAAAATATAACCATCAGAAAAAAAACAAGGCAATATATAATGAATATAATTTGCATTTTGTTATGACAAATAAGGAATTCGAATCGAATATATATATTGTTTGTTTGTGATGTTGTGCGTTCGTTTATTGTGAGCGATGAGTTTTATATATATGACAATAAAAAAACAAAAAAAAAACATTAAATTAATTTGTTAAATCAAAATTATTATTATATATTACAATATATGATATCTATATATCATATATCCAATTAACCATACCATTTCCGTGATATATAATAATAATAATAATTAAAATCGTGGAGTTAATTGGATAAACGCAATCCATATTGTAAAATATATATAATTATATTATATATATTAAATTATATATAATTTAATCATATATTTTAATTAAAATTAAAATCGTGGCGCCTAGACAAATATGGCAAGAGAATATAATTCCAATTCCCATTCGTGGGCATCCATCATCTATCGAAATCGAAAACGACGACGAAAATTCTGTTATATCATCATTATTATTAACCACCACAATGAAAACCACAATGAAATCATCATCAATGCTAACCATAAATTATATGATAAACAATTTCAATAATACATTTACAACCATCAACGATAACAGCAGCAATATCATTAGTACTACCACAGAAGATTCGTATATCGTATTACCAGGTAAAATATATAAGTACATATATTAGATGAATATAGCGAAAAGAATAAGTGCATTACTATATGATTTTTGTAAACTTATCGAGAAGAATACAATTTTCACAAATTTAGGTAGCGCAAATTTCTTATATCAATACATTTTTGTCTTTTAAAATAAACCAATAAGGTGGATATAATCCTTATAACGGATTAGCATCCAAATATAACATATGAAATTATAGGACAAAATTTATTCGATTCTGCTATGGCAAATCGTTGTTTAAATTGTGAAAATGATATATGAATAACTTTTACAAATTCAGATGGTAAATTCTCGCATGATGATTTTGAAAATTTGAATGAATTTTAAACAAAATACTATATATACTATAATTAGAAAGCAGATTTATAAGTACATAAAAGATGAATGGTTTTTTTTAAGATACTTAAAACTATAAACAATTACATTTTTTTTGGGTTTATTTTATTTTGGTTATCGCAAAGTGATCAAAATTTATAATATATAATAATAATAATAATATTAATATATTTATTTGTTTTATTATGAAAACAATTCACTTTTTATATTTACAACTTATTGCTTACTTGCTTTGAGAGTTGATGTTTTAAATAAATATAGTTCGATCTTTTATATGTAGGACAAAAATGTATATTTAAAACCAAAAATCGGTTCGATAAGTAACGTATCGTTATCCTATACGCGATTATTTCCAGTAAAAATTAAAACACCTATACTGGAAATAGCCCAAAAAAGATAACCACATGATGTTCGACTTGGTAGAGACCTACTAATTTTAAGACTTTATGTGATTTCTGTATAAGAATCTAAAAGAATTCTTACTTGAAATGTGTTTAAATAATATTGATTTTGATTTTGATATGAAAACACTATTTATATGAAAGAAAGAATAAATATAGAGATTATTCCGTATATGGAATATGATTACCTATTAAATAATTATTTAAAAAAAATTATATTCAAATATATATATATTATATAGGACCAGACGATATATCAACAACAAATATTACAAATGGTATATATCATCAACAATCTGTTACATTAACGGCACGAATGTGGCCACCCATTGAAGCGGGTACTCCGAAAACGGTTTTCGGTTTACCACTTGTCATTTGGGGTATTATTGGATGTTTTATTATATTGTCATTGCTGATAGCTGCAATTTTTTTATGTTGTTGGTTAATGCCACAACGGCGACGAAAATATTTTAGCCCAAACAGGTGTAATAGTACAATAAATTCATTAAGTAGTAGTACTAGAGGAATTATCAGTAAGTTAATAATATATTAAATTTTATGTATATTGTTTATATTATCAATAATTATTATATTTCATATCTGTTTTTTATTTTAAATATATATAGTGGCTCATCACCATCATCATCATCATCATAATCAACATCAACAACATCAAAATCCTGCAACAGTTACATCCGTATCAATGAATAAACAATGGAATAATAATTATAATATTAATAACAATAATAATAATAATCATCATCATCATCATAATCATAATAATAATCATAATAATATTAATATTAACAATCATAATAACAATAATATTAGTTATAACATTAATAATAATAATAATAATAATGCTGTTGGATTATCAACATCAATTAGTATGTTACCACCACAATATATTGCACCACCATTGCCACCGGGGATGACCAATATTAATAATAATATTAATGCATGTACCACTACATCACAATATTATAATATCGATTATAATAATTCAACGAATAGTCCAATTTATAATGCACAAAGTATAAATGGATCAATGTTACATATACCAGAAACACATAAATCAATGTGGGCTGTTAATCGATTTTATGCATCAAGCAGTGGTATATATAATATACGCACACATTTTATAAATAGTATATTTAATTTTATCCTTACTTATAATTTTTAAAAATTTTTATATGCAGTATTAAGTGAAACGGAAAGTACATATCGTACAAGATCATTGCCATCGTGGGGAAAAGCTAAACAACGTCCAGTGTCGACGACAGACGATTTAGATGAACTGTATGCAAAGGTTTGTTTTTTTTTTCCTTAATCAAATTATACGGAATTTCCTTAAGTAAATTATACAGAATTTCCTTAAGTAAATTATACAGAATTTCCTTATGCAAATTCTTCAGAATTTCCTTAAGCAAATTATAATCTCCTCAATCTCCTCCAATATAATCCAATATCCAATATTTCCTTAAGCAAATTATACAGCATTTCCTTAAGTAAATTATACAGAATTTCCTTAAGTAAATTATACAGAATTTCCTTAAGTAAATTATACAGAATTTCCTTAAGTAAATTATACAGAATTTCCTTAAGTAAATTATACAGAATTTCCTTAAGTAAATTATACAGAATTTCCTTAAGTAAATTATACAGAATTTCCTTAAGTAAATTATACAGAATTTCCTTAAGTAAATTATACAGAATTTCCTTAAGTAAATTATACAGAATTTCCTAAAGCAAATTATACAGAATTTATACATATTTATTCATATAGATAATATATATTTATAGGTAAATTTCAGTAAGAAACGAAGAAATCGAATGCGTAATGGTGAAGCTGCAATTATTGCATTGTGTCGTTCAAGATCACAAAATTTAGCTGGAATGCCATTGGAACGTGAAGGTGTCGTTATCTATGATGAAAGAACTGCTCTTTAAGATTTATATATAGACGCGTATATATATAACAATGTTTACATTTAAAAGTATAAAGAAAAAACGATATATTAAGTAAAAGGTATTTGCATACATCTATTATAATTAAAACCTAGTCATTATTTAAATTATAATAAAAAAATGAACGTGCTATATAAAATAAGAAATAATCAAATATGTATAGTCAACAAACCCAGACTGCGATAGATATGTATTAAAAAAAAATTCCCATTGTTAAAAATAAAATAAACCAAAAATATAATAATAATAAATTTTTTAAAACTCACCACAAGGAAATTTGCAAAACCTGTAGAATATTTATATATATACCAGCATTCGATGTAATAATTAACGTATATATATAAAATTAATAAATTTATATAATCATCTTCTAATAATATATATATATAAGACTGATAAAACTTATATTATTTCTTTTTTCTAATACACTTTTTTGTCAAAACCAAAATAATTCGAAGATTTTTCTAATACATTTTTGTATATTTCAATATTTATTCAACGATATTTTATATAATGTTTATATTGAACAACTATAAAATTAATGATGTTTTATGCGGATATTCACATTAAATGATTATTAAATATATTTCAACACTTAAAAATTTCTATACATAAAAAAAAAGTAAATATATATATAGAAAAATAAAAGTCAATTAATTAAATAAAACCAAAAACAATAATCAATAATCTATTGCGCCAAATTTAGAACTTTTTATTAACAATTAATTCACTTATTACTAAAACTTAACCTTTAGTTTTATAATATATAATAAAATGGTAGCATTTTTTTTGTATGCAATTGATTATGAGAAAAAAAACATCACACTATTTATCATTATATATAATTTGCTTTTATATATTTATTATAATGAAATATATAATTAATTACATATAAAACACATATCAATAATTAAAAATAAAAAAAAAACACACATTAATTTGATAATGCATTTTTGGCAAAAAAAAAAAACAAAATCAACCGATAATAAGAAAAAAAAAACAACCCCAACATCATTTGCAAATACACAAAAATCAATCACATCACAAAATTATTTTTATATGTAAAATATTTTACATTTATTGTATATGTAATTAAACAATAATTTAATATATATATATATGTGAATAGAACAATAATTAATTAAATTAATAAAACATTTTTTTATTTCTAATTAAAACCCATCAACTCTATTTATTTTATGCACAATTATTTTCTAACACTTTTATAATAAATTACAAAATGACGATGATGATTATAACCGGAACCTGTTGTCTTTTTGTTTTGTACTGTATTATCTTCGTTTAAACACCCCGCACAATTGGTAGCCATATTAAATTTTCAACGAAAAAAAAACCGTATATGCTCATGTCACAAATATCAAATGTGGGTATTTTTGATATATTTGTAAATAAAAATCTAACCTCAGTTTGTTTAGCAATCGTCGATTGATATTTTTGTTTTATTTTTTAAGAGATATTTAATATAAATTTATTTTTAATTTAATTAATTAATTGATAAAAATATGCAAGAAGAACCATCATATCAAATAAATTTTCAAGATCAAATTGAAGCATTTGATTTTTCAACATATGAAGAATCTGAAGGTATTGCTTGTATAGCATTAAAAAATAAATTGGTTATTGGTGAAATTTTTTGTCCAGTAAGTTTTGTTTATGATGATAGAATAAATTTGTTTACCGGTTTTTTTTTTTAATTACCGGTTCAAGATTTGCATGAAATTTATTTTAATTATTACTATTTCATTGCTTTGTATCCAAAGAAATTGCTTTGAATTTGTTTAGTTATTAAAAAAAGTGAATTTCATTTGTTGCTTTGCCATTGACGATTTTCCAATAATATTCCCTATCCATTAAAACCTTTTTGATAATTTTAATTGCATATAAAACACTAAAATTTCCACAGAGAGCTGATGAAGTGGAAATATTTGAGTGGTCCGAATTAAGAACAATATATCATGAACATCGTTGTGATGCCATTGCTATTTCACCGGAAACATCAATGACCACTCCAATTAATGGAGCGATACAAGGTTTAAAGGTAGCTGTAGCCGGTTCAGATTATAAAATACGTCTATATTCTAGTGATCTTAATCAAGTGAATACGGTGCTTGAATTAAATGGTAAATTTACGATGCTTTCAAAAAAAAACAAAAAATTTGTACAGATCAATAAAACGAATGTATTATTATCATTTCAGCTCATATAAGTTATATAAATACTATAGCATGGGAACCATATAATGGAAATTATTTGGCATCAGGCAGTGATGATCATTCATTTTCTATATGGGATAAAGAGACTGGTTTTGAGGAAAAAACAGCGTTTAATTTACGATCGGCGGTAATGACCGTTCAATGGCATATCACCGATCTCGATAAAATATTGGTAGCTGAAAAACGTGGCATAATTCATATGTATAAAATACAAACACAACAAATGGTATTATCAATCGACACAAAACAATCACCATTGGTAAACGCCGATTGGTGTCAAATTAATCGTTTTTATGTTACCGCATTGGTAGCCGGTGATTTAATTACCTATGATTTACGTCGTCCAGTGTAAGTATGAAAATAAATCGCGGTGAGCCTAACGACGAAGAGTGTCATTTTGTAAGTGATACAGAATTTCCTTTACCAAATTATAAATTTTCTATCACATTTGCATGCCTATCTCCAATAAATTAAAAACCCATCACCAAATAACTATCTTAAATGAAAACTTACCGATGCATGATACTATAAAAACTGGACACGCTGATAATTATTTTAAGACCCTGTCGTAATATTTGTGTTTATATATTTGTAGATTAATCACAATATCAATTTTATTTATTTGCAGTCAACCATGTGATAGAAAATCAGCTCATGAAAATGTTGGACGTATCGTTAAATATTCACTGATGAATGATAATGTTATGGCAAGTGTTGGACGACCAAATAATACAATGAAAATAACGCATATGAAAACAAAATTGCCGCAATTCACAGTTACAATGAGATTATTTGCTGGCTTATGTTGGCATCATAAATTACCATTTATTATAACAGCAAACGATAATAAATTACAATTTTGGAAAGTTGATCTTTGAGTAATTGAGAATAGAACACACACACATATTTTTATTAAAATGTTTATCTTTTAACTGTTGCATTTTGCATTTTACTATTATTTTTTCTTATTTTTATATAATTTAATTTAATTTAATTAAAAAAAATAAACACTAATTTATCTGGTTTTTATTATTTAGATTAAATTTGTTTTCTAATTTCTGGTGGTACATAATTTTCATCAATGGTACGCGGTGCTTTCTTTTTACCATGCCAACGTTTTGGATAACGTACAATTTTACTTTCAATTTTTAAATCCAATTGATCTTCATTGTCAAAGAACCATAATTTTTGTTCTTCGGCCACCATATCTTTGGTGATTTGTTCAATGTTTTGTAAACGTTGAGCACGTTTCAAACGTTCCAATTCATCGGTTAAACGTTGATGACGAATCTCACACCATTCATGGTATATCTGACAAAGGGAAAAAGACAAATAAATGCATCCTCTATACAAATAATAAATAATTGATAAAAAAAATACCTTTTTTTGATTGTCAATATCATTGGATTCGCATTTAGTAACCGCATCGTTTATTAATTTACAAAGTAATTCTTCACAATTTGTCGTTTTTAAATGTTTAGCCATTTCAATACGTTTCACATTATCCAAAAGAGTCGACAATGCATTTGTATTGTTGTCATCGTTGTTGTTGTTGTTGTTGTTAGTTACTTTCCCAGCACTGTATTCATTTAAAATTTTACCACAAATATTTACAATATCTTTATAGTAATCATTAACGTTATTCATTTCAATGAATTCATTTGCTTTTACATATTTTCCATAGGCACACAATCCAATTAATTGTAAAGAATTTTTTAATATTTTATCGTTTTCAACAGCTGGACATTCACCGGCTATTATCATACAAAACGTTTTACCAATAGCATGTTTTAAATTGTTTATATCAAAATGATCATCAAAAAATTCATTACGTAAATATTTTACACGTATTTTGACTATTTCAGGTTTTTCTTTACTTTTATTGGGTGTATCAACGACGGCGGTCGTATCAACTGGCGATTCTTCTTTTGCTTCAGCCGTCCCCCTATCATTTAATCCAATCTCCGTTAAATATCGATAACATGAATACAAACACAGTGTTGTTGATAATGAATGGGTAAAATTTTCTTCTAACATAAAAATTGTTGCTATTTTTGCAGCCGATTCATAATCTTTGAGTTTAATCAATTTATCTAATGTTAAATTTAACGTATAGTTATCCAAAAATACACCATAATTTAAACGATCATTTAATATCGATATTAACGGTTCAATTTGATTGTTTTCCAATAGAATTCGTATGGTTGCATGCCCGGTAGAATCCAAAGTATATGTTGTTTCTTCCGTTAAACGTAAACGATTTAATAAATCGGCCAATTCATCCGTATGGCCATCATCATTTATACGATTTGCAAATATATCTATATCAATTGCACTAACTTTACCCTTTTGTTGAAATTTCTGTTCCAATTCATAATAGAATGGATCAATTTGTATTTTTTGTAAAATTGGTGTATTTAATCGGGCATTCCAAGCGTCCGTACATTTATAGGATTCCGATAGAAATGTTCGGCGTTGACGAACAATAACACTAGCACTACCACAAAATTGTTTTACATTGGTTTTTTTTAAAATATGTTTAAACATATTTATTTTATGTGCACTTATGTCCTGGAATTCGAATTTCAATCTTTTATTTATTCTAACATTAAATTAAATTACAGAAAAACAAATAGAATAGATTAAAATTACGTCCAACAATCAGAAAAAAGAATAACAAACTGACAAGTAAAGAAATAGTAGAGATCTACACTGTTATTATTGCGTAAAAAATGGTATTTCTTTTATTTTATCCTCAGTTGATATTCATTTTTGTTTACAGATGGAGGTATAATAAATTTCACAACCACAAAATTTTATTTGCTCAATGTTTGACAATTCTTTTCGTATCAAAAAAAAATAAATTTGTATTTCGTTTTCATTCCTTCTTTCTTTCAAATTTTGGATTTGTTGCTGTTAAGATGGTATGTAATTTTTTTTATATATTTATCTTTAATTATTTAATTAATCATTAATGGAAATTTAATTATAATTTAATAATTTAAATGTATTTATTTAATGTTATTTATAGGCCGCTCATAAGACTTTCCGTATTAAACGTAAATTAGCAAAAAAATTGAAACAAAATCGATCGATTCCACAATGGATTCGTATGCGTACGGGAAACACAATCAGGTAAATTATATATTTTGTTAATTATTACGGTTACGGTTTAATTAGTTTGTTTTTGTGCTAAATTGTGTTTTAATACGTGTGTTTAGATATCTTTTAATTTTGTTTATGATAAAAAAAAAAACTTATGATTAGAATATTTGTAGCATAACCTAAAATGTTCGTTATGTACATGCAGCATTTAGAATATAAATGTTTCAGTGATTGTTATTCGGTTTAAATAGTGATTAGATTAAGATATTGTCTTAAATAGCTACTTTAAATTATCCATTACTGGTTTGGGGTTTACTTAGTATGAATACCATTTTCCCCAAACATCTTTTAACCCTTTCATTAAGAAAAATGTGCACGTAAATAAGCAACTAAACATAATCATATATCATATTTTAAATTGTTTTAACTTCCCAATAACTAATTCATATCGAAATTTTCTTTTATAATTACAGATACAACGCAAAAAGACGTCACTGGAGACGTACAAAACTCAAATTGTAATTTGATAGGATAGAATACGTTATTATACTTTATTTTTTTTTTGCACCGACCGGCGTCCCGTTAAAATATTGTACAATTTTTAATTTGTATTTTGATGTAAGTGTTGTTTAAGGAATAAAACATAACAACAACAACGTTATTGAAACATAAACAAACAAAAAAAAAAAAGTATAATAAAAGTGTTTTTTTTTTATTTAACAAAATGTTTTCGAGTGAGTTTTTAAACAAAAAAACATCAATATTTGGATTTTTCTTTCAAATATTGAGAACTAACGTCCTCCGTGAAGATTAGGGAACCTTTATAGCGGCAGTTCTCTGTTCTTTTTAAATTAAAATTCAAATTAACTTTGTTGTAATATAAATTTCTATAATAATATATTCAAATTCAATTGGAAAAATGAGCATTTTTGTCATTTTAATCAGTATATAACTTAAAATAATCTCTAAAATATATTTTTTTGTATGATTTATAATAAATAATCATAATTTTTCCAATATATATATATATACAATTGTCTATTCTCCAATCCTCTAAATATATATATTGTCCATGACGCTAATATTCTGTTATTCTATTAAAATGTATCACAAAATAATAATTAATTAATTAAATATAGGCTCGCGTGCTTCATTTACTACATTATGCAATGACTTGTTTTTTGGAATTTTTTTTATATATGTTAACTTTTCTTCTTTTGACAAACAAAAATTATTGAATGGCAATCGTTTTAATGTTTTAATACTTTTTTAAATTTCTTATTGATAAATTTGTTTTTAATATCAATTTTCACTTCATATGATCATTAAATAAAATGATATGTGATACCTTTTGAAGAATTGACTTATTGACTTTGTGTAAAATATTTTCTATTTGGACACTAAAAAAAATCTAGAGTTAACTTTTCATAAATTGTATTCATAAAACACATCTTATGTGGTTCGTTTTTTTATAATGTTCGATGGTACGATCCAATATTACTTAATTGTTTTTAATTTTTCCTGTAATTGATGACCCTCCTCTTCAACCAATTTCAAATCATTTGTTATACGTTCTAAATTCGTACCGGCATTACGTACTTTTTCTTGTTCAATTTGATCTTCTAAATCACGTACTTCACGCATTATCAATCCCGTATCTTGAACCAATTTAATTAATTCATTACAATCGCTATGTAATGTTGCCAATAGTTTATAGGCTTTTTTTGATGATTCATCTTTTTTTGCTGTCTGTGTTTGTGTTTTGATCATTTAAAAAGAAATAAGAGACGACGACACTCATCAATTTTTCAATTAGAATAGATCCATTATCCAATTTTGACTTACCTTAAATAATAAATCATCCGTCACGGTAAATTGACGATCTAATTGTCCGCTAACAGTATTTATTTCTTTTTGTAATACTCTGGTGTCCAACAAAATTTTATCGATATCACTTTTTTGCTTACGAATATTACTAATTATTTCGAATATTCTTGATGTATAAGCATTTCTATAAAATAAAATAAACAATAAACAATGGAATTTGTTAAAAACATATTCATATTTGAAATTTCGCACGGACTCTGTTAATAAAAAAACACAGTACCTATTTTTATTCGATTTAATATTACCAAATTCGGTAATAAATTGTGAATATAATGTTATTTTATTTTTTATATCTTCTTCAATTTCATCAGACTTTTCTCTCGTTAATTTTATTTCATCCAATATTATTTTGGTTTCCGACTATTGTTAATAGAAAATAAAATAAAAACGATAATTAATTAAATTATACATACATTTTATTGTGTTGGCAAAGGTTCTAATAATATACTTACATATTTTTGTGATGTTTTTATTTGAGCATGTTCCAATTGTTTAACTAATGGCATCCGATGAGCATCCCATTGTTCTGTCAGTTTTTTCATACGTTCTTCGGAATTCCGCAATACCGTTCCCATTTTTTTAATATTTACCTCGGGATTCTCCAACAGAATGTGGGTACGTTCTTTAATTTGTTTTTGTTCTTTTAATTTTTGTAATTGTTGTTCATATTTTAATCGTTCCGCCTTTAAATCATTCACATTTGTCATTAATTGTTTACGATTGATAACACCCTGTTCAATGGATTGTTTCAATTTTTCTATATCAAAATTCATTTCGTCTAAGGGTCGTATTTCCGGTAACGGTATAATATCATTTTGATTTGGTATTTCAATTTGATCCAATGTCAATTGATGTATTGATTGATTTTTTCGAATACGTTCACGTATTTGTAATTTTCGAACACGTTCCGATATCGTTGAATTACGTACATCTTCATCATTTTGTTTTTTTATTAATTTATCTATTGTTTGTGGTTTTATTGGGATGATATTAGGATTTAGTTGATTGGTGTCGGTAGTATTGCTGTTACTATTCTGTTGTAAACAATCAACGGAATTCTTATGTATAAGTGATGCACATAAATTCGTACTTTTTGTTTGTTGAAATATATTTGGTGACCGTTTTAGCCAATATTCTCTTAACTCTATAAAAATGGAAAAGTATCATTGAAATATATAGTACAGACATTGAATTGAATTTCAATTTTTACCTTGACTAATATTTGAATTTGATTGAAAATGGGGTATATTCAATTGGGTTAATGGTAAAAAACCATGATTTGATGATTGAACAGCAAGTACATCATCTGCAAATCGACGTATTCCTAATTTTTTACAATATTGTGGTGTCCATGCGGCATTCAATTGTATATTTATATTATTTCCAATTTGATATTCAATGGCTGATATTTTATCTGTAATCGAAAAAAATGCAATCAATGTGATAAAATAAATAAATGGTAAAAAGTAAAAATTTTTTTACCACTTGGTTCAATTGCAATTGATTTTTCCGATTCTTTTGGTAAACGTTCAATTAAAAACATAAATACTCGACGTACTTCCGTTACATTTGAATACAAAAATGTTTGATAGCCAATGTCACCTTTAAATCCAATTGACTAATGGTAATAAAAAAAAAACAAATATGATATTAGATCTTTTATAAAAATACTATCAAAATTATAGAATTACCAAAAATATGGAATTTTTGGGCTTATCTACTCTTTACGCTTATCTTATATAAAACAATAATGTAATTAACTAAAATTTTTTTATGTTAAACAACGTAAGTTTATACGTACGTGTTTAATATGTTATTAAAATAAAAAAATAATGGGATGTTTATTAAAAAAAAAAAAACAATTGCTGATAAGAGGATTTTTTTATATAGAACACTTAAAACGTTGTTGAATAACCAAGTAAAAATTCTAAACACTAGTATATACATACCGTACAAGCATTAGCCAATATTGTTGTAACACTATATCGTTGTGCCATACCAATTGGCAGTGTTTCGGGTAATTCTAAAGCAGGATTTATAATTAGTAAACATTTTGATATTGTTTGTACAAGTAATTTTGGTGAAAATGCCGATAAACTTGTAAAATTTTCATCAATATTACTGTAAAAAACAAAGGGAAAAAGTTGTTAATTCTTAATTAATCCATTATTATATAAAATAAATGAATTAATTAAATAATTAAGGGCTTATAGAAAAAAATTAATTATATTATACAATATTTTTACCATCCAATTTGTCGTAATGTTTGTATAATAATATTATCAACTTCTTCCATATTTTTTATGCATAGAGAATAACTCTTAATAAATGTTTATTTATATAAATAATTAGTTGTTTTTTTTTTCTTTAACTAATTTATTATTTAATTTATAATTCAATTTAAATAAATAGAATTTTTTTTTTAATTTTATTATACACAAAAAATAATCAAAAATTTTTGTATATACACATCACAATTTTTTTTTTTTAATGTATAATAAAATTCACCTGTCAAATGTTGTTACGTGAAGTTGCCGGCAAATGAATGAATGAATGAATGAATTTTATATACAAAAAAATAAAACGTGTATGAAAAATAAATGTTAAAAAAAAACAATCGGTTTTGGTTTAATATTTTAATAACATTCCAAAGGTTTTTTTTTTTTTTTTTTTAAAGTTTTGTTAATTTTGCTCTAATCAATTCAAAATCAATTAGAATTTGGGTGTTTTTTTAATCTTAAACTCACAATTCTTTGATTTTATTTATTAGAACAATAAAGTTCTGGATTCATTCGGGAATAATTCTAAGATTCTCAACAGTATTATTTAGAATATTTTAATAGATAAATCACTTTTCAGAGAAAATTATGAATTGAAAAATGTGGTGATGTTAACGCAATACACGTTTCAATTCAATTTAAATTTTAAATAATAATGTAAAAGAATTAATTTCTTTTTTCTTTTAAATAATATTAACCATTTTACATTTAAATTATATATTAATTTTATTATTATTTAATTTTTTGAATTAATTATCTATATTTAATAATAATAATAATAATATTAATAGTAATTTTCGTCTAGAATTAAAAATATTAAAAATATTATCGACTTGTTATTAATTAAGATTATAATTTAATTAATTTAAATGTATTTTTATAAAAAACAAACTTGATTCTTTTTAATTATTTTAATGTATTACATATCCATCATTCATCATCGTATATCAATCATCATTCTATTTATAAACATTTGTTAATTAATAATTTATTCTTTTCTAAAAAATATCTTTTTTCATGTAAATATAAATAAAAAATAATTAAAATTAAGTGAAAATTCAATTACTAAATATAGTAAAATATTGTTTAAAATAAAAAAAAAATTAATCTAAATTTCATTAATCACTGATTTCTTTTTTCTTCATTCATTATATATATTAATATAACAAAATAAACTGTTTCAAATTTTTCCGATTTAGTTTTTTTATGATACACATGAAAATTTTCTTTGGATTACTTAAAAATTAATGCGACTACAATAAAAATGATAGATAATTAAGTTTTTTTTTTAATTGTTTGATGATTATCCTTTCTATATTATTATTATTATATTTTTATATAATAAAATTAAATGCAATTAAAGTTATAACGCGATAAATGACTTAGTTTTTGTTTAAATAATAATAATAATAATAATATTAAAAAGAGTTAGTACTTTTTATTATTGGAAATCTCATTTTGTTTAAATTAAATACAACGTTAAATGTTTTAATTAATTGAAAATATACAATTGTAATTTCTTGTTATATATATATATATATAGATTAGTTGTTAACGACATTGTTGGGATGACAATAATTTTGATTTTGTTGTATTCTTCGGATAACTATTATTATTGTTATTATTATTATTATTTTTGATATTTCCAACAACTACTGATGTTTTTGATGGCTGTTGATGAGATTGTAAAAGTTGTTGGTGTTGTAATTGTTGTTGAGGTTGTTGTACTGTTGTCGTTGAAGTCGCTGCTGAAGAAATTCCTCCTCCTCCTGTTTTAAGTATTCTTCCCGTTGCACTTAATTTAATATACATATTTCCTACTTTAACTGTTTTATCATTACTTAAATTCAATTGATTATTTTTCAATGTATTTATTAATTGATCACGAGGTATTCTTATTGTATCATTATTTCCAACTCGGTTCATTATTACATTACAATTGGAATTTAATTCACCCGTAGTATATTTTTGACCATTATTTTTGATATGAGTATTTTTTAAATCAACTAATTTATTGGTCTGAATGGTGGTGGTGGTGGTCGTGGTCGTGGTATTAGAAGTATTGCCACTGTCTAATTTTAAATTACTATTGTTGTTGATTTGTTCACCGGGCAGTAAATTATGTTGAACTAATTTAACGGTTGGTTGATTATTAAGTATTTTTTGTACTTCATCATTAACGCCAACGGTAACCATTGGTTTTGCTGATGTAATTATCATACGATTTGGTGTTGGTGATGATGCAGATGCAGCGGATGATGTATATGTTGTTGATTTTATAACCGCTGATTGACGTTGTTGAATTGAATTTAACATTGTTCTACTTGATACGGGAGTGCATGTTATTATCTTTGGTTCCAATCGGAATGTTACTTTTGAACGATTTGGTGGTAATTTATTACTATCATCTGATTTGGAATTATTAATGGTATTATTATTATTATTATTATTAATAGTTGATGCTGAAACAATTGTTAATGGGATGTTGCTTTTCAAGCATGATGTTACCGCTGTTGATTGTGGTTGTGGGGTATTTATTGATTTTGTTCTTACTACGGTGTTCGTCGCAAATGTCGTTAAGGATTTATTGTTAATCGGTTGGTTTACGTTAGCATTTATTGATTGTGGATTGGTTGTGGCAATTGGTGTTGATAATTTTTGAGTACTTGGTATCATACTCGTCGTCGTCGTCGGCATCATTATTACTTTTGATGATGTTATTGGTTTTATAGATGATGATGACAGTGCTGATGATGTTTTTGTTGTAATAAAACCTTTATTATTTAATTGAACCATAGATGGTTTAATATTGATTGGTGTCAATACAATTGTTGGCGATTTATTATTAAATGATTTTAACATTTCTTTTGGTATTACTATTGTTTTTGTTCGAATAGCTAACGGTGGTGTTGATAGTTGTTGTGTTGGCGGTGGCGTTGATAATTGTGGTGATGATGATAAAGTTGTAATTGTACTCGTACATGGTGATTTATTATTTAATGAACGTATTGATGATGAATTAATTTGATTTACATTATTAATTGTTGACAATGATGGGATGGTTGTGGTGGTGGTGGTGGTGGTGGTGGTTGTTTTAATGATATTTGAATTATTAATTGTTTTTATTGATTGATTTATTGTTTTAGGTGTTGATGATCCATTGATTTCCAATTTTATTTGTTTTGTTAAATCATCATTTGATAATATTGACGGTTTCGTGACGGATACAGTTGATACTGATTCATGTATCGGTTGATCATTGATTGGTTTTTTAACTATCGATGCGGATGATAATGGTATTTTGATAATAGTTTTTGTATCGACAGTAGTTGTTGCGCTTGTTTTTTGGGTGGTAATAGGTCGATTCAATACAATATTTTTTGTGGTCAATATGCTATTATTATCTTTCGATTGATTGGATTTTATTGGGCGGTCTTCTGAGTTTTTAATTTGATATGGTGATGTTGGGTCCACAATACGATTGGCTTTCTTTAATACATCATTCTTTGTCATAATCGATGTCGGAGGCGACGGCGGTGATTTATTTGATGTTGTTCTTGTTACATCGACATTTTCTTTTTTAATTTCATCATCATTTTTTGTTGAATCAATTAATTTTTTCGGTGGTTTCCATGCGATTATATGTACTTCGGGTCTTAAATAACATTTTGATGTTGGTTTCATTAAATCAAATATGGTACGTAATTTCTTTTTTGATTTTGATATTTTGGAAATTGTCGATTTAACTGAAATATCACTGGTTCTGACGATCGACGGGGATGACGGTGATACATTGGTTTTTGGTATTGTTAAAGTAGAGATCGTTTGTTGTGATGGTGGTGGTGGTGGTGGTGTTGTTATGTATTTATCGCCATTCACAACCGATGATGATGATATTTTATTACCATTTATCGAAATGGTTGATGATAATTGGGTTAATGTTACTTTTGGATATTCACTATTTGATATTTGTGTGAAAGATTCTTTGGATGGACCATTGAATTTAAATTGATGATTCGATGCCGATGTTTGAATTGTATCCAATGATAAGGATTCTTTTGATGATTTCAATTCACTTTGGACAGTGGTTGTTTCGGTGACACTGGTAGTTGCGGCGACGTCGTCTATGCCATTAATCTCAGTCGTAATGGTTGATGATGGTGGTGTTACCGAATCTATACAATTTGTTTCAGTTATAAATGCGGTTATAGCGGAGACATCCGGTAATTTGGATTCATTATTTTTTTCACGGATTGTCACCACTTTCGGTGTATTTGTAATAAAATGTTGAAATCGATAAGGTTCAGTTTCTTCATGATGGCGTATTCGCATTTTTGTATATGTATCACGATCCGTTTCTCTTGTATATGGATTTTCAATATCCGCTTGTAAATTTAAATCGGTATATAATTGTTTTTGTAGATCCGGTTGAAATTTATAATTTAAAAATGGTGGTAATGGAAATACCATATATTTTGAGGGTAATTTTGAACACATTTGAACTGGACGTTTTAATGTAGTCGTTGTATTATTGTTGCCGCCATCTCCTTTCAACATTGATGTCGTTGATTTGGAAATTGGTGATGATACAATAAGATCACTTTTATCGGGATTTTCATCGACATTTAAATTACTACTGCTACCGCCCAATAGACCACCACCACCATTAGTATTGTTTTTGTTGTTCGTGTTACTGTTACAAAACCCCAATTTATTATTACTATTATTATTATTTTTACCATTATTGTGGATAAATGTACAACTAGAAGTATTATCATTTGCAGGATTATTATTTTCATTGAATCGATTATTGTTTGATTTTGGTCTGGCATAGTTTGATGACCAAGAATTTGATGACGTTTTTGGATCATACGGTTCTGGTATAATTGATGTACGGCTCATATTTACTTCCGAATCGAAATTAATAAATAGAAAACAAAAAAAAATAAACAAAAAAATGACAATATTAACATTTATGATTAGTGATTGATGATTATATAAAATAAATTGATTGGTATTTATTTATATTTTCATACATACGTCTAAAATATATATGAAAAATGTCCAAATTGATAGAATTTATTTCATTTTGAATGCGAATTCATGTGAATGATTTAAAATTATTTTATTTTACTGTTTATTTCTTTAAATACATACCTTTTTCTTTTATAATACGATAACTATAAAAATTATTTGTACTATTTTTTCTCGTATTATTCTTTTTAAGTGACGGTATTTTTCCTTTAAATGTTTGACTGTTACCAAACATCGACGATGAAAATGGGTTTGCTGGTTTTCTTATACGTTTTTCGGGTATATTCATGGCTGGCGGCATTGAACCACAATCAAATTTAGTACGTCTTCTTGGTTTTCTTCTTAGTGTACGGGTTTCACCATTATGGTCATCGAAATTATCGTTGTCGTCGTCGTCGTCGTCGTCGTCGTCATCTTCATCGTCATCGGAATATTCCCTGTTTCGTCGTGAACGAGTTTGTGCCATATTTGATCGTTTTTTTGCTTTCTTTTTTATACGCGATGTAAACCAATCATCATCAATCACTTTATTTCGTTTACGATTGCTTGTTGACAATTCTTCGTCTGTATCACCATCTTCATTTAATTTTTTTCGTTTACAAATCGATACTGTTGTCAATTTTCCGTCATCTTCTAAATCTAAATCTTCTGTTTCTTCTATTGTTAAATCACCGCTAAACATTGCTTTAACTTCTTCATTAATTAAAGGATTCGATAAAATTTGATCAATTTCCAAATCGGGATTACGATCTTTAAACGATAACGTTGGACTACATTGTTTTTTAACATCTTTATTTAACTGTAATGAACTATAAAATAAACAACAACAAAAAAAATATATAAATACTAATTTGTTTAAAAAAAAAAAAACAAAAAATTAAACAAAAACCACTTACCATTTTGTTAATATCGCATCAACGGTTGTTGTTTCATTTCCCGTTCCATCAACACTGTTTAAATTTTGTTCAACAATTCGTAAAATTTCATCTTCTTCCGCTTCTGGATGTGGTTCAACATCTTTACCTTTCATCCATGCATCATATTTTTCCGGTTGTAATCGTTCAACAAATGTGTCCATAGATATTTTTACCATATTACGACTGAATTTGAATACAGATAAAATTATTATTATACATATTATTTATTTAGAATATGTATTTATAAAGATCTTATATTCTTAGGTTTTAATTCTATTTCAATTCAATATTGTGTTATTAAGTTTAGCATTGATTTGTTCTGGGAGGATCAAAATATCGAGAAAAACACAAATTTTAAAGATATCCATCTCATTTGAACAAGTTCATTAATTATAATTGTATAATGATATATGGAGTTATGAAACACATACCTGCAAACACATTGAGCTGCTCGTTTACCATATTCCACCCAACGTGGCATTGCAAAATTCGTTGATTCAGCACAATTAAATCCATGATTAAAACCCGAATGATATCCATATGGAAATGTAATTATAATATCACCAGCTTCTTGAACAATCTATAAACAAAAATTGATTAAATTATTGTATTTATAGGGTAAAGAGTGCCAGAGTGGTTAAGGTGGTATTAATCCAAATTGTATATTATGATATTTGCTTACCGTATTGTATGGTATATTATTCGCTTTTAATAATGTTGGATTAATTAAAGACATTTTGTGTCGCAAATAACCGGAACATTTTTTATATGTTTTTGTAAAACAACTACTTGCCAATCGTTCAAATTTACGTCCATGTTTCGGTGGTATCGCATACCATGTCTTTGGTTGACCAAAATGTAAATAATTTATCGAATATAAATCCATATCTTCTGTGTGCCATGCAAATGTTGTTTTCCACATACCAAAATATAAATACGCCGTATTAACACCATCAATTTTAATACCATAATCGGTATTTACATAATCCAATATTGTACCCAAATCATTTATATTCCATTCCTGTGGGTGGATATGATATTAATTCAAAATCCAACTCATTATTTCATAAATTTAAAATAAAATGAACGAACTAAATTAGATAGAGAAAACATACCAAACATTCAGGATCTGTTAGGGATCCACTAACATCCGCCCCATAAATTGGTGCTTGTTTTCCCAGTATTTCATTCCAATAGATTCGTTCCAAATGCGTATAATCTACATGACTTGGTGTTGCATATAATTCGGTATTCGATAGATCCCGAAATTCACGTATCGTTAATTCTTTTATGTGACAATTAACTTGTTGATAATGTCCATTGGAACCGGTTACAACTTGTGTTATGGGACTTGGTATTGTCGATACCGGTAATTTATCAATTTCATAACCACTTTTACGTGGTTTCCATTCTTTTGGTGGTATTATCTATTTAATAAAATATTGTTTTATATTATAATATTAAATCTTCTTCTTCTTCTTCTTGGATCGTAATTTTTAATGATTAAATGAGATAGAACTTAAATGGGATATTTTGATGGAGGTTTAATGAGAATCGCATTTTTTATGTAGTATGGGTGGCACATTTGATTCCACCAGGATGAAGTTTAATAAAGTTTATGAAAGGAAACTACCGTTTGTTATGCAAATATTAAAAAAAAAAAAAAAAACCTTAAAAAAGTAAAATCAACCAATAGAAATCGAGTATTTGATAGAATAAACAGCGGCCATTTTTATTAAAATCTCACATTCTCAAATAGTTGAACTTTAACTTTTTTTTTTCAGTGTATTTTTTTGTTTTGTTTGGTTCAGTTGGTTATTTTTGGTTTGTTTTTGTTTTTTGTTTTTCTTATCATCACGGACAATTTTGGTAAGTTTTTTTTTTAATTAATTAATTATATTTATACTATTTTTAATTAGAATAACATAACAAACTATTAATTTTTAATTGATACAAAATGTATAATATTAAAAAAAAAAATAATACCAACAAAACTGCAATTAATTTATGCAACAATTAAAAGCCTCATAAATTAAACTATTCCGAGGCGCGTCTTATCAGACGATATCACGAGACGATACAATAAAAACCGACATTTTAAGTGCAAAAATATTGAATTTATTTATATATAGAACATAATTTAAAAAAAAAAAACTCCACTTTGCAGTTCACCACTGCTATCAACAACCCAACAACACAAAATAATTTTATTTTTATTGATTTATGCCGATGTGTTTGTGTGTGTGTCTGTTTCATATAAAATATAATAAATGGATTTTATTCAATTACAATATAGCATATAGAAATTGTGCGCAAAACTTGTTTTTTTTTTTTTTTAATACCTAAATCATCACAATCATCATCTTAAAATATTTTTTTATATGGTTGTATGCTTGTTGTATGAGCGACGAGATTACGTTTGTTCATTCCTATATTATATATATAAGTTTATGTGACTGTGTGTGTATATTTTTCAGGCATTTTATATCTTTTTGTACAGTAAGTTCTTTATGCATTATATTTTTTTAATGATTTATGAAATCGACAGTTAGACAAACATGAACCGAACCGAAAGTTAATTTCGATACTTTTCCATATTATAAATTTTTATTTCTAATTACGTAAGAATGTTTGATATATATTTTATTTTAGTTTTTAAATTAAAACTGATTAGAATTTATATTAAAAAAATGATATTTCCACATATACATATCATAATTATGTATATTAATATTAATTGTTCTTTTTTGATGTTATTTTATCTTAAAAATTTACAAATTCTATAGATAAGAAAACTCATTGTCTAATCAATAACAGAAAAACAGCAATTACCGCAAAATAAACCTTTAGATTATTCGATAAAGATACATAATTATACAAGTAAATACGTTAGCGGATCACAAAAACACACACACACACACACACATAATAAAAATGATATATTATTAATTATAATTTTTTGGTAATAATCAAATACGAAACCTTTATTTGATTTGTTTTGGAGGTAATAATTAAGAAATTTAGAGAAACAACAACAAAAAAAACGGATAGAGTTATTGTAAAGTTACAATAACGGTAATAAATAGCGAAGAGATTAGAGAATAACCGAAATTTTTTTGGTTTGAACCCCGACGTACCAATAATATATGTATATATCATTGATTACATGAAACATATTCATATATCATAAAATGTAATATGTTAAAATGCTGCATCCAAAATGAAAATTAATGATTAAAACATTAATTAATAAAGGTTTTTTTTCTTAATAAAATTGTAAACAACCAAATAAATATATGTATAACCAAACATATTCACATTCAAATACTGCATAAAAGATGTCGCTGATCATAAGCATGATCGAAAAAAAAAATATATATATATATACATATGTAGTTGTATGCAATAAAAACCACATCAAACTTTTAACGACTATTTCGTGTGAATTAATTATTCTTTCCATTAGATTATGGCCAAATTCTAATAATAATTCATAATTTTCTAATGAAAATTAAAAGATTGTCGTTGTTTAATGTGTTATAATGCTTCAACCACATACATATATATATATATATATATATATATATTTTTTTTTTGTAAACAATCAAATTTAAATACGTTCGAATGGGAATATTGTGTTGTGTGTGTGTGTGTGTGTGTAGGTTATTGTTTTTGGAACGGAAGGAATAGGAAATTCGGTCATTTTAAAGAAACTTATTAAATAAAATATAAATAAACTAATAACTAATTTGCTTACCTTTGCTATTCCGGCAAGATGTGCACCTTGTGATTCAATGTATTGCATATATTTGGAAAAATCTTTAAATTCATCCCACGTCGGTGTAAATACTTTAATATGTACATTATCCATATTATTATTAATATTATTAATATTATTATTATTATTAATAACATTGTGATTTGGTACTATTACCGATGTCATATTATCTTTTTCACTAATTTAATTTATATTATAATATATTGACGAAATTAATCACGTCGTCACAAATGGAATTAATTATATTTTATTTCTAAGAGCAAAATTACATATTTTCTTTTAATAAATTGTTTAATTTTTCATTTACTATGTTTAATTTGATCTTTTGTTTTCTGTTTTTAGTCAAATCTAATCAATTATTGTTTATAAAAATCTGTTAAAAAGAGAAATGAAAAAAATATTATAATAATTACATATTGTGTAATTTTAGCCTTTTTCGTTGTTTGTTTTCTAACAAAATTAACGCTAAAAAAAAAAAAAAATTCGCAACCCTTGATTGAAACTTATGGTTGCCCGCGAAGATCAATTTCGATCTCATAATATTGTAAAAAAAAAAACAGTTTTTCATAGAATCTCCAATTACCATAAAAAAAAATGCCATAAAAACCATAAACCATAAAAAAAAAAATGTAAGCCATCACACATATTTAAGCGGGTCATCATATTCTTGAATCTTCTTTAATGTATGTTATTATAAAAAAATAAAAAACCAATCAACAACAAACCATCCAACCAACATCCAACATTATCATCTTCACAAACACAAACGCAAATGAAATAGAAAATGGTTTATAGATAAGAAAAAAAAAATGATGATATGATGATGAATAAAAATAAAATCTGTACATATAAAAACAACAACCACCACCACCACCACCACACAAGCACAACACGAAAACATGAACGAAACCATTTTCTATTCAATTTTTCTATGCGTCATGATCATGTCATACCATGTTAAAGAAATAATTTATTTTTAATATATATGAAAAAAAAAAATTAAAATGTATTCTATATTTATTGTTTTTTTTTTAAGTATTGTCTTACAGTAATCTCAACATATTTTGTCTTATAGTTTATCATCGATTTTAAAGGTAAAAATAAATATGGGGTTAAATTATTGGTGTATCGGAGAGCATAAATTTATAACCTAAAATTTTATGTGTATTTTTTCCGGGTCGATTTTGTGGTGTATTGCTTTTGCATTTAATCTTTTGCATAATAGAGAGCAGTTTCTGCATTGTTTGTGCAAATAGCACAGAGAGAGAGAGAGAGATGGTTGTGTATTTGAAAACCCTGCATAGAGACAATACGAAAACAGTTTACTATATTAATTAAAAAGTGGTGATATTAAGTTATTCTACGTTTTTTAAAGGGTAAACGTTAATAAACGTTATATTACCTGTTGTACTTAAATTGTAATACAATACACTAAAATTCCTTATACATTTACCATTTTATTAATTGAATAAAAAAGTAGTTGTTTTATTTATTTATTAAAATACAATACAAATATTGATATTTTTACTTTAAAAAATATTAGTCAGAATACATTTTTGTAACAAAACAATTGAATTGATGATTGTATTGCAAAATGGCGGTAAACCACCGGTAAACAATTATTTTATTTAATAACAATAATTTCCGTTAATTTATGTTGGTTATACGCATTCTACTTAATTAATAAATTAATAAATTAGTGATTAGATTTCAAAATGAGAATAGAAATGTATTTGAAAAATTCAAAACCAAAATTCTATCAAAGAGTGTTTGCGTGCGTGTGTGTGTGTGTGTGTGTGTGTTTATTGTTTTCAAACAAATTAATTTCTTTGATTTGTGTTTATCGACACCAGAGGGAGTTTATTATCAGATAAACAAATATTTTTCATTGTTGTTGTTGTTGTTATTATTTGTTTTTTTTCATAAATTAATTTCCGACATGGAAGTAATAATATTGTTTACAGTTATACATTTTGAATATTTTGAATATTATAATGCTTTTCCATCTAATGGATTACATTTTTTTTTAAATATATGATATACGAATGGAGATAATGCATAAATAAAAACAAAAATACTAATAAATTGTATCCAAAAGATATCTTAGGCCAATATATATTCCACTTAATATTTTCATTCGGTTACGAAATAAGATGGTTTCATGACTTAAATGTCTCATTATGAAAATGTTCATATTATTTTTACACCCTAAAAATCATTTCATTTGATTAAATAAATGTCTGACTGTAATGTATTATTTTCGGTTGGGATGCGGAACCAAATTATCGTATCGTAGCTAATCAATAAAATATCTTAATATTTTGTCATCCACATAATCAAAATAATATGCCTATTCCTATATTTTTATTAATGAAACCTACCATTTTATTTTGAAATTTGTGAAATACCAACGGGAAAATATAAAAAAAAAAAAAACCATTTTAAAAATCACTTTTAAAGGTCAGTAAAACAAATTTTGAAAGCAACTTTTTGGCTTTATTTTACAATCCCCTGGGGGTGGTGGTGTGTACACATTTTAAGGGGTTAATATAATAATTATATTGAAAAATAATAATGCAGAATCTATATTAAAGTCATTCAAGTGAAATGATACAGACAGGGGGATGTATTTCTTTAAATTATGATGAAATCATTTTACTTACATATAGCTTTATTTTTTTTTTTTTTGACGGATCCCATATGAAATTCTTTATACACCTTGGAATTGGTGTTATTAAAAAACAAATTTTCTTTTATTTAACAACAACACCACCAATTTATTTAAATAGTTTTCATTTTATTATTGGAACATAACATAAAATGATGAAAATATAAGAAATTTTCCATGTGATTTCAGTTTTTTTTTCAATAAGAACGCTCTTTCTTTTTTTTTAACACGCACAGAGTCATACAAATAAAACTTGATATTATATTAAATATTTACATGAATAATAAATACAAATAAATAATTGAGGATATTTTCAACCACTAATATTTTTTATTTAATTGACTATTATCACCATTTATTTAATCAATAATTATTTTTCATTGCATCACCACATTTTCCAAATGGGAAGAAAAAAATAAAATGCATTTCATTTACACACACACACACACACAAACACACACATTCATCAATCGAACAAGCCAAATTATATGGACGGACACGCATACATACAAAAATCTATATGGTGGCCTACGTGACAATACCAAATCAAATGTAATATAAATGAATAAATGAAAAAAAAAAAAAAAACCAAACATCATCAACGATTATAAACGTTTTCCCATTGATTTTGTAATATACATACGAACGCATGCAAAGGACTGTAATTAATCTTATAATTTCCAAAAAAATTCTTAATAATTAATGAAATTTCAATAAATTTTCTATAGCAATTAAAATTAAAATTAATTGGAAGGAATGGAACTAATAAAGAAAGAAAAAAAACATACCTTCTCCGAATTTTTTGTTTGTTTTGTTGAATCGGTTCGAGGGTTTTTTTTTTTTTTGCTTCTTTTTTTATTAACTTCAAGCACAATTTTCACACAAAAAACACTTGATTACACTTTAGAAAATGCTTTAATAGTTTTTAGCATTATTTATTATTGATTTTCTATTTTATGAATATATAATTAGATTATAATTTATTGTTTTTTTTTACACAAGTTTTCTTTAATTAACTTAACACAGAACAATCACTTTTTTTTCTTTTTAATTAATTTATTCTTGAATTTTTTCTTTACAGGCAGAAACCGCAGCAGCAGCAGCAGCAGTAGCAAATACTTTTATTTTATTTCAATTGAATGAATATTTCAAGAAAGCATTTTTTTTATTTTTTTGAAAGACAAATTGAAACCATGCCGAAGTTTTTCACTTTCGTTCATTTGCGGTTCATTATTTAACTTCTCTGAGAAAATATCGATAACATAGAAATTATATCAACGATAAAAAAATCAGCCGAAATCGCCATGAATTAAATAATGTCAAAATGAATATGTGGTGAGTTGAAATTAAAATCCTTATAATTGTATTTAAATTTGTTATTATTTTTAATATATATTTTTTTTTGGTATGTAAACAAACAAAAGGAGCAGCAGCAATATAAATTATAATTTTCACAATTTCCTGGACCAGCCTGGATCAGGATGTTTAGACAATTTAAAAAATATTAAAATTTTCTACAGAATTTATTTATCAAAAATGTGGAGGAAGCGATAGGGAATATTATAAACGAGGTGATGCTGTTTTGTTTTTTTTAAGCAGGTATTTTAATATTTGGAAAATTGTTTATATTTTTTAACCTTAAACCGAATGCTCATGAAAATGATTGACAATTTTATCATATAGGGATCAAAAAAATGTTAATGCAATTCCAATACACTTACCTGTACGATATCAGGATGAAATAACTTGGATATTCTATAAAAAACTACAAGAAAACATCTTCAGGTGATAGAACTTTCCCGATGATTAAACGTTTCAATGGATGTCAGTGCTCTAATAAAAATCGGTTGAACAATGAATATGATTTGGTTAGGAAACCGATAAAATCTGATCATTTTTGCCATTATCAGTGACAAGATAAAAGTAATTTTTGTTTAACCATTTTGCCATACGATCAGAATTACTGCGTAAGATCTAATTGAAATGTATTGCCAAAAATTGTATTGCAGACTCATCTTTAGCAGGTTACCATACGGTAACTATTCAAGATATTATATCGGTCAGATTGCGAAAAGTTTTATTATGACATCTAATTTAATTTTTAACATCTGGGAATCAATATCGAATAGTATTATTAGGAATTAACCGGCAAAAAGTTGATCAAAGAATAAGGTATGTACAATTTATAAGAAAAATCCACGATTTTCACGAGCAAATCCTTTCTATTTCCACCCAATATTTGATAAAAAAAATTAAACTAACATAAAAACTATAATCGAAATCCAAAAACTAACAAGTTGGTAGTGGTAAAAAATGTTCTAATACACATCAAATACGATTAAATATCAAAATTCTCAGTTACCACTACAAAATTTCATTTATCATCAATCATGTGCCGAATTAAATGGCTAGAAAAGAACTTTGTATAATGGAATTACTACAAATTATAACACCTTTCGATTACCACTTCAAAAAATAAACTTGGTTGAAAAAAAAAATTTTCATCATTTTTTCAAAAAATCTGAAAAATCGGAAAAATTGATTTTTTTAAAGATATCAATTTGGGCTTTTGCTATGTGTTAGAGCTCATAAATTGACGTAACTTTTGTTTTACCACTTTGTTATACGTGCAGGATTACGATCAGGAGAGACAATTGAAATTTTTCCAATATTTCATGCAGACTCAACTTTGGGACACCACTGTACCGAAACCCGTTGAGATAAAGTTTCGATCAGATACGCAAAAGACGTGGTATATCCTCTATTTTAACTGACCCAAAGTTGGAATTGATTACCCTACGGGATCACTTCGGAATTGACCTCCAAAATTCATCGAAAATTGATGATTTTCGATGTTAAGGAAAAATCGACAATTTTCATCGGAAAATTTTGACACTAATTTTAATGGAAAGCTTAATCCTTTGCCTTTCTAATGATATAATAAATTCAAAAATGAAGCAACTCCTTCCTATTGTAATCAGTGCTGGAATAATGGTCTACATGAGATTACCCAAATTTCATTACTGCCCTGTGGCCAAACCAATGGGAATATCAAAATTGGACTACCGGCAATCGATAGATAATGAAAAAGGCTATCGATTCATCGGTGGTTCCATAAAATTCCCGGAAGAAAATTGAAAGTTATAGGGGTTTGAAAATCGAAAAATTACGATTTTTGGAGCCAGGTCCTGGTGCTCCTGGTCCACCTATAAACTTCATATTTATGTAGGTTTGATATTTAGTGATGGTCTACAACTGTGTAAAATTTGGGATTCGTAGGACGAGGTCAAGAAAAAAAATACAAGAGTTAACTCTTGTATTCCAAAGTCAATTTTAGCAAAAAAAAAGCAAAAATTTAATTTTTTCTCTTTTCAATTTTCTTTTTTCCAATATCACACAAATTTTACTTGTGATATGAAAAATTATTTTTCCATTGAACTCAGTCGGAAACGAACCATGGTCTTCAATCGTCGATGATGTGCTTGCATACCAATATGCCATACAACCTTATGAATGTATTTTTCAGTTTTATGATTGCATTATGAGTCGAAACCTTTAATATAAAATAAAATGTTCATTTATAGAAAAAACTATAAATGTTGTTTTATTTTATTAGGTTTATTCGAATAGATAAAACCTTTTGGTGATTGTAGAAACTAAACAAATGTTATTATTTTAAAATGTTTTTTGCTAAAAATAAAATTCATAGGATTTTTTTTTTCAGCGGGTTTAAATTATAATAAAAAACACACATAATTTAGGTTTTAGAAATTTTATTTTATTCATTATCCTTTCATTCGTATAAAATTTTCATCATCAATTAAAATTCTACAATTATTATTATTCTAATTATATTATTAATCAATTATTAGGTTGGTTTTCTGCTGCTGGTGGTCTTCAATCTTCAAATAGATAGTTATGAGAAAATCAAATACGAAACTCCTCATCATTGTTGTTCAATTACTTATTATCCTAATTTATGATAAATCATTAAAAATAATTATAACTTCGTATTCGTGATCACATTTAGTATGTCTACATTTTAAATTACATATAAATTACATTATTGTTATTTGAACATAAATAATTAATAATTTAAATTTTACATTAATAAATACTAATTTTTTTTGTTTTTGCTTAATAAAGAAAATAATGTTACATTTACAATAGAACATTTTATAATTAATCTAAATAAATTAAATTACTTTTTAAAATGTTAATATATAAACAACTTAATAAAATAATAATAATAATAAATAATTAACAAATTTTCAAAACGTAACGATTTTTTATGATGTGTGTGATGCGAAAATCTATAATTTTAATTGTTGATTATAGTCAAATACATCACTAATTGATTGATTGATTGATCGAAAAACAAATTAATTTAAATAACATGATTCGTATGTCGGTACCATATATTTAATATTAATGAATGCATCTTCACCGCCATGCCGTTCTAATACCTGCAGTGTTTCGTCAATTAAATCACCTAAATTCATATTGTTTTTTTGGGAATAATCAATACGATCACCGCAATTCACTGAATGAAATTAAAATAAATAAAGAAAATATTTTAATTATTCTCCTCATCGATCTCTTTTGCTCGTTTTTCATCGAATATTAATTGATTCTTATAAAAATTTCAATTTATAATTAGACAAAATTGAATTCTATATACTTACAATTTCTAATTTTAAATGCATTAAACATCGGTAATAATTGTCTATAGAATGGTACAAGAGCTGGTCCAATTAAATCCGATGACATTACTAATTTTTGTAATATTTTTAGTGTAACACACATAACTTCCAAATTTTTTGTATTCAATGCATCTGTTTGTAAAGATAAATAAAAAAAAACAAACAAATTAAAATAATTATAACAATAGGTTAAAAAGAATAATTATTAATTTGGTTCATTTTAAATAATTACTAACTTTTTATTGGTATTATTAATTGTGGTATTACGGGATAAATTCGATCGCCACCCGAACGCAATAAATCATAAACACCTTGACGTGCATACGTTTTATATGGATGTTTTGTTTCTGATAATCCATCGAAAAACAATGTTAAATATAAACTATAATCAAGTTTTTCAATGTCAACGGTCCATGCAATTTTTTCACCACCTGTTAAATATTCCATTTTTATTGGTAAATCACCACGATCATAATATAATTTAAATGATGTAGCTCGTGGTTGAATCATCATTTGTGTTTCTATTATTATAGAATTATTGAATTAAGGGAGAAAATATAAATTAATATAATCATTTTCATTTTCAAATAGGAAAAGAATATAATATTATATAAAAAAAAATAATTACTTTTCTTAAGTTTTGGTGGCTCGGTAACTTTAGTATTTTTTTGCAATGATTGTATTGAAAATGGTTTAACAATTCGTTTTGTTGATGATTTTTGTTGCGATAATCCCATTCCATTATTATAATTATTATTTGAATTGGTCGTCATCGTATGGTAATTAATTTAACTTACAATTTTATATATTGATTTCTTTTTTCTTTTTTGTTGATCCAGCGACTTACAAAACTTTCATATAAACTAATTTTTTCACGAATTAATCAATTTTTTTTGTATCCTTTTGTTTTGTTGTAAAAATTTCTATAACATATTTATTCGGTTAAAACTTAAATTTATGTTCGTGTAGAGTAACGTTAACATACTAAATATATTTTTATTATTTGTTATGATATTTATTAATAAATATTTTCATTCAAATTTTCAGTCTATATAAATGCGTCGATAAAATCTTATACATATATACATAATAATATTGATGTATTACAACAATTGAAAAATAGGACGGTGATTTGCAGGAGGTACACGCACTGTTTCGTTGCTATGGAATAACATTTTTGATATCAACAAATAACATAACATATCATTTCCATGCATTCCACACCATTTCTACATATTCTCCTACCACCACTTTATGTACGTGCTGTGCTACTGATGTTGCTGCCCTGCTCCGATAATAAATCACAGTAATATCAATAAACACAAATCACATATGTTTTTTTTTTGTTTTGGTTTTGGTGAACTGAATATATTGAATGTAAATGTATGAGAAGGGTGGAATATAGAACAATCTTATGAATATGAAAATGTCTACAGAATAATACAGTATTTTTTTTTAAATAATACAATCGTAGATTGATTTATATAATACTTGAAAGCTTGTTTAAGAGATAGTGGTTTAAAAATTGAACGGTAAGTTTCGCGACTTTCGGTTTGGAACCTAAACGGTAATTTCACACAAAATATAGGCTCCATTATGTTGTATGAATGCAAGATCACAATTCATTTTCACGTTTGTATGATTAGAATCCTTCTTTCTTTCTGTTGGATTACAGAAAACGATTTTCTATTGTTCATTCTGTAACAGAAACAACAACTTGGTCGAATTTCGAATATATGTAATGAATAATCTGCAGCTGTTTCTGTTATTTCTGTGACTCTGATACTTTATGCAATTACTGTTCGGTTGTCCACCTTTGAATAAACTTTAATGGTTTTTCTTGTTTATTCAATTAAAAGTATGCCCGCAATGGTGAATTAACATTGCAAGATATTCATTCATTCCCGAATCCGATTTTAGTATTTGTTAGTACACGTAGTTTGTAAAATATCGATTCAGTGGAATCAGGCAAATTAGAACTTCAAGGTAAAACGTTGCTGCAAAACGCTCATCGAATTTAGTGGTTTGTTTTTTGTATCTTTAAATAGTTCTATAAATCTAAAATTAAAAATATACATTTTACATTTTATTTAGATAAACAATGTTTTAAAAATATATAATATTAAACTATAATTTTAGAAAATAAATTCCCATTCCTTATATTATTCATATATATATATATTTAAAGTGAAATTACTTTTTGGTTAATTAATGGATAAATTTATTTGTTAATATAATTTATTTATCGAAAATCTAAAAAAAAAAAAGGTTATAGATTTTATTTGTATTTAAATCACTATATTATATATTTATATAAATGCAAAATTAATTTAATTCTTTGTAAGTAAAAATAATTAAAGCTTATTAGTTCTTATACTATATTCACTTTTTTTTTTTTTTGTTTTATTATTACGGAAGGAAACTTTCAAGTACTACGGTCTTAATAATTATAATACAAAAACATAAACCATATATACAATTTTATAAAACTGACAACTTTTGATTAACAAAATTGTAATTAACTACAATGTATATATAGATATACAACTTTTATACCTGTAAATTTTTTTTTGTTTTTGTTTTTTGCGAATGAATATTATTTAAAAATGCCACATTATTACATTATATTATTACTTATCCTTGGAAAAAATGTAAATCATTATCAGAAAATCCAGATTCTTTTAATAAACGTAATGCTAAATCATTAAATGGTGTTGGTCCACAAACACAACAATATGTTACATGATCTATGTTCGATAATGATGAGGATGATGATGACGACAACGACGACGACGACGTTGAAGATTGTGGAATTTGTATTATTGATGATTTATCATATAATTTTGTTGTAATACTTTTTGATATATGTCCTTTAGCACCTGACCATCCATCCAATGGTTCTGATAATATATGAATTACTCGTAATCTAAAATTTAACAAATTAATTAGCATATATTGAATATTATCTATTATTAGTATTTCATTATAAAACCTTTTATCTTTTAACTCCAACGATTTTAAATGATCATAGCACCAAATATCACCTTCAGTTTTATTAAAATATAAAAATGTAATTCTTTCTCTGTATAAAATAAAACATAAAAACATTAATGTATTACATTGTAGTATACCAAAACAATATCTGATTTCAAACAATAATTACATTTTCGTATTCGTTCGATTCAGTAAATAATCTAAAATGCTCAACATTGGCGTAACTCCACTACCGGCTGCCAACAATCCAATTCTTGTATGATTTTTTATTTTATATAATTGAAAATTTCCCTTAGGATATTGTGAAATTGATAATGATAAATCGGATAATGGTTTATCAATGGTTATCAATCGAGATAGACTGCCATTTGCGTATGATTTTATTAAAAATGCCATCCAAATATTTTCATATTGAATGAAATCATCGATAGATGACGATAATTGATGATCATCAGCTGCAACTATCGGCAAATATAAAAATGGTATTGGTGTATAACTACGTGTTATTCCATTTTCTATGTTGAACAATAAACAGATTAAAAAAATATATAGTTAAAATAAATAACCTAAATAAAATATCACAAATACACATACCTTCAATTGAAACACTATAATGATATCCAATTGGATGTAATTGTTGAAGATTTTCTTTTGGTTTCATAATGATTGCATATGAATTATGATTTATTTGTTGTCGTTTTACAACATCATATTCATTATTTGTTAAACCATTTAAATCCGTGGTTTTTCTACGATCCAACATCCCAAAATTTGTCCAAAGTGCTGGTTCCATTTTTTTAAATATAATTTCAATTTTTCCTGTGTAACGAATTGGACAAAAAACAAACAAAAAAAAACATTAGAAAAAACTAAACAATACGATAAAAATGATATCATGAAAATAGGATCATTGGAATGTTAGGACAATAGGATGCAGGGATGAAAACTTTGAACGATTGCTTAAAGAATGATTTTGGGTGTTGTTTCTGGAAATCCGGTTATAGTTAAGATAACATTTCTTTCGTTTCACAACGGATTAATTATTTAAAAATTAAACATAAAACAATGAATTTATTATTGTGTTATTTTATTTATATAAAAAATATTATCAAATATGACCTCTTAATAATTTATCAGAAAAGGAAAAACAAAAAAACAAGGAAATATAAAAGAGAAATTGTGTTTTAAATTACATTTTAATATATAAATATCTATAAAGAAAATAAAGTTGTTAAATTTGTTATGATTTAATAACAAAAAAAATTAATAATGAATGGTAAAAAATACAATTGTGTGTGTTTGCTATGCGATCCGTAAGAATGTTTTAAAACGCCTTTTATTAATATTACATTGTTTTTTAAATCACACCCTAATTCTTATAGAATATTTAAATCACAAATTTAAATCACACCCTAGTTCTTATACAATATTTAATGATTACTAACCTTTGAATTTCTTTTTTCGATTATCTTTCAGATAAAATGTATGGGAAATGATGATTGGTTAACTAATCAGTAAAGAGTTATCGTGACGATAGATTGAAGAAAGTTTGACTATTTTTTATTGCGAATTTTGCTTATTTAAACCGAGCTCTGATTGTAGAGGGTTTGTTGTAGGTGTCCTAAATTTAAATGTTACCAACATATAAGGACAAACCCCAGTATTTCGAAAGGGTCTATCAATTTTATTTTCAATTATTTATATCTACTGTATATATATAGTAGATGGGAAATTTTTCAATATTATATGCTTTGCATATGGAAAATAAAAACTTAAAAGTTTTCACGCATATAAATTGAAAATTTTATTATTATTATTATGATATGAAATTTGCGACGGTGGGGTTTATTCTTGTGTTTATTTGATAATAATAATGTAGATTATGTATTTTATTTTATAATACACTGTGTTTTCATATTAATTTAAATAATGAATACATTTTAAATAATTAATTTTAATTCATTAAAAACGATGTTTTTTATATAAATAAGGGTGATTGGTGGGTGAGAGGTCCTCACAACTGATACAATTCATAATTTTCAACAAACCCCCCGAAAACATTAATAACTTTATTTTAAATAGGGTTAATTTGGAAATTTCTTACTAACTTCTGCTTTGAAGAATCACTTTGATATGTATTTATTTTTTAGATTTTATCGTTAATTTAAAAAGGGAAGTGTAGTTTGTATAATTAATGATTTGGTACAGCACACAGGATTCGGAAGGATATTACAGTGGAAAAACAAAAAGGGAAAGAAATTATTGTAATAAATAAAAACTATTCATACCTGTTTCATTTGATATCCGTATTGCACATGGACTTTTAACATTATGTGCAAATTTAAATGTACATAAATGCATTGTACGTTCAATGAATATATTTACATGAATATCACAACCACTTTTATAGTGTACAGTAACACCGGGATTGCACAATGATTTTGTATAAAATATTATCATTAATTCCGTTGTTTTTTGTATCCAATCAAAACGTGGTATAATTTCATAAATTTCCTCGGATTCATTTGAATTACCCGTCAAAATATTATTTGAACTAATATGTGGTGTAGATACGGATGTAACAACATTCGGCGGCGACATTGTGGATGACGATAATGTTGATGCAGCAGAAGTAATGGCAGCAGCACCACCAACACCACCCATTGGTTTTGTAATTGTTGTATTTAAAAATGGTAAAATTGGTGTACGAAATATACCATTTGTTGGTGATGGTAATTTACTATTTTTATTTGATGTCGATGCTGATGTAGACAATGTATTTGATGATGATGATGATGATACATTAATTGTTGCCGTATTCCGTAATGGGCCAATAAAACATTTTGCTAATATTTGTTCATAATTTACCCATGCATGAACATCTTCAAATAATTTTGTTGCATCTTTTCCAATGCCCCGTTGTAATTCTTGTGGACCTATGAGGATATTAAAGAAAACGTTAAAATGCAAAACATTTAAATATAATAATGAAATTTCTAAGATACACAAAGTTTCATTGAGTGATTATAGGAAACGTCATTAACTTTCATTTTAGTCAATCGGAAAAGTTTAATCTAAATCATAATAATTTGTCAAAAAAAAATCTATTATTTCTAAATCAAACACCCCCCGATTTTTTTTTGCAATTTATAAAGATAATAAACATATTTTTTTAGAATCCCTCTCAAATTTGTACATACATTATATTTACATATTTAATACTATTTTGTATACGAGTAGAACAACAAAATAATATAAAATTAACATTAATTAAACCCTAAAGGTAGAAAATGATTATTTATTTAAATGTTGACGATCGTATATATCTAAAATGTATATTGTAATATATAAATATATAAGAGGGTAGTTAGTTAAGTATATACTGTAACAATATATTTATACAATTTAGATATACAGATATATATATATATATATATATATATATATATATATATATATATATGGATAATTATTTAGGTAGGGAGCGTATAATGGAAAAAAAAGTATAATTTCTTTTCAACTTACCACCCGGATGATAATTTACATAATGCGTTACATTATAAACTTTACCACGAATCGCCAACCATGCATCTGATAATGTACAATGTTTTGCCAATTCAGAATGGCTAACGGGAATCACACAACCTTTTGTACCCGATAAATCGGATCCGGATTGTCCCAGACGTATCCAATCGATTAACGAATGTCCCGGTTTTAATGCATGCTTATTACGTGGATTACCTATAGATATAAATAATAAAGAAAAAAAAATATGAAAATTATTTCAAAAAAAAAAAAAACAAATCAAGAAAAATCATTCAAACGAAAAATAACATATTTTTATTTTATTTTACAAATTTCATATATAAGAAAATGAAATATATATATATAAAAGTAAGGAATCAATATTTTAGTATATATAGATAAGAAAATTCTATATATCTATATATAGAAAAAAGGATTCAATTAATTTTAAGAGTTATCATCATCAATAATATTCAATGAACAGAAATGAAATTGTATTCTTATAGTTTAAAAAACAGTTTTACTTGAACATTTTCTTAGTTAAAAACAAAAGTTTCTTCAAATATAAAAGCACATTTTCAAATATATATACAAGAAAATTAGGTATATTATTCAATTTAACCTGCATTATATAGAGACCACCAATAGTTTCAGAATGATTCTATATAAATAAAATCTCTATAGATCGGTAAATATGTAAATTTCCCAAAATAAAATATGTGGTGATGAATATGGACACTTAAAAACCATAAGAAAAAAACACCAAACACTTAAAGATGATTGCATTCAATTTATATTTTATTTTTTATACACAATGAATGCGATATTTCAATTCAATGAATTTGATTGAATATATAACAATAAAAAAATTATACTTATTTATGAAAAAGGACAGGAAAGTTTGGCAGCAGCATCAACAACGAGAAAAAAAAACAAAAAAGGGATAACAAAATTGAGAGATAAAAAGATGTGATTTTACTTATGTTTTTTTTTTGTGTTTTGTTAAAAAACACATATTTTATTTTTTCCTTTTTTTATTTAGAACCTTTTTTATATGATGTTTTTCTTTTTTTATAATTTTCTTTTGTATGATAGGATAACTAAAAAAAAAAGGATGTATATCCTCGTTCTGTTGTTGTGTATATTAGTTCCAATTCACATATTTCTTTAACAATATTTTGTAATATGTTAGTTTTTTTTATCTATATAGGAATTTTTGAGATTTGTATCATTGAACAAAAGGAAAAATAGGTAAATTCTTTAACAATTTTGATGCTAATTTAAAGTAAAATATTACAATTTTCAATGTTAAGAGCTTATTTTACTTAAAATTCAGTCTTAAAATCACTACCATTTCATGGAAATTTCAACCTTAATAATTGAATGATTAGAGGTTGATTTTGAACAATTATAGGTAAAAAAATAAATTTTTTATGACTTTAGGGGGTGTAGTAAAAATGCAATAACTTGGGAACCTGTTGAGATAGAATAACGAACAGACCATCAATCGATAGATAATTAAATTCTCTAAAACATTTCCTTACATATCACATGGGGTTGTAGAACAAATTCTATAGTTAAATTCTATAAACGTGAAAAATTGTTAATTTAGCCATACTCTTTGTATGGCCACCCCATAATATTATTTTAAATTCGTAAAATTCAGCTTATTTTACTTCAAATTCAGTCTTAAAATCAATACCATTTCATGGAAATTTCAACCTTAAAAATTGAATGATTAGAGGTTGATTTTGAACAATTATAGGTAAAAAAATTAATTTTTTATGACTTTAGGGGGTGTAGTAAAAATGCAATAACTTGGGAACCTGTTGATATATAATAACGAACAGACCATCAATCGATAGATAATTAAATTCTCTAAAACATTGCCTTACATATCAAATGGGGTTGTAGAACAAATTCTATAGTTAAATTCTATAAACGTGAAAAATGAAGAATCGTAAAAAATTCTATAAACGTGAAATAGAGGTTGATTTATAATTGTACAAATGTTTTCACAACAAATGTTATAGAACAGGATATAATGAATCCTTTCATCATAAAATCGTTTTTATATACAAAAAGCACAAAAAATCTATAATTTTATTATATGAATTATTGATTTTACCATATATAAATTGTATATGAATGATATGAATTTTAAAGTGAATTAAAAATGAGATTATCTCCATCCATACCTTCAACGAGATGCATATATGATTAGTGTATGATATTTAATAACAGGTATGGATATTTTTTTATTTGTATACAGTGTGCTGTTAAAAGGTATCCATCAATCAGTCAAATTAAAAATATACTTCAGAGGTGATTGCATATTGTAGAAGTGAATTATTTCGTAATTATTTTTAGAACTAAATCCAAAAAAGAAAAACTTTATATGAATAATATAGAATAATTCTTAATCACTCAAGAATTTATAACCACTCTGTAAAAAATTATTTCGTATCAATATTTTTTATTATTCATACAATTGTTGATGTTCTATTGATTTCGTTATTATTTTATGCTCTATATATAACGATTATAATATAAAAAAAAACTATAATACACAATATACAATTTCTATATACAATGATATTTTTTTTTGTACAATTTCATACACATAAATTAAAAAAAAAAATTTCCATATAAAGAAGAATCTTATAGATATGTTGAAAAATTTATAATTAAAAGAGACATGCTGAGTATTAAAAATATTCACAATAATTAATGTTAAAAAATATATATATAGGGGATGCATTTTTATATGATTGTTTTAACTTTTTAATTGTTAACAAGAAATTGCAATAAAATGAAAACCTCGATAAATTGATCGATTCGATTGAAGTAATATCGCAGGATATATCGTTAACAAAACATTCATATTCTAAATAATTCAGAAATTATAATGTTTTTGTTAGGGATCATATAAATTAAAAAAAACTTTAAAATAATAATCTTTGCGCGCGATGCTTTAATGAAAGAACATATATAATGTAAAAATGTTATAAAAATATATTATATATATGATGTATATATGGTAATATTGATATTGATTTTTAGATTGATTGAAATTGAATATATATAAATAAATTTAATACCACCTCCCATATAAAAAAAAAAACATTCACAATGCATAAATAATATTCTCATATACATATATGAGATGGTATTTTAAACTATATATAGATCATCAATCTATATAGCTAAAAATAAATATATTGATTAAATTTTTGTTTTCAATCTTCAATATATAATATTCGTATAAATTAATATTCATTCATATATTTGATATATATTTACTTTTAGAATTTAGAATATTCAATTGATTTTAGATACGCGCAGTCAACAAACAACAAGATCGGTTCTAAAAAGAGAATATAGAGATTGAAATTTCAGGCATTTCGTTAAAGATTTAAGTCTAAAAAAAATTCTGTATATTTTTCTATAAAGGAAATTTGTTTCAGGATTTGCTTAAGGAAATTCTATATACAATTGATCAGGGGGTGATTGTAAGTTGAAGATCTTTTGTAATTCTATACACTTCTTCTAAGATATTTTTTTATATTCTATACATATATTTACTCGACTTTATATCATATATGAAATCAAATCACAAAGAAAATGTTTTCATATCTTCATTTTACAATTGCAAAATTTTCTTTATATGATATTTTTGTTTAAATTTACAATTTAAAATATGAATATATTTTTTATGAGGTATAAATATATGAAATGTATGTTATATATATGCATATAAAATACAATTAAAGCTGAATATTAACAGCCGCCTCAAGCTGTACACAAAATATTTGCATGTAATTTAAAAGTTGAATATATTTTATTTAGCCGTACGTACGTAAACAAAAAATGAGGAAAAGAAAATCACAGCAATAGAATATAAAAAGTTTTGCATATTCAAAAAATATTGGAAAATAAGAAGTTTTTTATTTATTTATTTATTTATTTAATATAAACTTTTTTTTTCATTGATGGATAACCACACCATCGTCTTATGTATAAAAAAAACGCGAATATATACAAATTTTAATTTATTTTAAAATTTTAACCAAATATAAAACTTTAAAAAATAACAAAAACATTTTTGAACTATATATACGAGATTGTTGTTTAAAAAAGAAAAAAGAAAAGTTTCATATACCTGTTTGAATATATACGCAGTCAGATATAGGAAGTAACTATTTGCATATTGTATAAACAACCAAAAAAAAGTTTTTTTTAAATAAAGTTTTTCAATTCTATAGATATAGGGCAAACTTCCATCAAACTTATATCGCCACAATAAATTCGATAAAAATGTTTTCAGATTGATATTTACTTCTTGAATGAGAATTCAAAGGTATTTTTTAAGGGATACATATATAGAATGATTTAAATATATATTCGACATTGATAAAAGTTGATAAATTCAAAGTCAAGTTGGAAATTTTTAATATTAAGGATGTTATAAATTTTATTTTAAATGCTCCTTTTAAATTCATGCGGCTGGAAATTAGAATATATTAATTTTTCTATATATATATATAACTAATACAACAAAGGATTCGAATAATTGAAGGTATTTATCGCATATAATACATATAATAGAAAAATATATATAGTATATATACATATTATTATAAATAATTATGACCACGATATTTATTATGAATATTTTATGAACAATTGTATTTAAATGTTTATTTTACGATTTAGATTATATACGATATCATCTATATATTATATATATTATATGCGGTATATATACGAAAATGTAAATGTATAAATAAACGTAGCTAACTAAAACAATATATTTTATTTGTTCCTTGTAAACCCTTTCAATTAAACGAATATATATATGTGTATTATGTATATACAAATGGATTAGAATTACCACTCCTATAATAAATGGAAATTTATACCAAGTTATTTATATTTTATATATATAAATTGTTTAATTATGCATATTTATATGTATGTATTTGTATATACTACACAAATTTAGATGTAGATATAGTGATATTAATGCATATATATATACAAAATACCGCATATCAATTGTTTTATATACAAGTAAATTCTAGATTTCTATATAGTTATAGTATTTAATCATATACGAAAATTATACTGAATTTCATTTTGGAAAATCATACAGAATTTTGGTTAGAAAATAATAGAGAATTCTTTTAAGCAAAATATACATAATTTCCTCAAGAAAACTGTACACAGAATTTCCTGAAACTTATTATACAGGATTTTCTGTAGAAGATTATACAAAATTTTCTTATATTCTAAATAGTTTCCAGTAGAAAATTGTACATAACTTCCTTTAGAAAAATATACAGAATTTCCTTAAGCAAATTATACAGAATTTTCTTAGTTCAATTAATTGTTTAAAACATTTGTATCATCGTTTGTATCTGTTTTGTGTGCATTTTCACATTGAACAGCAACAGAAATAGAAAATATTTCAACCATACAATGCGAATGCATAAACTTCTTTAAGGTAAATTTTATATTATCATGATTTTTGGTCAAAATACATAGTATAAAATTGTCTATAGTATGGAAACCCGTTCGGAGAGATAGCGACTTATATGTCAACAAAACCTAAAATTTTTTAAGTTGTTACACAATAAAAAATTGTTTTTCTATGCGTATGAATATACAGGATTTTAACTCAAATCCTAGGTGTGTAATATAAAGTCTCTAAGATATATCTATAAAATTAAAATAAAATAAATAGGACTAAATAAACACATTTATTTTTATAATATGCCAAATATAACAAAAATTGAAATAAACATTCTTTTTTTACAAATAACAAAAAACAACAAGAAAATAAGGATATTAAAAAAGTCCGTATCTATAAAGGAAAGGATATATCAAATTTAAAATTTGGATATAATCTTATCTGACATATACATAATTTATATATTTTTTTTTTTTGGGAAATTATTCGCGTACATATTAACATTAACATTATATAAGAAAAATCAAATTGTATTATATTATATTGGGGTTTCATTTATTATTTATTTCTGCAATATGTATATACGCGGTTTGAAAAATTAAATTCCAATTTCCTTTTTCTTTTTTTTTTTTTAATAAAATTTAGCTTTGATATTTTGTATAATATATTGAAATAAAGTATGGCAAAATTGCAAGAACCGCAAAAAATATGAGAGTATTCGAGTATTTATGCATAGACATTTTGTTTTGAATATATAAAAGTTTATTTATACAACTTTTATCATATGCGATGATGATTTTAAAATAATATTTCTATTGTTAAAAAGTATTACAAAATTATATCTACTCGAAAAAAAAGTGTGCAGGTTAAAATTGTATAACTCTTTTTATATATTTTTAACATTTGCAGCATAATTAATTGTGTTTTCCTTAATGGAGCTTTCAATTTTATGTATCATATATAGTACTTGTTTTGATTCAAAAATGTATTTAAAGCTATATATCTCTGTTTAATAGTCAGCATATATATGAAATAAACTAAGTTGTTATATAAAATTTTACTCCAATTAAAAGTTAAATAAACATATTTATATATATGTATAGAAAAATTAAAATAATACATTGCACAGCAATTCCATTTCATTTCTATGAATATATATTTATGGATAGATATGCATATATATATAGAAAATTGACCATTGCAAAAGTTATATAAGCAAAATTTTATTTCAAATAAATTTTGATATATTTATAACTTCTCTATTAAATAAATTACATAAGGAATTAAATTTTGAATTGTATATGAAAATTTATATATTCAAATTGACCACATAATATTATATATTATATAGAATAGATATATAAATATGATTATAGAAATTTGGTTTTGTTTATAAAATATATTTGTTTAATGTAGTTTAATGAATTTATTTCTTTTTTCAAATTGTTTAATTCGTATATATAAATTATGATGATATTGTGGTTTTGTGTGGTGAAATTGTATTTGTACATATATTGTATTAAGAAGAAATTGATTTAAACGAATTTAATATAGGTGGTATATAATAAGTGAAAAGAATATATTTTAAGTTCTAGAGTAAAATTCTTAGATATGGGTCGGTGTAAAAATTACTACACGACCGACAGCATGTAATAAAGACACATTTTGCTGATCGTATAAATGATAAACAATATAACAAATTCAAATTATTGAATCATATAGACTAAAATCATTAGTATAGATCTTATAAATATTACTATACGACGAATGCTCTAATGAAATTTCCTCAAATTAATTTCTATATTAACTTATCTTAATCCATTCAACAAGAAATTCTCAAAAGGCACATCCATATTGACTAATTTCGACCCAAAAATAACATAAATTCTTTTCTTCCAAGAACATCAAGACTCTACATTTTTCTTTCTATATGCAATAAAAAACCCTTTAGATTACATTTAGTAATCCAAAAATTCTTTATCATATAATGAAAAATTCTATAATATGTCATAATGAATAATTTGTAGCCTAAATAATAATCTGAAAATTAACGATCTCTTTTTATCGAATAGAAAATTTATAAATGATTTTATATACAAAAAAATCGCATTACATATTAAATTTACTAATTATTATTATCCTATATAAAGTTATAATTTCCTGTATTTATATGTAAATACAAAATGTAAATAATTTTTTACATAATTTATTATAGATAAGTATCTATATTCCATTAAATGTATATATATACCATATAGATTATATATCCCCATATAGAAATATTTTATATATATATATATATGTTTTGTACCATACAAATACCATACCGCATATACGATTTTATCCATTAATTTCTGTTTTATAAATCCTCGTTTATTTATATATGGTATATAAATATATTATTTTTGGGATGCGATTGAAGCGATTATTAATGAGAGGTTGCGTGTGGTTATGTGGTTAATGCGTATATTTTAATTCATTAAATTTGTATATTATTTCATAAAATATATCTATATACCATATATATAAGGTATATGACTAAAACATATTTTATGTATATACTTGTATATTAACATCATGTTGAGATAAATTTTGTATATAGTATACCGGTTGTTTGATAAGTATTGCATAGGCAACACCTTTAAACCAACCATATATAGCAAAGGAATCAAAAATATTTTAATATTTCATTTTTAATATGAACAACACACCTTATAAATTTTATTTCGATCTTTCACATTCAGTACAATCATTTAGCAAGTGTTTGATATTATTCTGGGAGATGCAAGTTTGACTATAATAACGTGAAATTGATAACACCATATAGGAAACTCAGATGAACGATATTTTTTACATTAAGAATTACAAATGCTATTCGGAAATCTATAGTGCCACATTCGTAAACAATTCAAAAAGAAATGATTGGAAAAACAAATTTCCCATACGTGATTTAATCATTTTAAGTAAAATAAAATCGATTTTATTGTTATGGATAAAACTATAGGGATAATGTAAGTCATGAGAACAGCTCTATATTGATGATAACGATGCAAGTTTTAATTAACTTATATTCTACTTTTTATCCATTAAGGGAAACCTCCTTGAAAGCAATTTTTAAATGAATGGATGAGCTTAGATAGAAAAGAAAATCGTGGAAATAATATAAAAAGGTCGCGATAAGTCGTCAAAATAATGAACCTCTTTTCATATATATATAAAGACAAATGACGAAAACCACCCTAGAATAATTTTACAATATAATTAAAATATTTTTAATGAAACCATAAAAATTTTCCCTTATTAAAATGAAAATTTTATCTAATTACATTTATATTTCTATTTCTTTTTGTTTTCTATAAAAAGGACCTTTATTTGTTGATGAACAGTAACAGAAAAAAAAGTGTGTTAATGTGATAAGCTTTTGGAATTGGATAATATATAATTTAAACTAAAACAAAACAAAAAATGATAAAATATTAATAATAAAAATTTGTTAATGGATTTTCTTTTATATATGTATACCTTTGAAATAAACAATAAAATAAAATAAAAAAAAAAATACAATGAGTTAATTCCCACAAGTGAGATTGTTTTTTTTTTTTTATTTTATTTAGGGTAACCTAAATACAATTTTTTTTTTTTTATTTGGTTCTATTTCATTTTATTTCTATTTCATTTTCAAAACGGAAAATAAATTTAAATTGCATAAATATGCGATATAAATATATATGCGCGAGGTGGGTATTACCGTATTACAAACCATTGTGTTTATTATATTAAATATGTATATAGGTGGGAAAAAAAAGGATATTTTTTTTTATATATTGTTTTGTTTTGTTTTTTTTATTCCTTAATATATATATATATATATATATAAATTTAATATAGGATTATACTATCATTAAATATTAAATCCCGCATTTATTTGTTTGGTTTTTATTTTATTCAAATATATTATATACACTAAATGGTCGATCAAATTATGTGGTGATTAATAAAATACATTAAAAAAAATAAATATAATATAGAACAATTTTACAATTTCATTTGCACTCTTGTATAGTATATATGCTCTGTCAGTGAAATGAAATTAAAATTTTTAAATAATTGTATGTTAAATCATATGAAAATAATAATGTGAATGGTATTTTATTTATTTATTCATCAATGGATGATCTGCATCTGTCTGCCGTATATATATATATTATTTTGCCATAAATTGTTTGGAAAAATATTCATTGAATTGTAATTTAAAATTTTATTTCACAGCGAATTCATATATAACAATGGAAATTTTTTAAATATAATTTATTTTTTCTATATATATATATATATAAGAAAGCAAACATTCCTTTTTCATATTGTATTTTCTAAAAATATTACATTTTAAATTTCATTTTTATTTAAATATACATTTGTGTATGTATGATAAATATAAAAAATTCATATTCTATATACATATTTTATATTATATGAATATAAATAAATATAATAATATACATATTTTATTAGCAGAAGAAAAAAAAAAAAGAAAAGGAAAATTGAAGAATGTTATTTGATGATGATGATGCTGATGATATACAAATATTATAACACAAAATACAGATTATCCTTTGAATTTTTCTATAACTTTTTAACTATCATAATAATAATAATAATAATAAATTTTCCCTATACAACCAACAAAATTGAAAATTGATTTAAAATGTGTATGGAAAATTTGAATGAAAGTTTTTTGAAATCCTATCCAGTGTTATTTTCAAAGAGGATACAATTCTTTTCTATGCCTATCATATACAATGAAATCACTATAAAAAGGATATCTTTTGCAATGTCCTTACATCAGTATATACATAATACTATCGATAAAAATTATAAACCATTATCGTATGAATCAATCAAGGATCTCTTGTATATATTCTTATACAAATAAATGTATGATTTATACAAATTGTTATACAATATATGATGAAATGAATTTCAAAATTCCCATTGTGAATATGTGTTCGAATATATATATATGGTTCTAAATACGGTGTCATACTTATATTTACATAACTATATATATATAAATATATACATAAACTGTATTACTTAAATATGTTTACAAATAAAAAAATTTTTATATAAAATATATATTCTTCATGTCTTCATTGATTCATTTTTTATTTGTTATATGGCTAAATATATTTTTTAAGAATCTTTTTATTTGAAGTTTTTGCCTCTTTGAAAAAAATAAACAAATAACAAGCAAAAAAAAATAAAAAAATAAACATAAAAATCTTGTTAAAAAACATACCAAAAAATTTGAGACGCGACAAATTGGTTATATATAAATATATTTTTTATTTTAAACAGACAGGAGGAAATTTTTTGACATAAACAAAGTGTAAATTTGTATTTTATATTATTTGTTTTTTTTTTTTTTTGATATAAAGCGATTCAATTTCAAAATTTAATTGACTCAACAATTTCTATATACCTTTCTTTTCTATATTTCCTTTCTATATATCTATAATATATTAAAATATTGCCTTTGATTTGGATTTAATATATAAGTATATATGTGTTTTTTTGTATTTATATTTTAGATATTACCAGATATTTCATGCCATAGTCAGATATTTGTGGTGATATATCAATTACAGTAAAATAAAATCAGTATAATGATTGAATATATTTAATTTAATGTTATTAATATGCCATATAATTTCCCAGAGAATCAAATATTTGTTTTTTAGGTTTGAAATAATTTCTATATATACAGAATATAATAATTTCTAATAATCCATAATTTAAATTCAATTTGATTTAAGAAATTTTTGAAGATTATTATAATTCGAAAGGTTTATGGCATTTTGGCTCATGTTTTTCTTTAAATAAACCCCATTTCCAAAGAAATTTCTAACAGCAAAAACATCAAAATACCTTCCTATCAATAGTGTATTCTCCTATCATTAACTGGTGTCAAAGTCATAATAGTTATTTTTTCTATTTTCCAATAAGTTGACAATCTTGTGTATAATACAAAAGACAAACACTATTTTTAAAAGTAAATTTTCTTGGAAAATTGGTATGAAAAGCATCAAATGGGAAATTTATAGTAACGAAATGTGTCATAAAGTTAGTGAAGAAAGTGGTAGCGGTGCTTGGATAACCATTCAAAGTCCCTTAACATATCCACATAGTTAAAAATAAAATATTCCCTTAATATGTATATATACATATAGTTAATAATTATACTTTAAGTTAAATTAAATACTTGAATATGAATATGAATTTTGAATAACAAATTCCTATTTATATATAAGTAAAACTTAAAAAATAATTACTATTTTAAGTATACTCTATATAACTATACTCGGTTATAAACATATATATTTTGAATATAATAAAGTTTTTATATGAAAAGATTTTATTATACATATATACTCCTCCTTATATATGAAAATCAATTATATTACGTAATTTTTAAGTATTTCATTATATATTGTATATATACGAATATCAACGATTTTAACCTCATTCGAAATTTGTTTATAGATGTGTAAAATAAATTATAATTTAAATTTATATAAAATCATATCATTAAACATATACCATATATATTTACTATATAAAACATAGTTTATATTCACACACACACAAGTATATATATTATACAAATTTTATTTGAAATTTAATTACTAAATATACTGTTGGAAATGTTATGTTATATATATATCTGCATATAGGATAAAGAAAAATCATTAATTAATTTTATAAAAATACATCGGTATATTGTAAACGTCGTCGTCGTCTTCGTCGTCGACGTCATATGTATAGAATTCTAATATTAAGTATATAATAAAAATCTGAACAATATGTATAATATTTGTCAAAAGCCTATATAAATATATAGATATATTTTATATTAAAATGAATTATGTCGAATCATTATATGAATTATATGGTTAATGGATTTATTTTTATGAACAAACAAAAAAAAAAAGGAAAAAGAAATTATATAATTGTTAAATATAACTTCAAGTACATATCTTCAGAGGGAATAATGAAAGAAAATTACTATATATATATATATATATATATATATTTAGCGAATGTTCACCGCAAACAGATTATAAATATACTGGGTGTCTACTGTAATAATAACTCTATGGAAATCCTTTTTCTCGATAGAAGAAATTGTCAATCGGAATCAATCGGAATTTGATAACCAAACCTGCGATAGAATTTGTTTTTGATTCTGACAAAGTTATATATTTTTTTTAATGGGTGAAATAAGTTATTTTTATGTTAAGCGGTAAGAAGTCTGGTCTTGTGGACATTTTTTTCTAAAAATTGAAAACTTTTAGTAATATTTTGGTTTAGTAAAAAACAAAATGAATGCTAATGACATTTATTTTAGTGGTCACCCAGTATATGGTTATTTTTCGTGATGGTAAAAAAAAAGTTTAATATATTTGTAGAACATCTTTGCTTTTCTATATATGAATTATGATGCATTAATAAATATATATAATGTTGTATTATGTGATGATATTGTATTTATATGGTATATATAACCTTCCATGATAAAATATAATAGGAAAAATTGCTGTGGATAATTTTCTAAAGATATATATTACATTATATCGTATGTATAATGATTTTATATATCTTTATCTATATATAGAAAAAAATATATACAATTATACGTACAATTATCTATATATATATAAAATATAATATAATATTACCATATACGGATATAATCCATACATATATATATATATATTGTATATATAAAATGAGATGTAATTTAAACATTTGTATTTGACATTTTCTATATAACTATTATACAAACAAAAAATATATATATGGAACATTACATGTAATGAAAACATGTAAACAAGCACAATAAATGAATCATATATCATTATACACACATTGCATATATAGATATATTTTTTTATTGCATATCATCGTATTCATTTTGTATACTACACAATATATATATATATATGAGATATGATAAAGCAAAGCAGAAAAATATACGAGGATTATGATGAAAAAAAAAAAAATCATTTATCAAAATGTGAAATGAATACTGTGATGAAGCGGTTTTATCTTTACCAAAGGAAAAAAACACAACAAAAACGCATTTAACCGAAGATTTGTAAAATTATATACAGAATTTCCTTTGAGAAAATTTTACAGAACTGCCTTTGAGAAAATTATACACAATTTCCTTAAACAAATTATAAAGAATTCATTTGCGGTTAAGAAAATTACGCCGAATTTCCTCTAGAAAATAATAAAGATTTTCTAAACAAATGGATGAAACTTATATATATGTGTTAAGGATGACTTTGCAGTTTTGTTCAAGTGTATTTTTTTTATTTTTAGGAATATCCTTTATCCTTCTTCCATATATGAAAACTCTACAATTTTCAAATAAATTTGTGGTTAAACAGATTATCGATTCAAATGAAAAATCATTTACACATATATAAGAAATAATTCAATAAAATAAATTCTTAATATTTATGAGTATATGCGGAAAACAAAAAATAAAATACTTTAACAAAAATAAAATATATAATAAAAAAAAATCTATCTATTAGTACACTTAATATATATACAATAAAACATTCAAGTTGCGGGTGATGAAACCAAGTGGATCATATATAGGCATAATATAAGAGCTATTTACAAAATATAACACATATATATACCCACTTGACACTCTATATATATATATTGTATTTCAAAATTTAACCCCTGACATAGGCATTCTTTATTATTATTATTTTTTGATGAAAAACACTTTTGTGGTACATAACAAAATAAAAAGAAAGGCACGAAAAAAAAAAAAGTTAAAGGAAGACGTCAGCAAAGCGTTATATAGATAGGTATCTTATATATATATATATATAGGTATATATTATATAATATATATATAAAGAAATTGAGGATTGATGATTGTAAGAAATTATATAAATATATTTATTTGAAATAAAAGAAAATAAAGTAAATATTTATTTTATGTAAATTACAATTGACAGGATAAAGTAAAAAACAAAAATAAAATAATATAAAATAAATTCTACAAACGTTTCATTTTATTTCATTTTATATTGTAGTACAACGAGATAAGAAAGAAAAAAAAGGATGTTTCTGATTTAAAAAGGACGACGAGAAAAAGTGTGTTTATTTGTAAATAGAAATCTTTATGTTTTATTTCTAAATTTATTGTATTCATTTTTAAAGGTATAAAACAACTGACTGATTGAATATCGGGATCACATTAAAAGTAAAGAATAAATAAAAGTTGTGGCTATAAATTATTAAAAAAAAATTCACCTCAGATTTTCTTTAATCCTTTTTTGCCGTATTTTTGATACAAAATTATAGATCACCCTCTATAAAGATGGAAATACAGATATATATATATGAATATATAAGAAGATTTTTATTTATTTGTAACTCAAGATATTTGTCAATATTTTTTTTTTATATTTATTTTGTTCATTGGCGCCATCAAATACGTGACCTCTATACACATAATTTATGTATTATTTTTATGTTTATATATATACAAACATATAGGAAATTTTAAGGATAAATAGTAATTTGTTTTATCATTCTCTATTTATATATATACATATATTGCGAACTTTGCCGTTTTGTTTTTATGCTCTACTATATATATCATAGATATAATAATCTATTTTAGTAATTTGTGCTACTTTCAGTGTATTTTCGTATTGTAATTCAGTCAGTATTGTCAGAATACACGCATAAATCGATAGATTTGCTGTAAATAGGATGATTCTAAATCATTCCATAATAAATGAATCTTAATTATGATAAAGTTCTGATGAGGTTTTTGTGAATAAGAAGAAACAATTTTCTTTACTAAACTAAAACCAAAACATATTTCAGATGAAATTCTGAATAATTTTGTACAAGAAAAATGTGTCTACTATATTAGAAAATCAATCCTTATGATGTTTTCGAAAGATATTTGTATAAGAAAAAATGTATTTTTATATTTATATATTTAGAAAATAAATCCTACCGATATTTTGAACAAATTTTCCCACATATATATTAAAAGAAAATCCAATATTATTAAATAATTTTTCATGAAATTATAAGGAACTGAACTGAAAAATTGATATGCAAAACCGTAAAACCTTATGTGAAATGTAAACAAAATATTTTCAATGTTGAAACTTGAAACACATTCTATATTGCTATTGTATATAAATTATAATAAAAAAAAAAATCGAATGTCCTTATACAAAAAAAAAAAATAAAAGCAAAACCACAACAATTGAGATTTATTTGAATGCATATTTTATTTTTTAATAATAATAATAATAAATGTATTTATACTTAAGATGAAAGTACATATTCCATTATGATGATGACCCAACGCATTATATATGTAAAGAGAATAAATTATTTATTCATATGTATAATATGATAATATTCATTTTTGATTTAGTTTATACATTATAATATATAAAACAAACATGAATGAAACATCCTTTTTTTTTTCTTTTTAAACACGTAACAAAACCGAAACAAGATTTGGTAAAGATAAAATAAAAGAAAAAAACCAAACATATAAGTGTATTTATTGTCATGTTCAAATAACAAAAAAAAAACAAAAAAAGTTCATAAAAACTTTTATGTTCATCCCCTTTAACAACACACATTACAGTTATATATATATATATACTTTAGCAGATGTTTATATATAAATAAATATATGTAATGTAAATATCATTTATGAGGAGAGCTTTTATGAATAAACAAAACACACATATGTTTGGGTAAAATAGGATCAGATTGAGATCAGTCAGGTAATTTGAAAACCGCATATTTTGAGGGTTTAATACCCTTAGCATATAGATAAATTCAATACCCTTAATGTTAGTATAGTTAATCAATTGCATGACATTAACAAAAAAAAAACATTTATAGTTTTTTGACTAATTTTAATGGAATAGCAATATACCTTAATCTGAACTGTATACAACATCGATTGACATTTCTTATATATATATATATTGTATGACATTCTTTATATATTTTTCGAGTTAATCACAATCACATCTTATATTTTATATAAAACTTTTTATCTATATATATATTATATGTACCTTTCCAATATGTCATTTTATACATTTATATTATATATACCTTTATAAAGAAAAAGTTTTTTTCCTTTTTTGTTCCTTCTTTTATGAATTAAATTTATTGTAAAAACCATTATATATAGATATTCTTTAATAATATCTATATATGTTTATGTATATATAGAAAATTGTATCTTTGTTTGTTTTTTTTTGTTGATTTACTTTAAAGAAAATTCTTTTATACTAATTACATTTTCCCTAATCGTTAACATCATTATGAATGCGCTATAAGGTGATGTGATGGTGGTATATAAAATTATACATTTTAATTATAATTTTCTGTTTTCCTATATATATAATTTTACCATTTAATCGATCAATCAATATATATATATAATGTATATCCACGATCCGAGGGAAGGTATAGAAGCTTATATACTTATATATATAAATAAAAAAGGCAAAAAATATATAATCCATGTTATAAAGAATAAAATAACCATATAAAATATTTATAATATATATTATATATATATATATATTAATAGATAACGATGTTTTTTATGTGTTTTCTTTTTTATATAATTTTTATTTCATTCTTTTTTTCGTTTTTTTGCCCATTTGCCCTCTTTTTTTTAATATACAAATACACTATTAGGCCGAAATTGAGTCGTCAAATACTTTTATGATATGAATATTTCTATATATGAAGGAGGAATGAAATCATTATACAAATTTTAAATAAAAGCATATTTTAAAAAGTCTTAGAATTAAAATTGTTTTTCTATTGTGATTTAGTAAACGATTCAATGGATTACTGATCGTTGACGCTTCCAAAAATAAATTGCTCAAAGATTGATATAAATTATTTGCCCTAAAGTGTAATGTCGCACGTTTGTTATATTATATATACATAAACGTTATTTTTATCATAAAATATTTATATATTTAGTACTAATACTATATATATATAAATATAGAACATAAACATGATTATTTATACGCTATACACATAATTGCGATAAGTTAATATTTTTTTTTGTTTCGTTTATATATACATTGTATATTATATTTATAGTGACAAAACTTTATATTTTATGCATTTAATATAACATATTTTGTGTTGTATTAAAGTTTTATCATATTAAAGATTTATTTATGATGATATTTGGATCGGATTTTTTTTTTGAAAATGAAATGAAAAATGAAATTTGTATTGATTTGATTCGGTTTTAACGATGGTATAGAGAAAGAAAAGATGCGAAAGGTCCTATACTCTATTGGAATTGGTTGAATTTGATTTGTCAAAAAGTTGAATTTGAAATGTAATAAATGGTTCAAAATATATATAAAAATAAATACATATATAATAAATAATATAGCAATCCTGTTGATTGGGAGTGGGATATTAATTAAATATTTAAATTAACTTTGTATTTATAATTTATTGAATTGGGTTTAGCCTTTTTTTTTTACACGAATTAATATTAAATGAATTATTCGCGCTTTTGTATTTTATATAATATATATCAAACATACCTTTCGTGTATAAAAACTGTATTATATATAATTTATCTTCATATTATCATTATCAATACTATATAATATTATATATTGATTGAATTTTTTACGAATTGTGTGTTTTTTTTTATGTTTATAGTGTTTTTGTTATTGCCATATTGTTGATTATTGAATAAATATTCAGTGCTTTTTTATTATATTATTATTATTATTATTAATGACATTATTTGGAATTGGTTTTTTTATTTTGAATACGTCAAATTTTCATAAAAATAAATAAAAATGGATATATATATATATGGGATATAATTAAAATATAAAAAATTGTTTACATTTGATTCCAATTATGTTTGTCTGTTTTTAAACAAATTTATATATAGAATAATAAATTAATTCATTTTTATTATACCAAATGACGACGTTCAATTATTATTATTATTATTATTATCGATCATTATATTTTAATTGTATACATAGAAAATTCAACCAAATTTTATTATCCTTTTGAAATAGTTTTGTATCCTGTAATGTCCATATTCTGACAAGTATATAATTTATTCATGTATATAACAAAAAATTAATATATTTTAAATATACATGTTTTAAATGTTTATGACATATTTGTCATAATTTTATTCAAATTATTACCCTATAAGGATTTTTAACTTTTCTAAAAATATATCTGAATATTAATTATAATATTTTATGCAAAATAAAAAAAAACGTTTTTTTTTTAAACAAATTTACATAATTAAATAAAATATATGTTTTCTTATATATTTTTTTTTTGTGTTTTGTACATATAAAAATATATAAATTGACAAAAAAAACAACAAACAAAAAAAAATGAAAAGTTTAATAAAGTCATGTAGTAATTATATTTACCTTTAAGCTTATGACATACCTTAATAATAATAATACACCTATAAATATATATATATATATATAAGCATGATTACTTCATATATATATATATATACTAAATTAGAGTTTAATTTTATGATATAGGTAGACGTATACTATACTTATACAAATGAATTATTATATTTATCTGTTTTTATTATTTTATATAAATATACGCCCCCACCCCCAATGTAAAAATGTACATGAATAAAATGAATTCGTAGAAAATGAAAATGAAAAGAAAAACTTTTATTCACATCATATCATATTTATATATGATTAATAAAATAAAAATAAATTATGTTGTATATATATATATAAAACATAAATGTATATATGAACATGAGAATGTAAATAATGTTATCGCCGAATTAAATTCGTATAATGATGATTACATTAAAAAGGATGTTTTACATATAAATAATGTTTACATTTATATATATGGTATATAGAAATATTCCTATATATAGAAACATTAAACTGTAGATTTATTTTGTATCTATATGCATATGTATAATAATAATAATAATAATATAAGTACCAAATTATAAAATAAAATTCCCCAGTATGATGATAAGATAATATAAATATATATATAGATTAAAGTTTATAACTGTTGGAAATTCAGACTCATTATATGCTTTCATTTTGTACATATTACATTTACACATTACCAATTTTTTTGTAGACGAAGTGATGTGATTTATTTAGTCTGTATATTGTTTTCTAAAAGACAATTCTGATTAATTTACTTAAGGAAATTCTGTTTAATTTTATATGTAAAAAAAAGAAGAAATTCGGTATAATTTGCTTAAGGAAATTCTGTATAATTTTCTAATAGAAAAATTAATAATTTTCTTAAATGAAATATATAGACGACTGTCTATTGTTATATCTAGATTCATTAACGGATTGATGTCGAAAATGTTAGCTATTTTTCTATATTCAAGCCGATTCTAATTCATATTGCTATGCTGATAGCAATTGCTATTTGCCATAGCAATGGGTAAATTAAGTTTTCGTATTCTAAACTGTATTGCTATTATGCTATCGGTCGATATAAATAGCAATAATAACAATATCAAATTCGCCGGTTGCTGTTTTTTTAGCAATTGTTATAATAGCAATATGAATTAGAATCGGCTTGATTGTCTGCGATATGATTAGAATATAGTTACGGTTGATAAACTATTCTATATCTTTCGATTTTTCGGTTTTATATTTATTTAAAAAATTAATTTTCAAAAAATTCTGAACAGATACACTTTTAGATGATAATTTCTATAATTTTAGTATTGTTTGAATAAAAATTAATCAAAAACTATTTATAAAAAAATATGTTAAAGAATCCCGTAGCGATTCATTAATGCGTATATAATAGATATATATATATATATCTATAATATATGAAGATAAGATAAACCATAGTTTATGTAGTTATTAACAATATCCATATACCACGTACATTATATTATACATATAATATAATATAATATAATATACCGATAAAAATATTGTAAGTCTTTGGAGAATGAATTTTAGGAGTAAAACTTTTATTTACTAAACAAGATATAAATATTATATATATACATATACATTATATGACCTCTAATTCTAATCCTCTAAATATCCATAATTCGGTTAAACCTTTGCATAATATTCCCAATTGAGTATATGAATTTATTCCTATATACTATATAAAGACATAAAATATGTACCATAAAAGCAACAAATCATGAAACGGCAACACCTGATCAGTCTGTTTTTGGACGCAAATTTAAACATACTTATATATAATATAATAAAAATTAAACAATTTTTGTGAAATAATTTAATTAATTAATACAAATTCTATATATATTAAAATATTTCAAACATATTTCATATTTCATTATTTTATTTTATGTATATAAAGGAATATATATATATATATATAGAGTTCAATGATTTAGTAGGTTTAAAATTTTCCACACACGTCAAAATATTATTTTACACAAAAAGAAATTTATGTTTTTTTTTAATTTATGTATTACAAAAGGATTATATTTGTAAATTAGCATTTTGCATGAATTATAAAATTATTATTATCAAAAGTATTCGTATATATAATATAAAAAAAAAGAAAATTTTTCATAATATTTGTATGTTTTTCTTTCTTTCAATTTAATTAAAAGAGTTTTTCTTATTTTTTATTTCTTTTGCAGTTATATTTTATTATAATCAACCTGTACCTTCGTATTTAGTATATAAAAATGTGTTGTGTTTTTATATAGAATGTTTTAAGAACAACTTGTTTATTTGAATATATATTTATGGAGTTGAAGTATGACCGTTTTTAATAGCAAAAAATTTATATATGTATATAGAATTTAATATTTAATATATATACTTAAAATAGAGTAGCATAGAAATTCATTTAAAGTTTTCAATTATATATTTACGATGATATGATGCATATATAAAACGATGCCATAACCTTTTGTTATATATAACATATATAGAATTTTAGATCTATTTTTATATAATAAGGATTTAATATATTTAGGTATAAGGATTCAAAGCGACCCATATCAAAAATGTGATGCATACAATATACAGATACATACCTTCCATATATATATATAAAATTTAATACATCATTTATTCCTTAAGAGGTTTATCATCTCAAATAATATTTATACATATTCTACATTTTCATAATCATATTTATCATAAACCATACATCAAATATAAGCATACATATATATATATATATATGCAATTATAATATCCAAAATATATACACATAAAGCAACATGATAATAATAATATTATATGTATATATATACAAACTTTTAACTCCTTCTGCTCCTTCTTCGGTATCATCAATTTCTGTTGAATTATCTACGTTAACACGTAAATCTCTTTCTGTCGATAATTTATCATTTGATGATGAATTATTGATATTAATGTTATTTGTATTATTTTTATTTTTATTATTATTGCTATTCGAGTTATTTTTTCCTCGATTTTTTCGCCAACCGCACATTGTCATATTTATTTTATTTTTTTCTTTTTATATATACAATTGTATTTTTTAGTATAAAGCTTTTATTTTGTTTTTTTTTTTTTGATTGGTAAATAATAATTCATTTCATTATGAATAAAATAATATTTATATTATGTTATAAGTTGTTTAACACAAAAAAAAAAAATTGTTTTTTTTTTATATAGAAAAAAATATACAACACACAATTGGAATTCAAATAAATGTATTTTTAGTATATTAATTATTATTAAAAGTTGTTTTTCTTCACGGTGCGGTTATTATGAAAAAAAAAAAAATAAATATTTATAATCAAACATTAACATAAAATCAATTATGTTTATTTTGTGTTTAAATTAGCTCATAAAAATAATAAAAGTTTTACTTTTTGGAGAATGTTTTTATCATTATTTTCCAATATATAATAATAATAATAATAATATTTATAAATATAAAATGTTGAAAATTTTGTATTTATTCTGTAGTATATCATTTATATATATATATTGTGTTTAACAATATCGATTTGATTTGATATATGATTTTTTAATGACAAGAGTCTGCAGCAGTTGTAAATTGTATTATATTGAAAATATCAAAAGAAGAGACTATATTTAATATTAGAATTTAAAATTGATTGCAATATATATACATCAATTTGTTTTGATGATGGAAATTTTCAGGAAAATTGTATTTTATATATAAATTTTCAATTGAAATATTTTTATGATTTTGAAGAAATATTCTGTGGCAATGTTCTGGATTATAATTAGAATTTTATATTACCTTTTAACCTATTTGTTATATTGACGAAGGACGGAAAATAGAGTGGCATATTTTAACTAATTTATATCAGGTATATAAAATCAAATCAATTTATAAAATTGATTCGAATCGTTATAAATTTTCTTTGCTTTTATTAACTATTATTAACTAGGAAATTTATCAACTTAATCGTTTAAGATTTCAGTGGCTTAATTTTTTATAATAATACAAACAAATGAGATTTATTTCAGATGGATATTTAATTATACCTTCTTTTAATCGTTTCAGAAAAACTACAAATTTGTAAATTAACAATACATTTGTTTAATAAAGACCAAAAGCAATCAACGGTTGTTAAGCGCAAATTTTTAATAACAAAAAATAATCTAATCACTTTATATAAATGCAATAAATGCTAGCTGAGTTATATTAATTTTAAATTATCTATACAAAATTATCAATTGTTTCGCATATACATATTGTTTATTATTCTAATTAGAAACAGTACAAACAATCCATTTATTATAAGCAATTCACAAAATACAATAACTTTATTATAATATCTAAATTTCTTTGAGCATATATCCTCATTTATTATATATAGTAATTTTTGCTGAAATTTTCATAATACTTTCAAAATTGATTGAAATCTGATATATAAAATATTTATTATTTTAAAATAATATCATTTTTGGTTGAATTACATTAATTTTGCTTTTTGTCCTTTTTATTTTATTAACATTTTGTTATATAAATAATCAAAATGATTTGTTGTATATAGTATATATTTATTGTGCGGCTTTCATTTAATATACCTATAACAATATTATTATTGATATTTGAAATTTTAGTATATACACATTTACAGTTTATGAATGAATATATATAGATATATAATTATATTTAAATTCAACCATAAACAAATAAAATAAACTTAATTGAATACAATTCATATATATGGTTGTTTGTATATTGCAAAGCGTTTATTCTTAAAGTATAACACAAAAGATCTGCGTTGCTATAACAAAAAGCATTGTCACTGGTTAATAAATCAAGAAAGTTTAATCAGTTTTCTTAAGATTATTATTTCTCTTTAAATTTAAGATTTCATTATTCAAAATCTCAAAAACACCATATATTGTCTGGACGAGCCATCACTGCACAATATATACATTAAAATGTGTCCATTTACATTTCAAAAAATTTTGTAATACTATACATAAATTTTATTCTATTTTCAGTACAATGCTTATATATAAAATGGAATATAAATTTCAATTATTTCTGATTGTTTTTAATACAATTTTGCATGATAAACAAACCGAGATCAAATTACAATAAACAAACCGACCAAAACAAAAATAACATTTTGTTTGTAAATATAATATATAAATGGAAATGGATTATTTTACGAATAGTATATATAAATAGGTAAGGGTGTGTTTTTGTTTTGTTATATATTATGTGTTTTTCTGATATTCGGATTTGTGAGTTAAGTGCCTCCGATATATATATATAATATTTAATTGGCTGTATAACTCTGTTGGATGAGAAACAATTTAATTAATTATAAATATCACCATCTATATACATAGAGATATATCGGCTTTCCCTTATTTGACAATCATTAAATATCAGAATTCACAACATATATATATAGGCATTTATATAACAGAGATACAAAAAATATATGAAGGAATTATTTTCTAAATAAAACTTTGTTAACTTTTCCGATAATTTGCTAAATTCGCTTAACTTTTATCAAAAAAAAAACAAAAATAACTATAATAAATAAAAGAAAAACAATATATAGATAACAAAGTATCTATTATTATTATTATTATATATATAGCATATGCTTCATTAAATGTTATTCTATTTATTTTTTTCATTTCATTTCATATATATATTTTCAAATTGAATTTAACCAATGTATATTTGTAAGAAATTATCCAATTCGATGATTTTATCTTTCAAAAAAAAAAAAGAAAAGAAAATTATATACAAAATACAATAAAATATATATACGAAAAATTATATTGTTTATAAACAAAAGTTTTTGAATTTCTATTTTTATCTATTGCTATACATGTTTCTATGCGTGAATTATATTGTATTACAGGCGTTACGAATAATAAAACATATGAAATTGAATTTTCAAAACATTTCAAAGTTCATATATAAGATAGTATTATAAATGGTAAATTCTTATTTTGATAGATACGGTATACGGTATAATGAATGATTTAGTTAGTTAATTCAGCAAAAATATATAATGAATTGGCATTTAAAGTTACAATAAAATAATGAATATAGATATAAATGTAAATTTCAATGAAAAGGTCAGCACTGAATTTTAATATAAAAAATAAAAGTATATATATAATTTATTCCAATCTAATATATATTTATTGAAAATCAATTATTCATCAATTTGTTGATGATTGAATTGAAATACTCGAGAGAAAATACTTTAAAATGCCACAGAATTGAAATAAGTACATTTATACATAACATACTAAATTTTCTGTATACATTTATCAAATTCTTTATATTATAAACAACATGAAAAGTGTATTGAATACAGCAGGAAAATTTATGAAAGAAATACCTCAATATATATATAGATATCGATATATATTCTATATCTAAATTATATATACAAAATTCTAAATTATAGTCTATTATTTAGATAAATAATTATATATATATATATGTATAAATAAAAAGATGTACTACACAAGTAATGATGATACAACATCAGGAAAAGTTTTTAGATAATATTTTTGTTAGAAAAAATAAACCTTATGTTGTGTTTATATAGGATTATATTTTTTCTATATATATACTATATATATATGAACAGAAAATTTGAACAGAATTGAACCAAAAATAATAACTTTTTCTTGTTATATTTTTATTTTTAGTTCATGAAAAGATAAACATATACTTTTTTATTTTGGTATATGATTCTATAAATTATAAATGTTTTGCTTAAAAATAAAATAAATAAATTATATATACACAATAAGAAAAAAAATATGTATATCCATCCAATATTATATGTAAATATATAACGAAAAATTTTTTAGTATAAATACAACGTATGTATATGGAAGGAACAAAGAAATGAAAATGATATCCATTTAATAAATTACAATTTTATCTACAAAATATATATATATATTAATTTAATTTTGATTCGATATTATTATTATTATTATTATTATAGAAATTAAATTAAAAATATAAAGTTTAAATGAGAGATAATGAAATTAAAAAAAACAAACAAAATTGTTAAATGAAAGGATATGAAAGGATATTCATTTTATTATATATAATACCCTTATGTATTTGATTAAATTTAATTTGTTTTTATTCTGTAAATGTTCCTAACTATAAATTTTATGTGAATTTATAAATTTAAATGATTGAGAAAATGATCTTGAAAATAATAGAAAATCTCGGAAAATTCACTGAGCTTTTCATATTACCCCGTTGATTGATTGGATCGTTGAATGTGGTTTTGAAAAAAAATTGACGGCATGTTCTAACCGATCGAATATGCGCTGACTATTTAGGATATTTCTTTAATAGAGGTATTATAAATTAAATCATATAAAAATATAAATATAATTTGATAAAATATGGAACCAATAATTTCCTGCGTAAATCATAATGAGATTGGGTTATGATTTTGGTATCAGATTATTTATATATTATATTCTTGAAAAATTCCTCGCTAGAGTACAATTCTATACAATAATTTTTGTATATCAATTGAATGAATCATGGATGATTGTTCAATGAAATTTGAAAAATCAAATATCGAATCGAATTGTCTAATCATTCTGTTAAAAGACCACCAAAACTGTTGAATAAACTGAATAAAAAACTGAATAAGATCTCAAATATAAAATAATCCAGATGGATGTTATACTAACTACAAATAAACTAATTTTTTCGACAGAGTTTATATTATGATTTAATCAAATTTAATCAAATTTCATTTAAGAACACAGCTATTTGACAAAGTCCCTTAATAATATAATGCAAAATTTAATTAAATTTCTTTAAATGATTTAGATAAAAAAACCAAACCAACTTTAATATTTTGTATTCATATAGAATTCTTTATATTCTGCCAGCCGTATATATATAAATTAAAAATGATAAAACCATAAAGATTTCAAAATAAAAATAAAAAAAATATCAGGTTTAACAATAAAACAGAAATATAATAATTCATATCCTCATAAATATATTAAATATATTTTGTTGTTTTACAAAAATGTACTATATCCATATATATACCATTTATAAAAATATATATCAAACTAAACCTTTTTGCATATAACAAGAAAATACAAAAAAACAAAATGACACATTTCATTTTATTTTCTATTCCATATAATATAAAATATATATATATATATAAATAAAACATATAGTATATATTCACATTTTAATATCCATAATAATAAATTTAAATATCCTTGATATCCTTATATTTTCGAAAAATAAAATTCTGTATATATATAAAATATTATTATTATTATTATTATTAGAGAAAATTCTAAAAAAAATTAAAATGTATGTGTCACTTTAATAAATAGTATAATTTGGGTTAAAAACATTTAAAGTGTAAAGGAAAAAGGGAAAAAATTTAAATATATACATACAAATAAGATATTATTCAAAATAATAAATTGAATTAATTAGTATAACACAAACAGAAAAAAAATAAATTCATATTAAAGGTATAATATTTTCTTTTTATAATACTTTCACATAAATATTCTTCTTTACTATATATATATACTTAAGTGTATATTATAGAGAAATTTCAAAAATTATATAGAACACCACCACCGACGACCCTTTCACACAATTAAAAACACAATTATTTTAAACAAACAATAATTTTCATATAAACATGTATTTTTTTTAATATATATATTTAAAGAAAAATTGTATGTGAATATTTAAACAAAATACAAAAAAAAATTCAACTAAAAATCATCGACGATACGTTAACTTTCACGGTTAAATACGTACACACGGGAAATTTTTTATATTTTTCATGAAACAAATAAATGCACGATAACAAACACCACATTCAAAAGCTCTCTGTTTACTAAAATAAAATTTTCATACAACAAATATATTTTTCACAGAAAATTCACAAGTCACAAAAACTCACTTATTTACTATACTATATACATATATGGTATATATTATATAATAAGCGCGCGATGCGAATATTATATATTTTATTTAGAGTGGTTTTTCTTTTTTATTATACATACATTTATAATATTTTCCGTTTAAATTCAACATTTTGCAATTTATCTTTAAGATTTTACAATGTTTTTCAATCTAATTTCAACATTTTTCACTGTACCTTCAACAATTATTTCCATCCAATTTAATATCCTTTACCAAATGTAGAAAATTTCTATTGAAAAACGTTGAAAATTTTGTTGAAATTCATGGAAAAATGTCAAAAGATATTGAATTTTGATGGAAAATAGTTTTATAAAAAATTGAAATAAAATATAATATAGCACATATAAGTATATAGAGAAAAGGACATTTAGAGCAATGAAAATTATAGAGGAAAAACAAATATATTTATATAAAGGATGAAGGAAAACAGATATTTTAATATATTTATTTATATACATGTTCTTATTATATATATACCCATATATAACATTATACAATGGATGAAAATGTAGAATTCTAACGATAAAATACGATTTAAAGAGCAACTTTTTGCATATATACCGCATATGGAATAAAACACACAAATGAAAAGCATATGCTTTTTAGTTCATTTTATTATTAGTTATAGAAAGAAAGGTTATCCGTTATATATAGAGATTATAACATATATATATGTTGTGAAATTTGTTAAGTTTGTACAATCATTTATATGTTTGTCCTTTAATTCATAAAATAAAACTATTTTTAAGAATCTATAGGCAATTCGGTTGTTATTGAAAAATCTATCCATATATCCATCTATGTATTAATCTATCAATAAATCCATTTATCTTTCCATCAAGGCATTAACGTTTCAATCAATCAATCTATCAAATCAATTCATCCAAACAGATTTACCATTCCAAACAGATTCCAAATATTACCGAAAAATGCACCAAAAACATTTCTGTTCAGTATATAGAGTGCAGAAGATATACGTTAAATATTTTCATCACATTTTCTCAATTGTATTTGTATATATATAGAATTAATCCGTGGATGATATTGGTATTTGATCTGTCTATATATACATTATTTATATACCTATAATAATCTTTATTGCCTTAAATGTATATATATACATATATAGTTATTTAAAATATATATATATATAAGAAACACTTGAGAGGAAATTCCATAAGATATATACATATAAAATAATCTATAATCGATAATATAATAATATATATAATAAACGTTTTCTGTATATAGTATTTATATTCGATTATTTGAATTTCATCACTTTTATGTATCTATAACATTCACCGATTTATTTGATTATTATTAAAATTGAAATATATATTTATATAGAAATAATGGTGGAAAAAAAACGCAATGTTTATATAATATAAGTTGTTTGTGAATAAGAGAACTGTGGGTATAATCCTCTAAAATGAACAATGGGATACCGGCATATAAGATATAATATCATTTGAAAGGCCTATATATATATAGTAACGTGATATTCGAGCCAAAACGTATTTATTTTTTTTCATGACATTATTTTGTAATTTATATTCAACGTATAATATATATATATATAGTTAATGTTGTTGTGCGTTTATTTATATTATATGAGGATATATGTATTATTCAAAAAAAAAAAAGGATATCGTTTTATATTTTTCTATGATATTATCCTATGTGTTATTATATTATCTTATATAAAGGGTGTTCGAACCAATTAGTATAAGATCAATTTGGTTCTACTATTATTTTTCTTTCTAAAAAGAACCTTGTATAAACGAATTTGAAGTATATAGGTCTTTGAATTGAGGAATTGAATGAAGATCAGAAATTTATTTTAGCAATTTTTAGACAATAATGTTTTCAAAATAATTCCTTAAAGTTTTATTCTTTAGTGAATTTATTCTATCGCTTTTTGAATAAATTCTAATTACAAATATTGTTTTGTTAAAAATTGAATTGTAATGCAATTATGAAAAAACAATTCTAATTTGCCAAGAGGTTATTTGTCAATCGTTATGTTGATCTGTTTCTGTATATATAAGATCACCCTTTTTTTTTTTCTTAACAAATCCACACTTTCATAAAAGTATATGTATAGTATAATAAATAACGTTTACGAATTTATTTATATTATCTATATAGAGTAATTCATTTATTCATTCATTGTATATTATTTAAATACATAAATAAATAAAAAAATGTTAAAGAATATATATAAGGAAAAGATTCAGGCAGGTGAGAATTAATGATTATGTTTTTTTTTTTTTTTTGTTTGGGAAATTAGATTAATAGATATATAAATATATATGATATTGGTATTTGTATAAAAAAAAAATTGAATGAGTAAAAATAAAATGATTATCCTACAGAGATTTTCCTAATATAATAAATAAATACGTAAATTTTCATTATGTTTTATTTTTGTTTTTTGTATATATTGAATTACCGATGATGGAAAAATAAGGATCAACATCTTTACTTTTCGTAAAGGTTCAAATCGTAATTAAACAAATAACCTACATAAATTTTCCCTATATTATATTTCGTAGGCAATTCATATAAGCATATATACAAATTCCAAATTTCAACACCTTTGTTTAACTGATGTAATATTTATTATAATTATTATGAATTTTTATGAATAAATTTTATCCTAATTTGTAAGGATTTCAGTTGATTAACAAATTGAAATTAGATATAAATTATTTGTTCATATAATAAGCATATTGGGAATATAGTTTTTGGAATAAAAGTTAACCTATAAACGTTAAATTATAGTGATAAGGTTGAATTTAAAGTTAACTTCTTCTTCAGGATAAATGAAAATCTAAAATAAATATATGTATTTCCGAAAATGTTTTCAAAAAATGTACATACATTTTCAAAGATAGAATATAAATTAATCGAATTAAATTATCACACTTCATATAAATACATGTATTTGTATATTATATTAAATTAGTATATATTTTTAAAAGAAAATTCCATTAATATATTATTGTTTAAGTCAAATGGAAATTTATATATATATATATATATAAATATAGATAAATTATTATTATAACAACATTTCGAATGAAAATTTATATATATTTATATATCATACCTCATACGCATATATGAAGTGATGATAAAAATAAATAATGTTTAAATATTATATTAAAAAGGAATTTATTTTGTATAGATAGAAATGTTTGTATAGATAGGAATTTATATTAAAAATATATTCAAGATATTTACCATTCTTCATATATAAATATATATTATATAATATCGAAATATATATATAGGCATTTTATCTATATACATCATAATTCTTTCCTATAAATTTATTATATACCTTTTATAAAAATATATGCGTAATATAATATAACGTTTATTCAATTTACACATATATATATATATATATATATAATTCATTGGAATGTTAGATGAGGAAAACAAAAGGAAATCTATTTAATAGAAAATTCCTTTGAACACAAAACCTTATGCGGATACATAAAAACTCACACACAAACACCTCATCGTATATATTGAAAATAAAATATATAAGCTGAAAATTGTGGTCGCAAAAGAAAAATTGCAGCTCTATAATCTATATTTATAAGATTTCTTTATATGCGAAAAGCAAATTTTTTTCTTAAAAACAACACACGCATCGAAAATAAAAACGAAATCATATATAATAAATATATATATATATAGGGCGGAAAATCATTTATATATACACACTACTATAAGAGAATTTTCTATATATAGATTAAATATTTATTACTATATATATATAATATATGAAAATTTACATATTTATACTCGACACACATGCGATTTAATATGATTAAATTTAAATTATTAATAATACATGAATTACATACAAAACTTGATTGCATGGAAAATGATATTTATCGTTGTGTGTATTATCTTTAATAAAATTCCTTAGGACTTAAAATTTTTCCTATATTTACATAGTAATCAAAACTGAGAAGTTTTGATGACAAATCTTAATCAAAAACCAGTGGAAAACTTTGAAAAACAGCCGAGCGAACAACGTTAGCCAATGGAAAAGAAATTGAAAACCTTACTAAGGAAAATTCTCGGGAAAACCTCGGGAAACTAAACCATTTTCTTATTTATTAATATCAAAAAAAAAACAAATATTGTTACATGTTTTAAGGTACCTTGAGGTATAAAGTAGTTAGAATTTAACCGCATATAATATAGGAAATTTTTCAATATGGAAATAAAGGATGTGAGTTTGTTTATATATACAAAACAAATCTTTATAAATGTACACACATTACAATATTATGACTAAATTTAGATACAAATTATTTACATTAGAGCTAAATATACATATATGAATAAAGTGACTATATATATAAAATATAGATAATGGAAAATAATATAATATACCCAACAAAATGAAAAGTTATTCAATTGCATATCCATATATATATGGTATATATATAGATATTTGTATAACAATATAATAATGTACACACTTTTATGTATAGTAATTCGCATATATACATACATATATGAATAGTTGAATACATTGTTTTGTTTCACAATATATTTTATAATAAGTATATCATATATATAATATATAGCAATGTTTACATTTTAAGTACTTTCTAAATGGAATTGAAAAACATAAATGTATCATATATGGATGGATATAGAATATATATAAAATAGAACACATATTTTATTTATCTATATATTTTATTATCTTTATAAATATCAAAATGTTAAGAATATTTATGTAATTCGAGTAATTGTGTAAAGAATAACAAATAAATGTTTCCTTTATAATGATGGTCGGATATAAAACGGATATTCTATATGGATGATCGATCTTTTATTTTTGAGACAAAGTTATCTCGTATTATGGGGATTGGATATCTATTGGTGATAAAAAACAATGAATGTATTAGCATTTCTTAAACAGAGTATTTCAATATTACCCAAAGGATTGTATAATTAAATTCATATAAGAACTTTATACTGAATGATATTTGAATGGAATTATTCAAAACAGAAATCTTTAAACCGGGAATTGTATAATATAAGCAAAGAAATATATTACGTTGTATATTTGATCCTGGAAAAGTAGACAAGAATTAAGTAAATAAGAAGTAAGTAAATCGATATAGGCGATAAAGTTTTAAGAAAAATGGAAATAGAAATATTCGTTTTGTAAGGGTCTCGTGCAATAGGCATATATAGAAAATACCTATCTATTTCAAAAACAGATTTAAATATCTCATTCAAATTCCGCAACCAAATTTTCAATATACAAATGGAAAATATAATCATATGAAATCCATTGAATTCATCAATCGAAGTCTTATATACGTATATATAGTTTTAAAACTATATATATATATACCTATAACAAAACCCCAAAAGTAATTTTAATGGGGAGGTTGAAAATGATGTATGTTTTAAATTTATTTATATATATGCCAATCAATCTAATAACTACTTATATACATCTATTTTAATATGTATATGATATGCCCTACATATAGAAAAAAATAAAATAGGAAGAAGTATAAGTTTTACAATCGCACTATATTATAAAATGTTTTACAAAGTATATATTTCCATTCATAATATATACAGTATTCGCGGTTTGAATTGCACGATTAAGAAATGTTAGGAAAAAAGCGTGTCTGTTTGGTATCTTATATATAAGATTTCATTTATTAATTTTTGTGATATGAATGATAAATCATAAAGAATAAGAAATTCAAACCATTTTCATGTTTGTTTCATTCATCTTTTAAATTGAAAACACTTTTTCGTGATCTTTCAGAAAAGAAAAACATATTGAGTTATTGAACTATACACCACAACAAATTCCATCAACCAAATGACCATAAATCACCAAACCGATTGAACCATTTAGATCATCTTCGGACTCGAACTCAAAGTTAATGATCGTTTTGATGATCAATTATGAATTATACCTAAGATATCCGGAGAACTGACGGTATTTTCTTTGGCATCGAAATTCCTAATACACCCCTCGCCAAAATCAAATATCACAAACGTAAGGCCCAACACTTTGGATTGCAGTTATTCGTTTGGCGATTAATGCAGATAAATAACACTTGAATCATATAAGACGAGAGAACGAATTATAAAATTTGTTAAAATGTCTCCACCGTGCAATTCATACCATGAACACTGTAGATATATTACTTCCTTTCTATATATACCCACATATATGGTTTTGAAATATATAGGATATATATAAAATAAATCCATATCCTAACAGATGTATTAGTAGTATAGGCTTACAAGCCGAAATGTATATACAAAAAGGTATATAATGTATATATATATATACAATTCTATTTATAGAAATGCTACAATTAATCTCTATATATATGTTATATGTTTTATAAATACCATATTTATGTAATGTTCATTTTTAGATATAAATACTATATATATATATAAATAAATACAAAAGGATATGTGTGTAATATATTATTTCTTTCGAATGTGTTGGAAAATTGTGTTTTGTTATGTATCATATATATATATATATATAATGTTATATTCACTTAAAAATAATATCTTATATATAAAATTTATGAAAAAAAAAAAATCTACATGCTTAAATTTAAAAGGTATATATATACATATATGAAAAAAATATAATAAATAAAACTCACCGGTAGCTGATCCAACATTTTTTTGACTAACTGTTAATGCCGATTGACTATTCTGTTGTGTAATAGAAGGCGCAACGAGTATATTTTTGAATTTCGTTTGATGAATATCACTAACATTTGATATGATTTTTTTGGTATTTTCTATTGTTGAGCCGGAGGAGGAATCGACGATATTCATTGCTGTCGTTTTATTATTTGTTATTATACTTGGATTATCCGTTGAAGATGATGTTAATAAATTTGAATCTGATAATGTTGATGATGATGATAATGATATTGTATTAAAAAATTCAGAGGAAATATTTGATGTTGTAGAAATTTGTACATTTTTTTTAGGTGACAAATCATTACTCATATTCAAAAATAAATTAAAACAAAAGGAATATAAAATAAAAAAATTAATTAAACAAACAAAGAAATAAAAACATGAAAATGAACGTATGGATGAACGACAGCACCGAAATTTAAAAATAAAATAACTATAATAAAACAATTCACAAACGTTTTTTTTTTTATTTATATATATAATCTGTAAAATAAATAGAAATATAAATAAAATATTTAATTAATAAAATTTATACTACTCTTTTTTGTTAAAAATAAACATATAATTATTTAGAGTTAAGAGTTTATTGGATAATGTTTCTATAGTGTACATATAAAGGATTAAAAAGGATATCGTTATATATGCAAATGATTTTTATTATATAAATATATAGTGATGCGGTTGACCATTAACTTATATATTACATACATACATATACAAGTATAAAGTTCAATGTACAAATAATACAATTAAATATTATTTGTTCTAATTTTTGTTACTACGTGATTTTATAATCTTTAAACAATATATTATCTTTACCTATATATAAAAAGTGTTATTATGAGGATTACCTATTTGTTTTGATAATAATATTCTTATATCAACTATTTTTTTATATTTATTTATTTATTTTTATCTATATGCGATAAATTTTTTTTTATTTTCCATTTGATAAATTTATAATATTAATGAAAAAAAAAATAAAGTAAAATATTCATATCGATTTATAAAATTGTTTATATTAATTATATGAAATTTAATTATTACGACACAAAATGATACTCTCTATCGATATATATTTGAATCATATCACAAATATTTAAGTAGGATAAATATACCAAAAGATATACAAATTAATAATTTATTTATTATTATATTGAAATGTGTGTTTTCAATTCATTTTCCTTTCTTGGTAATTATTGAAATGAACCTTTCATCATGAAATGAAAGGATTTTCTGAGTAGATTTGAGTTTTACAATGTTTTCAAAAAGTTAACCCAAATCTTTTTAATCCTTTTCACTACAATCCTTATGATAAGGGAATAAAATTGTAATTGTCAGTTCTCTTATAGATTATTCGAGTGAAAAGAATAAACATTTCAATTACGTTAAGTTCATATTCGATAAATAAAATAGTTTTTCACTATATATAGTAGATTTAGATAAGAATATAGAAAATTTTTAATAAAATTTGTTATTATATAGATAAATTAATTGATAAAAAAATTAATAAATATATTGATAATAATTTTGGTTGGAATAAATTATTATGATTATATAACATAAATAAAAAAAAACATAAATTGACGAGTTTATATTTATAATAAAGTCAAAAATATACCATACAAACATTATATGACGACAAATAATTATTTATAAATATGGTGTTTTTTTGTTATCTATATTTTGGGCTTGAAAATATGATAAAATAATCATCACCATATCGAATAATTAAAACATATACGATATTGATATACATCCTGTAATGAATATATTTTGCTAAAAAAAAATTACCGATAATGAATTTTTAATAAAATAAATACACAAACAGATAAAATACATTATGAGTCTTTTTATATTATATAACATTCTTTTCAAATCTTATTTTATTCGTGTATATATAGAACATAAAAAATACTTTTCCATCGATAATTTGTTCAAATTCGTTAACTACTAGTTGAGCAATTACAATTATTTTACTATATCATTTATTTTGACTATAATCCCTAAAAAATTGGTTTTATAAATACATTTAAAACTGAAAAATCATATGGGTAATGGAATTGAATCAAAAACCATTCATATTAAAAACTGAATTTGCGTTTATATCACGCGGGCTTAAATGCTTCAAAGCAAAATTAACTTTTTTTTATGGTATAAATTACTTTTGTTTAAGAACACATTCCACAAATGATTTGCAGATTTACACAGAAAAATTCATATCCCTTTTTTATCTAGTTATTAAATGTTTAAAGCCAAAAAGAACATTTTTTTCTAAAATGTAAAAATCCAATTGAAAAGTTCAAATGATTATAACAAAACATCCAAAAATATTTCCATATATAATAAAATTATATACCGTACCGTAATATATATGAAATATATACTCTGAGGTCTTCAATCAACAAATTATATTTATATATAACGAATTTAATTTTAAATTCTAAATTTAGTAATTCTAAATGTCACGTCTATATATATATATATATAACATTAAATAAAATTTTATAACTAAACTAATAGAAAAATAACAAAATTTATGTATAGCAATAAAAAATATATAGAAAATGTTCATTCAAGTGCATTATTTTGAGTATATATATAAATAAATTTATTGTTTATATATATGAAATATGCAATATATTTATATACTAAACAATATCTTTATTGGCTATTAATAATAATTATTTTTTATATATAAATACCTGCTAATTTAAAAAAATATGTTAAAATATCATGTGTGTGTTATTTTTTATATAGTGTAACTCTGATAATACTCATTAAAAATAATATTGTTTATAAAAATAAATAAACGATTTGCATTTTAATAGTTATATATTCTATATATTACAATCTACTATTATAATTTAAACAATTATATATCTATAATATAGATAGATATATATACGAAATAATGGAAATATTTATTGAATAATAAATACGTGTATATAGGAAAAAATATGCAGTAAAAAAATATGTTGGATTTTGTTTTTTATTGTTGGCAAATTATCAACAAATATAAAAAAAATATATTTTATTTTTTATATGCCGCCTCGTATTTAACAACCTATATATTTTTTTTTAATTAATAATTGTACATATATATATAAATATATTATGAAAAATTGTATATCTATATACAAATTAAAAGAATGAAATAAAATACGATAAAAAAAAAATTCTTTAACAAAAATTTCATTTGATTATTTTATATATATAAACAAATTTTCCGAGATAGATAGAGAATTTCCATAAAATACATACAATCAAAATAAAAAAAAATTCAATCAGGATGGACTATTTTCCAAGAATCGTTCAAGTATAATCACAATTTTGTGGATATAGTAAAGAATCGGCATTACCGCACTTAATTTTTTAGAATAATTTCTATGCAGATCCCTTTTACATTTTTTAATATCCTTTAACAATAAATCCTTAACTTTATATGACTATGTCGTTTTAATATTTATCGGATTTCATTTAAAAAAATTAATATTTTATTAAGGGTAGATTATTTTTTATTTAGAAATGTCTATAGGTACAAAAGTTTCTATTTCTTTTTCTTTTAATTTGTGTTTATTTCGTTCTAATAATTGATTCATCAAATAAATACTCATTAATTATTGATTAATTATTTTTTAAGATAAAAAAGATATTGTTTATCTTCTGAATTCTTTCCCTATATATTTATATATGTTTGAAACAGTGTTTTTTTTTTAATAAAAAACTTTGAATTGAAACACGAATTGATATGAATATGCACATTATATTTGTAGACGTTTGGTTTAATTGCTAATAATCATAAATTTCTTAATTCAGAATATTTGCAAAAGGACTTTAAGGATCAATATAACAATTTACTAATAGATTGTCAATTTATTTTAAGTTTAATCAATAATATCTTCTAATAAGGATAACAATCAGCCAGAAATTTTTAATAATAAAAATCCTTTTAACAACTATCTATATAGTTCAATGTAAATTTAATAAATCTATTCAGATTGAATTCTTATATGGAATTTATATACTGTATATTTATGGGATATGATGATATGAAAGCAAACACTTTGCAAAGGCAAACAGCTGCCTTTGTATATATAAAAGAAGTAAAGAAGAAGAAGCAGATGGATGAATATTTATAATATTAATAATAATAATAATAATAATAATATAAATAGAGAAAGAATTTGAATTAAAATATTTTTATAAATATAGAAAAATCAATTTTATATACGATTTTTATTATTTTGCATTTCATCTATTATACTTATGTTATATAATTTTTTTATTTTATATATACAGTATTGATTACATTTCGAATGAATTTGAAAACTTTACTTATTAATTACACTTGTTTAATTGTTTAAGCATTTTTAAACTAAAAATAGTTCAATATATAGGAATATATAATTAAATTTTGTAATGTTAATTGATATATTGTTTAAAGATCCTTGAAAATTGTATAATTCTAATCTAATTCTTTTCAAAATTTAATCAAATCTAATCAAATTAAAATGTAATCTAATCAAATCTAACAAAATCTAATAAAATCTAAATAAATCTAATCTAAATTTTGTTTGTTTAAAAGTTGGTAAACCCTTTTTTTAAACCCAATTACTTCAATATTAGAGTTGTTAGTTTAAGAAATTTTAACATTCAAATTTTCAATATGATCCTTAATTATTATAAATTAAGCAATGTCCTGGGAATTATAAGTGATTGGAATATCACAATTATTAGTGATTATATACTATAAAATATTAAGTGATTAATCTCGCATTCAAGTCTAGGCAATCCTATAATATCTATAATCGTTGTAGATTAAGTGATTGCATCTAAAAGCGATTATATATATCTTTGATAATCCATTAGGATACCAATGGTTTCACTGTCTTGAAAAAGATCATAAAATAGTAAATCAAGATAGTAAAATGGCTCATAGTGATATTATGCGTCTTCGCGAGACAGAAACACTATCATGACAGTATTACTATCTTGTCGAGTCGACATAATATTCCGATTATTTATACAAGACACAATAAAAAGCGTAAAAGTGATTGAATTTCATTGATTGTACAGCATTTTTTTTACACGATAGTGTAATCATTTCGTATATAAAAATGTTGTATTTTCATACTCAAACACGTATCATACTATCATCATATATCATGTATTCTCAGGCATACGCATTCGTTGAGCGGATGAATTTTGTTTAAATTTTTCGTATATTGTGTATTCGTTCGTTTCGTTTCGAAATCACTTTGATATAAACTTTATGGTTATTATTTTTTCAATATATATTTTCCATTTTCTTTCATTCATTCATATACTATTCTATATTCACAAGACTGCAGTAAAAATAAATAAATATTAGTAAAAAAATTCTCATTCATTTCGATATGTTGATGAGGGTTTAGTAGTCGCTAGTCGTTCGTGTTTTTAATTTTTTTTAGTATATAGTAAAGAAATGTATATAAAAGTTGTTTTTTTTTGAATGAAATGTAAAATTTTGTTGTGTTGTTATTTTTTTTCATGATTAATTATATTATATTATAATATTTAGTTTTTTGTTTGCAAGCACTAAACATTTATGTATTTTGTTTTTCATTAAATGAAAATATTTGACATTTAAATTGTGTGTTATTTTATTATTATTATTATTATTTTTAGAAAATATATTGTAAAACCCAAATTGAAAATTATCATATATACAATATATTTTCTTTTGTGTTATAACAAACAGCAAGTGATATTTTTAATCAGTATTTTTGTGCTAATTTCCATAATTGTTATTTCACAATATATAATAACATTTAAAAAAAAAAAAAAAAAAACACAACACACAATAATTTATTTATAGAGGTATGTATAAAAATAAAATAAATGATCATTGGACACCACAATCAAAATCAATTATTATTATTATTATTATTATTATTATTATTATATGATTTTAATAGTGTTTTTATTATAATATAGTGATATAATATAATGATAAAAATAATGTCCACGTAATATTAATTATTATTGAAAAAAAAAATACCCAAAAATTACCATTTTTTTTTGTTCAAAAGATAAAAACCATAACAAATAAAATAATAATCATAATGATAAGTGTTTTTTTTTTCTTCTTTTTTATTCGTAAATGTATTATATTGTTTGTTTGTTTATTGTTTGTCATATACGCGTACCAACGAACTGTAATGTAGTAGTGTATTAAGTACAGATAGATAGCCCACAATTTTTTAAACATGATTCCTCTATATACCATATATTCACAATCATATCTTATATACTATACAATTTAAAAAAAATTTTATAATTGTGTGAATTTACAAAGTTTTTTGTTCAATTTCTTTTTAAAAATTTTTACCATATTAATTTAAATTTATTTATTTAGCAATGAATTCAAATAATAATAATAATAATACGATTTCGTTTTGTATTTGATTTATTAATTATAGTATTGCATGTTGATAAATGAATTTCTATATATTTTAAATCATATTTTGCAATTCAAAAATAATGTAATTTCTATATATAGAGTTGAATTTTGAAATTCTAAACGACAATTGATTTTAAATAAAAGAAAAAAGAAGATTATTTAGAATAATTTTTAAAAATATTATTATATATAAAGTGCGCCCCACCCATATATATAATCTCTATCTATATATAGAGTTAATTTGTTGTTGATATTTTTACTATATTCAATTATATATGAATATGAATAACAAAGCATTACTTTTGATTAAAAACCAATGTACAAATATAATTATATTTTCTTTTGTGTTTCTTAAAAATAAATAAGTCATATATAAGAAACTTGTTTATCCATCATAAGTGTATAAATATAAAATCATCAAGTGATTATCATTATTATATTGTAATCAATATGCGCTTCGATGAATATCGTAATAGATAACTTATTCTAAAATTCTTAATTCTATATACAGTCAAGTTCTTATAACTTGTATAAATATTACTTCAATTACAACAATTGTTTGGTAAATTGTTAATCACATGTCATAGCATGGCAGTAAAAAATTGTTAAATAAAAGAATATTTGCTAAAAGAATCAATAAAAATTTCTATTAAGTTTAAATTGAACGAATTTGTCTTTAATAAAAATGGTGTTTAAGATTTGATTTGTATATTCGTCTAACCCAAATATGAATAGACATTTATCCCTCATCGTAGCATCATCCCTCATATTTTGAATAAAATTTTTAATCAATAAATCAGATTTAAAAATTAATTTATTAATTATATACAATATTTTCTTTTCTACTATTTAATATTATATAATAAACTCGATATTAATACGCGACAGGGACGATAGAATGGATTTTAATGCAGTATACAACAAAATAAAAAATCGATTAAAAAGCAATTAATTTGTTATTTATATATTTATTTTTATAAAATTATTGATATTTGCGATATATTCGTATATATTCGTATAAGAAAAAAAAATAAATAAAATAAAATAAATATTATATATGTATATTTATACGGACTTTGTTCAATTAAAATTAATTTTTAAATTCAATGAATCAGCATTTTTTTTTTGTTTTAAATAACAAATTCCCTATAACAATTTTTGAAAAATGAAAAGTTCTATTGCAATCAATTGAACAGATCGATTAAACTCTAAATGAATTTCTATACGCAAGTAGTGTTTGTGTATGAGATCTTCATGTGTTTATGAGAACGTTCTAAAAAATTAAACAATCATAAATGAAGAAAATATATATGGAGTTCTTTTGATTTCTATTAAATGGAATTATATATAGATTTTTATCTCATGCCATATTCCAATATTCATGCCTTGCAATAAATAATTCTTTCTAAAATCAAATGAAATCTTAATTCATCTGCGAAATTATCTCTGAATCCGATATAACAAAGTATTATAAATTATATAAGATATTTCTAATATATAGCGCGATAAAATATCTAATATATAGATGTTATATTGCATCATATAAAAAAAATTCAAGCTGCATTATTATTATATTGCATTTCCTATGCAATATATCGCATATCAAATTCATATACAGAATGCAATTATAAAATATTATAATGATATATATGGTGATGATGTTGATGATGTTGCGGTACTAAATATAATACAGATATGTATATTTTCCTATGGTGAAAGTTTTATATATCTACCTACATAGAAGTTCAATGGTACTATATATATATTTATAAATAAAACATAAAGTTCTTTATTTTTTAAAAATATACACGTTAATTTTTAAAGGAATGTTATTATATTTTTACATACTGAATTGAATATATTATAAATTCTAAACATAAATTGCAGTATTTTGTTATATAAATCAATTATATTTGAAATTAATTATTTTGCAAACAAATTGCATGTCTACATAATGCATAAAGAATTGCCCATATAAGTAGAATATCTCGATTTTAATCATAATATATATATATATATTTAAATTAAAGTACAACTCTGTGGTGTAAATGTTAAAAATGCCAACCTAAAATTCTAACGAAATTTTGGGGTCGTGGGTTCGAATCCTACTGAATGCATAAAATATGTTTTGTGTTTTCGGTTATTTTTCGAATCTGAATTTTAACACAGAGTTGTATATTCTGCTTGCGGTTGGTCGTACGGCTAATTACCGACACCGTAAAAGCCATAAATTAAGTAACTAATAACAGAAGGCTGTTGTTGGACGCTAAAACCAGATTGTTGGTTGTATAGCGAAAAATTTATTTTTATTTATTTATTTAAATTAAATGCAATTATTAAATATGTTTTTATAAAATACAAATCTAGCTTTTTCGTATGAATCACTGCGCTTTATAAATGTAGATAAACACAAAAACGGAATGCGGAAAACTATGAAATATTTTTTTATTATCGCAGATTGTGCCTGTAAATAAATCAATATTTTGACTCATATCTATATTTTAATGAACTATATAGAAGGTTGAAAAAGAAAATATTATTATATAATATAAAATATACTATAAAGAAACCTATAGAATTTCCAAATAATAGATTGGGTTTCTTTGGGACGATTCATTTAGAATTGTAAATTTTCAACGATTTTCACGATATTTAAAACACATTTTATAAATAAAATCAATTTAGCTAAACATATTTCTAATAACAATTTTAAGAAAACTCGTTTTACAATCAATTTTTAAAATTTGATCGTGTACTTAACAATAGATTATCTCTTACAAATATTAGATTAGGTTTTCTTGAGACGATTCATCATTTAGAATTGAGAATTTTCCAAGATTTTCATGATATTTATATTGGCATTTTATATATATATATGAAAATGTTTACTAAATTACATGTATCTGATGGGAATTTTTAGAGAATTCTTTAATCAATCGATTTGAAAATGTTACCCTGATTCTTACAGTGGATTAAATATGATTATATTAAGACATTATAATATCGTTTTTGAATTAAAATACAATTTGCGTATAATAATAACGTATTCTATACATGGACAATTTTTCACAAAATATACATGTTTTTAACATATTTATTAATATATTTTAGGTAAACCACAATCGAAAGCATCTTTTATAATCCACTATACACACCACATAAATAAAAACGTAATTCATTCACAGTGGCGGTTATACAATTTTTTCAAGAAAAACCGATTCAAGATCAATCGTCGTCGTCAACATCAACAACTACAACTAATAGCAACAACCAAAATCATTCAACTCAATCATCTGCTATTCGTGATTGCCAAAAGAAAAACCAAAAAGAAGACGATAACAACGAATCGAAATCATCATCTTATTTCATTTTCACAAAAAACCATAAAAATAAATTTATAAAAAATAAAAAACCAAAAAAATATAATGGTTTTTTTAAACGTATCTTTCAATTATTTAAATCAATGAATATTAAAGCAAAAGTAAAAAATTCAATTAAATCAATTTTAAGAAAAAGTGCAAAATTAGATAAATCATTAATCATGAATAAATCCTCATCATCTTCATCATCATCGTCATCCGTAGGGTCGTCGTCACCAAAAACAATAAATAGTAATAAAAATAATACAAATTATCAAAATAGTGATCAACCATCATTTATTAAAACAAGTATTAATTTATTACATCGTTTTTTGGTATTATGTTTTCGAATTATAATTAAAAAATGGTATGGTGAAAAGGGTCCGTCAATGCCACCAATAAAAAATTTAATATTATTAGAATCGGCAACATCATTAGCCCATAAAATACGGACAAGAAAGGTATGTTTGTTTGTTTTTTTAATTAATTTATATATTATCCGTCTGTATCTTAAGAGATCTAATTGTAAAATTTGTAATTTGTGTGAATGATTTTACTGACCCCCCTAAAGTGGAATAAATTTCTAGTGTTAACATTTTCAATTTGATTCATAATCTGTACATGAATTTGAATGGATTGTTAAAATTTAACCCTGCTGAGGTGCTGATTGACTTTAAATATTATGTCAAATTTCACTATATAGACATTTTTTTTTATATATAATATAAGAAACATTTTGATAAGAGTAGCATAACATTTTGATAAGAATTTTTATTATAATACCTATATAATTTTATATGATATATAACAAATGATAACACAAAAAGTTAAAGATAAATTCATTGATAACGCATTCCCTCCGTCTATATGTGAGATTTCTAATGATTCTATTTACGCACATTTAAATTTCAAAACACAATATCGCTATATAGTATATATTTATATATTTATAAATAGATTTTCCTTTAATATAAATTGATATTATTGCTATAAAATTATTTTATCAATTGAAATAAATTGAAAAATAAAATCAATATATACATTATGCGTTATATGAAAGCGGGATAGAAATGCATTTAAAGATAATGAAAGGTGCAATATATCATATATATAATGAAACCACAATCTACCGATGTATATATGTATATGATAAAAATGAATATATTACGTGGTGTGTCAATGTACATATAATCCGATATATTGAATTTTTAATAATAGAAGAAAAAAACCCACATATATAATTTCAAGAAATTATGAAATTTTAAATTTATAGAATTATTTTGCCACTTTGTCGTCGTTTGATTAGTCACATTTATTTTGCTGATATAAATATTCGTCGTTATCAGTTGTCGAAATTCTACAAACGCTCACACAAAAGATTATTATGATTTTGTACAATATAAAACTTCCAAGTTAAAAATTACAAGAGTATTTTGTATATAAATATAGTACAAAGAATTTTATAAGTCTATATGAATCTTAAGAATTAATAAGTGATGGAAGGTTAAGGAAAATGTAATCAATTTTAATGATATCTACTACTTGAGTTCAGTAAGATCATAGAAATCGTTTTCCAATCATTCTATAAACCTCAATAGATTGTTTTAGTCGTTAGAAGATATAGATTATAGATTGGTTTGGGTGCTTAGAGAAGATTACGGTCAATTTTCTATTATATATTTTTCATTGTATAATATAGGAAAAGTTCTACTGTTAGAAATTGAAATAGGAAAAATGCATATCAAAATAGCAAATAATGTATATAGCAATGCGTATAGATTCGATCACTCGCCATATATGGTTAAATAGGAAAATTGGTTAATTTATAAACGTAATATAGGAAATAAAGAATATGAAATTCGATTATTCAGTATTTCGAAATGCATCGATATCTTTTAAATATAAGAATATAAAATAAATATTACAATAACATTTTTTCTATAATATCATTTCAATCATTTCAATACAATAGTTTATAATTTTCTATCTATTTTCTATCCATATTCTAATCTATGTATATTTTGTTTTTTTTTTAGCTAACAAGTGTTGATGTACTCGAATCGTTTATTTCACGTATTGCTGAAATTAATCAAAATGTAAATTGTGTAGTGGATAAACGTTATGAAGAGGCGTTAAAAGAGGCTAAACAAGTTGACGATTTGATTGCAAGTGGAAAATATACTGTTGAAGAATTGGAAAAAACAAAACCATTTTTAGGTGTTCCAATTTCAACGAAAGATTGTATAATGGTTAAAGGTACGTTAAAGGAATTTATTAATAATAATAATAACTAAAAAGGTTATCAAGAGATAACGTTTATGAAGTTATATAAGAAGAAATTCTTGTTAAAAATTTATGTAAAATAAAAATTAATCGAAATGAAATTATTTGTGGGTATATATATACAAATTGAATAAATAATTTTTTTCTTATCATTTATTATTATATAATAAATAAAGTATTGATAAGAATTTTATATATTTTTTATATATACATACACGTTTATGTAAATTAAGAATAATGTCGTGTCGCCAATGTTTTTATATATATATATTTATATATGTATATTTAAATAGAATATTTAATTAACAATTTATTATTATTTCTATTTAGAATTTGATTTAAATTAAATTAATACAACACAGAAAAGCTTACAGGCACACACGCACACACACGATCTTTAATATTTAAAAATATAATTTTTTTAAATATTTGTTTGTATATACGCAATTTCAATATGTGTATAATATCAAATTATTATACTGATAATAATTCGATTGAACTCAATGTCATTTTATATATATAAATAATATTCGAATGTGATCATCATTAATTTGAAATGATCTCATTCATCTATAATTCTATATATATATATATATAAGTGAAAGACTCAATAATCAACGAAATATTCTTTAAAAATAATCAAATGAATTTTTGTCATAATTTTCTGTATTCTATATAGTCTTTTAGAATATTATTAAATAATAAAATTAAAAAAAAATAAATAAACCTTAACACTATAATAATAACATTAATACTATAATGTATATATAATAATAAATAATAAAATATTATCAATTGTAGTTGTTGTGTTGTGTTGTGTTGCGGTTGCTATCTCTGTATATTATAATGTATATTTCGTTCATATATAGATAATAGGTAAAAAGGTGCGAAAAGATAATCATTTTATAACACTTTTTTTTTAATTTATTATATTAAAGGTATGTTACATACAGCCGGTTTATATCGAAGAAGAACAATACGTGGTGCCGAAGATTCAGATGCAATTCGTTTAATGCGAGATGCTGGTGCAATACCATTTGCATTAACAAATGTATCAGAATGTTGTATGTGGTGGGAAAGTTCAAATCCCGTACATGGACGTACAAAAAATCCATATGATAATAATCGTATTGTTGGTGGTTCAAGCGGTGGCGAAGGTTGTTTACAGGTAATTAATCGTTTTATCATTATGTTATTTATTTATCTTACGCTATATGGATTCAAATACAGACAGTAAATGTCGCGCATTTTCTACAAAGAACCTCTACACGCAGTATATTCTATCTATAAATTATGATCTTTAAACTATAACTTGTCAATAATTCTAGAGAAGTTTTACTACATCAATTTCCATTACTTTTAATCATTAACTTTTAATTATTATTATAATATATTGACCAATTTAATACAATGAAAAACAATTCTATAATCTATTTATAGGCAGCTGCTGGTTCACCATTTGGATTGGGTTCAGATATTGGCGGTTCAATTCGAATGCCAGCATTCTTTAATGGTATATTCGGGCATAAACCATCGAAATTCATTGTATCAAATAAGGGACAATATCCGATACCGTTTAGTGAAGAGGTTACCTCATATTTAGGTAATTCTATAAATTAATTTGTATATTAACAACAAGAAAAAAATAATACTGAACAAATTGCTATTAATTTAGGTCTTGGTCCAATGTGTCGTTTTGCAACCGATATGAAACCAATGTTAAAGATAATAGCGGGTAGTAAAAATACAGAGATATTAAAATTAGACGAACCGGTGAATGTATCAAATATCAAATATTTCTATCAGGAAAATGATGGTGGTGGACATTTAATATCACCGGTCGATCATGATATTCGCATTGGTATGGAAAAGGTCATAAAACATTTACAAACCGCCTTAAAAGTAAAACCAAAACAAATGAAATTGGGCCGTCTAAAAAAATCCACAATATTATGGTTGGCAAATATGAAAGAAAAACCACCGGTACCCGGTTTCGATTCACAATTGTTAAATTTAGAAGGTCGTATCAATCCATATTGGGAATTGTTTAAATGGATATTTGGATTTTCACATCATACATTTATTGCGATTATGACTGCGTTAACAGAAGTTACTGGCGTAAAATATGGTAGCCCAAAACATACACATTTGGTGAATGAACGTAATGCATTATTAAAAGAAATCCAGGATGTATTGGGTGATGATGGTGTACTTTTGTATCCAACACATCCAACAGTGGCTCCCTATCACAATGAACCAATACTGAGAGCGTTAAATTTTAGCTATACAGGCATTATAAATGTATTGGGATTACCGGCAACAGCTGTACCATTAGGTCTTGGCCGTGAAGGTTTACCAATTGGTCTTCAGGTGGTGGCCAACATCAATCAAGATCGACTTTGTTTAGCCGTTGCATGTGAATTGGAACGTGCCTTTGGTGGTTGGGTTGCACCATCCGTCGATATTTAATCGCAACAGCACATATTATTTCAGAGTATCAGAGATTTATATACCAATATTTTTTTTCTTTTTTTTTTATTATTATTACAATTATTATTATTGTTATTATTAGTTTATGTGGGAGGTTTTTGTTGATTTAATTGCACCGTAGAATTTTCACAACAGAAGCGAACAAAAGTAAAAAAAAAAACAACAATTGTTTATTTGGATATACAAATATTAAAAATGTATTTATAAATGATAGAAATTAAATTGTATAATAAGGGAAGATTTGGTGGTTTGTTTTTGGTTCAAAAACTAATATATATATATATATATATCGATAGAGATACGAAAACATTTCATTTTGTCAATAGTTATGTAGAATTTATAGAAGATTTTTTTTTTTTAAATATTCGTACAATCAATCATATTTTATTTGTTTTTTGTAATATGATTATAGAAAAAAATCGAATAAAATTTGTTTAAATCGAAGACGCAATGTGCTTTTTATTGTTATAAATCGGGGGGATAGATTATAATGAATTAGAAGTCATATTATTGGAATCCCCCGGAGCTATTCAATTAGATGAATTCATAAGATTTGTTTGATCTTTTAAATCGTACAAATGCTAACGATATCTTTGGATGGTTGGATGATGTACTCATTTTATGAGATATTTTTAATTTTTATTCTATCAAGAAACGTATCTTGATCATTAACACTCCCTTTACGAGATTCCTATATATATCCAGTTTATTTCAGACTTATCTGATCATAGTTTCTGAAAGAATGACCGTGTATTTTTGTTTATTATATTAAATAAATGATTATTTCCATCCAATTTTTTTTTTAAGATCAATGAGATTCAAATTTATTTTTGTATTACAAAACTTAAATTAAACTTAAAATATTATATAGTCGAGAAAAAAAGATTCATTCCTTTTTTTTTTTTTTTTTTAATAATCTTTATAATTATGAAATTTATATAAACGAATTTAAAATAAAATACATTAAAATCATCTATCTAAAACGTTCATTTATCCAATTCTGTGATACAAAAAAAAAAAAAAAACATTATAATATTAAAATTTAATTCTTTTGTGGTTTCCTTTGCATTTTCTCCTTGTCCATTATAATATTTAAAATATCGGTTCGTTTTGTGAGTACACTGGATTTTGTCACCGTAAATGAATTCGGTGGACGGACTGCCATTAGATATTTTGCTAATTGTTCGGTGGTCACCAAAACATGAATACCACAATCATATCCATTTGTTTGTTGTAAAATTCGACGTTGTGTTACGGATACGGTGGCATTCGAAGGATTTATTAATTTACCGATATTTTTGGCAAATAATTTAGCATCATTAAGATATCCATCGCCCATTGAATCGAAATACCAAAATGTGTTATCCGATCGTGAATACACCAATAGATACCAATGTAATCCACCAGCATTTACCGTTTCATTGTTATTCATCGGGAAAAATATATATGATTTTTCCAATGCATTTAAATTCGTAAATATTACTGTTATTTCATCGTCTGACAGAAATTTTAAACATTGTACCACTTCAGGTCCAATAAATAATAGTTTAGCACTATATTTTTGAAATATCTCAATTGTTAAATATTCATAATAAAATGAAATCAATTGATCGTTTATCCATTGTGTTCCCGTCAATATATTTACATCAGATTTACGTATTATCGAATCCGAATAACTTAGCACAATTGGATCCGTTTCATGTCCCATTATTAATATATTATTAACAGTTATTTTAATTACACACAGAACAATAAAATTAAACAATTTAATTAGAAATGCACGACACGCGAAAACACTAAAAATGCAATATAAAACTCAAAAAAAAAAAAAAACAAGACAACAACACGCGGGATATTTTTTTGCGGCAATCGAATCAGCATATAAATCACGTTGTTTTTATTTTTATTTTTTTTTTGCTATCGTTATCACCGATTTAATGAAGACGAAGATTTTGTGATATTATTATTTTACACTTTGCAATAATTGATCTTTAATTATTTTAGAATAAAAAATAAAAAAAATAATAATAGTAATACAAAAATTTTCTTCTTTTTTATTTTTTTTTTTTTGTGAACATATGAAAAAGAAAATTTTTCTATTTGACATTTCTCATGGAAAATAAAAAATGTATTCGATTTAATTTTTTTTTAGAGCATTACCGAATTTTCCCTTATTTTATGTTTAATTTTCAAGATTCTCAGAATTTGCAACAGCAACAACAACAACAACAACAACAACAAAATTTTAATTATATTAACAATTATTAATAGAAATAAACTTACCAGTAATTAATTTATATTAATTAATTGAAAAACCATTGCACAACATAAAGAATATAATTTTTTTATTTAACAAACTGTAAATTTTATTTGATGATTTTTTTTTTATTTAAAATAATTTAGTTTTTTTGCACAGCCAACGAACCAACCAAAATAAATTTATCAACTGAAAACTGAACTCTCATACACAAAACACAAACACAACAACAGTCAACTGAATGAATTTTCTATCATACAAATGCAGCAGCTGTCAAAATTTTTTTTGAAATTGAGAAAATGGAGACATGTGACATTGTTGAATGAATTTTATATGTTTATAATTCATTTTCTTCAACGAAATAAACATTTATAAAGAATGAAAAATAAAAAAGCATTTATAACATTTGTTATTATATAACATTTGTTAATATTTTTTTTTTGTGAAGAATTTTAGGAAAAGTTTACCAAGAGTTTTTGATGTTCTTTTATTAATTCTTAAAAAAGTTCCTTCTTGGGTGTTTTGGAAAATTAGGGGCACTCATCCCTTTCAAACGAGAAAATTTCCTACAAATTCATTTTCATATATAATTTTTTTATATTATTTATTGTTTTTTTTTTTTTTCTTTTTTTTTTTTTAATATTTTACTGTACAAAAAATGGTTTTTTTTTATCTTAATAATAATAATAATAATAATAGCAAATTAAAATTATTAAAAATAAAAATTAAATTAAAAAAAAAACAACGATCATATACATATAGTTTTATTTTTCTATTATTATAAAATTATATAATTACAAAAGATAAAATAAAATTAAATTAAATTTAAAATAAATATAACGTTGCTTTTACATACATATTTTTCATTAAATTTTCATCTTATTTATTATATTGTTTTAATTATTTTATGTTAATTATTCATAAGAAAAATGCCATAAGTTTTTTTTTTTTTTTTTTTCATTAATTTTTGGTTACTTTTTTTCTCTTTCATTTTAAATATAATTAAATATGTTTTTCTACGTTTTTATCTCGTTTTAAATATTCGTTAACTTTAATTGGTTTTTCATATTTTTTAATATAATTTATTAGGTGTTTTTTTTTAAATTGTGATGAATTTAAAATTGTGTTTTATAAAATAAATAAAAATGTTTCTCGTCGCTGTTTAAAATATAATAATAATAATAATAATAATTAATAATAATTAATAATAATTAATCAAAATAATAATAATAATAATAATAATTAAATGAAAATATTGTATAATTTTTGATTGATTTTATTTTTGTATTATATTCATAAACCAAATAAAAGTAAATATAAAAAAAAAATTAATTAAAAATTTCTTTATGTATTTGTCTCTCTGTTTCAGTGTATTATTATTAATTATATTTTTAAAAAAAATCACAATAACAAAATCGAAATTAATTTATATATAATGGTAATTATAAAAAACAACAATAAACGAAATTTAATTTTTTACTTTATTTTAAATTGTGTAAATATTTTTATTTTGTACGATTTTAAATTTTTTTTTTAAAAAAATTATTATTATATTTATACATATCCATTGTATGGGGGGGGGTGATGTTTTTTTCTTTTATTTTACAAAATTGTATATCAAATTTTATTCTATTAATATAAATTAAATATCGCGTTATCGTTTTACAAAAAAAAGGGGTTATTATTTTTTTTTTGTGTGTGTTTTTAAATGCAATAAAATTATTATTATACAATTTCATAATTAAAATTTAATTATAGATTATTTATTATATTTTTTTTTTTGTCAAAATATTTATGATTAATTAATTTAATTTTATTTCTTTTTATTTCCATTTTTTAAAATTGCTTTTCTTTTATAATTTTTAATTTGTTTATTGCTTTAAAATATCGCTTTAAATTTAAGTTTTTCTATTGTTTTTCTATTTATTAAAATAAGTTTTATATGTTTTTTGTTTGTTTTTTGTCGCTCTTAAATTAAATTCTAATTTTAATATTTGATTATTATTTTATTTATTATTTATTATTATTATTTATTATTAATTATTAATTATTATTATTAATTATTAATTATTATTATTTATTATTATTATTATTATTATTACTGGTATATATATTTTTTGTATTCAACTTAAAAATAAATTTTTGTATTAATATTAAATATATTTAGGTTTTTATTTCCGTATATTTACATAATATATATTTTGTGTTTTATAAATAAAAATTCCATTCATTCATTCATTCTCATACATACAGATTTTTGTTTGTTTTATAGTTATAAAAAGAAAATTAAAATAAAAAAAATATTTTATTTATATGGAAGGTTGCTTTAATGATTGGGTTATTTGTTTGTTGGGGTGTTTGTTTGTTGATGAATTTAATTTAAATACATTAGTTTGAATTAGATTCATTTTGTGCTTTGGGATACTAAAATTCTAATTATGTTCATCAAATAAACAAAAAATATCTTGAAAGGACATCTCGATTTTAGTAATTGAAAGAATTCAAATTATGATATAATAAACATAGAAATTGAAATGTCTTATGGAATTACATCAATGAATCGTCGTCGTCGTTGTGTAACAACAAAAAAAAAAAGAAGGTATAATTTACAACTAATATAATTATTCAATAAGAAGAAGAACATTTTAATATTTAAATGATTTGTAAATAGATCAAAAAAAAAAGCATTAAAATTAAATTCATCATTAAAAATACAAACATATTAACATTTCTTTTTTTAATTATTTCAATCAAATTATAATAATTTGTTTTTTTCATTAGAATAAAAATTAGAATTTTTAGAATTAAAACGTTTTATTTTTAGAATATCTATATAGTTTGGAGGTAAATTGTTTTATTATATTATTTTTATCATCGATTTTCAATTTGAATTTATGTTAATGAATTTTTCTTCAATAATTACTATTGTATTTTTATTTTTTATTTATTTTTTTTAATGAAAATGATTTTATTTTTTATACGAATATTAATCAAAAAAAAAACAATTATGGCAAATTTAAAGGCAGTTTTTGTTTTTATTTTGTATTTCATATGGAAAACTTTATAAAAAAAAAAAAAAAAATATAGTTGTAATTCAATTAATTATTTCTTTTTTTTTATTTAAGGAACCAAATTAATTATAATTTTAAATAAATTTGAGAGATCAATCACAAATCAAAAAATTAAATTAAAATAATATATATATATATATATTTATATAAGTTTAAAAAAAAAACAATTTTTGAATTAAAGAATATTTTGTATAAATAAAAGGAAAAGAAATTGTCATCAATCAAGAAGACAAACAAAATCTATAATTATTACTATTTATTCCTTTGTTTTGACCCCCGCCCCATGCCCCCTGTACTGGGATCACGATACATCGCATCATTACATTACATATACATTATAATTAGTTCATCAATTAATTAATTAATATGATGATAAATTTAAATAATTATTACAAACTAAAACAAAAAAATTAAAAAATATATTTACAAAACAGTGATTTTAAAATAAAATAAAATAAAATATTAATAATAATAAATATTAATTTATATACAAATTATTTTACGTTTTGTGGGTATTTTGACTTTAAAATTATTTAATTAAAATTATAATTTGTGTTTTTTTTTTTTATAAATAATCATAAATATATTAAATTTTAAAAAAAATGCTAATTTCATTTTAAGAAACTTATAAAAAAATAAAGATTACTTTTAACTCTTTTAATTTTTAATTTGAAATTCTTTCTTTTTTTTTTTTTTGTAGAACTAAAATTTTTTTAAAAAATTGGTTTAAATTAAAATTAAATAAACAAAAATTTATTATAATAATAATAATAATAATAACAAATTCGTATATAATTTAAAAAAAAATTCATCTAAATTAAATGTAAAAATGTTTTGTTTTTCACTAATTCTCGCTTTCTTTCTGTTATTAAGTTCTTTGAGGTTTTTTTTTTTTTTTTAATTTGATTAATTAAAAAATAAGTAAAAAAATATATGTTCTAAAAGAATAGAAAAGAGAAATAGAAGAAACGAAAAAAAAAAACAAATCACATTTTAAATTAAAATATTAATTGATTTTTTGTTTTATATTTTGCTATAATTATTGTATTTTTTGAATAATTTTTGTTGATTTTTTAGTAATTTTTATCATTTTTTTTTTTGTTGTTTTGTTTTATTTATGAAAGTTTTGATTATTTTTTATTTTAATGGGTTTATGGACATTATTAAAATAATACAATAATTAAAATTTAAAAATTAGTTTATAAAAATTTTACTAATTTAAAATATTAATTGTATGTTTTTTTTAATAAGTTTATTTTAAAAATCATTTTCATTATTATTGTTGTTATTATTATTATTATTATTATGATTGATTCTATTTTTATATTATCATTTAATTAATATTTACATATACTTAAAAATAAAAAAAATAAAATAAAATAAATAATAAAGAAAAATTAGTTTTTGGAATATGATTATTTTTTTTTTTTTGCTTATTTTATTTATTATTATGATTAATTATTAATATAATAATATTGTAATAATAATAATAATTAATGAATTAATTAACTATTATAATAATAATAATAATTAATTTTGATTCAATTATATTAAATAAAAATTAATGTTTGTTTGTATATATAAAATTATTTACAAATAAAATCTATTTTATCTTAATTTATAAAATTAATTTATTTTAAAATTAATAGTTTTATATTTCGTTTTTTTTTTTTTTTTTTTTATTTTATTTATGTCTTTGTTATTTTATTTTATTATAAAATATCTTGTAAATTGAAATTTTCACTGTCCAATGAACTTAATAATTCTTGAGCAGAAAAATTACTTGCATCGGACATTTCTAAGAATTCAATGGCAAAATCAGATGTATTTACATTTGGTACACTTGGAATTGCAACAGCAGATGATGAGGATGATGAATTATTTTGTGGATTATTGATATTATTATTATTATTAGGAATTGATGGTTGTTGTTGTTGTTGTTGTAATTGCTGTTGTTGGGTCGTTGTTGCAACGGAAACGGCAGAGCTACTAGCCGAAACAATCATCGATTGCGAGGTTGAATGTTGCTGTTGTTGTTGTTGTTGTTGTTGTACTGTCGTTTGACTATTATACGAAGCCATAACAGATTGTTGATGTTGTTGCTGTTGTAATGACATTGTTTGCGTTTGTGACATATGCATTGAACTCATATGCATTTGATGATTCATTAATCCTTGCTGTTGTTGTTGATTTTGCTGCTGCTGCTGATGATGAAGATGATGCTGCTGCTGCTGTTGATGTTGTTGATGCGGCGGCTGATGCTGATGATGTTGTTGATGTTGCATATGCATCATTTGTTGTAATGCACTTTGATTTCCAATACTATTATTGTTACTATTGCTATTATTACTATTACTATTGGAACTGTTGCTATTATTACTATTATTTATATTACTAATAATATTATTATTGTTGCTATTACTATTGCTATTATTATTATTACTATTAATATTGTTGCTGTTGTTGTTCGAACTTGTATTATTGATATTATTACTACTAGGATTATTATTATTATTACTACTATTACTACTACTACTACTACCGGTATTCGTTTGATTTTGTGGATTTAATTGAGATGTTTGTAATTGTGGTCGCATCATTGATGGATGTGGTCCTGTTTGTTGTTGCATATGCCCACCAGGATTCATTGGCATAATTGCTGAATTACCACCACCGGCATTCGACATACCATAACCTAGAATGGGATAAAAGAAACAAAACATTTTGTTATTTAGTTATTTTGGAAAATTGAAAAACAATTTTCGATAATGTATTTGCTATTCAGCGTTATTATTATTTATCATACCTTGATGATGTTGATTCATTCGAATACCACCACCGCTAAAGCTTAAATTTTGCTGTTGTTGTTGTTGTTGTTGTGCCATATACATTTGCCGCCATTCACTTGGAGAGATCCCATCGTTATTGGGAACCACCTGAACGTTCGGTGTTCGTTGGCCAATACCAATAATACCAGTTGTACTATTGCCACTAATTGGACCAGTAATAATACTGCCACCACCACCACCACCATTCATACCACCAACACCGGGACCATATGGTGTTCCCATTCGACTAAAACTATTCTGTTGCTGTTGCATATACACTGAATGATGTGGTTGTCGTAACATTGGACCTGTATAAGCAAACATATTAAATATATTATTCGTATTTCAATATTAGATTTATGTTATGTAAACCAAAAAAATTAAAAATATTAACACCATACCTGAAGGTGGTATTGCTACACTATGCCTTCTCATTAAACTACTATTTGCAAAACCTCGTCCACCAGCCTGATGAATCATCTGTGAGTTTAACATTTGTGTTTGACTAACTTTATAATCGGGTGGGGGCGGTCGAACGGCACCCATATGATGTTGTTGCATGGCTTGTGATCGCATCACCTGTTGTTGCATAAATTTACTTTCATGACGTAATGCTCCCAATCCTAATCCTGGTCCAGTTGGTATGCCAACACCACTTGGACCAGTTGCATTAGCAACAACAGCACCACTGATATTCGTCATTCCGCTGGCATTTGCTAATGGGCCACTGCCTACGACAACACCACTACCAATTGAACCAGCAGCCGGTCCAACATTGCCAGCAGCCGCAGCACTAGCAGCAGCCGCAGCAGCAGCAGCGGCAGCCGCACCACCGACACCACTTGACATCATAGCATTTGGAACTACCATCGCGTTACCGGCGGATGGTGTTAATAAATTATTATTACCACTAACCGTTGTATTAATTCCACTCATATTATTAAGTGTATTAAGTGCATGATTACCGGTCATTCCAACACCAACACCACCACCAATTCCACTTCCAGCAACGCTGACAATACCACTGCTAATGCCACTATTACTGCCAACACCACCAACGCTACCCACACCACTACTAACATTGCCCATGCCACCAACAATACTTGTGGGATTACCGGCGGCATTTGGGCCAACACCACCAATAAGATTTGGATTTAAATTATTATTTGGAATAATTGATCCACCGTTTATACTTCCAAGTCCATTAATACCGCCAATTCCGCCAGTGAGTGAAACGCCTCCACCAATACCACCGGTGCCCGGCGATTGTACGGATCCCATTTGATTATTTATATTAATCATATTTGGACCGACATGTCCTGCGACACCGATACCACCACCACCACCACCACCAACACTTCCTGGTCCACTCATATGAGAACTAATATTCGATCCCATTCCCATTCCATGCCCTTGATTTATATTGATATTTGAAATATTTGTTTGTGGGCCATTTCCACTGGCCGAACTACTAGCAGAAACACCACCACCACCAACGGCATTCAATTGCTGTTGTGCACTAATTGGTATTGATGAACCGGCGCCACCACTACCTAGTCCAATACCGTTGATGCCACCTATACTTCCTACACCTCCGTTACCGCCAACACCGCTCACATTAACATTATTTATTCCGGTAGCACCAAGGCCAGAAACGCCAATGTTTGTACCACCACTAATGGGTCCTACACCAATATTTGTATTTGCATTACCGTGATTAGTATTATTCATTGGTCCAATACCGCCACCAACTGAACCAATGCCAATACCAGCATTATTTATATTATTAATATTAATGCCGGATGATGAGGATGTTGCTGTGATATGTTGACTTTGTGACATATTTATCATATTCGTTGTATTATTTTGCTGAATCATATTATTACCAGCCGAAATACCATGAGGTCCTGGTAAACCACCTAATGAACCGGCTGTTGATCCAGCATTCATACCTGTCGGTCCAAGACCAACACCACCCACACCGACACCGGCAGCTGCTGCTGCGGCTGTTGCTGCCGCTGCAGCTGCTGCTGCTGCCGCGGATATATTATGACCTCCTTGTTGTTGGCCAATACCGCCAACACCACCTGCATTCATACTATTCTGTTGACCTACCGGCATACCGGCATTCATGTTATTCAATGGGATGTTTAAATTTGTTGCATTACCAGCCATTCCACTACCACCAACGCCAATATTCGGAGTTGGTTGGGGATGTTGCGGATGTTGTGGATGCTGTTGATGTTGGGGATGTTGTTGATTTTGATGTTGCGGATGTTGTGGATGTTGCGGATGTTGTGGATGTTGCGGATGTTGTTGTTGTTGTTGCTGATGCTGTTGATGTTGTCGTTGTTGCCGTATTGTTTGATGTGTAAAATTAAGTGTTTGTGACTGAGATAATGTAAATGCATCATTTGTTGAATCTGAATTATTTATTTGTGTAAAATAAAAAAAAAAAAAAAGAAAGAAAATAATATTAATATTAATTTAAAATTATTAACAACATTATTATTAATATTTTTTTGGTGTATTGTTTATCGTTTTATTTATTAAAGGATGGTCGATTTCATATGGCTTTTCCCAGATTTTCCACTTTTAAGTAAAATTAAATCATATTTTTTTATGTTAAATTATTGAAAATTTTCCCCATTTTCAAATGATTGTAATTTCCGAACGAGGTAACCAATCTGTACGAATATACCATCAAAAGAAAGGTATTTTCAAGCACTTTAAGAATAAAATAAAATTAAATAGAATTTAAAATTAAAACATGTTGATAAATGCGATTCTTTAACAAAAATTGTCAATACTCATACATTTTCCAAGATGACCAATACATTTTATTGCATATTTAAAAAGATCATAAAAAATTACTAAAGGTCTTCTTATATCACTTTAGTCGCTTTCATATGACTTTACCGAGATTTTCCACTTTTAAATAAAAATGAATCATGTTTTTTATGTGAAAATTTTCAGCATTTTCAATTCATTGTAATTCCCGAACCACGTAACCAATCTTTATGATTAGACCATCAAAAGAAAGGTATTTCCATTTTAAGAATAAAATCAAATTAGATAGAATTTAAAATCAAATCATATTTATAAATGTAATTATTTCAAAAAAATTGTCAATACTCAATCACTTTCCAAGTGGACCAATACATTTTATTGCATATTTAAAAAGATCATAAAAAATTACTAAAGGTCTCCTTGTATCACTTTAGTCGCTTTCATACGGCTTTTCCGAGATTTTCCACTTTTAAGTAAAAATAAATCATATTTTTTAATGTTAAATTATTGAAAATTTTCCTCATTTTCAAATGATTGTAATTTTCGAACCTAAAAATGTATTTATATGGTAAAGCGAGTCGAGACACTACAATATTTAAACGTAAAAATTAAAACTGAATTGATGTTATATTTCAATTTCATTATTTAAATATATATGAAAATGAATGAAAAAAAGTAGATATATACATATATTGATATATATATATAAAAAAAAGAAGTAAAATTAAAGCAAAAATTTATCATCATGTTATATTAAAACACAAATCAAATAGGTCGTCATTGCTCATTGTCGCCGTCATTGTCGCGCGTTGTCGTGTGTTATAGAAGCATATATATATACCATATATTCATTATAGCTCATTCATATATTGCACATTATGATTATATATAAAAGAAAATTTCTACAAAATCAGCTATTCAGTTCCTATACAACAAAAATCCATCCATTCATCCATCCATCCATCCATCCATCCAATATATACAGATTTAACTATTAATTTTATTAGTTTTATTCCCCCTTTTTTGTTTTTGGTTATTTTTTTTTCTTTTCTTTTTTGCAAAGCGTCGCATTCTAAAAACACAACATTTATATATTTATAATATTATTATTATTATTATTATTATCATCATCAAATCGTGGTCGTGGATGTTGTTGTTGTTGTTGTTGTACTTGTATTGATATCGGCAGTTAGTATATTATTATTATTATTATTATTATAAATAAGTATATATCTTTTGATATGTGTATTTTGTTGTGGAGTACGTACGTGAATAAAATAAAGTAAAGTCTGTATATATATAATGCTTGCTAAGAATATATCAACGAAAAAAAAAAAAACAACAACACATATACTGACTGACTAACTGACGACAAAACAATACCGAACCGCCGATCCACATTTTATTTTTTCATATCATCAGTATTTTTTTATTTTTTTTATTATTATAATCAATATTTCAATTTATTTATAAAATTGTGTTTTATATTTTATTACATTAATATTATATATATGTAGATGAAGAGAGGCAAGCAACAAAATGTTTATTATTATTATTATTATTATTACATTAATTTAGTTAAGCGTGCGCTCGTACCAAAAATAAAATTAAAATAATAAATATACTTTAGATTCAACAACACAAAAAATTTATATATTTAAATTACAATCTGTATAATTTTTATATGGTTTAACACGCAAACACATTAATTAATATACCGATAAATAGTTCATATCGTTCAATATGTTAAGAAAACAGATAAAATTAACTGAAAATGTCCAAGGTAAAATTAAGCGATGTTAAAGTGTATATAGGGAATATTATATTGATTAAATTTAATTTAAAATGTATATAGACAGAAATGTTAATGAAATCTATTATCATATAAACGTTAAATATCCTTTAATTTATCCTTGTAATTTAATATTACATAAATATATAGAATAATTCAAATGGTTTTTTTAGATGTCGTCCTTAAATCAGGACAAAATATCTCTGAATAAACAATTGCATCAATTATAGATAATATATTATCATAATTTTAACAAATATATAGAGTTGATTTTATTATATGTATGTGAAAATTTTATTTAGAAAGATATCCTTTTTCTGGAAAATTTTTCTTATTAAAAAATTATTATGTATAATAAATTGTTGATTTTTCATAAAACACATGGGTTTCGAAATCAAGTAATGAAAATGATTGATTGACAGGTAATTTAATTTATATATAGAAGACATATAACGATATAATTTCGAATCGAATATTATCCTTAATCTATTTTGAATCTTTATTCTTTGAATTCACATAAATTCAAATGAAGGATTCATAAATGTGTTGTTTTTATTCATATAAATAGAATCCTATATTCTGTTATAGTTAAATTTCCCGGGTTATCCTCCACTTTTACGTATTTAACCTATTTTTATACCCTTCATTCATTCATTCATCCCCCCTTTCCATACATTTTTTACTTTTTACTTTAAAAGTGTAGCGAAAGGATATTAAAACAATCGGTTTATATCCATCTTTTAATAATCTTTTATATGGTTTATTATGACAATTTTGTTTCCCGAGTATAAAAGGATCAATCTATATGTATTTTGTATTCAAGACCTTTAGGGAAATAAAATAAATACAGACATTTGATTGTTTTTTATTGAATAAATCAAATTATTGGCAATAAAAACTTATTAAGATCGAACATATAAGACACAAAAAGGAAAACAATAAAACAACAAAAATAAATAAATGAAAAATAAAAAATATAAAACTTACTTTGTGAATGTGGGGTTTGTTGTTGTGCATTATTATTTGAATTATTATTATTGCTATTATTACTATTGTTGCTATTATTGTTACTATTATTACTATTGGCATTATTACTATTATTATTATTATTACTGCTATTGTTTGTATTTCCACCAACACCACCAGTATTCTGTTGTTGTTGTTGTTGTTGTTGTTGCTGCTGCTGCTGTTGCTGCTGATTGAAATAAACACCTTGTTGGGCAGCAACAGAAACATTACTTTTAACATCATTACTACATACATTAAATTGTTGACCTGAAGTTGACGTTACCTATACGCAGATAATAAAGGAAAATTAAAAAGAAACAAAAAAACAAACAAAATTAGTTAGTTAAAATTCCTTTAGAAAATTTAATCCATTTGTAATTTTTTGTTATGTTTATTAAATCAAATACTATATATAAAAATAATTGTGATAAATATATATTATAATTAATAAGAAAAAACGAAGAAAATTACTGAAAAAATATTAAAAAAAAACAATAAATTAATATTCTTTTCGAAAAATGTTTGTTTGGTTTAGAAAAAGTACTACTGATGAAGAACAAAAAACAGAAAAAAATTACTGAAAAAATATAAAAATTCAATAATTTTCTTTTCTAATATAAAAATATTCTATATCCTATATAGGGGATGTTACATTTTATTTTATTTTAAAATTAAAATATGTGTATATGTTTTACAACACATAAATTCAAATCCTATTTATGTTCTCTTCCTACACATGATTTATCTTTTTTTTTTCGTTGATTTGTTTATTTATTTGATACGAATAATAATTATTTCACCATAGTCACAATACACTGGTGTATTGTCACTTTACGTCATTAAATACACATTTGATATTTATATTTACATATCTATCTATAAATATCCCTTGATAAAATAAATACCTGATTATAAAACTAATTTTAGATTAGTAAAAATAATAAAATATCTCCTTCAAATGATATTTTAATACATTTGTTTATTATATAAGTATTCCTGGAATGGAAAATCAAGCTAAAAATGGAAGTTTTCCATATATATATATATGTGTGTGTGGGAAGGTGGGAGTTTAAATACGCCGGTATGTTAGCAAAAATATATTAAAATATACGAAGATTTATTATATATATACATTCTGTCAAATAAGTACCCGGAAATTAAACACAAACAACTTATCAATCATCTAAACTTATTATATCCCCTTCAAAATAGGCCCCTTCTGCGGCAATACACTTCTTCCAACGAACAATCCAATCATCGAAACACCTTTTAAAGCTATATTCCGGGATGGCCTTCAGTTCTCGTTGCGAATTAGTTTTGATGTCTTCAATGCTCTCAAAACGGGTTCCACGAAGTGGTAATTTGAGTTTCGGAAAAAGTCTCGTCACCAGTTATGATGCGTTCGATGAACGTTGGATCGGAATTTACGCGTTCAAGCATGTCTTCAGCCACCTTACTGCGATTCACTTTTTGAAGAAAATTCAGATTGGCACCAATCGCACTGCGACTTTCCGCATACCCAAAACATCAACCAAAATATGACGAGCGGTCTCATGTGACATGTTCATTTCTTGGGCTATCTCTCGCAAACTATAATGAGCACGATTTTCTAGCACCATTTCCTTTATTTTATCGACGTTTTCTTCAGTTGAAGAGGTCGAAGGCCGTCCTGAACGTGGCAAATCGTTCACTTCTTCTCGCCCCTCTTTGAACGATTTATACCTATCGTAAACTTGAGTTTTCGACATGGTTGAATCACCAAATGTTTTTTTCCACATTTCCAACGTTTTGGCACAAGAAATTTCGTTTGAAACACAAAATTTCACACAAACTCTTTGTTCGATATTTTTATCCATATAGTGAAAATCGCAACGCACACAAAAGGTTGACTTGTTCCTAACGACGCCGTAAACAAACTAAATTACACACAGCAATAACAATTGACAGAATAGTTGCTGACAGTTGTGCCAACCTGGGGAAAAAAAATGTTTGAAATATTCGCAGCCGAAAAAATTTAAAATGAGAATTTCCGGGTACTTATTTGACAGAATGTATATGCATTATAAAAAATTAAAGTACAATACAATTTTTGCACAATTTTTTTAATATATATTATTAATAAATTTTCTATTAACCACACCGGAAGCTTGCATCATATCATTGTATACTTTTAAAATATTATATATAAATCTCAATTGATCTATAAATTTTATATAAATAAAATATTTTGAATCAAATCAAATAATAAGTATAATACTTATTTTACTTTTTATCTGCATATATAAATAATATATTTTTCATTTATTTATAAAAAATATAAAGAGAAAATATGTTGAAATAATTTGTTTTATTTCATTTTGCTAATGTTTTATATTTATTTATACACGTAGCATAGCAGCAGTAAACACAGCAGCGGCGGTGGCGGTGGCAGTAACAAATTGGCAGCAGCAACAATAAAACACGTAGACTTAACAAATTATATGTGTGTTTTTTTTATTATGATTATGCATATTTACCATATACCATACTGACTTTAAATCAAAATGCATTTATAATATAAAAATAAATATAGATTTTATTAAATGCAAATCAGGCAAATCCAATTTACATATATGTACGTACATCATCATCAAAAAGATAAAATGCGATGATCATTTTATAAAATACCATTTATTTTAAGTTATTTGTTGATTTTTTTTTTATTATATATATTTGCTTATATTTTTTTTATTGAGTAAATCGCAACGATTCTATCTATCTTTGTAAAATAATAATAATAGAGTGATGTGGTGTTGAGCTGAATACTTAAAAAATAAAATCCAAATCAAACAAAGACTCTGACTATGGATGCGAAACCAAAAAAAAAATTAAAAAAATAAAAGGTAAAACAAAAAATAAAAATAACCTGATCCGGTGTTACAACATAATTTAACAATTTGATTTTATATGCGATATTATAATTTTTGCAATGATCTCAGATGATGAATTTTTTTTACTTCTTTTTTGCTTTGAATTTATATGATTTTAGTCTGCTGTGTGTATAGATAGAGGGTATATAAAATAAAATATGTGATGTTTTTGTTTCAATAATAATAATAATATGCGGATGATGAGTTACTTTATATTAATATATGTATATTATTATTATATTGTTGTTATTGTTTGCATTTTTAGGTATATGTAAATTTTTAATAGTTTATAATATCGTTGTAAAACAAACAAAACTGAAAAAATTATTCATTTCAAAGTTTTGTGTGTTAACAAAATTAAAACATTAACAATTTTAACTAACTATACTCGCATATGTGTTTCGTTTTTGTTAAAAATTTATATATATATATATATATATATATATATAAAATGTTTTCAAATGAACAAAATGCGATGAGAGTCTATATGAAAATACTTATACTTACTGTATATAGAATTTAAAATATGGTTTTAATAATAATACGAAAAAAGAAAACCGAATGAAGATAAGAAAATTTATTTAAAACGTACTTCATATACACATTTGCTTGATATTTTTAATTTTTTTTTTATATAAATATTATATTAATTGTTATCGCAAACATCATAATTGTTGTTTTTATCGCCTCGTTATATTATACTCTACTATATACAACTTTTATTAGTTACTTCAAAAAATCGTCAATTAATTGTATTATTATTATTATGTTATTATAATAATATTTTATTTTTTTATGATTATGATTGGTGTGCCATATTATATTATTATGATGATATTGTGTGTACAACAGCAGCTCTATATACAGAAATAGATTTCGGTAAATTTTGAAATGAAGACGCAATCAACAATTTTTCTATACTTCTGAATTATTATCTATAATTTATCTATCATTTATTTGAAGTAATTCTGTCAGTAATTCAATGATTAATGTAAAATTGGGCAGATTCCTCAATCCTTGAATAGCAATGTCTTAATGAATACTTATCTTGATGGCAGATATTAGGATTTTCTTATAGGAAAGAATTTCCTATGATATTTCTATAAAGGATACACCAAAAAAAAAAAATACCTTTCCAATTATTATATCTAACATTCAGCAGTATAATAAATTCGATCATTGCAATTTTCTGTATATCTGCGGCAGAAAGATATAATTTTTCAAATATTTAGGGAAAATAAAACCGATTTAAAACAACTGAACAGGAATTTAGGATCGGAAAATTCGGAAAATTCAAATAAAAGTAAAAATAAAATCGATTTTGTTTATTATATTACTTTTTTTTTTGTTATTGAACAATGATTTTCCCGGACAATTCAAATGTAATCGGCATGAAAATGGATTTAAGTCGGCTTAAAAATAGATTTAAGGAAAAGGCAAGGAGATTCGTATAACATCAAATTCAATACCATTTGTAATTTATCAGGGAAATCTATGAATGGCATTTTTTTAACAAAAGTTAGACCAAATTTTATTTTAGATATTATTATTATTATTAGATACGAATAGGAATTATATATCAATCGATTTATTAACTTTGTTAAAATCAAAATAATTTTGTTTTGTTTGAACGGGAGCAGGATATTAAAAACCAAGATGAATCTATAATCGTGTGTGAATTTAATTTTTTTGATTATATGTCATATATGGAATGGCATTTATTTAGATGTAGTATATTAATATATGCGGTAGTAAAATAAAAGTAAAATGACGACGACGAGTCAAATTACATTAAATAAATAAAAAAGTTTCACATGAAATTTTCCTGTGAACTATATACGTAAATGATGAAAAGTTTATAATATATATATATATTGTATAGGGTCGTATTTTGGTAATGATATGTTTCTTTTACTTTACCATGGTGGTGGTGGTGGTGGTGGTGGTGGTTCGCATGTTCTTATATTATATTTTATCAGGAAGAAGAAGAGAATATTTTATTTATTTATTTTTTATTTTAGGTTGTAAATTTACTGTTAAAGGTATACGTGCAGAAAAATACAATCATCAAATTATACATATATATATATATAGAGTAAAAGAAAAGGGATATAAAAGGAATATATGAATACAGAGTATACTTTATAATATATTGAAAGATAAGTCAGTTAATCAATTGGTCACGGTTGATATAAATGGGAGCGAGTGAGTTCTTTTATTTTATTTTGTATCTATAATCAAATGGAATTTAAATTTATGCAGGCAATTTAAAGTTTATAATAAATGAAAATACAATCCATTACAAAATTTTTTGGGATTATTATAAAATGGAATGACCGCTGTATAAAATAATAATAATAACGGAATTGTCTTCCATAATATTATCATCATATAACGTGACACTTTGTATAATAAATAAAATATAAAAAGAATAAATAAAAACCCTATTTAGTATACATATATATTCTATATTATGTAATAATGGTAAAAGGATTTAATCTCATTTGCAAATTGAAAATGAAAATGAAAAAAAAAAAAGCATTGTATATACAAGATACGATAAAAAAAATTCTATACTCCTCTGCATATGAATATATCGCATCGTATACGCGAAATGAGATTTTCTTTATATCATATATATAAAAAAAATTGTTATTCATTAATCATTACTTTATTATCGCATCAATTTATTATAAGTATATATATATAGATAGATAGATATAGGTATCGATAGATAGACTGGAACTTAATACACAAATCATTTATTTTGTATACACATTCTATATAGTGGCGTAACTATACAATGACCAAGGTGGATGAGGGCCTAAATTGAGTCCTGTTTTTTTTTTGAAGTTTTTGATAAATAAATCTGAAATTTTTATGTATAGAGATTGTGTAAAAGAATATAACTTATTGAACTTGAACCTTGTTTTTTTGAGTTTGTAAAAATCATTTGATGGTTTAATACTCACGGAATTTAATTCAGTCAGGCAGTAATAGAAATATTTTTTTGTTGATATAAGAAAGTATACAAAAACTATAATTTGAATCTACAAAAACTCGAAAGGTAAAACTTATTACATGGAGATGATTATGATTAAATAATAAAATTGTAATAAGAATTGTTTTTCTTTCAAAATACATCAAGTGCATCCTTTTTTTCTATATATATATATGACATAAGAAATATTTAATCAGTTTAATTAGAAAAAAAAAACAATATTTTTAATTATAAAGAAAAACAATTGTTTCTTTTTTAATATGAGGCACATCTCATTTTATCTCAAATCATATGTATATATATATATATATATATATATATATGGATGGATATCGTCGTCGTATTCTTTTTTTTTGCCATATTATAAGAAAATTATGGAAAAAGGAATACTATAAAATGATAGAAAAAACAACACAATATATGTATATAGAAAATGGAAAAATGGAATTCGAATTCGTATGAAATATATATACCATATATATACGAACGATGAAAATGAATGGTATTAGTTAGAGTAAAAAAAAAAATGATGATAAATGAAATATTACATCAAATATGACACATTATAAATATTTATATAAACGCGATATTATTATGATTGGTACGGCTGGTGTGTGTTAGGTTATATGGCTCAACCAACATATATTGTATATATATTTTCATTGAATTTGAATAAACACATAATGTCTATCGAAGTATAACGAAAGTTTCAATGGATTCAAAAAGTGACAATCTCAATTGCATTTCTATAAAAATATAAGGATAATTTTGAGGTTTGATTTTTTCTTTTTTTGGTTCAGGAATAAGATGCTTATGGGGAAAATCGTTATAGTTTTCACTAAACAGTGGAAATTACTATATGAACATTTATAATTTATAATATACAAAATTAAATCAAACCAAACGTTCATTACCTATCATTACCTATTTTTCATTTTCTTCATTTTCATTTATCACATAACATATATCTGCGGTGGCGATAGTGACGAAACAAAACATTTATATAACTAAATCCCTTTATATTATACATCTATATGTATCAGTTCTACAAAATTATATATTCGTAATAAAAATAAACAATTCCTTCCACAAACAAAATAAATCCAAATAAAAATACAGACATTTTCCATATCACTATATATATTCACAATTCATACATATACGAATATACGAACATTTTTTACAAAAGCCAATAGAAAATAATAATCTATATTTAAACACTTTATTATGGAAAGTTTCAAAAAAAAAACAAATGGAAAAACAAAACACAAAATGGAAAATACAATCATATACATGGTATATATATATATATATACATAGAAATCTTTTGGGAGCTAAATTATATATTGTATAATATTGAGAAATATAAATGCATTTGCATAATTAAAAATATCGATCATCATTTGAATGAGTATTATTTTTTTTTAGTATACAATACAAATATGGTGGTGTTATATCCTTTTTTTTTTAGTTTTAAATATAAATATACGACGACAACGTCGTATGCCTGTTGTTTATAATCATCATTATCATCGTCATCGTCAACTACACAATAATAATAATAATAATCAAAGTTTAATTATTCGTTTTGTTTTTTTGTTGATATATAAAAAAATATATAAACTCTGATTTATAGAAAAAAAATAATATTACAAAGTTAAACTTTAATTCGTAGTCCTCCTTATTCGCATTATATGACATTCGCTTTTTGAGATTGAATGGAAAATAGAAACAAAATCACTTTATGGATAATCTATAAATGAAAAATTTACCCAATTATTAATCAAATGAATTGATTGAATGAATGATTTATTAATAATGGGATAAATATTAAAATAAATCCTTTTTTTTTTAATTTTATATAAAAAAAATACGGCTATGACAAGAATAAAACAAACTTCTATATAATATTCAATGATTAAAGGATTAAAGGATTGAGATAGATAGTTAAGAGGTGTCGAGATAAATAGTTAAGAGGATATATAGAATAGAAAACTGTACCTTGTTGATAATTACAATTTGATTCAATTATTTTATTTCTAATTGATATCATAACCTTTACGTATAGATCCTTTCATACACATAATGGGTCATCAATAGAACGTATCGTGTCCGTACAATTTTTTGTCCGTAATCTAGAGAAATAATAATAGATTGCAGTTCACAAATCTGATATTTAGGTTTACTATTGTGGTTTTAAGTGATTTTTAAGATCGAAAGATTTACAAACAAAAGTTTTTCACAGATAAATCTTTAGTTTTGAATGAAGAAGAAGAGTATTATTGGCAATCGCATTGAATTACCAAACATTTATGCAAGGATCTTTCATTATATATATATTGTATACCTACATATAGTAAATATGTTTATTACTTCTATATATAAACGAATATTTATTACTGTACATAACATGTATATTTATTTTGAAAACATCCCATCGGCTGCCCTGATATAGGTATATAAGCACATATATATATAATAATATTGATTTTGAATTGAAATATACATTTAATACATAATTTATTATATATGCATGCATTATATATATATAGACATTTGAATAACTTAAATAATTTTGTCTATATATGCAAATAACAAATATATGCAAATGAATTAATGTAATTGCTATATAAAAAATAAATTGAAGGTAGAATGGTATATAATCGAAATGATAATCTCTCAAAGGTAACTGAATGACAACAGGCGATAATAGTTTGATATGAATTAATTTTAAATTAATAAAATTAATTAATACTTCCTAAAAGATTTTCTAAATTGAAAAAAAAAAAACGGTTGATGAAATATAGCGATGGCAAAATCAACGTTGATGATTGGATTTATCCATCATTTATATAAATTAAAATAACATAAAACCGTTGTGAAAATGCATAGGAAATGAAAAACTATCATTAATCGAAGAACGTCGTTGGTATTTTTTCTATTTTACTATCGGAAAATTATGGAGAATTTCTTCTATTAGAAAATGTATACAGAATTTTCTTTAAAAACAGGACATCCATTCAAACATCCAGCCAAATAATTATATTAAAAACTTTCAAAATTTTCATTTATACTATTTTTTTTTTATTATAGAAAACTCTAAATTTATTCTTTTATCTGCACTTTTATCAATGAGAATTATAAATTATATGCTTTTTATTAAATGTATGTATATTGTATATGAGAATGAAACAAACAAATGAAAATAATAAAATCATTAATTTGAAGGTGAATGTATAGAATAATTTTATTATATATAAATGTAATTTAAAACACCTCTATATATATATAAAAATAACAGACAAATAAATAAAAATTAATTGTGTAAAACTATATACAACATCACAACAAATCGCATAAAATAACATCACACAAGAAGATTGTTTTTTTTTTTTTATAATAAAGAGATGAAATTTTAACAAAAAACAAAAACCTACGTATTTCCGGTAAACAAATTTATTTGTACGCGGTGTTTTTCGTATTGGTTTATTTATTTATTGTTTGTGACAGACAGGCAGACAGCAGATATACCAAAGATAAATTGAAAATAAAAATAAAAATTAATGAAAAGGTAATTTGAAATAAATGGTCAATTTCATCATAATACAGTGTGTGTGTGTGCGTTTGTGAATATTAAAAATAAAATATTAGAAAGAAATCCAAATTCAAAGTTCGGTGAATGTTTTTTGGTATATAGCACGAGGAATGTATATATTTTTTTATTAATTAATATATGATTAAATAAATTATGATTTTGTATTTATTCAATATATTTTTGATTTCGCACGATTGATAAACGCAACTTTATTGTTTATATATAGTATAGATTAATGATTAAATGATTCATTTCATTGTTTTAAATGTGCGGTTTTAAGATGAATTTTAAAAATAAATGAAACAAATCGATTGAAAACAAATTATATATGAGAACCTGATGAGAACCTCGTCGATTTTTTATATAACTATTTGTTAAAAAAGAAAACCAAAAATGACTAATAAAACTAAATATCTATGTTTTATGTTAAATTGTCTTCTAATATATTGCTTTTAAATTTATCGCATCAATATTTTTATAACATTAATATCGTTATAATTTTTCTCATATTTTGTGTGGGATTATAAATTTTGTATTTAGTTGGGTGTTTCAAAATGATGAGTTTTCTAGTTTTTATTATAGAATTAATAATTTCTCAATGTTGTTGATGATTAGAATTAAAATGTAAACATAACAATTATATTAAGACAGATAATTTTCCTTAAGAGAAAATATATATGGAGTAAAAATTCTTCAGAATAAATACGCATAAATATTTTTTCTAAATATATATACAACCATCGCTAACCGCGTAACAAAACATTCAGAATATTATATTATATGAATGTTGGAAATGTGTGCGATGATCAATTTCATTTAATGTGCGATAATCAAAAAGAAATGCCGACCGACCATATTATAAGGTGGATGGCATTTATATATATTTAACAATAAAACAAAAAATTAAAATATATTTAAATGCTATACAGGTAGGTATATTTTAATGTGATGATGATGATGATGATGATTATGATGATGATTATGATGATGATATAGAATAGAATTAATATAACAAAATTTAATATTTCACAGTTCATCATTCTTGTTTTTGTTCTTCATTGTTATTAAACACGCATACATGAGATTTTTGATATCAAAATATTAGAAGAAGAAAAGAAAAAAAAAAAAAAACTTAATCTATTATTATATTATTGTTTTAAATCATACATACCATCCATCTATTTACAATTTCTTTAAAACATCATATAAAAATTTGAGTATTACTTTCAAAAACCAAAATGATTTCATGGTTAATGAAATTAATTTACCACTATATATTTTATTACGTGGTATATTAAAAACACACAAACAGATACAGATGATTAATTGTAAATAGATTTTACTTTTAAACCTTAAAATTTAATGTATATGTTTCATATTAATAACCTATACAATTGATTGATTTAAGCGTCCGATAAAAAATATGGTAATCGAAAGGAACTATTTCCTTAAAAAAAAAAAAAAAAAAAAAAAAATTAACAAAATTCAAGTTCATTTTAACAAATTTAAACACATGATTAATTTTGAATTACGTCTCTATGCGATTATCGTCAATTGTAGTCTAGTTTAATATATGGATTATTTTATTAATAATTCTATATTATTGATTAAATGTATCAATCAATAATATAGAATTATTAATAAACAATTTTGTTAGGTAAAATTTTGTTAGATAAAATTCTAAAACATGACCATTACAAAGAGAGAGAATGGACTTTAATTATACTTATGATAACATACTACATTTAAAAAATTGAAAATGTTATAGAAAAATCTAATACGATGGTAAAACTTATACGATATCTTATTTATAAACAAAAAAAAATTTATATAAATTATTAAGATTTCTATAAACGAGAATCAGTTTAATATAAAACAAAAACTTAGACATTTATGATTAGTTTATATGTAACTCCATTAAGATTATATAAAATAATCGAATATTTATCACTCGAGTATTTATCTTTTATTATTTATAGTATTTATTTATAGTATTTATAGTATTTATAGTACTTTTAATTATAGTATTTATATATTTATTTATATTTATCGAGAATAATGTTGAAAACACAACAAGAGCTTCAGCTTCAACCTCGGCTTCAGCTTCGGCGTTGACACCTTTGTTTAAAGTTGAGTCAAACACAATACCTGTGAGCTTTTGCCAGCGTTGGCTTTGATAACCACATAATTATAATATAAATAAAATCATATTTTGAGGTTAAAAGTTACACAAAGTTATCATTGAGTAGAAAATAGATCTACTCGAGCGTTGCTTCAACCTCGGCGTCAGCTTCAACTTTGTATTGTGTTTGATTGTATGAAGTCTCATATGTTCTACTTCACTGTCATAATGAAGTCGGCTGACGCTGAAGCTGAAGCTCTTGTTGTGTTTTCAGCATTAGAATTAGTTAATGCAAACCTGTTTCATGTATTTTACAAATTCATTTAAAAGCTTGAAGTGGGAAGTCGGTTTTCGTATCTGTTTGTTCATTACCGGAAAGTCAACATTTGTGCTAGCAGATTTGGGCAAACCTGTATATAGTTCATTAGATGAGTTGGCACCTGTCCTATATGGGTCAAAGTTTCCTGTCCTATATGGGTCAATGATGGCACCCCTTTGTGCAGATGTTCGCCGTATATTACGTAAATTATCACGTCTTCTATCCAACCAGTACTATATATTTATATATATATATATATATATATATATATATATGTTTTATAATATTTATAATATATATATATACAGTGATGTTCGGTAAAATAGGTGTAAAGCAATTTTAATGTATTTTGATTAATTTCAAATACCAATATCTATTTGTGAATCATGCCATCCATACGACAATTTAGTACTTTGTTTACCTTTATTTATCACATGAAAAGAAAGAGATAAAAAATGTTGTCATTCGTATTTCTGGGAAATTAGCTAGGAATATGCTGTTCGGTAAAATAGGTGCGATATATTTTGTTCTACCAAAAACACAAGAAAAAGTATTAAATGTCCACAATATTAAATAAAATCTAAGTATTTCGCGTACATATCATTTATGATTTAATATTTTGTCGCATGTCCCTTATTTTAAATTACTGCCTCACATCGATTTAGCATGAACTGCACCAATTTTTGGCACCTTTCTATAGAAATCGCTTCCAAACTTTTACAATTTCTTTCCCCCGTTCTACTTTGTTTTTTGAGCCGTTTTGTTGCAACTGATGTTTATACGTGCTTCCACAAGTTTTTAATCGGATTCAAGTCGGGTGATTGTGTTGGCCATTCTATTTTGTTCACATTATTTTGTGGAAACCAAACCGATGCTTTGTTAGCCGTATGTTTTGGGTCGTTATCTTGCTGATATGACCATATAATACGCATGTTTTCTTTTGCGTATGGCAACATTTCGATTAAAAGTATCCTTATATATTCCTGTTCATCCATTGGATATTTTTGACCTAAATATATAGAACCAACTCCATACCATGATGATACCAAAACATATCATTAAACTACCACCTCCATTTTTTTTTGTGTTTTGCGGTAAAAATTCTGAATTTGGTCTTCGTCTAACATGTAATTTGCCATCTGATCCATGCAAATTTATATTGGTTTCATCAGAATAAAGAATATGTCGTCACTTTTTAATATCATTATCACCTGACCAATCACGATGTACATGTGCGAATTTTAAACGGTGTTTAATGTGTTTCGCTGTATGCATTGGTGCTTGTCTAGCTATTCGCCCCTATAAATTTGATGCTATTAACCTTTTTCATACCGTGCTTGATGAAATGCTTAGATCAAGCTCTCTTACAAGTTCCCTGGATGATAAAAAGGGCTCTTTTTTGTGGCAACAACCACTCTACGATCGTCATTGCTTTTAGTTTTACGTTTGTTACCCCTTCTTTCTGTGGTATATTTGAATTTTAATGCGTTGGTAATTATATTTTGGGAGCATTTCATAATTTCAGAAACATTTTTATATGTTAGCCCGGATGCTCTTAGATCCTTTATACGTTGCCATTCAAATACCGTACAATGTGTACTTCTACCCATTGTGACTTAGAAATATGTATTTATTTAATCCGGAATGTTTCAAAAATTAAATTTAAATCACTACTTTACCTAAAATTTATTTAAAAATTCACAAACTCACCACCAATAAATGTAATTTATTCGCAAAAACTAAATAAACCACAATTAACATATTCCGCACCTATTTTACCGAACAGCATGTTCATAGCTAATTTCCCAGAAATACGAAGGACAACATTTTTTATCTCTTTCTTTTCATGTGATAAATAAAGGTAAACAAAGTACTAAATTGTCGTATGGATCACATGATTCACAAATAGATATTGGTATTTGAAATTAATCAAAATACATTAAAATTGCTTTACACCTATTTTACCGAACATCACTGTATATGGTTAATGTTTATCAAAAAAAAAAATTAAAATATTTATAATCATTTTTTTTTTATACCTAAAAAAAATAATATTTATAATCATTTTCTTTTTATACCTAAACAAAATAATATATTAATAATCATTTTCTTTTTACCTAAACTAAAAAAACAAAAAGTTAAAAAGTTATTCATAGAAATCAACTATAATTTTCTACAATCTCCTATAATATAATCCTAATATATGTATATATTAAATATAGAAAAATTTAAAGTGATAAAAAATAAAAATAAAAACGATGCGATTGCACATCTATAGTTGAATACACTAAAAAATAGAATTAAAATAAATTATTAAAATATTAGTTAAATAAATTTGAATCACATTTGCTAATGTACTGCGAGATGTACACCCCTAAATAATATTAAATTTGTTATTTAGATTATATTATATATAAATTGATACAATTTCTGATTTTTTATAGAAGAAAATTTTGAAATCGCATTATTGGTTCAAAAGATATATAGCCGATTTTCCAAAAAGTGTCTGTTAAAACTCGCCTTTATAGATAGATCCTCCTTTGATCTTCCAAAATGAATAAATATATATATATAAATGCATATTCAAATTAAATTCAAAACGATTTAACAATTGAATAGATGATATTGTGTTTAGCTGTATATAATATAGATTTATAGTATACATTTTCCAAGAGGAAAACATAAAGTATATATATATATATAGTATGAAGAAAATGGAAAATTTTCTCTCTTCCCATAAAAACATGAAAAAGGAAAATGTTTCTAAACACATATATGTGTATATATGTTCTTTTTTATAACTAAAACAATTTCATTTTCTCCCTCACAATTTCATTTTAATTTTTATTAGTATATTATTGTTTTATATTTTCTTATCTATATATGACAACATTAAAGATATATATAGATAGTGTTGTTTTTGATTGTATATACGATGAGTGTTATTCACGTGACACAAAATTTTCACAATATAGATTATAACCACCAACTATTTTATTGAATTTTTTTCGTTTTTTACATCGATATATGTATGTAATTTTGTTTTTTAAATAAAAATAGATAATATAAAATCAAAATTGTGTGATTGTGTTTTTGTTATGTTTTTTTTATTATTAGTTTTTAATAATCATTCAATCAATTTCTGCTATATAGATTATAGTTTCCGTGTTCTTTCTGGTTCTGGTGTGTGTATATATTTATATATACGAGATAATTTTAATGAATATTGATATTGTTTTTACTGTAAACTATCATATATATATATATATATAGTATAGTATATAATCGCGGAATTCTATAATTATAATAATGATATGAATAATATAATTGTATATATATGTAATAATAATGATCATGATCATCGCGTCTTTCTTTCGTTTTCGTTTTATCAATGCATATAATATCAAATGGGAATTGTATTTTTTGTATAATGATATATAGATAGATAGAGTAATTCTATAAAAGAAGAGTTATCTATATATATATATATATATATATATATATGCACGAGCACGCGGCGCTTGCGGATATTTTTTCATATATATATTTATAAAATCTTCGCATCTAAATTCATAATTCCAGTATGAATCGTATATATACACATTGCACGTCTATATACACAAATCACTTTAAAATGCATCGGGGATGCATATCCATTCTTCTGAGATTTGAATGTTAAATAGCCTAAAAGTTAAATATATAAAAAATACTCAAAGAAGATTTTTTTTTTGTTATGAAATAATTGAGGAAATTGCAAAATTGATAATAATAATTAATTGAGATTATATATACAGTGAAAAAAATAATAGAAAAATATAGTGTATAAGATTATTTTGTTATAAAAAATAAGAGATTATATCTAGAGAATATTGCAATATAATAATCAATCGGGAAGGAAATTTATAATAAAAACAACGCACATGTCCATAATCAATAGATTCTAACTCTTATAATCTAACTCTTTATCGAAAAATAATCTGATACTTCAACAGAGGTTTGTTGAATCTTCTTTCTTTTTTTTTTTTGAAATAATTTAAAATATTTATGCATTTTTTTCATTCAAATAAATTTATTATTCGAACAACGAATGCAATTTAAATTCGCGATAAATATTCAAGCAAACAGAAACAGAGATTCAACAATTCATTAAACAATTACCACAGAAAATAATTAAACACTATTGATCTATATAAATCATAGATTTTGGAATTTTTGTGGAAATTTGCAAGTGACAACGGCAAAAAACAATCAACTATTGGAAACTTTAGAAGATAATCGCGACCAAACTGAACCAAATAGAAATTTTTCTTAAAAAAAAACAAAATTATTCATCATCATCATCATCAATCAAACATTAAATTCATATATATTTTAAAAGAAAATATTATATTATGAAATCTAACATACATCTAATTTGTATATATATATATATATATGAATATATCATCACAGAATGTACATTTTTATTAAAAAAATAAAAAAAAATAAAATAATTTTTAAGCGTATTTCTACACAGAGATGAATTTAAATTTCTATATATATATACAACAAATACAAATATGTAATTTAAGAGAAGGCTTATCTTGAATTTAATACGTATAGATATAGATATATGTACATATGTAAGACAAAATGCACTGACTGCAAATGCTTGACGATTGCTTTATGCTGCTGCTGCTAACTTTTTCTCTGTTTTTGGTTTTATATACATATATGAAAACATTCAACAAAATAATGTATATTATTATAGAGTATTTAGTATTGTACAATTTTTTTTTTATATATATATAAATATTTATAACAGAGTTGTATTATTATTATTTTATTATATTTTACACGATAAGTAGCCGATATACAATAATGAATAAAATCATATGAATAAGTAGTACGCGTGCAGTAAAGAGAATAACAAAATTTTTATATAGTAGAGATATGCATTTTTATAATACGCGGTTTATGTCTAAAATCACCACATATTTTCATTTATTTTATATGTATATATATAAAGCACAATGACCTTTATGTCAGACATATAGTGTACAGTGTATAATATAATAATAATAATAATAATAATGTACACAGAGTCAAGTTAAATCTCTATATATTATATACATATTTAATATGTACGAAACAAACGGCAAAACAATTCGACGAGTACTGTACTGTTGTGTGTATATTAATGTATATATAGTAGGTTGATTTATCCATTCATATATATATAATTGTATCTATATAACAATAAATGTATACAAATATAATGTAAATAAACAATATCTCTACTTTACTAAATATCCATATATATATATATATATATATGCATATATGTGAAATGAATATGTACCGTGCGAGTTCTTCTAATTTATTGGGTATGGTAATACAACAGTGTACGATCTCTACTAGGTACTTCATAGAATCGATTATTCTTTTCCCAACTGGCTAAATTCTCGGTATTGCTAGTCAAAACAAATAGAACTATTTTGTCTAAAATTCAGTCAATTTATTAAAAAATCAACTATGGTTTTTTTAAGACTAAAGATAAATGCTATCTTTTACAATATTATATTCAACCTGACCCGTGTGGATGGTGGATATACCTTTTAAAGTACACTCTGTATGAATTTATATATATATAGTTATAAAGTATCAAAGTTTTTTTTTTTTATTCTTCTTTCATTTTAACAGGTTTTCCAATGTTTATTATTGTTACATAGATCTATAATATAATAATTATTTTAGTTTTATTTCATGTAAATCTGTTTTTGGCTATTCATACGACGACGGTCAACCACATCAACTAAAAATTTTTGTATTTTATTTTGTATATGGCATAATGATTAATAAAAACTTCTGCCGCAAAAACATACAAAACAGATTAATGATTAACAGTATATAAGTAGGTAATCAGACAACAAATCAGAAATAAATTGAATTAAAATTTTCTGCGGAGATAGATAATCTGAATATTATTGTGATTATCAAAAGTTCTATCTAAATGGTTGATATTATATTTCGATAATTTACCATTTATACCAATAAACAATTAGTGTAGGTGGAATTCAAAAATACGGAAAAAACCAAATTCATCGTCACCTCTAACCGAAGGAACAACAAATGATTACTTTTATTATAATATATAATAAGCAATGTCATTAAAAAAATGATGATTATTATTATTATTATTATTAAAAAAAAATGTTATTGTTTCATTTATTTTAGTTGTGTAAACATACAAAATATATAGATAAAGAGAGAATCAAACAAATAACACAAAACTAAACGAACCAAAAATGACTGAAAATATATATGAATATATAAAATTCATTAAAAATTCAACATATTTTAATAAAAAAATAAAAAAGTATATGCAATGCAGCCAGCCAGCCACAGTCACAGTATATGATATATGCCAGTAAAAATATCAAAATAAAAGAATTGTATATATGTTTTTCTGTTGAACTATATTTATTTTTTTTTGTATACCATATATATATAATAAAATGTATAGAAAAAATAAACGCTCATATACAATTAACGTTCATATACAATTAACGTTCATTTTATTATTATTATTATTATTATAATTTAATTATAGAAATTGTTTTCTCTTCACAACATTTTATTATAATATTTATATTTGTATTGTCATTAAAACATTTATTGTGTTAAAATCTTTATACGCATATTTTTGTGCTGATGTAAATCATAAAAAATACGATACGATGGCAATTGACTCTTATTGGGAAAATTTATAAACTATATTTTATTGTGATTGTAACTGATTGTTGGGAGATTTTCATCATTTAAAAATGGATTTTCTGATTGATTGACGTTAGGATTATCAAATCAATCATATATTTTCTCTAATGTTACATTAAATTAATAATAAAGCAAGTTTTAATTTGTTTTGTTTAATGAAATTTGCATTCTTAAAGTCAATTTTTAATGTATTTTTCTAATAAATCTATGAATTAAATACGGTGTCATGGAAAATCTAATGGAAATCATAAAAAATGTCATGGAAAATCTAAGGAAAATTTTATCAAAGAACATTTCTATGAATTTAATACGATGTCATGGAAAATCTAATGGAAATCATAAAAAATGTCATGGAAAATTTAAGGAAAATTGAAAAATTTGGAGTGGAAAATTCGCTACACGAAACACACAATAAAATAATACACCCGATATAATACAATTTATTATCCAATATCCACAGTTTTCTATATTTTATCGCACTTGTAATTTATATCACCTTATTTATTTTGAATTCATCAATCTGGAATTATAAATATCCGTTCTGCGATAGGATATGATTATATATGCATTAATAAGCTTCTTTTTATTTTTTAATTTATTAAGCATGGGGGATATGTTAAATATATATTTATATAAATTATAAAATTTCTATTTATAAATGAAACCTTACTTTACCATATATAAATTTATCACACAAACAGACATTAATTCTGTCAAAAAGCAATATAAAAATATACATATATTATCTATTTAATTAATTAACTATACACTTTTAGAACCTCATTTATGTTTTTTTTCTGTTTTTTAATATTGTGAAGCATGCAATTTTATTGCGGTAAGATAATAATAAATGTAAATTTATAAATTAGTATTTATATACAATAAATTGATAAAATTAATTTGTATAAAAATATTCACCCAAAACCATCCATATAACTCCATATCATATGTATTTTGAATGTTTTTTTTTGTGTTTAGAATTGGAAAATTTCAATTCAAATCATGAAAATAAATAAATTAATTTATATATACTCATATCAATTGTATACTATATATGAAATGAAATGAAAAAGTGGAAAGTTTGGAAATATAATTGCCGTGTAAATTAATACAATAATAAAGGATTTATGTCATGATTGGATATATAATTAATTATATTAATTTCCATATCCATTGCTGCTGTGATATAATTTTAGCAAAACTACATGAAAAATCTAATAGAAATCTTAGAAAATGTTGTGGAAAATCTAAGGAAAATTTACACATTTTATCAATAGTCGATTTCATTCAGAACTTTTTTTCCATTTAATTCAATATATTTAATTAATGAACAATTTCTAAAATTGAATGAAATACCTTTCATTAACGAGCCTGATTGTCAAGTACTGATTGATTTATATAATAATTAACAAATTTAAATTATTTATGTATTAGATTAGATATTAGTTATTCCAAAAATTTTCCTCACCCATTAAAAATTCAATATTAAATCATTTAAAGCTTCATATATATATATATATAGGGGGGTCATATAAAGTGTTTTGGATGTAAAAGTTTTCACAAAATTATTTAAAAACTATATACAAAATTTATTTCTATATTATAATAAGGAAAAAACTATATATATTATACAAATTTAAGTGTTAAAAATTAAACATCATTTTCGATAAATTTTCCCCAAATCAAAGTATAAAATATAAATGAAAATTTTCATAATATAATATGAAAAGAAAATTCACATACATATAACATATATATATATTATTATAAATTATATACAGGTTGAGTCTATAGCAAAAGGATAATTGTAAAAACTTGTAAATTCCGTTTTGAAGAAAGTTAAGATATTGAACAAAATACATTGTTTTTAAATAACAAAATGTAATCACTTTTAACTCACTTTTCCGGTAATTTATTGAATTATCTATTGATAAGTAATGAGTTTTACCAGAATCACCCTGTCGTATTTATAATATATATTTTAATTGCATTTATAAATGTGAAAAACTTTTCTTTTTCTTTTTTTTTTGCTTCAATTTACAAATTGTTTTAATACTACATTTTATGGGGAAAATTTCTAATGCGGTTCTATTTTATATATATACATATACTTATATATAGTGGATGTGATGGGATGACATTTTATATATTGACAACAAGCAATCAAAGAAAATGGTAAAGTTAATTTTCTACATTGTTTTCACATTCATTCATTTATTTATTATCCACACACACACACACACACACACACACACACACACACACACAACATAACAGACAGAAATTTCATATGTATATATGAAAAATATAATTTTAATCAAAATTAAATTAAATTATTGGAATCCGCATGTATATAAAAATGTTTTTGAAAAGTTAAACACACATTCATTTATATATTGAATTTCATAATAATATGATGATGAGGATGATGGTGTTGCTTTGTAAAAAATAACATGAACAAATTTCATTATGTATCTTTCACAATTAAATAATAATATAATTCCATCAAGAAAATCGAAAGAAAAGTTTTTGGAAAATAAAATTAGAAAAGTTTTATTGATATATTGGCAGTTATTCAATCAAAAAAGCAGTATATCAATCAAGGAAAAATGCATCTCTTGAATTATGAAACTTTTTCCTAAGGGTTTCAAAATCGCTTATACTTTCTTAAAGCCAGATTTATATAGTAAATGTTATTTACGAATTCAAAATCAATCTAAAATAATTTATTCATCATTTAATTTGATGAGGTTTTTATGATTATTAAAAAATTAAAGATTTAAATATAGCAACAAACATTTTCCACTTTTCTTTTAATAAATAATGGGGGTGATATTTAAATTAAAAAAAAAAAATGTTTGTAATAAATATTTTTCTCTTCTTCTATAAGGGTTGATATTTTATTTTACATATATATATATATATATATACGCGTTAACGAACTCAAAAGCAGAAGATCAAAGTAAAATATGAATGATATTATCCCTCAAAATACCATAAATAGTTCATATTTGCCTTTGTGATGATATTGGAGTTATTTCTAAAACATTTCTTTGGGATATACACAAATTACGAAATTTATATATGGTTTATAAATATAAATTTATAAGAAATTTAAATGACATTGAAAATCTAAACACCTTTAAGTGATCCATTTCCATTTCTTTATATCTATATATCATCATTTGAATTAAATTTTAACGATATACAGTTTTCTTAAAACATTTTCAAGTACTACATCATTTTTCGAAGTATTATAAGATTCATAGTTCTATATTTATTTTATATCTCAATAATTCAATACAATCTAATTATATAATAAAATTCCAAAATGAAAATTATAGATTATACCTGCTACCGGGGTGACACACACAAACTCATACATTATAAATATTGTATATATTTATATTTAATATACGAATAAAAATATATATGAGAAATATTTTTTAGATACTGTTCAGTTTTCTGCAAAACTGGTTTAAATAAACCAATGTTTAAGTAAAAAAAAAAAAAAAAAAACATTGCCAAAGAAACGAAAAAACATTTCTTATAGAACCCAATTCAAAAAAAAAAAAATACAAAATACTTTAAAATGTTTTAAGAGTGTGTACAATTTTTTTTTGAAAATAATGTGTGTTATATATTATATAAAATAATGTAAACAATACGATAACATTCTTAGACAAATATATATATATATATCTATTGACAATTTATAAGATGTATTTTCTTTCAATCACTGCAATCTGTATATTAACACAATAATAAATAAGTGACATAAGCAAATAATATATATTGCATTATTACAAAAAAAAATAAGAAGCAATAAGAACTTTTATTGAATATGCCATTAAATTCAATATCATAGATATATATATATAATAAAAAGGTTCCCAAAATCAAAAATCATATCTATATAAAATATACATATTTTTTCAAAACAGAAAAAATAAAAACCATGATCCTTGATTTGTGTGTTTGTGTGAGAATCAAAATCAAAATAAAAAACCATCATATGACTGAAATCTTTTTGTTACGGCGTCGTACACAACATTTATTTATTTTTACTTCTAAATGTTTATTATAAAATAAAATAAGATAAGTCAATTGAATATATTATATTGAATATTTTGTAAAATCATTTAAAAGAATTGTTTGAGTGAATAGAATATATAGTATATGTATTTATAAAACTTAAAAATCATAGATTTAAATAAACATTTAATTCATTCAAGTGAGTGTGATTCATCATCATATTGATTGGTGGTGGGTGTGAATCATATATTATATAGAAAAATGTAAAAAAAAAAACATTTTAAAAATACATAAGTGAATATAAAAAATGATTCAAAAAAAAAAAAAAAATAATTACAACATACAAAACAAATTGGCAATTGTTAAATTTTAAGATAATATTCTTTCTTGAATGGTATTTATTTATTTATTTTTTATAAATTAAAGAAAAACCATATGAATGTTGAATTGTCATCATCAGAACGAAGACTAACAACATTGAGGATTAATCAGTTTAAAAATTTTTTGTTTTGTTTAATTGTTTTGTAATAAAATTGTATCTTTATGTATAATTAAACAACAAAATAACACAATTAAAAATCACACAGGAAATTTTATTGACTCATTTTAAACATTACAGATTTTACAGCACATATAATTTTTTTTTTATATTCACTTGACTCATTACAAGTATTTTTTTTTTTTTTTGGTTTATCGTTTAATTGACTTTGATGAAATTTAAGAAAAGGAATTTATTAGAACATATTTCGGAAATTCTTTACATGGAATTAACAAGAAAATTTGTATTATTTCCATAAGGAAATCTTGAAGTATTTTCTTAAGAAAATTCTGTATGGTGTTCTATAGGGAAATTTTGTATTATTTCGTTAAAGAAATTCTCGATCATTTTCATAATGAAATTCTGTATAACCTCCTAAATGAAACTCTGTAAGATATTTTGTAAATTTTTCCCAAATATATCAATTTCTAAAGGATATACTATAGATTTTTCTACTAATTTAGCGTTGCCTTATTGCAGGCAGGTAGCAAAACAAAACATATATAATGATTAAGATCTTGACAATAAAATTGTCTTTTACCTAAAATTGTCTTTTACCTAATTGATACAAATTATATCATATATGAATGAATGATATAACAACTTTATTAATCACCCTGATTATTTATATATTTCTATATGTACTATCTACTACTAAGCTGCGAATGACCGATAAAATATACGGTTATATACGGATAAAAAATGAGATTTTGATTTGTTTGTTTGTTGGTTTTGTTAAGATAACCAAAAAAAAAAAAGCATTCCATATATTCCAAATAAATACGCGAATATAAAACATAATAATAATTATTTATTTATAAATGACAAGTTAACAAAATTCATGCGTATACTTCATTCACGTATCATGTTTAAGTGCATATTTGATCAATTATATATAATTAAAATATGTTTTTGTGAATTTCAAAACTTAAGGTTTTAATTAAATTAATCAATATAATCCAGAATAAAGTGGAGGAAAACAATGACAAAAACATTTTAAAAGATGAAACAACCAAGAATTTTCGTTGCGTAGCCTAACATTCTAAATATTGAATATATCACAAAACAAAAAACCGAATTGCATCGCAAGCACCCCAAAAATGTGATAAAATAAATATTTTTTTGTAAAAAGTTTGGAGGACAGGGTTTCCATATATACATAAAACATTTCAATTTTTTTAAAAGTTAAATTTCTATTATCGTAATGAAATAATAGAAATTTATATTTTTTATATCGACACCGAAAGAGGAAGTAAAAAAAAAAAGTGTGACTTATAATACCTATACAATAATAATAATAATGATAATAAAAAAAATTATACAAACATACTATAGATAGATTAAAAATATATAAATCTAACTTTTTTTGTGATAAAAATTAATGAAATCTTAAAAAAATTTAAGCACGAATTCAACCATCAAACATAAACAAATATAAACATAATATAATAAAAAAAAATCTATTATTGTACACAGTCACACACAAAATTTTCTGTTACTCTGTAATCAAATTTAGTTTTTTTTTATACAATATATCTTTTTGTTTGTATCTTTACAAAAAAAAAAATTAAAAAAAAAATAAAAATAAACATTCATCGACAAAATATATGAATGATATGATGACGAATATACAATAATAAAATTCAATTACTTATCTTTGTGAGGCAGCAAAATTCATTTAGTATTCATTCTCGTATTATTATTTATATTATATTTTTAAACCATATAGAAATATCTATATTATGTATATGATAAATATATATATAGATATTAAATTGATTTTTTTTTTAAATATTTATGTTATTGTATTGTGAAAAAAAAAAGTGTAAAAGAATTCGGTTAAAGATAAATTTTATTTTTATCATTGCTATAAGAGTTAGATTGTAAAAAGCTGTATTTAAATGAACAGAAAATTATAATTCAAATGTTCTTCTACAATATTCTTATATCAAATTATTATTCATTTTTCAATCAGTAAACAAAAAGGCGAAAAATTATTGACACTCTCTAAAGATGATGATTATACATAAATAAAAAAAAACACTTTACACACGAACAATTTTACGTATAGTATATTTACTAATATTATATTAATATTTTAATAATAAGTAGCAAGAAATCTAATTATGGATTTTGATAAATAACAGGAGAATTTATTAATTTTTTTTTGTTATGTTATCACATCAATAATAATAATAACACATTTATATGTGTTGTTGATAAGAAGAAAAACAAATTATGTGTGTGTTCGTGTGTTTGTATATTAAAAATGATAAATATAATTGAAATTTATTTATTATTTGGGGTTTTTAATTTTTGTTTTAGCTAATCTTGAATTTAATATATAAATTCTCTAATATAAATATTATACAATACAATATACAATATAATATAGGAATTCACAAAATTTGAAATGGTAGACTATTATATATAAATTATTTATTTAAATGATGTGTTTTTTTTTTGTTGATTAGGATTGTGCATCTTAAAAATAATAATAGGAGATTAAAAGTGGAAATCTTAAACGAATTGTTGTTGAATTGATGAAAAGAAAATTGTAATGAAATAATTTTCCAGGTGGAAATACGAACACGAAATCAATCAAACAACTAAAATCAATTATACTTTTCATAATCATTGATTGATAATACTTTTATATAATTAATGAGTGAATGCGACAGATATTTCTATGATAATATAAAAATGTTATTCTGGTTTGGAAATATATTAATATAACAAATCTTATAAGTGACATTGGAACATATTTATTGTTCATCAGATTAAAGAAGAAACTCAGTATAAAGGAATATCCTAAAATGTATATTCACTTATCTGACTTTAATCAGAATGTTTTAATCAATTTGTTGTATTATAGAAATACATTTTTAAGATTCTTATATCAATTATTATATATTAATGACATTTTTTAAGTCGAGATTGAATCTTGATTGATTTATATGGGAAATTGCAAATATATTTTTATGATATCTGTCCTAATTCAATTTTAATTCAATATGCAAATATTGTAAATTTCTTAATAGTCAAATTTTAACAACATTTATCCCGAGAAAGATGTGTTTAAATCATAGTACAATTAAGATAAATATAAAAAAATTGGTTATTAAACACATATTATATTAATTATTTTATTTTTGTTTGTTTTGTTTTATATAAATCTATTTTTAATCCGTAATATTAAATAAATTCAAACACACACACACACACACAAACACTTTCAAATTAAATAAATCTATTCGATCTAAATAATTTTAAAAGTGCATACCAAAATAAAAAAAAGAAAAAAGAAAGAAATATATTTTTAATTTTGAAGAAAAATTGATATAATACAAAATAATACAATTACAAGAAAAACATTCAGTTGCAACAATTTCAAAAAGAAATGAAAAATGTACGATAATAAAAAAGAAAATTAAAAAAAAAATAAAAAACGTGAATCTGAAAAGGTAACAATTTAATCGCAAATCGCATATATAATAATAATAATAATAATAATAATATACTTTCGTAAATAAATAAATAGTTAAATGAAAATATCGAAAATATAAAAAATAAAATTTAATCGTAAATGAAAAAAAATTATTTTTTGTAAATGTTAATTTTTGAAAGTTGTAGCTGCTGCTGCTGCACACATTCATTACATAATTTATTTTATTTATAAAAAAATACCTATTTGAGACTGTATATAGTATTTATAATATATAGTGTGTATAGTGAGTGACTATATTATACCTTTTTTTGTTTTTTATAGAAATAGAAATTCGCTGTACTCTACTGTTTTATATCGCATCGATATTAAACAAAAAACAACGAATTGAAAAAAATAAATATGTAATGCTGTTGTTTTTAACGATTAAATCGTGTGTTATATTTATAATATATTTAGTTTTTTTTTGTAAATCTAACAACGAATATCATATTTTTTTTTTTATAAATATATATACACACACTTAAAGTATAAATAAAATATATTATATATATATATATTATATATATATATATATATATATATTATATATATATATATATGAAGAGTTTTTTTTTCGTATTATATTGATTGAGAATTCAATAAAGTTAAAATAAAAAAAAAAAAACCTAATGTAGCATATATTTTTCCAATTTTTTTATATTTATTTATTTATTTGTTTGTTTATAGGTTATATAAATATACATGCAGTGATGGCTTGCGATAATCCCCGGACATTATATGATATAGAATTTTTCTAAATCATTAAATATATACTCTTAAAATCAAGATGCTGATAATTTTGAAATCTTAGTACAATGGAATTACATATGATTACATATCTAAAATGTTTTATTTGTTTAAATTTGAATTAATTATCTATAAATAATGCACTCGTAAAATTGGTTTTGAATTTATAAAATTTAATCATTTCATCTGAACATTTATATAATTAACTGTGTTCAAGATTATCGCAAGCCACCACTGAGATTTTGATATCAATAATAGGAAAAAAAAGTTTTATTTGTGAATTTTGTTGTGTATAAAAAAAGGTATATTACAAAAATATTTATATATATATATATACATATACGAATTGTGTAATAGCAGATTTAAAAAAATTGATATTAGTGAAAAACAGGTCGATGGCGCGACTGATTTACCAATTTGTATATTAATATATATATATATGTAATTGAATGCACTCACAATTGTACAGTCAATAATTGTACAGTACAGTCAATATCTATAAAAATATAATAAAGGTAACAATATATCGATCTATCTCTATATATAGAGTCTCTAAAGGTTTTTAGATAAATAATATATTCAAAGTATAGTATAAGAACTACTATTTACTTCCTGATAATTACAACAAAAATTCATTACATTATTATTATTATTAATACGAACGAATCAAACTGTTTAATCATCACCATTATCTTCATCATCATAATCGCTTATAAGCAATACCAAAACTCTATATATATATATAGAGAATAGAATGGTTAAATATTATTTTCATCCCTTAGATGTTTAAAGAAAAATAATTACCCTTTATTGAACAAAAATTCATTGGATTTTAAAACAATTTAATGTGTCATGATGTCTTATAACAGAAAATCTTTCAAGTTTCCCACGAGAACAATTTTCTTTCAAAAGGGAAATGTTTCTGTTTATAGAAAATCTTTCAAGAATCCATCGAGAACAATTTTCTTTCAAAAGGGAAATTTTTCCAGCAATAGAAAATCTTTCACAATGTTTTCTTAACTATTTTTCTTCCAAGACAGCAAATTTTTTATGTTCTTTAAGTTCATTTTATTATTATCTATTGTGAAAATTTTGGCTTCAAATGGAAATGAAGGGAAAATTAATGAATTTTTGTTTTGATGAAACAAAATATTAAGGATTCTATGAATAAGCTTTTTTAAGAATTCTATATATATATATGCATAGAAGATTTTAAAAACTCAATTTTTAAAATGTACAATGAATGAATTAACCACCCCCGCAATATAAAGTATATTTTTTCGTGTTAACTATAAACCTCCATCTATTTACATATACAATAAAATTTTCTCATCAAAAATTCATTAAAATACAACAATCCAGTGCATATTAAATTAATAAAAATCAAATGAATGTCTAATAAGTATATATATATATATATATATATATATATATATAACACACAAGCTTGGTCATATATATAATAACATCCCTCCATATATATATATATACATAGTTATTTTAATAAAGCTTACGCGAAACAGCTTTATACTTGAATTGCACATTCTATATCACATGGGAAAATTGTATAATAATGTATTATATTATATAAAAAAGGATATATATAGATATTAAAAATGTTAAAAAAAAAAACGATACGATTCGATGATGGTGATGATGATGATGATCATGGTGGTGTTATTATATGTATTATTATAAATAGAGGGTTCTATTTATCGGGTTTATATATTGTATATGTGTAATAAGCCACCTTCCAACCCATAATAATATTTACCAATCCCCAATATTTTATATATATCCGCATCCGTACACAAAATTACGTAACAAAAATATATATATATATGTTATATTTATAGAAAGAGACTTTAGTTATATTATTATTATTATTAGATGGTGTATAGAGAGTAATTTTTCTGTGTTTGACTTTTGCTTTTTAGATTTTTATAATTTATTGATATATTGAAATGAATTTTCTTCCTGATATATGGTTTATATGTATATAATAATGCATTAGAATAAAAAATTTATTTTCATATTTTCCTGCTGCTTTCGGCTATAACAAAAATACTTTATTTTTAATTTACACATTATCAATAAGTAAATTCTCATAGATTTTTCTTTTGAAAACAATAATCTTTCTATGAAATTTTCCTCTATAATTTTATTAATTGAAAATAAATAAAATAAAAACACGTAATAAAAGTAATACAAAAAAAAAATAAATATGTACACGGTGATAAAATTGTACAATATAGAATTAAATACTGCATGAAAATATCGAAAATAAATTCTATAAATAAATTCTTCTTAATAAAATGATCAAAATGTATTATAGAGAGGTGGTTCTTCTGGTGGTGTAGGTAGGTAAATATATAATAAAAATTTGAATAATTTTCAATAAATTAATTTTCTACATAGAGATGAGAATATTTGTTTTTCTTCTATATACAATAACGCTTTTTTTGCGATTCTATATATATATCTATTTTGTTAATATAATTTTAAAACACCGCACATACATTAATAAAAAAAATCAAAACGTACACCAAAATCTATATATAATAATAACAAATTTAAAATTTAAAAAATCTATACACTTAAGTTTTTGTTATTATTTATAGATATATATATATACACAGAAAATCTCAATTCACAGTCACACTACAACGAAATTAACACAAACATTTTTTTATTTATATAATTACTCTTATTTATTAATATTATAATATGTTTTGAATCAAAAACCACACTATAATCGATCGGATGAATAGATATTTTCAATATTATAATTATTATACTAAATATATAATATAACAATTTTTAATGATGAGAAAAACAAATATTTTTTATTTTTGGTTTTTACAAACATTCATTTTGATATAATTTTGAAGTTTAAACTCAAATTTTAATGTTGAAATTGAAAATAAAAATTGTGTTTAGTTTGAATTTAGAAAACATAAGTACAATATTTACAAAAGTAAACACAACAAAGTGAGTTAAAAACAAAATTTAACGAGACGATGGAGAATCTGAAAGTGAATTTGAATGTATTAGCAAAACAAATGTGATTCGAAATATTCAAAATAATCTATAATAATAAAAAAGTATTTTTCTTAAATAATATTAGTTTAAAATTAAAAAAAAATCTACATTAAATTTATTATTAAAATGTATTAATTAATAATAAGAAAATAAAAATAATCACTTTATTTCTCATCCAACATATATATATATATTATTATCATGTATAAGTAAATAAAAAGAAAATGAATTTTATATTTCTATATCTGTATCTATATCTATATATAATTAGATTAATAAAACGAATGTACTCACTTGTAAATGTCCAGTTCCTTGTTGATTAATATGCAATTGTTGTGATTGTTTCATTTGTAATGTTGTTGATGATTGATTTATATTTGAACTGGATGTAGGACGTTGTTGTTGTTGTTGTTGTTGTTGGGGACCACTTGATGTTGATGGTATTCCACCACCACCACCGCCAGCACTACCAGGTCCTGTACCTGAATTTGGATTTAATGGAACACCACCAGCACCAGCGCCTCTTGATGGCATAAAATTTGGACCAGGACTACCACGATTACCAGTAGCAGTAGCACCAGGTATTGGACCAGGTGATCCATATGGTGAAAATTGTTGTTTTTGTGAATTGTATGATGGCATAGCATTTGGATTTAATTTTTGTGAATTTTGTAATTGTGACAAACGTTGTTTTAATTCAAATTCATTGTGTTGTTGGGGCATATGTTGTTGATGTTGTTGTTGATTGTGTTGCTGTTGTTGAGGTGAATATATCATTTCTTGTTTTATATCGAATGATTGTGATGCTGATGATGTAATTGAAGTTGTGGTTGTTGATGCTGATTGTTGATGCTGTTGCTGATGGGTTTGTGACGTTTGGATTGATGGTAATTGTTGTCCTTGTTGTGATTGCTGTGATGTTGTTTGAGGATGTTGCTGTGATTGTTGTTGTGGTTGCTGTTGCGGTTGTTGTGGTGTTTGTACAGGTATTTGACCACCCGGAACATGTGGAATATTATTTGTATTATTATTATTTGAATTATTTGAATTATTTCCTTGTTTATTAAAATGCATATGACTGGAATTCATTGGATTATTCAAAAATTCTGTAGAGCCGGCAGCACTACTACCGACACCACCACTACTGCCACTGAAACCGATAAATTCATTATAATTTTGACGATTACCAGTTTGATTTGCAAGTTGTTGTTGCATTTGTTGTGATGGTGAATCTTGATGTTGTTGTTGTTGCTGTTGCTGCAATTGATGCAATTGCTGCTGCTGCTGTAGTTGCTGTAAATGATGTTGCTGTTGTGATGGTTGTTGTTGCTGTGGTTGTACTGGTGGCCGTACAAAATTCATACCCATTGTATTTTTATGTTGATGTTGTTCAGCCATTGATTTTAATAAGGTTTGGGCAGCTTTTAAATCATGAGGATTTGTACCATTTGCATTTTGATTGAATTGATGAGTATTCCCAATATTATTACCAGCACTAACACTACTGCCAATAGCACCAGCATTACCAGTGCCACCACCGCTACCAATACCGCCAACGATACTATTACCACTTCCAGCAACATTACCAGTTCCACCAATGCCGCCAACATTTCGTTGATGTTGTTGTCCTTGTTGCATTTGGTGGTGGTGGTGCTGTTGCTGCTGTTGGTGGTGCTGTTGTTGTTGTTGTTGCTGAAGTAGTTGCTGTTGCATTTGTTGTTGATGTTGCATATGATGATGATGATGATGTTGCATATTCATTTGAGGTTGATGTTGTTGCTGTAATTGTGCATGCAATTGAGGTGGTAAATGCTGTTGTTGTTGTTGTTGTTGTGGTTGATGATGATGTAACATATGGTGTTGTTGTTGTTGTTGTTGTTGTTGTTGAAGGTGCTGTTGCTGTTGGTGCTGATGTTGTTGATGATGATGCAGATGCTGATGTTGCTGCTGTTGCTGTTGTTGAAGATGATGATGTTGAGAAAGTGATGGTTGTGGATGTGCTTGTGCTGAATTCTGTTGAAGTTGCTGTTGAAGATGATGCTGTTGTTGTTGTTGTTGCTGTTGTTGTTGATGTTGCTGAGATTGTTGAATTTGTTGTTTATTCATTTGACTACTTTGATCATTGAATACATTTAGATCATTCGCATTGGTTTCCAATTTTGGAACCAATAACGAATCTTCTTCACTTTTTATATGAACCATTGGTTTTTCTTCAAATAGAAAATCGGATTGAAAATCACTTGTGATATCATAATCTGATAATAATTTATAGATGGGACTATTAGAACTTGAGCCCATAAAGCCTAAGCCATCTTTTGCAATGGCCTCAGCACATTGCTCCAAATCGAGAAATCCGTGATCTGGTTCTTGTTTACACTCAATAAGATTTCCCGTATCAAGTATATTATTAATATTACTATTATTAACAGCATTTGTATTATTATTATTGATATTATTATTATTAATATTGTTCACATTTGTATTTAGATTTATATTATTATTTTGACTATGTGTTGCATTCGTTGAGGACGATGCCGATGATGCACCGGATGATTGTGCAGTGGTTGATGATGATGGCGTAGTTGTACACGATGGTGTATTTTGATTATCTGTTGTATTGTTATTATTATTATTATTATTATTGTTATTATTATTTATATTATTGTTATTACTATTATTATTGTTGTTATTATTTTGATTTGACGATGCCGTTGTTGATGAAGTGGTAGAAGATGATGACGTTGATGTTGTATCTTGATTACCTTCGTTCTTGACCGATGCATTTGTCAGCGCTTTTACTGTTACGTTTGAACTAATCTGTTGTGCTTGTGAACTTGTTGATGTCGTGAATTCCAATTGTTGAACGATTTCCACCGAGAATTTTGTAAAGTTTTCATTACTATTGCTATTATTATTGTTATTATTTGTATTGGATTGTGTGTTATTGTTGTTGTTGCTGTTGTTGTTATTATTATTATTGTTTGAATTTTGTTGATTGGTGTTTGAATGTTTCGGTAATGGTTCATAATCTCGGTCCGAACAACCACCGTCGATGTCTTCCGATGCTGATCTTTTTAAATATTTATGTTGCTGTAAAATTAAAATTGAAATAAGACATTTTTTATTTAAAAATAATATAAGTGTAATTCAAAGTGTCAAATCAAATCCATTCTCATCGTTTGAACTTGATATTATCATACAGAAAAAAAAATTTTATAAATGCGGTATCATTTGGAAACCCAATACGGAAAATTTTTGTGAATTAATTGGATAAATAAAAATGTGAATGTGAGAAAACATTCGAATTTTTATCAATCTGTTAATTACATTCGTATTTTAACGAACAGGTAAATTGAATTTACAAAATCATCTCATAGTATTGCCATAATAAATATTTCTATAAATTTTTAGTCATTTTAATTTTATAAAATTCATTAATTAATTCTATATATATTTCTTCTGTGTTTAAAATTATTATCGAGAAAAATTATTTCATCATTTCAGTTAAAATAATAAATTAATTTTCTTATACAATTTTCTATAGAATTTCCATACAAAATAAATAAATAGAGATAGAGAGATATAAGAAGAAAATTTTGTTACTGTTTTTTATGTCGTTTAAGTATATATTTTTTATTTTGTATTCATAGAAAATTCTATTAATAATACAAAACAGAATATAACGCGCGCGTATTTAGAAAAAAAGAATTGTAATTTTCTTCAAATTAATTTATGTACAATTTTTTATTATTCAAGATACACAAAAAAAAAATGGAAAATATGTGTTAACATTCAAGATTCACAAAATATATGTGATCAATTAGGTAAATTCCATTATCACCCGTAGACACATTTCTATTTAAAGGGAAATGTGTTCGCAAAAAGGATTCGTAAAGATTTTCTATTTCCTAAAACATTTCTATTTAATGAAAATGTTCACCAAGGATTCTGAAAGATTTTCTTTTACAAACAAATTTTTATTTAAAGATTATTAGTTTGTGTTATGTTCTTAATTTTTAAATATTTATAAATATATATAAGTGTTCTTTTAATTAATTAAAGTGTTCGCACTGTGAAACAACGTATTTTTTATTAAGGATATTTTCGATCCATAATAAAAAGCAGATAGAATAAAAACGTAATCCAAAAACAATTTAGAACCAATGAATAATGTCATAAGTAAAATATTCTTAATAGGAATTGGGCAGAAATTTAAAAAAAATATAACAAAAAATTATAATCAAACAAATACAAATTCAAATAAAAAAAATAGAAAAATTACCCAAACATTCATTAATGATAAATTATTATATACAAATTTATTAAATCACTAAATAATAGATAATTTTTCAAACTCTAAACAAAAAACAAACAAAAAGGAAAACTTATTTTTTGTATATATTCGGAAAAAACAAAAATTGTAAACAATAATATTGATAAAGAATTTTCCGAATTTTATTTTTAATGATACAAAAAAATGAATGTAATATGCGGTTATATTTGTTATTCGTTTCGTTTTTCTTTTATTTTTCCGTTTATTATTTTTTTATTTTCCTACTAGTTATATTTACAAATCTCATAAAATTTTAAACTTTACTGTAAACTTGTGAAAAACACACTGGCAAAAATATCTAAAATCAAATATACTAATAGCATCACATCATAGCATATATGTTGTACAATAAATGATAGAGGAATGAAAGTGTATCCAATATATATGTAATTTTGCAAGCATTCACTCTTCTCAATCAAATCGCACTCACTTTACTTTATATTATATATAACTAAACGACTAAACGAACGACCCAACGAACGAAAACTAAAAATTGAATTGAAATACACAAAAATGTTGAAAATATTTGTGAATAAATTAAATTAAAAATATAAAAATAATGAAAATATACACCTATAATAATAGCAAAAAAAAAACAAAAACAAATAAAAACGAAAACAATAAAAAGTCTTGTAATGAAAATGTAATTTCATATATAAAAACATTTTGTTTTTGAATAATTTGTTTGTTTTTTCTATTAATTATAAAATTTAATTTAATTTAAATGAGGTTTTTTTATTATTATTTGACGAATTTTATAAATTTATGGTATTTTTGGTTGTTGATTTTTATTATTTTTTATTTTCTGATGTCAGTCAGTCTCTGTTTTAATTCATTACAATACATTTATTTTTCCATTTTGTTCAGAATTCCGAATTTAATGTTAGAAAAAAGAAAACCAACAAAAATTAAATCAACATAACAATTCACCGCACATTAATAATGATCATTATTATATGATTACGTATATAGTAAATTAAGTGAATGTAATCTAAAAATTTATATTTATATCGTCTTCGATGTCCTAATCTAATCTATATATTCTCAAAATTCGATGCTCTTATCAAAAAAAAAAAGCACGACACAATGAGATAAAAAAATTGTATTGATATAGTGTGGAAGTTGATTGTACGCAAATTTTCCGGAAAATGTGTATTCCGGAAAAAGCAAAAAAATAATAAAATGTATTCTATTACTGTTGCTGTCGCCGCGACACGCGAACTTGTTAGATTAAATGCATATAATTTGGCAAAAAGAAAACAAATTTAAGGTGAAATGGATATAAGTTTAAAAGAGGTTTTTCTTTTTTGTATAATTTTATTTTCTATTTTTTTTTTTTATATATATTCATCATTCAAATATATATAGAAAAATATAGAAAAGAAAAAATATATATATGTTTATATATAGAAAATTTTTTCTCTCCTCACAATTCATATATATGTGATTATATTTGCACTAATAATAATAATAATAATAATATTAATATCTACATTGGCATATAGAGCCAGTCACTTCTATATAGAATATAGTCAATACCAAACCATATAGCAATATTAAAATACATGCGAATATTGCTCGCATATAATGAAAACCGATAAAGAAAAACAATAATATAACAGAGTGTCTCTGTGTTCCATATCGATTGAAAAACTTAAGTGTAGTAAGTTCATTTATTTGTATTCGAAAATTTCCCGTATACAATTGCCTTCTTATATTAAACGAAAAAATTTTCGCATGGAAATTAACATTCACGATCACTCAATTTAAAAGTATTCATACAATTTGTTCTATTACATATGAATTTAATTTAATCTTTAGATTTTAGTAGGGAAATATGATGACAAAGAGATCCTGTATAATACACTGACATGTTAACAACAATCAATGTAAATATTTTCCTGAATGATGACGATGATGATGATAATGATGATAATATAAAATTTTCTTTTTTTTTTTCTTTATATATATTCTATTCGTGTCTATTTAGAACGGGCCACAGAGGAAAATTTTAAATGAAAATTAAAATTTTACAATTGTAAACTCTTTGAAGGATATAACAAATAACTATATATATAAAAGTAATATGAATTTGTAAATGATTTAATATCATTTTCGCTTATTAAATCTCAAAGTTCATTTGATCAATAACGGAAAAATAAAGGAAAAATAATCAAAAATTCATACGCAATATTATTTCGAATTCATCAATATGAAAATTTGTTAATATATATATATATAGCGAACTAAAAAGTAATAATGATTAGAAAACCTCTTTTTTGAATTAAATATAAATGCAATTATATAAAATCGGTATAAATCTCTCTATGCCTGTGTGTATATTGAATTGTTATGTACGCGATTTATATCTAAATTTTGTATCAATATAGTAATATTGTAATTTTCCTATATATTCATTTAAATGTAGTCATTTTTTTTTTGTATACATTTTTAATACTTTCATATACTCATACACTTATCATCAACGCATAGACTGATTGTATATATATATATAAATATAGATTATAGAGTACAGTCAGTTTGCAGTCAGTCAGTCAGTTTTAGTATATAATAAAATATTGTAAAAATATTGAAGTATGAATTTATCGGATTTTCCTCGTCGATCCACATCGCAAACGTATATACAATATACAATGGAAAATTGGTAGTATTTGAATGGATGGATGGAGAAGTGATACTATACTCTGCATGAATATAGAAAACCTATTTATTTTTTTTTATACAAGAAAATAAATAAATAAATGATTACGTTTTGGTTTTGTACGCGGCGTTATATACGCGAGTTGTTATATTTTTGTATACATATAAACATAAATGTTTAGTAATATGCTAATGGTATGAAAAATTAATGTCCTATCAAATACACATATATATATGTGAAAAGGAATATACACACAAGTAGAAGGGAAAATGAAAAGGGAATCTGGTTATTTTATATAGTTTTTGTTTTTAATGTGTGGATGATCCAGCAACGTATGAATAATAAAAAAAATAACGATTATTTCTCAAATTTGATTAAATTAACCCGCTATATATAAAAGTTCCGCGTTGTAAATTTACAAAAAAGGATATAGGGAAAATTTAGATGGAAAATTATGCTATTAAAAGGTTTTTTCTTTTTTTTTTATTTTATATTATATCTATAATTAAAATTTATTACTTCAAAAGTGATATAATACTTTGTATTGTAATAAAAATTATTTTATTTTGTTAATATACACAAAAGAACGAACAGTTTTTACTTTTGTTTCGAAACGAATGTTTTCTATTTGACAAAAAAAAAACACTGATTTGGTTTTAAAGAGGTAGATTAAACACTCCACGTATATGAATGAAGTTTTAAATACAGATGAATGAATTGGAACATCTTTAATAGATTATGTGAAAAAAATGTCCATTTCAATCGTATTTTTTCCATTGTTAATTGTGGTTTTATTTTTCAAATATGAGCCAAGCCAATAATTTTCATTTTGTCATACTTCATATCTTTTTTTTAAATTTGATATACGCACAAAAAAAAAACAATTATATATTAATTTGATTACAATCCGTGGATTACTATTAAATCAACTTTTTAATTATATATCGTATAAATAAAAGGATATTTTAAATTGTAAATATTATATATAGATATAGAATTTCACACACATATATATATATTTAATTATATTATTATTTTATTTTGTATTATATTAGGATGTATCGTTTGTTCTGAGGACATTCATCAAAATTGGATTGTATATTGTAAAATTGTCAATTTTTCACTGCATTGATTAAAATAAAACAATTTCAATAATTAAAGTTAAAGAATGTTGTACAAAAACATGAAAAACTTCAAATGAAATTGCCTAATCGATTTCGTTTTTTAATATAAATTAAGAAAAACACAATAACAATTAAAATTTTAAATGGAGGGAATACTCTTAAAACAAACACAATCGATGATCTTATATCGAATTAAGAGATCACACAGATAATAGTATTTTTTTAAAAATGCATGGAAAATTCATCAAAAATTGAATGGAAATATTAATAAGAATGTTTATGGTATTATTGTCAATATCATTATATATATTGCAATTGTTAACATTATCAGAAAATTCATGGAAAATGATCTTATATAATACAGGAAAAATTAATATAACAAGGACTCCCTAATAACTTTGTATATATATATATATATATACAAAATAAAGAGAGGGATGATTTTTTTTTTGGTTATTTAGGAAGGAAGCAAGCTTGCGCAAGTTTAATATACAGTCGATTATTTGAAATATATATATATATATATATATATATAACTTCTACTTGTGAAAAAGCTCCATTATTATATATATACAGCATATAATTACACTTTAATATTTATAAGAATTTTCCATATCAATTTTTTTTCTATATATAATCATTTGTAGTATATTATTTTTTATGGAAAATTTTATACTTTTTCTATATAACTTATTTGGTGGCAGAGAGGAAAACTTTATATATATATATATATATATATATATCTATGAATATTGTGTGTGATTATATTATAATAAAATATATATATATATATATTTAGAAAGAATTATTTAGGGGATTCTCTAGCGGTGTGAAAAACACAATAATATGTATTATATAAATTATTTGTTATGTAAGAAATTGTTTTTTTTTTATGTTTTTATTTTGTTATTAAATCTAAAAGGGTGACTTTATAAATAAAGATAAACATTTTCGAATCTGTTTAAGAATGTTTTGTTTATCTATTGAAAGGTAAAATAATTCGTGTTTTCTTTGAAAACAGAAAAAAAATGTCATTTTTCTTTTATAATAGATTAAAATTCTTTTCCAGATAAATCTGTAAATCTAAAAATGAATGAAATTATTACAAAAACAAATAATATGATAAAACTTAAAAAGTCACTACAGAATTTTCACAAAATTTTCATTTAATAAAATTATGATATTATGAGGGGTGAATGAATATTATGTATATATGGTGAAAAAAATTAGTGGTTCGGACGAAGGTGGCAATAATAGAAAAAAAAACAATTCTATTTTCCTTTTAAAGCAGAATTTCTCTTAAAAATCAAACAGAATTTCCTTAAACAAATTATACAGAATTTCCTTAAACAAATTATACAGAATTTCCTTAAACAAATTATACAGAATTTCCTTAAGCAAATTATGCAGACTTTCTTTAACCAAATACAGAATTTCCTTCAGAAAAGCGTACAGAATTTCTTTAATCAGATAGAATTTACTGCGAAAACTATAAATGTTTATACATTTTAAGAATATAACAAAAAAAAATAACAATACCTTTTAAAACTACTATAGTTTGGATTTTGATTAGACAAATAACTATATTTTTAATGTGACAGAACTTGCAGAAAATTGTTTGAATCCGTTTAGAACTTTCAAACGGACTGCAATTATCAAGAATAATAATTTATTCAGATAAAATAAATCCCAATCTTATATTGAATATACTATACATTAAATTTGTTGTTTGGCTTACCCCACAAAAAAAAACCAATTCATATATCATAACATTTTTATTTTAACTATTTATTTTTGCGAATAAACATATTAAAAAAAAAAAAATTAACCTTCGTTTATATGTGTAGTAATGTAATATTTTGTGTAGAAGGACAATTATAATAATTTTACAATATAATTATAAACGGGTATAGATTGTTCAAAATTGGTGATGCAAAAACAAACCGATGTGAATATTTATAAATTATAATTATAGGCACAATATAATTAAATAAAATCTTTAGAATTTGTTTATCGGATATTGCTAAGGATTAGATATCCGATAAACAAATTCTAAGGATGTGAATTTACTTTTGGATTTATCAATAAAATTGATTTTTTTAAATTAGCATAACTTTTACAGTATAGTGTAATTTTTTTTTTTTTTAAATAAGGAAAATATAATCTATATTCGAATTCTTACAACAATTCACACAGTTTATTAAATAAAGAATTTTTTATATGAAACAAAAATTAATATATAATTAAATAAAACATATAATAATAATTTTTTAATATTATGTTTATAATTTGTTTATTTATTATGTATATATGAGTGAATGAGTGAATGAGTGAGTGTGTGACAATGAATTAAATAAAACAGAACTTTAAAAAAAATATATATCTAACTATATAATAATAATAATAATAATCTAATATGAAAAATAAAATCAACAATAAAAAATTTTAGTAAAGAAAAATAAATGTGTGTGTGTTTTTTTTTTTTCGTTTGGTTTTTTTTTTATTTTATTTTACATTTTAGCATTGAAAAATTGTGAATTACTAATATATATATGTGATAAAATTAAAAAAAAATCGTATTCTATTTGCTATATTTTACTGACTTAAAAGTCAAGAAAGAAAACAAAAAAAGTACAAACGAGAATATATAGCGGTAAAAGTTAATATCGTATAGTATTTATTGTTTCATGTATATATATTTTTTTAAGTTATTATTTTTATTATTATTATGGTATAGATACATTTATAAAATATATAACTTTGCATATACACTGAAATACAGATTGTAATATTGAAACAGTCAGTAAGTTAGCTTACAGAATAATCCATATAGTAAAATACCAAAAAAATAATCAGTAACTCAACCTCAACACACAAGATAGTCATAAAAAAAAGTTACAGGTAAAATTACCTGTGATAATCATCATTACGTGATTACCTGTACAAAATATTTAACAAAAAAAAAAACTCTCTTTAAATCAAAAAAACAACTTTATATTCACATACACACAAAATATTATTTGTTGTGTTTTATTGTTGACAAATTAACATTAAATTCATATTAAATTGTATTCAAGAAAATGAAGAAAAATTTAAGTTAGTTTTTCTCGATGGTAAAAACAGTCACAGTCACAATTGTGTAATAGAAAATTTTTTATATGGAAAATTAGTTTTGCTTATCAAAAAGAAACTAAATTTTACTAAAAAACACTACTATTATTGTGCTAAACAAATGAATTAATTTTTATATGTACTATCTCTAATATATATACTGTACATTATTATTATTATTATTATTATAAAGAGTGTGGAAATAAAATGTAAATTGGAAGTAGTAAATACCTTGAAAACTGCACACATAATATTGTTATTAATTTTTTTTTTTGTTTTATTAACATTTTGCTAAACTATATATGTATACAATCGCATTGACAAACCACATATACAATAAGCAATTTTTTCATAAATATATATATAACGATAAAATATAACACAACAACAAAACATTAGAGAAAAATAAAGTTTTCGCAATCGCATATATAATAAAATATTCTTATGTATGAGTACTTGACTGTATAAAGTTTAGTTTCGTAAGCGCTTATATTTTATATACTAATAGAAATTTTACAGGTAAAACATACATAAATATGAAAAATTAGTAGGTATATTATTTAAAATCATCATATCAAAAATATTAGTATATCTATAAATATATCTACATAATATAGAAATCGTATATTGAACCCGCAATGTTTATGGGTTTATGTTGATGGTTCTTGATATATAAAGGATTGATAAAATTTAATGCATGATAAGCAAAGCAAGGTTTCGGTAATGTTTTTTTAGGTAATTATAAGGAATAAACATGCGAAACTTTCCTGGCCGCTTTGTAAACGGACTGTGGGGTCAAGATTTGGATTTTTTTTTTAGAATAAATCAATTCATTAAGCGATTTGATGAGTAATGGGTAAAAGTATTTCAATACAAAGGTTTTTTTTTTTACATGTTTCATTTATTAAGATAGTATTAAGACCGAAATCAATTTCATATATATATATCAATACGATAATTAATCACTTTTCATTTTGAAATAAAAGATATGAAATGGAATTTTTTTTTTAATATATTAAATAAAAATTTAATTCAGCGATATATTAAAAAAAAAAAAGTGCACTAGATAAAATTAAATTAATCGCAGGTGGGTATATAACAGAAAGTCTAAAGCGGTACTCAAACACAAAAGTTAAATGTTTTCTTTTTTTGTTTTTCTTCATCGTTATTGAAAAAAATATGAATGATTCGTTATTTTTAGCATCCACACGTAAGATACAAATGTCATATGAGTTTGTAAATTTTATATATATATTTAGAGATTTCCCATTTCCCAAAATAATACGGTTGGAATTGAAGAAATCTTTGTAACTGGGCAATTATTTCAGTTTTCTTTTCTAAAATTATGACATTGTACAGGTAAACTGAACGTGTATGGGATGCTTAAGACGAATATACTATATAAATACCTATATATCAATAAAGAAAAAATATGAACCAATGTAATTTTATTGTTACTGTTGTTTGAACTGGAAAATATAGATATATATATATATAGAAAATAAAATAAAAAAATATGCAACACCTGCGCATACAAAATACATACATCTGGATAAAAAAAATGTGATAATAACAAAAATGCACATATAATACTAATATCACATCACACACATCTTCACATCAGATATCGAATCGTTTGGAAGAACTCGAAGTTGAACCATACAAACTTTACTATTACACTTTACGAGATTTACCATCATAATTTACCATCGCAGCATCCGCATCCATAGAAGCGAGCGGCGATACACAATATATATGTTTAATAATATATGAAGAAGAGGTCGAGTAGTGGTAGATATAGACAGAAAAATTGAAAAATTGTTGCAACTTCTCATATGCACATTTCATTCTCATCTCTATATATATATATACATAACACACAATCATCGTCATCATTGTCGTATACATATGTGTGATAAAATATTCTTATATAGAATAGAATTTTGTATATCATAACTATATAGGTATATATAAAAATAATCACCGCAAAAAGCAATCCAGTCAGCAATTTTTAATAGAAAAAGACATACAAATCATATAATAATACAAATGATACGAATTCATGTAATAATAATTTAAGTACTTGTATGGGAATACTCTATATGGATTGTTTTGTATAGATTGAACTGTAAAAAAGGACTTGAATTTCACCAATGATTTGATCAGTAAAAATATCATCTGTATATCCCCCATTATTAAAACCAAAATGATAAGGAAAACTTGATCTATTTGTTTGGCTTTGATTACCATTCCGTAACGTTGTTACACTTTAGAGAGATAACACGAGCAGAATAGAAAATGAAAATGGTATGTTCACGAGTACGGTTTTTCTTCTAAGATCCTTTTGGTGAAGGAATAGGGAGATCGGGTACAGATAAGTGGAAATTACTCAAGGTGGAATGATATAAACCTAGTTGCTTCATAATGGATTATTTGTATAATTGCAGAAGATCTAATAGTCATAAAACATTTAGTTATCCCTTGGCTATACTATAAAATTTATATGTTTTTATATGAGTACAAATTTTTATATAGTTTTTTTTATAGCCCATCCACCCATCCACCCCCACCAATTAGGAAATGTATAATCATTCATATTTTAGTTAGATAGTTTTTTTTTTTTAATGAGCATTATATAATTTTTTGTTTATTTTTTTATTTTTTATGACAAAAACTATCACGTTTTTTGTTGCATTATAATTTTTATATAATTAAAATGCTTTAAAAAAAAGAAAAGCATATGTAAAACGTGATTTTTTATTTTAGTTTAAAAAACCATATAAAAAAAAATTATTAAATTTTGTATATATATATCGTATCGTATCGTATAAGAAGAAGAATACCATCCAACGTATGTATATGGTGATGATGGTATATATCATCATCAGCAACTGTTTATGATGAGTTAAAGCAGACTACATAGGATGAATGGGATTGTTGGTGTTCATGGTGGCGTTGATGGTGGTGTTGGTGGCGATGATGTTGGTATTTGTGGCAGTGCGGTTATATAAGTACAACACAACATATACCATATATATATATATATATATATGGATGGAACGCGATGATAATGGAAACAACAGAGTACTCAAAGATGTTTTTCTAAATATATTCATCGTTTTTTTTTGTATATATCAAAACAAAAAAAAAAAAAAAAACAACACACAATAACGCAAACGAATAAGAAATATTAAATATGTACAACAAATTATAATATAATAATAATAATAAAAGAGCCACAGATGTTTATGTAACACCTTCTGTTTTGATGATTTCATATCTCTACTGATACAACAGCGAACGAAATGCTACACTCTATATACAAATTTTGTGTAATGGCCATACACTAAACATCAGCCAGAAATGAACACAACAATCAATACATTCTATTATATACAATAAATGATGTGCATTTATTATGTATATACAAGATTAAATCGTTGTTTGTTATCAATTATAATATACAATTTAGTAATTTGTTTTTTTTTTTTTCAAATGAATTTTTAAATGTTTTTCGACTCTATCGTCAAGTATATAAAATCTTATGTAAAAAAAAAAGTTAAGACCCTTATCGCGAATTTATTTATATTTATATTTATAATATAAAAAGCATTCATTATAGAAATTATATCTGTTTGCTTATAAATCACATAAAATTCCAACTTTCTCATAATAATCTAATGATTTTACAATCTTTAACACATTGATAATTGATATTTTTTCTCATATATTATGAAAAAATATTTGAATTAAATGGATTAATGGGTATTGCTTCTATATTAATTTTTTATTATTATTATTAATCTTTTTTGATTAACAATTATAAAAATTTTCATTATTTTATTTATTTTTGATCTTGATAATAAAATCATATTCAATTCATTCCGATAAAAACAAACAGACACTCTGTTCTACTATATTCAATATAAATTCATAATATATATTTATCCATCACACACATATTCATTATATTAAAGATTTAGATTTAGATTGAATATATAATTCCCCAAAGAGGTTAAACCTTATGTTGGTGCATATATCTATAAGTACAACACATTCATTTAAGAGTTTAATGTATACATAAATGTGGTATAGTTGTTTATATATATATATATAATAATAAATACCACACATCTTCATGTACATAAGGAAAAATAATTTTCTACTATGTATACTATACTGTTACAGAGGCCGAAATATAGAGAGAAAATTCACAATCATCGCATATATGTATATAAGAATATATGGGGGGAAAATTGGATAAATAATTTTCCAACAATTTGTGTGTATACAAAAGTTATGCGCAAATGCTTTTCATTTATGTATATGAAAAGAAAATATATAAAAAGTTTAACCTCCGATAATCGGAAACTACACAGCAGTAATACTATATAATCATATAAAAATTACTATATAATTTTCAACAATTATTCTGTTTGTTACAAATTATAGATAAATTAATAATAATAATAAAATGAGATCGTCAACGAACGAACGACCCAAACGTTACGGTATTCTGAAAGATTAAAAATTTAAAAATTCTGCTTAAATATAACATTATTATATGGGAACAAACACAAATTTTCCGGAAAATCCAATTTTCCCAATTTATGAATTATATATAGTTTCCGATCATCGCGGTACCGCTATATTTATATAAAAATATTTAGATTATTGCTTATACAATATAGATAAATATGTGTATATAATATACACAACAACGTACGGGCGCATATATATATATACACTTATATACGAATGTCAATTATTATAATATGAAGGAAAATTGAATGAATTGACCGAACAATATAATAACATATATAAAGTTAATAATAAATGTATGATGATAAAATAATAAGGCCATATATACATATATATAAGAAATGACGCCGCGTTTATTATAAAGTTAATTAATTAACCCATTGTTGATATTGATATTTTATTTTATAATTTTTTTTGGTTTTCATCTTTACACATTAAAAAATGTGTTCTTTTCTTGATAAATGTTCAGGAATATTATGAATTTTCCTGTAATCTATAGCGTTATAATCATTTGTGAATCTGTCTAAATCTATTAGATACTGAATATACATTAATTAGTATTTTGATAAAAAATAAAAGGACGAAATTCATTACAAGTGAAAATGCCGAAAAGTGAAAAGGTTAGAAATTCATTACAAGTGAAAATGCCAAATGAAAATGTATAAAATCTTAATAATTTAAATTAAATTGCCGTTTCAATGATCACGAAAGAATAAACTTCTTTAGTGATTATTCAAAATCAAGGAAATTTGTTTGAAATTGCTTTTAATAACGCATCAATCAATATAATATACTGAATAAATATCTAATATTCTTAAAACTGTCTAGATTAAGCCATTAATAGTTTAACAATTGAAATTATAATAATGGTGAATGGATATATAATATAATAAAAAACAAAAATATAAATAAACAATCAATATTTTGTATATATTTATTCCATTTTTTTTTGTTATTATCATGCTCTATAACCATTATCGCGCCTACACACTAAAGTATATTTTCAAACTAATTAACTATATCAAACAAATATCATAAATCTTTAAAAACAAAATATATCCCTTTTCCTTGCTTTTGATAAATGGAAAATTTAGAAAATCATGCGCGCTTTATTTTCATGTTAAAATTATATAGACATTTTCCGATATATAAGGATACAAAATTATATCCTGTATCGTATATATATACAATATAAAATGTATCATTTATATATTTTTATATAGAAAATTGAAGAATTTTCCTATTTCACATATTTGTTTCGTATTCGTTTATATATTATCTATCATATAATATTCTTATTTCGCTTTTCAGTTTGGCATCGCATCATTGCATATCAATTTTTTTGGAAATATATAGTATAAAAAGGACCTTATAACGAAAATATAAATAACATATATATATATAAAAAGCATTGTCTGAATTTATATAATTAAATAATATACAGTAACAAAAACCAATTTAATTAATTAAATCTATATATATGCTTTACTCAAATTATTGATATATTTAAAAGAAAAAAAAAATAAAATATAATTAGTACTTTTGAATTGTCTCGGTGAATTTGAAAGATATATGCAATTTAATTTTATGTATATATCATTTTTTTTTTTATTACTTTTCTGCATATTATTTGTAATACCATTTTGAAATGAAATTGATATTAAAAGGGAAATGTTGAATCCATACATATGAATATGAAAATATATATGGTATATCAATGTAGAAATTCGTATTGGATAAGCAGCAGTACATTTATTTTTTATATTTTTTTTAACAGAGTGTTTTAAATAAAAATAACAGTTTTATTTACTATTAAATGGGAAAATTCAGGATAATTGATCAATAATATTAATTGTGTTAGACAATAAAACAATATACCTAGAGATCTAGACTTACAAAACAATTTTAATTATATTGTTTTTATTTTAAAATATATATATTATACAAAAGGAATTCTGATATAATTCTATTAAATGTTTTCTAAATGAAAACTGAAAGAACACGGTGGATGAATTTCAATAAATTGGATTAACTCAAAAAAAAATCCTATTTTATGCATATAAACAAAACATGGATATATCCTTTATTTGTATCATGTATATTTTGTTTTGTATATATAATAAGTAAGGGTCGTTTTAAATGTGCGACGACTATATATAATAAAATATCACTACTATATTTATAAAGCTAAATATATTATTGTGTATTTATAGATATATAAGAATTTTTTTTTTATTATATATTCAGTATATTAGTGTATTGAATATAACATATATAATTTCTAATAAAGAAAAATTAGATGTATAAATTATAGGGTTGTTGGCGGCAACAATCAATTTATTGCATTTTTTTTTTGTTCTTTATGAAAACCAATGAACGAAATATATAATTTTATTTAGATTTAACATCAAAATTGCGTTTAAAATTATTGATTTAATTTTAAAATATGGCGATTATTTCATTAAATTATGATTTCAAAGATTGATTAAAATATGTACCGGAAAAATATTGATATTGAAATATTGAAAAAATCTTTATATTTGAACTGATCGGAGGATAATTTATTGATTTTCCGATCGGGCAAAGATATACTATCGATAGGGTATAGAAATAATAATTATTTAAATGTTAATATATAATTCCGCAAAGAATAATGAAAATTTTCCCATATAAACTATTGGAAAAATATTGATTTTTCCATATAGGAAAATAATTATTATAATAGTATATTACTTAAATAATGATTAGTCTATAAGAGTATATAATTTAAAAAAAAACAATCGTATGTATTCATTTTTCTCATTACTATTAGTAAAACATTAATATTTTTCATTTAATATAAATAAAATAAAATATATCATAAAATGAAATGTTTACAACTCACATGATGTTAATTCATAAACAGTAGAAGTAGTATAGACAAAAATGACACTTACCTGAAAATAATTGAGAGAAAAAAAAATAAATATATTAATAAGAATATAATTATTTTGATAAATTGAAAAAAAAAAAAAAAAATCTAATATATATATTGAAATTAATAAAATGATTAATTAAATACTAATTTCGTTTTTCGAATGATATAGAAATGATGTAATTCTAAACTCATTACCCGCAAGTATACATCAATAATTTATATTTTAATTTAAATATCTACCAGGAAAGTTTATAATATTCGGTATGATTATCTAAAGAAAATTCTATGTAATTTTCTAAAGGATATTTGATATAATTTTCCTATAGGAAATTCGATTTTATTTTTATTAGAAAATTTTTTATCCTAAAATGGAAAACTCTGTATAATTTTCCAACTGATATTCTTTTAAAAAACAAGTTTCTAAATGAATTTATAAATATAACATTATTCAGGATGTTCTTCATTCTAACGGAGGAAATTTTCCATTGTTTTGATTAGAAAATTCTGAATAATTTCTGCAGGAATTTTCTTTTGTAATATTGTAAAAGAAATTGATCTTCTTTAAGAACCTTTTTTTTTTTTTATCAAATAGAATGATTGGAATCGATATTTTAATATTTTAAACCATAACATTTTAGAGTATTGGACAGAAAAACCGAAATAAATATATGATAATTGAATTTTAGTTTTCAAAGAAATGCAGTTGTTGAATTTTATTACAAAAAAAAAACTTATCCATATATTACATTATTATATAAAAGAATATTAATTACGTGTTTTAATTAAAATATATAAGTTGACAATAAAATAAAAAAAAAACAATCAACAAATAACAAAATTATTGTTAGTGTTTATATCATTTATAGTGTATATGGTATATATAATACACATGAAAAAAAAAAAAACTATAACCGCACCACCACCGGAAAACTCAAGTTCAACCTTTAGCATATATGAAATAAATTCAATGATTAACATTTGTTTGTTGGTTCGTTCGTTCGTTTGTTTTTGTTTTTTCTTTCTTTATTTATTTCAATTAAAACAACAAAACTAAAAACATTGATGTCGTTTTTATTATATACACACCAATTTTTACAAGTAGATTTACTTTTATAAATTTATTTATAAAGGTATACATAGGTACTCGAATAAGCGCATATATAATTATAAATATATAATGCATATACGCGTTCACTTTATTGAAATATATTCATATAATATATGTTTTTTGTATGATTGTATTATTAATAAAACTATAACTAAAACTAACTAACTAACGATATATTTCTCTATATCTAGCCTATTTATACTATATATAAATATAATAACATATATAGAATATTTTTTTAATATGTAAATATAGTAATAAATTTAAATAATTCTTCCATTTATATAATGTATGAACAACAAAAAAAAATGACTAAATTGAAGAAGGTATATGTATATAAAAATGACGACGGCGACGACGACGACGACGAATATTCATTTTAAAATTTATTATATATATATATGAATAAAATAATTATTGTGTTAAATAAAATAATAATAATAATGCTTTTTTTTCTTTTTTCTTTTTTGGTTTTGAATAGTTAATTTAATAAATGTTTTTTATTTTTGAATAATTTTAATAAAAATTTTATATTCTGCTGTTTTGTTTTCTGTTATTTTGTTGAATTGCAACATGCGATTTTATTGCAGGTAAAAGAAAAACAAGTAAGGCTATATATATATAAATTGTTTGCTAAAACACAAAGATTATTTATTGTATAGGTAATATAATGAATGATTTTTTTAAAATGTATAATTTTTTTTTTTTAATTAATCATAAATTTACAAATGGTTGAATGAATATACTTGGTATACTTGGTATTATCAATATATAGTTAAATTACTAAAAAACATTAGGGTATTCACTTGATTTATTAATATAATTTCTATTACATACCGAATATTGTAAAATATTTAAAGGTAAACAAAAATAATGTGAAACCATTGAAAAATTACAAAGATTTTATTTTATGAAGGGAATTTTTAAGCAGCAGACAATAACGAAAGAAAATTATTTAAATTTTCAATTTTATTCTTATGATTTTTTAGCTCAATTTAATTGCTTGGAAATCTAAATATGAATCGATATAAATGGAAATGGAAATGTAAAACATTCATATAGATGATAATATGGAAATTGCAAAGGAGGAGGAAAATTTTTCATAGTATAATTATTTGTTTTTTTTTATTATGAAAATACTTTTATTTATGCATTTATTTATTTATTTATTTATTATATTGGTGTTAAATATTTAAATAATATTTATAAAATTACAATTAATTTATACGTTCAGTATACAGAGAACAAACGTTTTATAAACGCGTTACCAACAATAACACAACACAACAACATAAAGTTCAATTTAATTATATTTAATTATTTAATTAAATACAATATTGTGTCGAAGAACAACAGCGTACTATATATTAGTAAAATATATTATTATTATTATTATTATTTAACAACTAATGATGTATGTAAAATGCCAACATTAGTTTTTAATAAGCACTATGGCTGCTAGGGCCTTTGGCTTTTACCGGAATTAGAAATCATTAATATTATAATTATTAATGTAATTTTAATAATGATGATGAGTATTTGTTATATACTTTCATATATAATTGCGAGTATATGTGTGTGTAGACTTTGTTAATCTTTGGCTGCGTCCGACACAATATACCAAAGATATTCATTAATTTAATCCCAATGAATAAATGGTGACTTAGTTCATGAATTCAAATCATAAAAAGCACAGAAAAAATTTTCCGGCTAGGATTCGAACTCGTGACCACCCGCAATTGGGTAAAATATAATATGCTATATATATATTGTATATGATGAATGAATATAAATTCTTAATTCAAGTGTTTGCTATATAGTTAATAAATTATATATTTAAAAAAATAAAATAATAATAAATATAAACTCGTTTATAAATATAATATAACTAAATATTATTAATATAATAAAAATAATTCTATTTAATATTTAAGCAAATTTATATTTATTGTAGATATAGAGAAAAATGTATACTCTATAATTAATCAATTAAATTGTATAACATCATCGCTATGATTTTTATAATAAAATATTTTTACCCGCAACATATATAGATATAGATATTTATTATTAATAAGACAAAACAAATAAATTCTGTATTTGCTGCTGCTTAACACATATAAGAAAATTTGCAATTCCAATTGAACAATTACAAAAATCAATTTCCTTAAGACAAAATCATTGGGAAAATGTGGTGGAAAACTATTGGATGATTTAGGAAAAACTGTATAATTTCCCTTAAGAAAGTCTGCATAATTTTCATTGAGGAAAATCTGTTTAATATCCTTTGGGAAAGTCTGTGTAATTTACTTAAAGAAAATCTCTATAATTACTTTTAAGTCTGTAATATTTTTTGTAAAGGACATTCTTTTTTCGTTTTCTAAATTCTTTATGAATTGGTAAAGAAACTGCTGTATAATTTCCTTTAGGAAAAGCTTTGTAATTTCCTTTAGGAAAATCTGTTTAATTTCCTTCTAGGAAAATTTGCATATATTTCTAAAGAGAACTCATTATACTTTTCTAACGCCAATTTTGTGTAATTTCCTTTAGGAAAATTTGTATAATTTTGTAAAGAAAATTCTGTATAACTTTGTAAAGTGAATTCTGTTAAATTTTTAAATAGACATTTTATTATAAATATCCAATAGAAATATTTTACAGAATTGGTAAATTCTGTACAAATTTTCTATTCCTGAATGACAAAAATCAAATTTCAATTATTTTCCATTAGATACCATGGCCACTGTATTAATTTATTGTTTATGATACTGCCACCTTCACCGCCCAATTACAATTGATTAAAATGTATATAAAAATATATATTTAAAACAAATACACACCAATCCATCAAAATCCGAGTAAATTCATATCGTACAAGCAATTCAATTAACAAATACTAAAAATTCAAATCAAATTATTGCCATTAGCTATTTATAGATCGCAAAAAAATGAAAAAATGATATAAAATAATAATATTATAATCATTATTTCCCCCACATTTATTAAAATTATATTCAATGTTCATTTTTTTATTTTTTTAATTTTTCATTCTTCATATATCCAATATTATTTCTTCTTATATATATCTTTCTCTCATATATATGCACAAATATTTCGAAATTCATTTTTCTATTGTAATAATTATAAAAATGAATTGGAGTTTTCTACAACGTTTTTTTTTTTTAATAATGTATACAAGAAAAAATTGTATATTTTGTCTCGAATGAGGTCTGTTATAATAAATAATATACAATAATAAAAAGAAAAAAAATTAATTTCCATTTTGTGCATATATTTATATTATTTTAATAATAATTATTTATAAAAATTCAAACATATATAAACAAAATAATGTATTTTATAAAAACCATACCAGAAAAAAAAAATAAAACGAATGACTATACGAACGACGAACAGATAAATACAATATATTTACAAATATTCAAACATTCAAACATTCAAATATTGAAATTAATAAATTGAATTGTTGGTTTTTTTTTTTTAGATTTAATTCTTTTAATTATTATTTCCATATTGTGTGGTGGCGGGCGGACTGACGGTGTGCTGTATGTACACGCGGTGATACACATATTTTATAGTCCGAAATCTTTCAAAGTTTGTCAGATTATTGTTTTTAGTGTTTTAACAATATATATGTATATGGTGCTTAATTTGAATTTGAATTTTTTTTTTAATATATATAATTACAAAACCATACGAATACGACGACGACGACGATATAAATAAATGATTAAAATATTTTCTCTTTCATCAAAATTGTTTTTATTCCTATGTACATATATGTATACTTTAAATAAATAATATATCTTACAAAAAAATAAATTTGTTTTACAGATTTATAAATGTTATATGCATATCTCACAAATATCTCAATTCAGTATACACAGATCACAGCATCCATCCATATGGCATAACTTATATATATATATAGTAGCTTTTATTGTAATATATTCATAAATACATTGCAACAGCAACAGCAGCCGTATAGTAGAATATATCAATATAAAGAAAATGTTTTATATACGATAACAAAAAAAAAAATTACAATTTTGCTCAGCATAATTGTTGAAATGTATACAAATAAGTGAATATAATAAAAAAATATTATAATATATATGAAACAAAAAACACATTTTCTTGTATAAATTTTATATATAAATCAATGTGTATAGATGGATTAAAAGAGGAAAAATATACACACTTGTATCACAGCTGAATTATCGATGTATGTATTTTTTTTTAAAGATTTTCTATGAGAGATTTCTTCAATTTTCTTCTTAATTTTATTAGTAAATTTCAGTTTGTTTAGTTAAGAGTTTGTTCGATAAAACATTCAAATCTCTATATATAATAATGAATAATCATATTATACATTAACGAATGATGATGTGATGTGATACAAATATAAGATCAGATGATCTCAAAGAAATACAAAAATTGGTATACTTCCACATAAATATTATTATTAAATATTGTTATGATTATCGAGTTTTTGAGACTTGACTTGACTTAACTTGACTTAACTACTACTACTTCTGATGCTGATGCTTTGCTTTGCTTGTTATTTACAACTGAATTTCACGATATTTTTCTGTGTTTTTATTTTTTACCATTTGGTTTTCTAAATATTTCTGTAAAGGTTGTATAATTTCTATACTTTTTTTTTTAATATGTATAATTGCTCACATCTTTCACATCTTGGTTATGGTGATGATGCTCTGATGATGATGATGATGATGATGCTTAAAAATAATGGTATGGTATTTGGTATGGTATGGAGGAAGACACGCGACACACGTATTAAAGTGAAATGTATTATATAGCGGGAGTGAGAAAAAGACATTTATTGTATATATTATTATTAAATATTTGATTTTCCAAATGTAAAACGGAGCTATATAGAAGAAAACAATATACTTATATATGCAAGATAATATAAAAAATAAATGAAATAATGAAAAATCTACCAACCAGACCGGATTATTATGTGTGGTATATTATATCAAGAAATAAAAAAAAAATAAGTATAAATATTTACAATACAGTAAGAGTCAGTAATTGACAATTAGGATTTGGATTTGGAAATTATTATATAAGTTTAATTATCGTCAGAGATAGTCTACTAATCAATAGTCATTTCTAATAGAATACTCGTATTTGTATTGTAATGACTCACTGTAGGTGAAATTGATTTATCAATTTTTGATGTTAAACCATAAAAACCATAAAACCATAACCATAAAAAGACTTAAAAGAAAGCAGGTAATTAGGTAATTTTTAGTAAAAGATCTCACCTACATAAGGATTAATTTGTATTATGTCATAATACTAAAATAATCTATATTAGGATCATTATTGCAATGTTAAAATCGATCAGATCATACTACAACGTTCTTATTTCGTATTAAAAACGTATAATGTAGATATACTAAAGAAAAAAACACGCATTTTCTTGATATTTTTTAATGGATTTTGTATGGTAGTTTAAAATAATTATTGACTTTGTGTGTGCTTTTATTTTTAAGTTTAATTTAATCATTAATTATTTTTTTATTTTTTATTTTGAATAATTCGTTGTGTGTATTGTATATTTTTCTACAAAGTATTCTGTGTAAACTCTTATTATTATTATTATTATTATTTGTCGTAATTTTTTTTTTTTCTTTACGCGTTCTCAATTATTCAATGTTGTACACATTGACGTTCGTTAACGTTTGTTTTCATTGCATACAGAAAATTTGTACATATACCATAACCAAACCAATAAATAAATTAAATGGTTATTAGTATATTATATATTATATTTATTTTTAAAGTCAGATTATATATTCACAAAATCTATATGATAATAATCACTGATATTTTGTTTTTTAAACATTTTTCTTTTTAGATATACAATTAATAATGAAAATAAAATTTCGAAATAATGATTATTTAATTTTGGAAGAAATTAAAATGTTTTTTTCTGTTTTTTTTTTTTAATATTGATATAAGATAAATATTTTTACGGAAATTTATTAATATTGAATTTTAATTTATCAAAATTAATATCTCAAATTACATATTTAATATATTAATAAAAAATATTTTTGATGGAGATAGATAATAAAATAGATAATTGAATAGATTTATTTATTATTTTTGATATATTCATTAATGATATTATTAATTTAAATTCTTCATCTCCGTTTTATATTATATTATATTATTATTTAACAAAAAAATGACATCATAGAAAAATATTTATGGTTTTTTTCTCATGTAAACATTTAAAAATGTTGTACATTTTATAATAATAAAACAATTGCAAAAAAGGAATAAAAAACGTTCCATTTGATTTGAATAAAAATGGTTTGTTTTTTAATATATCATTTACTTATTTTAGATAATAACAAAAAATTGTAAACATTTTACTGATTTGTCAGTAATATAACAAAAATAGTTTACCTTTAGTTTTAGTAAAACATTTTTTCTGAATTAATCTCTCTTATAGTAATTTTAAATGTTTTCAATGCAAGGAATACGAGCTTGACTGATTATGACCATAGCATAGTCGTCATTTGGATAATATTAAAAAAAAACGGCAGCTAAAGCTCATTATTTATTAAAAATATAAGGTTATTGAATTGAATAATATATATAGTATATATATAATAAATAATTAAATGTATATATGTTATTGTTTATTATATAAGATTATTTATTTTAAATTATTTATTCGAAAAGACTTACTAAAAAGAATTAGTCACCCACAATTTTTCTGCTATATTTTTTTTACAGGTATTAAACAATAGAAATAACATAAAAACTTATAAAATAATGTAGAAAAGATGTATAATATAAATTAAAATCATTTATACACCGATAAAGTTCATTGTACTGATAAATTATTATTCAAAAGGAATTTTCGTATATATATAAAAAATATAAAATTATAATTTAAGATGATTTAAATATTCACATATCTTTTAATATATAACTATACTCTTTATAGTTATGTACCCGTTAAAATCAAAGGAGATTTTCCTTCTTTTTTTTATTATGAAGTTCTTCGTGGATCAAAAACAGGATTTGAAAAAAAAAAAATTATCTTTACATATATAATAATCATCAGATTGATAACTACTGTATAAATATATATATTTTTTTTTGCATTTATAACTTTATTTTTGTATGAAAATTAGTCGTTTGCATTTTGTATTACTATAACTTTAAATGTACATACATAGATACATAAAAGTGTAAAGAAAGTGAGTTTTTTTTAGATAGTCAAACAAAAAACAAAAAAGCCTATGGGATCATAAATTCATAATATACATATATAGGTAAATAAAAATAAAGTTTCATTTCATCATACAATATAATATATATAAACGATAAATATGTAAGGTAGTTCTGCAATCATTGCTGCGAATATATACGTGTGCGGTGGTGATATAGAGATGCAATTATCATATATCTATATATATCTAATTGTAAAATCGAATAAAAACAACACATTATAATAAGTAATAAAGTATTTAAAATGTACGATTTGCATTTGAAATATATTTTAAATTGTGCAAAATGTTGAATACATTTGTGTAAAATATTATTTGCGGTGTATTTTATTATTTTGTATTAAATGGAAATTGTTTTCAAATCAAAACCAATATAAATAATAAATGGTTTTTAATTATTATGCAGTAGTGAGAAAATTATTTTCTAATAGTTTTCAATTTGGCAGATTTAGAATTACTTTATATCCATAGGCAAAATGTAAGGAATTGAAAAGGAAAAATCTTAGGAAAATATTAAATAAAATTTCATAAATTTGAACCTCTTAATTTCAAAACTATAAAACTTTTGTATTAATTGATTAATTGACATAAAATGTCTAACATAATCACAAAAAAAAAAACAATAACTGCTTCAACTGCCCCGTTCATTTATGAAGAATTTTCACTACAGACAATTTTTTATTCGGAAAATCTATATAGTTAAAATTATACATCGCAAAATTATCGATATATATTAAATATATTAAATATAAAAATGCAAATGAAGGGGGGGGGGGGGGGGTTTATACTTCGTTTATACATTTCTTTATTTATGTCTGGAAAATTTGTATATAAATTAAAAATAATTAAAACTGCAGAAATCAATGGAAAATTTATATTCAATAAAAAATAAAATATCAACGAAATATCAAATTAATATAATATATAAATATTTTGTCTTCGTTTTTTATGATTTACTTATTAAAAAAAAAATTACATATAACGAATAATATCTTTTCTAAACACATTTTTTTTTTTTTTGTCAATTTATTTTATATAAATATAAAAATTTTACAACGTGCATAAAAAAAACACGTAGACAAACCCCCACCGAAACTATACGTTTGCATAAGATAAAAAAAATAATAATATAAACAAGTTGTTGTATTTTTAATAATAATAATAATAAAATAATGAGCATTCACAAAATGAATATAGATATATTTTAAGTATTTATATTTATAAAATTTTTTAATAAACTACTACTTCTTGTATTTATATAATTTATTTTAACAGAAATTATACATTTCTTTGATTAATTTTCCGCAAAATTTGGATTTATTTTTTATAATTGAAGCGTTGTTAAAGGGTTTTTCTGACAAACTAATCAAATGGTATTTTTTTTTTATTTAAAGATTATTTCTGCTACAGATATAAAGACTTATTTGTACACAAAATATATATATACTATTAAATTTTAGTGTCTATAGAGTAATGTTTTTTTTTTTATTGTTTGGGGATTATTATTTAATGAAGGGTGCAAATCATATGGGGTTTTATATCTATTTATTGTATTATATAATAACTAATTTATAAACTATAGTGTATTTTTGTATAGATGTGTGTAGATTTTCCGCAACCATGTTTGTATATATAGAGACAATTTTTTAATTTGAAGTTGTTACACCGCATTACTTTATATTATTCACGTGTTATAATACATTCCACGATATTTCATACTCGCATTTATTTTAAATGTATAATAACGAACAAGTTTCAATGGATTTTTAGCAAAAAAAAAAAATGGTACAATTTACTAAACTCACGTTTTATGGGGGTATAATTTTTTTATATTATTTTGTGTTTAAGAGCAGTAGTTGAAGGGACTTAAAATACTTTAAAACACAGATTAAATTAAATTATTAATCAAAAACAAATTTTGGATGCTTAAATGGATGATGATTAAATACACTGTGAAAATCTGTTGAATATGAATAGAAAATATTTTGAAAGAAATATCCTTAATGTTTTATATAGAAAAAGGATTTATAGATACATTCTTTATGACCGTCTACTTAAATCGTTAATCGTTTGCTTTCATATATTAGGAAAAATTTTGTACGTATATCGAATTTCTGATAGGGAAATTTGAAAATATTGTCCAATTAAACAAATTCAAATTAAACTCTCCCCCACCCACCACAATTTTGAATTAGAAAATATTTAATTGTGTGTGTGTATTTTAACCGCATTAATCACTCATTTTTAATCAAGAAATTTTAACAATATATAATTATATTTTTAATAGGTAAATAAATATAATTAAAATGGTATGGTAAATAACATAAAATTCAAACTGACAAAAATTTAATTTGATTTAAAATTGTAATAATAATAAAAATTCATAAATATAAAAAAAAGAATTGAACGTGAAATACAGAGAATAAAATTAATTCACTATATCAAATAATGAAATTATTTAGTAAATAAATAAATGTGTGTGAAAGTTAAATTTTTATTATTTGTCTTTTTTTTTTTTTTGATGTATTTCAACTAAAAAGCCAATGAACTAAATATTATTATTATTAACATTGTCTTTCTGTGTTGTATTTTTTTTTAATTTAATTTTATTTATTATTTTTTATGCATATAGTTATTTTATTATTTATTTTTATTTGTATATATATATAATATATAGACAATAATAAAAAAAAAAAGCAAATTTATATATGGCATTGTTCGCGGTCATCTCTCTGTGTGTGTTTCAGTGATTGTCTACTATATACTAATATACAATTTGTTTTATTATATTATTTTTTTGGATTTCATCAACGAATATGACTTATTTTTTAATTTAAAAGTTGTGCTGCTGCTCAACAATGTTAAATAACAAAAATATTTTATTTAGTTTATATATATATATATATGTTATTATGAAAGAAAATATCTTGTTTTTATTTTTTAATATTACATATACCAATAATTGTATAAATATATATTGAATGTTTCTTAAAATAATTATTTTAAATATTTCATCTGTAGGACATGTATTATTATTATTACTTGTCCACAAATTTATACATATACATTTCATATCATTTCATAAAATTTTTGTGATCTATGTCCTCGCCCTTGTATAATTCATACTAGCAGGATGAATTATACAAGGGCGAGGAGGTAAAACTATTTAAAAGTATACCCACATTCATCAATCAACAAAAATCAATTGAAATCTTTTTGATTTATAAAGAATGCACAATTCGAATTCACAATGCATTCGAAAAAATTATATATAATCATCATTGGAATGAAATAAAACCATATATACGAAATGTACAATTAAATATAAACAATGGCAGAATTGAAAACACTATTCGAATCATACACAAATTTAATAATAAACATTTTTACAACAAATTTTTATTTTGGATATCATCCAAAATGTACGACGAAGAGATATGAGATGTTTGGTATAAAATGCAAAGTAAATTGCAATGTGTGCAATTACAATTTTTCATATTATAATAAATGTATATATATTGTATACATATATAACTATACAGATACCAATTTTCACTTTTAAATTTTAATTTAATTTATTCAATTTTATTTATTGCTTTATTTTTTTTTTTTAATTCCCCACAAACCCACCACATGGAAGAAAATTTAAAAATCAATAAAGAATATGAATCAATCGAATTTCCAATTAGAATTTTGTTTAGAAAAGTATATAGAATTGCCTTCACAATATTATACAGAATTTCCTTGGCAAATTATAGAGAATTTTCTATTAGAAAATTATACAGAATATCCTTAAGCGATTCTAGAGAATTTCCTTTAGAAAATTAAACAGAATTTTGGTTAAATAATTATAAAGAATTTCTTTTAGAAAATTATACAGAGAATTTCTTTTAGTTTTACTTTTAATTCATAATTTTATAAATTAATAACAACGCAATCGTTTAAGTCAATATTAATTTGATATCGATATCGAATCAATCTTATTGTTATCGCAAATCGTAATCTTATCGTCTTGACGATTCGCTAGTACACGTATTTGTGCTTTAGTTATCGATTACGTATGTTCAATTTGTTTTTTCATTGAGGTATAGAGTCATAAAAATACGATAAAAATATCATCAATAGACAATTCGTAAAGTGAATTGTTCGTAATACAAAATGTTATTCGGGGTTATTGTGAAACTATACTACCAAGTTACAATTATACATATATATATATTGTCAACATCGTTGAATATTTAAATATAAATGTATATGAATGTAAATGAATTCTGTATAAATAATATTATTCCATCAAAATAATAAAAATTTACATGGTTTTATAAATATAAATTAAAGGTTTTTTTTTTGTATTCTGTTTATTATTATTATTATTAAAAAAATATATTTTTAGTTATTATTTTATTTATAAATTATTTTGATATCAACAAATGAATGCCATATAAATGAAATTAACCAAGTGCATATATAGAAATAATATATAGTAAGTGTCCCCTCATATAATAATATTAAAATTATATTCATCATCAACATCATCATCAAGAAAATTAATATTGAATTCATGTGTATCATCATCATCATCCATATATGGTTTATTGGAATATGTATTATTATATTAAAATTCAACCCTATCTTTTTTGAATATAAACAAAACAAATAATACATTCACATAATATATAAGGTGCCTCTATCATTCGCATATATAGAGATAGTCGTCGTCGTATACATGCATGCATATATTAAAAATGGAAAATTTTTATTTTATAACCACCAAAATATCAAAAAAAAAAAATATGAAAAGCACTGAAAAATTCAAGTGAAAATTTACATATATAGACCACACTACCACAGGAAGATTTTAGATTATACCTATCCATATATGAGCTGTTGTTTGAATATATGTATAAAAATATATATATATAGTGAATTTGATGGTTTTTTTTTCTATAGCAAATAAAATGTTTATATTAATTCTTGTATTTATAATAAAAAAAAATATATGTATGATGAAGGATCAACAGCAACCAACCACCTTAGAAAATAATTCTTATACATATTATTTCAACAACACTACAACAACATAAAAATGATGCAAATGAAAACGAATAATAAAATAAAAATGAAATGAAAAACCGGTGTGTGTGCATCTGAATAATAAATTTAAAATAATTTTTACTTTATGGTATAGTAAAAAAAAAACAGGGGTTGATAACACTTTCCACAAATTTATTATTTTTTTTTTTTTTTGTATTTTATCTTCTTATACATATGGTGGTTATAGGAGATATCCATATCCATATATTTTTAAGTATTTAAGGCTATTTGTATGTACATGCAAAGAGACGTATTTATGTAATAATATATTGTATTTATAGAAAACAAGTTTAACATACAGTCAAAATCATTTGATAAAATGTATACGAGCCATTCTATACATTTTAAAGGTATCGCATATAATATAAATCAAAATAAACAAAATCAAATAAAGAACAGACGACATTCACAATATTGTAAAACATTTTGTTGAAGATGAAGATGATGCTTATACTATTAAACATTTAAGCGCGTGATACACATCAGAACGAATTATTTGTTTAAAAAAAAAAAAAAAAGATAGTTGAAATTTTATATATAGGATTTTTGTATCAAATATGAAAAAAATTTGATTCCCGCCGAAATTACATTCTGTATTTCTGATTCCATATTTAATCAATCTACCCCCTATACTACCCATAATAAACTTCAATTTTTGATACCATCTCCTCCTCCTTACAACGACAAACAAATCCAAGAAACTATTAGAATATTTTATTAAATATATTGTATTTTTATGTTGTAAAATATTAGTTTTAATTGGGTGATAAATAAATAAGTGGTTTTTTCTTCTTCTAGATTCTTTGCCCAGCAGTGGTTTTTTTAAACAACAATAAAAACAAACCTTTTAATAAAAACAGCAATTTATGGGACAAATGAAACAACTTAAAAATATATTTTCAAAATATCATACAGTTTATTTTTTTTATATCAATTTTGTGTAGTGCACATTACTGTGGAAAAATACAATTGAATAGAAATTGAATTACAAGGTATTGAAAAACCCAAATATAATTTATAAGGAATTAAAATCAGGATATAATATATTACAATTTAATTTAACACCACACACGTAGAGTAGCACATCACATATCATAACGTTTCATATCACTTTTGGAATAATAATAACATAAAAAACATACAAAAAAACAAACACGCACACACACACCCGGTACATCATCAGACATTGTTTAATAGAATAAGGTAGGTTACGTTAGTCATTATTATATTCTTCTATCTCTATACAGTAAAGCCTCGATTTCTATGAAAATATTTTATTTATCACAAATATGATATTTGTGATATAAAAAAAAATGTGCTTTTTCTGAAATTTATTTTGCCTGGATAAAAAAACCGAAATTTAATAATAAATACCAATTGCTGTTAAATAATTCCATTTTTTATTAGTTTGTAAATTAACTGGATATTTTATTATTATGAAATTAAATCATAAAAATTAAATAAAATGTAAATAAAATGAAAAATGAAGTTTGGACGACGGTCAGCCGACGGCAATAGAAGAAAAAATATCAATGTCCGCCGTCAGTCCGCCGTCCAATATTCATAAAAAGCACCGCCATTGAAATGCATGTATTTTCAATTTGACATTTGCCGTCGTCTGCCGTCGGCATTTCATGAAAAGCATTACTTAATCAGTAAATATATATACATTTATACTTATGTTACAAATATGTTAAAAAAATTATTTAATATATTCAATATTTTAAAAAAGATAGAATTTTATTTATATATTTTAAGAATTTATGAATTCAACTAACTAAAGATAAAATTAAAGATAAAATGTTGATCTTTGCACTATTATTATTTAATATTATAATAGATTTAGGTTTACGCACAGATCAATCAGTACAAATAGATAATTATTATACAATATATACAATCAATTGTTATATTTGAACGGTATTGATATTATGAAAATTTTAAAATACGTCTAATAACATTTATTTATTTTTTGTATATATTCTAAAGTGATTTTACATATTATATAAGGAGAGTCAATATTGTAAAATATATTGTAATATATAGAAATGAAGTGAAGAAGTGAATAAACGAAAAAGAAAAAAAAAACGAGCACCCTTTTTTTCCTTTTGTATACAGGAGGGTATTTCTTATATTAATAAAATTTAAAAAAATTTCATCAACTTTACTATAATATATAAATATCAATAAATTTGTTTCTGTACTATAGAAAAAACGATAGTATTTTAAAGAAAAGTCCAAAAATCATAAGAATCTTTTGCATTTTGTAGTATTTTCTTTCATAAAATGTAATCAAAAACTAATCGAACGAATGAAAACATAAATAAAACTAATTTTTGATTAATTTTGAAATTTGTTTTTTTTTTTTGGTCATGACACCTTAAAACATCGTGTACATTTCAATATTTTTTAATTCGAGGGTTGTTTTTGGCTTGATCCATTGTCATTTTATTGATATATTATTATATATATATACTATTTTTGTTGTTGTTGTTGTTAAATAGACTATTTTATTATATTAAAATATTTTTGGTTTACTTGCACATAGAATTTTTTTACATTATTATATTATATTGGTGGTAGATAATCATTTATATTATTTCCCTCTGTTGCTTGACTATTTTACTGACTACTGTGACGATTGCTTCTTTTGCTTAACCATCATTATAATCATTTTATTTCAGGTTTTTTTTTTTATTTTATTTATATATATATATATATATATATATATATTCCTATTCCATTTGTTTTCGTCCTTTTTTACAACCAAGTCATACATCGAGTTCTATTAAATATATGAAAATGACTGTAAATGAATTGACGAAAATGAAGAAAAATAAAAATATATAATAAGAATAAGTGTTTGTGTATCGGCAAAATACAGGATAATAATAATGTATAAATATTGTACCATTCAATTTAATAGAAATATAAAAGTTTTATTGTACAATTTCATTCGAACAATTGTTGATATATTGAAAGAAATGAAAATTTCAAGTTTATTTTTCTGAATTAATTGATCGTATTTCATTTTGGTTTACAATAAGAATTAAGAATATTTGGATGAGGGTTTTTTTTTTGTGTAGAAAACTAATATTGACCAGTAATATATAATACAATACTAATATATGGATATGATTTTTTTCTTCGAATTTTATTTTTATTTTATGGGACTAAAATTGATAATTTTTATTGGTATTCTATTTTATAAAAAAAAAGAAACATTTATCAATATTCTATATATGTAATGATGAAAATGATTATCAATATTTTGTATATTCTATCTAAGGAATATAAACACAAAATTGTCTATACATATACAAATAATTCAAGTATATTGCACGCGTCACCATAATAAAATTGCTATCAAAATTGAAATTCCTTAATAATAATAATAATAATAATAATGATTCAATTTTTAATCATTAATGATTATATTACATGTATAAATATATATTATACATATATTGTATGTAAGCGATGTAAGAATAGCTATAGCATAATATATATATACCATCTATATTTATTTAAAAAAATGATGATCTTGACCTGGAAACTATTTTTTTGTTATATTATTATTATTATTATTAATAACCTAACTGAATTACATATTTATTTATTTTTCTTTTTATTATATTAAAATAAAATTATCCTTGAAAATCTTTATACTATATCTTATTTTTGCATCTATAACTGAAGATTTACGTCCTATGCATTTGGGTATCATGAATATTTTGATATTTTTTTAAAGCAAAATATTACCTGGGAATTATTTATATAAAAGAATTCGATATAAAAAACAGTGGGTGCTAAGGTGTGTTATGTATATGTGAGTGAGTCCTTAAAATGTTAATAAAATGGATGATCACCACCTAAACCACCATCGCTAAAACATTTTCATTTATAATTTTTTCCATTGCATTCTACCTAAATAAATTATTTATGAAAGTTGTGAAAGTTATTTGACACAAAACTATATTTTTCTAAAGAACATTCATTGCCAAGGCGAAAAATCGAAAAGGCACGTACATATTTTTTTTAAAGATACAATTTATTATATTTCTTTTTGTTATGAAGTGATTAACGTGTAAAATTATTGATACAATATAAATTTACCGTAACGAATTTTTCAGATTTCTTATACATTTGTATAAAAACCAAAAGGACATTAAAAAAGAAAAAAAAATACTATGGCTATGGTAAAAAAAAACACACACAATAAAAAATAACGATAGAAAATATGTCAAAAATCATTTTAAGGTACTTTCATAAAGCCTTGTGACAAAAAATTTTGTGATCTTTGGGAACATGAAATAATTTTATAAATTATTTAATTTTGCATTTATTTATTTTTATTCTTAAAGAAAATTTATTTTTAAAATAAAACACGGAACAATAATAAATTGAATTACAGAAAACCATACTAGAAATGAATTTAATAAATAAAATTAAAATATTAGTATATATGGTATGTATATGGGTGAGGAAGATATAGGTGCATATCATCAAAACAACAATTTTTTTTTTTTTACTAACATGTGAGTAGTGTGAGAATGCATTTTGATTTGGATGCATCAACACAAACTGGTTTGTTTTCCTTTCTTATATCTTCTTAAGATTTTGTATTTATTACTATCGAAAAAATTAATGTAATAATTTATACTGAATTGGATTGTTCATATGGTTGTCGATTGATATATAATAAAAAAAAAAAAATATTTGGTCGATTGGTTTAACAGAAATTGTTTTGTATACCTTAATAAAGCAAAGAAAAGTGCAAATTTAAAAGAATATAGAATATTCTACAATTTCTTTAATATAGTGAAGGTCAAAATAAATTTAGTTGGTCATTCAACATTAACATAACAATAACTGTATATAGAAATAATGATATTTTTTATTATTTTTTGCTTTTTTATTGCTGGGTACATTAACAATTCATTTCATTTCATGCCATTTCAGCAAGAACTGAGTAGTGTGATCCCCGAAAACGAATTATCCAACTGCGAATTAATTTATTAATTTTCTGTCTCCTCATATCAATCGTCGTATCGTATTACATTATTGTATATAATATTATAAAATAACTCAATAATTTAGTAAATTAATATATATATATATATATATATATATATAGGTACAAATCATATGGTGTTTGTGGTATGATAAAATAAAAATATATTCTATATATATATATATATATATATATATTATAAACAATTTACGAATCCGACGAGTACACATTTCAGTATTAATGGGGTGTAAATGAACCTGTTTTATTATATATAAATAAAAATTAATTCTCTATTATAATACGAAATATGCGGATAAATTGGTAAAATAGTATTAATATTGAAAATTGTTTTTGTTTAAGCCATTGGTAGAGAATTAATATATAATGCAAAAAATTAAAAACATGTATTATATATTATATGAAAACATAAAACAATAATCAACATTTAAAATAGCAGCAATCAATGACCGTATTTGCATACATATATAAATATATATCGAAACGATTATGCACACATCGATTATTATATGGTTTATCATTTATGCAATATAATAAAAAAAAGAAAAAAGAAAGACATCTAGAAAGACAATCACTGATGCAAAATATTTTCATTACAATAATCTTTACTTTTCATAAGATTATACCAAAAATATGGAAAATTAATAAAGAAACTTTGTATTGTACTTAATTTCCTAGTATATTGTTTAAGATTATAAGCATCCAACTATCCAGAACCACCACAAATCATATTACATTAACATATAAATTAAGGCATATTAAAAAACAAAATAGAAACTCTCTGTATATTTTGTCGACGATAAAATGAAAATAATTATAAACCAAAAATATCGGGAGGGTTAATATACTGTTTATTGTATATATATATACAGGGTGAGTTTAGTAAAATGCTCGGTAATTTCAAAAATAAAAAATAAAATACTCTTCAATCCGTTCTATTCGCCGGATGTCCCCCTTATCTACAACTTTTGCCATTTAGTTATTTTTCTGCAAAACGCAATGATGATTTTTTCTAAATTACCAAAAACGTTTTACTAGATTCATCCTGTATATACGGAGTATTTTCTATATCATTATATATTTACACCTAGTGCATACTAAAAAATATCATCTGATCGTGTAAGATTTACCAAAAAAAAAAATATCCGATTGCATAATTGTGTATAATACATAAATTATATATATCTTTTAATAATGCATTAAGGATTTCAAATTGAGAACATTCCATTTATATTATTAAATTCACATTCACGTGGTTTTTATATTTATTTTTTTTATATAAAATTGTATTAAAAATTGTTTATTTTGTTTTTCATTTGACGGTAAGTGTATTTATCAGACAGACTTTTATATATAAATATGCATAAATAAAATATACCATCTCTCCATTTAGGTTTAATATCCGTTCTATATATATATTCATATACATTCATACATGCATATATACTAATACAAAAAAAAAAAGAAAAAAAGAAGACCAATACAGTGACAACACAAAAAAGGACATATGCAAGGACTATAGTATATAAAATTTCGATTTATCCATATAGTTTGTTTGCTTTTTTTTTGTATATTCCATGTTTAAAATATTATAGATATATATATATATAAAATGTGCAATGTTAGCTGTTAGAAGGTGTTTTTTTTTCTATATATATATATATAAAGACACTTTATTTATATTAAAATATATAAACACATGGTCGAACTCGAATATTCCTATGATGGGGAATCGAAATGGTATATATATAGAGAAATATTTTGTTTGAGCCCCCATATATAAATTTGTTGGTATAAGAATTAAATATATATATATTTACAACAAAAAATTCAACGTACATGCAGGTTATCCTATTCACTATACATATATATATATATAATGAATATTTTGTATTCGTGTCCCTTCAATTATACAAAAAAAAAAAATAAATTGAACCCAATTTTTGTTGGATTTGTTTTCAATATAGTATATATTTAGCCTTTCTACTCCTATTATTATTATTATTATTATTATTATTATTATTATTGTATTTAATATCAAAAATCATCAATTAGTTAAAGTTAAAGAGTATTCATTCATTCATTCATTCATTGGATTGTTGAATATTTTAATTCCTATATGGTTATATTACAGGATGTATGGTTAAAAAAATGTATATTTTAGAATGATATTTTAACTATATCGATAACTGTAGAGTGATTCTATATTAAATGAATCAGATGGTAACGATAATAATTCAAAATATAATCCGAATACCCTAGTTTTTATTATCATTATTCTGATTTCCAATTGATTGTGCCATATAAAACAAAGACAGACTATAGTTGTATACTTATATTAAGTATATTGAACGTGTGGAACATGATCGGTATATTTACACTTATTCTTATCTATATCTATTATTAAAAAATAATCTTTTTTATATTTATTAAAATCGCATACTTTATTGGTGAAAATTATTTCTTAAATCATAATAATTATTATCATTTTCTTATTGTTGTATAGCAGAAAATATATTTATAATTAATATGTAGAACAAACGAAAACAGAATATTATATATATATATATATATATACACATATACCACCATCAACCAGACAAATATAAATTATAATAATAATAATAATAATAATAAAATACAGTCATCCGAATACAGTCAGAGTTGTTATTCAACAGAGTGTATAATAGATTGTAAAAACAAAAAATTATAAGCATTCATATTTTATACAGTCAGCACTAGCAGAAGTGATATACTATAAAAAGTATAAATATAATATCGAATTGTGTATAGTTTTACAAAAAAAAAATGTACAGTAGAAAAAGAAAACCTTGACTTGAATTTCATTTCTCTATATAACAAACAATAAAATAACACAACGATATACAACAACGATATACAACAACGATATACGAAATCACCAACAGTGATGATAATTTTTATATTTTTATATTTCTTTTTAATAAATACCTATATCAAAAGTAAAATATTATTCGATGATTCGAGGTGTATATTTTTTTGTAAATTATTTTATGAACACTGGTTGAGCTTTATATTATTATTCAAATTGAATAATCTTGTTGTTGTTGTTGGTAATGGTATAATTTTGTATAAATAATTTTGAATAATATGAAATGATATGCGTTTAAGTTAAATGATAATATTTATTTTTTTTACTCTGTTTACAAAACAATTTCGAATTTTAGGTATTTATATTTATTTTTTTTTTTTTTGGTTTTGTATATATTCAGCGAATAAAGAAATAAAAATGTAATTGTGTTAATTCAGAAAACAGATATTAAAGAAAATTAATAGGATTTATTTAATTAATTTTCGGCTGAATTTTAATAGCAAATAACACATATAATTATTATCAAATTGAATTATATTGAATTTTCCCGTAAACTTAAAAGGGAATTTAATAATTTATACTGAATTAGATTGTTCATATCTAATTCAGGTTGTCGATTGATATATATAATAAAAAAAAATATTTTGTCGATTGGTTTAACAGAAATTGTTTTGTATACCTTAACATAGCAAAGGAAAGTGCAAATTTAAAAGAATATAGAATATTCTACAATTTCTTTTATAGTGAAGGTCAAAATAAATTTAGTTGGTCATTCAACATTAACATAACTAACTTTCGGCTGAATTCTAATAGCAAATAACACTTAAATGGAAATTTTCCATTGTATGCGATCGGTTGCTCTCATTATATTATTAGAAATTGTGTTTATTATTACCTGGACACCTTTTTGTGTAAAAAAAAACACACCGAAACGAATCAAGAAAAAAAAAATAATATGGAAAAAAGAAAAAAATTTCATTATAAAAAATACAATGAATTATAATATAAAGGACACATCAAGAATTATTTATTGTATGGATATGGATAAATTTGTAAGATATTACAATAAGAATAAGAAACCTATTGTCAAAAGTTGTGTAGAAAATAAGTAAAAAAAAAAATGTATTTAATAAAATGATACTAATGACTGCGGTAAATGACTACGAATTATACCAGTATTTCCAGTCATTCAAATTCAAAAATTTGAAAAAAGTTCGTTGCGGCATTTAAAATTTAAAAATATCGTAAATTTGTTGGTCGATTCCATTTGTTTGTTAATAAAATTTTCTATAAGGTATGAGAACGAATGCAATTAAATACTCAGGCATTCTTTATTGAATCATTTAATGCGATTGTAAATATTTCTGACTAAATATATATATATTTATATATTAATTTAGTGTAATTGCGATTTATCTATAATACATTATTTATTCTTCTAATATACATATATGTATATTAAACGGAAAATACAAACAAAAATTACAAAAAAATTTATTAATTATGCTGGAATTCAAGTTTTTTTTTTTTTTCATGACTATACTAAAATATCTATAATTGCTATATAGAATAAAATCAATAAAATAATACATAACAAATTTAAACAACATAATTTAATGATTAATCATCAAATTACGATGAATATTTACACGAAGAAAATTGCTTATTATTTGTATATATAAAATAATAATAATAATATTCTGATGCATTTTTATACGCAGAAAGAATTTATCAATATAATAACAGAAACATACACACACACACAATGTTTATTTTAAAGAATTATAATAATCTGAAATGTAGTTATTTTACAAAACAAAAAAAATGGTATTTTGAGATAAGACTAAATATTTAAAATTGTATATAATAACCATATCTGACAAAAAAAAAAACTACAATATTGTGAAGCAAACGAACGAAAAATAAGTTTCATCTGTTTCTGTTTTATGAAAAAAATGAAAAAAAAATATGTATATAGTGAAAAATTATCTATATAACAAATAAAAAATACATTTTTTTTTTTTGTTGTGTATTTTCAAAAATTAAATAAATAAAAACATATATAATATTATTTCCGTATAAATACAATTATAAATGAAAATTATTGTCAATGTATTTTTGTTTTGTTTAATTTTATTTTAATTTTTGAATAAAGTACACACACCAAAATAACACAATTAATTAATTAATATAAATAATGTACAAAATTATATGCGTGTGGGTGATTTGAATTCTATATAAAATTGACTTGACGTCGTTTCAGTGGCTTGTTCAAAAATGTTCTGTGTGTGTACGACACAAAGAGCTATATTATAGAAATAACAAGAATAGTAGAAGTCCAATGGTGGTAAGTATATAGAGGAGATGATAATAAGTGTAAACTTTTACGAAATAAATTAACTATATAATATACGTGTTTGTGACTTCAATATTGAATGTGTACAGTACATACACACTCTATATCTTTACCATATATAGACTCTACAATATATTATTAATGTATTATATTAACAGAAAAAATTATCACAATAAATATACAAATTACTGATAATAAAATATTATAATAAATAAACAAAAAAAAAACAAAAATTAGAGAACACATATTTTTATTTAAAATATTGAACGTGTATCTATACTATCTGTTTATAGATACTAAATATATATATTTATATTTAGAAAAGCTAAAACAAATTGAAATAAACCGAAAAAATTAATAAATAAATACAACAAATAAAATTTTAATAATATTAATAATAATATAGTCACATTTTTTTCTTCTTCATCGTTTTAAAGAAAAAAATAAATACAATCTTACAATTTAGAAAATTTAATATTCTTTTTAGTATATTATATGCAAGGAACCTTGTAATTTCTTAAAAAAAAATAATATGAATTTATAATTTGCATAATTACTTTTATTATATATACAATATAATATTGGTATAAGTAGAATAGAGAGTGTTTGTGTTTATGTTTATGTTTATGAAGAGAATGGCAAAAATATAAATATAATGTTTTAATAATTTTATTTGTTGATTAATTATTGTTATATTTCATGAATGTATTTAAAAAGTTTTTTGTTAAAAGAAAATCAATTTTAAAGCAAATTTTAATGCAAAAATCACGATATAAATAAAAATAAATTAAAATATTGTATGTTATTCCATCAAAAATTTGACAGAATTTATTATTTTTTTATGATTTGGTTGATTTTATATTTATATGAATGTTATTAACTTGATTTTTTATTTATTGAAATTGAAATTGAATGCAATTATGATTATGGGTGATTGAATTAACTCAAGAAAAAAACTAAAAGTCAAAAAGGATCCAAATATATTATAGGAGCAGAAAAAATATATAATTTTAATTAAAAATTTTCGACTTATTATTCATTATTTGAAGAAAATATTCACTGGATACGCTTGAAATTTTAACTGCAACAATAATATAATTATTACAGATGAAAATACGGATATTGGGGTTCTAAGAAGATCCAAAGAATTCCTTAATACGGGAAATTTACCATTTGATTTATTAAGTATTTATAACACCAATCCTAGAGTATAAATCTTACATATGGTGTACCAATTACGATACTATACAGTTTATTGAAAGGATCGAAAAGTATGTGTTTTCACTGATCAGAAACTAAAAACTATAACAAATCCCATTGAATTACTTGATCACAGAACGACACGTAAGCAGTCATGATATCGCCAAAGAACTAAACATCCATCACCAAACAGTTTTAAACCATTTGACAAAGGCTGGATACAAGTAAAAGTAAAAGCTCGATGTTTGGGTACCACATGAATTAACACAAAACAATTTAATGAACCGAATTTCCATTTGCGAAACGCTGTTTAAAAGGAACGAAATCGAGTCATTTTTAAAGCGAATGATTACAGGTGATGAAAAATGGATCACATACGATAATAATGTACGAAAAAGATCGTGGTCCAAGAAGGGTGAAGCTCCTAAAATAGTAGCAAAACCTGGATTAACACCAAGAAAGGTAATGCTGTCTGTTTGGTGGGATTGGAAAGGAATCGTTCATTATGAATTACTAGCACCCGGTCAAACCATTGATTCCGATCTCTATTGTCAACAATTAACAATATTGAAGCACGAGATTTAAAAAAAACGTCCAGAATTAATCAATCGAAAGGGTGTTGTGTTCCATCATGACAACGCCAGACCACACACAACTTTGATGACTCGGCAGAAACTGAGAGAGTTTGGCTGGGAAGTTTTAATGCATCCACCATATAGCCCCGACCTTGTACCTTCAGATTATCATTTGTTCCGGTCTTTGCAGAACTCCCTTAATGGTTTAAAATTAAATTCCGCAGAGGAATGCAAAATGCACTTGGATCAGTTTTTTGCCCAGAAAACACAGAAGTTCTACAGTGATGTGATAATGTCTTTACCAGAAAAATGGCAAAGGGTCATCGATCAAAACGGCGCATATTAGGTTTAATAAATTCATTTGAAATATATAAAAAAAATCGTTTGAATTTTGTAAAAAAAAAATAACAATACTTTTTAGACAACCTAATATATGATAAATATTACTATTTCTTAGAAAATAGTAAAATTATCCATAGAAATATGTTTGATTGAATATACGGCACCGTGATAGTTATTGCAAATATTTATTAGGGTATCATTCTCATCCTATATCTATAGGATATGTATAATAAATGTAATGTTGTAATAAATGTCAAATCTAACAACTTATTTTTAGTGTGTCAATGGAAAAAAAATAAAGAGTACAAAAAATCATCCATATATTTTTATAAATTGAAAAATATTTTATCTTTATATAACATGAAATGCAGGTAAAAAAATAAATATATTTAGGCCGTATTTTAAGTTATCTTTCATTTATTGTCCATTCAATTTTCTAATGTTTACTTTATTTTGGAAATTTTCCTTAAAAATTCATTTCTATACAATTGTTTTCGTTGTTAGTTTTTAATATTGTTATGAAAAAGGTTTAACGTTCAAAAAAAATTTTTAATATGTATTTTATTACAATTAAAATAGAAAAATTGTACCATTTGAAAAGAATATTTATTTATAATTCATATAAAACGAAAAAGGTAAATTATTTGATATTTCTTCATAATTTAATTTTTTTTTTTTCGTTGTATTTTATATGTAAATGCATATAGAATAAACGATCTCCTGATCTGAGAATTAACTTTTTAATATTCTTTTAAAAGAAATAATAATAAAAATCGAATATATTTTAAAACTGTCGTGCGGCAGGTATGATACAATAATATATAGATATAAATAGATATATAATATATAAATAGATTTCAATAAATAAATTAAAAAATTTTTATTTTCAATATATCCACAATTTATGATGATGATGATGGTGGCGACGATAAGTATGTTATATATTTTCTAATATGGTTTATTGCAACAGTCTTGAAATTTCATATATTAATAATATAAAAGATTATCATCTAGAATGTTTAACCATTAATATGTAAATATATGGCAAAAATTAAATTAAATTAAATGATATTTTGCTTAATAATCGCAAATAAATAAAAAATATATACAAAAAATACTAATTGAATAAATTAAGTGAATAATTTCTTTATTTTTAGGGAAAAAAACTTTGAACTCGCATCGCTCCGAAAGGATATATGAATATTATAAATATTGTATATAGAATAGAATATGAGGGGTTATTCTTCTATATCATCATCATCATCATCATCGTCGTCGTCGTCCTCATCGTCATTCGTTTATGTTCAAATTCATTTGTCTTACATATGTTTATATACGGAAAATGTATACAAAAATAAGTGCTTTTGGTCGGATAGATTTTCCCTGTTTTATTGTTTTGCGCCACATTTCTACCCATATATAGTTCTTTCTTATACATCGTACGTATACATGAGTATGAACAAAATACAAAAAAAAAAAAAAGGAACAAAAATAATGCAAATAAATATATAATCTATATACAGTGATGTTCGGTAAAATAGGTGTAAACCAATTTTAATGTATTTTGATTAATTTCAAATACCAATATCTATTTGTGAATCATGCCATCCATACGACAATTTAGTACTTTGTTTACCTTTATTTATCACATGAAAAGAAAGAGATAAAAAATGTTGTCATTTGTATTTCTGGGAAATTAGCTAGGAATATGCTGTTCGGTAAAATAGGTGCGATATATTTTGTTCTACCAAAAACACAAGAAAAAGTATTAATGTCCTCAATATTAAATAAAATCTAAGTATTTCGCGTACATACCATTTATGATTTAACATTTTGTCGCATGTCCCTTATTTTAAATTACTGTCTCACATCGATTTAGCATGAACTGCACCAATTTTTGGCACCTTTCTATAGAAATCGCTTCCAAACTTTTACAATTTCTTTCCCCCGTTCTACTTTGTTTCTTGAGCCGTTTTGTTGCAACTGATGTTTATACATGCTTCCACAAGTTTTTAATCGGATTCAAGTCGGGTGATTGTGTTGGCCATTCTATTTTGTTCACATTATTTTGTGGAAACCAAACCGATGCTTTGTTAGCCGTATGTTTTGGGTCGTTATCTTGCTGATATGACCATATAATAGGCATGTTTTCTTTTGCGTATGGCAACATTTCGATTGAAAGTATCCTTATATATTCCTGTTGATCCATTGGATACTTTTGAACTAAATATATCGGACCAACTCCATACCATGATGATACCAAAACATATCATTAAACTACCACCTCCATGCTTAATGGTTTTTTTTGTGTTTTGCGGTAAAAATTCTGTATTTGGTCTTCCTCTAACATGTAATTTGCCATCTGATCCATGCAAATTTATATTGGTTTCATCAGAATAAAGAATATGTCGTCATTTTTTAATATCATTTTCACCTGACCAATCACGATGTGCATGTGCGAATTTTAAACGGTGTTTAATGTGTTTCGCTGTATGCATTGGTGCTTGTCTAGCTATTCGCCCCTATGCTATTAACCTTTTTCATACCGTGCTTGATGAAATGCTTAGATCAAGCTCTCTTACAAGTTCCCTGGATGATAAAAAGGGCTCTTTTTTGTGGCAACAACCACTCTACGATCGTCATTGCTTTTAGTTTTACGTTTGTTACCCCTTCTTTCTGTGGTATATTTGAATTTTAATGCGTTGGTAATCATATTTTGGGAGCATTTCATAATTTCAGAAATATTTTTATATGTTAGCCCGGATGCTCTTAGATCCTTTATACGTTGCCGTTCAAATACCGTACAATGTGTATTTCTACCCATTGTGACTTAGAAATATGTATTTATTTAATCCGGAATGTTTCAAAAATTAAATTTAAAACACTAGTTTACCTAAAATTTATTTAAAAATTCACAAACTCACCACCAATAAATGTAATTTATTCGCAAAAAATAAATAAACCACAATTAACATAGTCCGCACCTATTTTACCGAACAGCATGTTCATAGCTAATTTCCCAGAAATACGAAGGACAACATTTTTTATCTCTTTCTTTTCATGTGATAAATAAAGGTAAACAAAGTACTAAATTGTCGTATGGATGGCATGATTCACAAATAGATATTGGTATTTGAAATTAATCAAAATACATTAAAATTGGTTTACACCTATTTTACCGAACATCACTGTATATATATACATATATGTATATATAACCTGAAAATAGAATCAATGCCGAATCGAATATATTAAAGTATTGTGTATTACATGTATGAAAAATGTTTCAACCAAATTGAATACAAATATACAATATTTTTTTTATTAAAAATGTATATCATTCACAAGACTATACGGGAAAATTACACGTAGAATCATCACTACACAACACCACCACCACCATTCACTCTCAATAATATATATTCTTTTTAGTTCTTCTTCAATATTCTACTAATAATATACATATTGTAAAAAAAAAAAAACCGAAATAAAAATGATTATGTATTTATATATTGATTTTAACAATAAATTACACTAAATAATAAAGACAATTTTAAACTATATATATATGTACAAAACACAGAAAGCCCGTTTAATATATGGTATCATACGACACACGTATAGGAAATATTACTAAATATTGCTATGTAATGTAACCTTCGATTTAGCATCAATTTGTGATCAGCAGACGAATAGAATATTGAATGGACGAAATAAAATCTAATATTCTAACTTCACATTTCACATAAATTACAATGGTAATAAAATGAAAAGCTCAAACAAAACGTATATAGTTTATTTCAAATGAAACGAAAAAAAAAATGACAATAATCTATAAAAACAGTCTGTATATAAATATTATATATTTATATATTATATACCATATATATATATTATATATAAGAATTTATATTCCATATATCTATATATTATTTTTGTATATCACATCAAAACACGCAACAAACCATTGAATGTATTTGTATATATTTATTTTTATATTTATCAAATACCAACAGCATAGTGAAAAAAAAACTGTAATTAATCGTACACATTACAATTTTATTAGATTAATTAAATTATACGATAATTAAATTTAAATAATTTAATATATATATATTGTATAAATTGACGACAATTCATTGTTTTTGGTTTATTTTTGGGTTTATTATTATAATTATGTAAGTGCAATTGTGAGACCACGTCCACAATTGGTGAGATGCGTTTGGGTTGTACATTCGTAAAATAATAAATACATTTCCAGGAATTTAATATTAATATACTATTATTAATCTAATTCTAATTCGAATTCTAATTATAGATTTGTAAATTTCCGATTCAAAATTGATTAAAATTTGAATTTTTAAAAATATCAACATATATAGTGAAAATCTTGAAACTATAAAAAAAAAGTGTAGTTTTTAAATTACCAATCCTATATTATAAATATTTTCTAGTCTAAGAACTCATTTCTATATTAGTAAAAAAAAGGCAATCAGAATGTGATGATATTCTGACAATTTTGAATGAGAACAAAATTTTCGATTAATAGAATATCAATCTTTTGATGATATTTTGAATCCTTTTGTTTGTTTATTTATTTATTAATATTCCTTCGGTATTGAATCCTTTTATATAAGAATACAATTATCTATTACAATAGAAATTCTATTCTATGATCGTATTCTAAATTCTATTGCATATGAATACATTTATTTCATATAAATCTTTCATATTTTTTTACCCATTTTTTACAACATATTATTTTGAAAAGTTTTTATTAAAGATAGAATGTTTCTATATATTATTAGAAAATAAATTCTTAATTCACAAAGCAATTTAATTTATAGTCATTTCAAAGTAATCAAAATATAATATCAATAGTCAATTGTTTCATCAATTCATGATAATAAAATTAAAAAAAAAAACAATGAAGATTATAAAAGTATTACTACTCACCACTTGAATATTACTCTGCAAATTGCCCGCCACCGTTTCCAATTGTTTTTTCTCCTTTGTTTTTACAACTCGTTTGGTTTTACTTTCGAGAACACGTTTCTGGAGTACAGTAGTTTCAATGTTTTGTTGTTTCCAGGCGGCACTATAATGTAATGTTTTCGGTAAACAATCGGTTTGATGCTGTCGATAATGATCAATTCGTCGTTTTAAACGCTCAACAACTTCTTGTTTTTTCGGTGTTATTTGATCAATTGATTGGACAGCTGCAGGATAATTGAATTGCACAGGTTGTTGTTGTTGTTGTTGTGGATGCTGTTGATGTGGCTGTTGTAATCCTTGATGCACTAAATTCTGTTGATGTTGCAATTGATTAAGTTGTGATAGTTGTTGTGGAGTTTGCTGTTGTGGATGCTGTTGCTGTTGATGAATTTGTTGATGATGTGAATGTGAAAGTTGATGTTGTTGATGCTGTTGCTGCTGCTGCTGCTGCTGCTGAAGTTGTTGTTGATGTTGAAGCTGTTGGTTGTGTTGTTGTTGTTGTTGAAGATGTGTTTGCCGATGTTGTTGTTGTTGTTGATGCTGTTGTTGTTGTTGTTGCTGTTGTAAATGAATTGGATTATTTAAATGATGCACCGGATTAACATTTACATTTGGAAACACTGGCAGACTTCCGGCATCCATACAGCCGACATTTACTTGTGGGACGCCAATAATGCGCTCCACAATTAATTATTTTCGATGTGATGATCGGTAAATGATTAAATTATATTTTTTGTTGTGTTTGTATAGAAGGAAATTTCCAAATCTATATTTATTTTTTATGAATTCTATTTATTTTTAATATGTTTATTTCTTAATTATATTTATTTGTTGTTATATGTTTATTATTATATAGAATTGATAATTATGACATTTTGTTTAGCGTTATATAAGTAAAACTAAACCGATTGATTGTTGAAATATTATCTGTTGAAAAAAGAAATAAGAATAATTATTAATGGCAAATCAATTCGAATCAAATCAAAACATTTCTACAAAATAAACAGGTAATAAATATATTGTATGGACCTGAAATAATTTTTAATTTATTTAATAACTTCTCCATTCACTATACAAGTAACATAAATACAATATCCGTCCAATAGAAACAAATAATACCAAACCGTAACTAGACGTGACACAAGAAATAATACAATGCGAAATGTTCTTCAATTTAGCGGTACCCAATTTTATTAACTGCTTTGAAAATTGCTATATGTTTTATAACTTATTCAACACAAATGGCATAGGTTTTGGACAATATATATTTTTCAAAAGAATTTCAAAGTTATTTTTATCAATAAAAATTATTTTGGCCTTTTTTTTTTTATATTATTGTAAACGTCTTTGGTAGGGTGCATAGACAAAAGCAGGTAAATGATTTTTAATAAACCAATAAAAATCGAGTATTTGTTTGGGAAAAGAAAGTATAGAGATGCATTATAATATTGAATGGACATTTTTTATAATTTTCTAAAGAAAATAATTCTTTTGGATGCCTTTTTTAAACGAAATTCTGTATAATTTAACATAATTTAACAAAAAATTAATAATTTAAGGTTTTTAAAAAATTAAAACCGGTATAATATTTTTAAATGAATGCTATTTTGTATAGAGGTATAAATAAATAAAAATAAAATAAATTCGATGTAATACATATTTCAAGATTTTTATTCATTTACTTTGAATCACATTTACATCGTTATGCCTATTTTAATATGTTTGCACATTATTAGCATCCTTTAGATCACTTAAATAAACCATATTTTTGAAATTGCAATTTTGAATTTAATTACTTGGTTTTTGAAATAAGGAAAAGATAAAATTTTCCAATATTCTCGAGGATGAGGATGCAAAAATAAAATATATATATTTATATTTAGCATTTTTCCTAAATAAATACTGCGGGTTCAAATAAATTTCAAAACCCAATACCAATAGGGAATTGTTTTGAACAAATTAGATTTTTCATAACTTCGTTAAAGGTTGACTTAAATCTATCGAAGACATAATATAAATAATTATTCAATAAGTATATGAAACAGAAATATAATATGATATATTTTAATAATATATAAACCCAAAATCATTTTTTTTTAAAGTTAAAAAATTAATTTAACACTCACTTTACTATATGTATTATTATTATTATTATTATTATTATTATGTGCTATACATATATATATATATTGGCAAATTAATAATATTGTTGAGTATATTTTCTTATGTCACTTATACCACAGCAGAAGAAAACAACAAAAAAAAAAAAAACAAACTACTAAAAACAATACACGACCAATGATTGGATCTATATTATGATTTACACATTATACAAATATGATAATAAATATTTTGTGCGATTTTCTTAATGAGGAAATGCCAATTAAATTCAATTTAAAAAAATATTATTACTACTATATTATTTATTAGTATATATTATTAATTTAATTATTATGATTATTATTTTTATATATATATATTATTTCACATATATTATAGTTAAATTTTAATTAACACAAGAAGAAAAAAAAGTAAACAATTTAGATTACTTTTAAACGAAACCAAAAAAAAAAAAAAAACAATTAAAAAAATAGATTTTCATTCATTTTTCATATCTCAATATTTATAGTGTTTTTTAATTTAATTTCGTTTTTTTTTTATTTTTCACATTTTAATCATTTTTAAACTAAAAAAGAAAATGTTGTCTTTTATAAATTTTATAAATAATTATAAATATTTAAGACAATTTTTTCAAAAACACATTAATATTTTTTTCTTTTTGGTATATTTTTTATGTATTTATTTTAGTAAAAGAAAATTGAAATATCCTTTTAGATGTAAAGAAAAACAAATTCAAAATTTTACTTTTAATTTCACTAGTAAACCTGACAACAATTGCACAAATTATTTCGATTAAACTCTGTTACTATTATTATGAAATTATAAAAATTTAATAAAAAATGTAATAACACAAAATAATAAATCAGAAATTATCAAACTTTTTATAAAACAAAATTTATTAAAATAAATTGTTTTTAATGTTCACGTATTTTTTTTTTTCTATTTGGTATATTTTATATATATATTTAATTTGAAGTAAAAGAAAATTCAAATATCCTTTTAGATATAAAGAAAAACAAATTAAAAATTTATTTTTAATTTCACTACTAGACGTGACTGAATGAACCAACAATCCAAACGGAATAATAGCATTAATCGTACTAAAAACTAAATCAAGCAAGCAAATATAATAGATGTGATGTGAGCCAAAAAAAAAAAAAAACAGATCCATATAGATTTGTTGTGAATTTTGTGTTTTATGTGTTTGTTGCACAACCAACAAAACAAGATTCCAGTTTCGCTCTATGAAATCTAAAAAGAAGAGAGTTTCAATTTAATATTCAGTCATTTTTGTTGTATTCAATACATTATAGTACATATAATATATATATATATATTATTATTATTATTATTATAATACCATCATATTATATTTTATATTATTATTAGGTAGGTTTGTTGAAAGTTTCTCTGGAAAAATATATTTTACTTGTAATATAAATTGAAAAAATTTTATGTAAAATTTTCTATTCAATTGCCAAAAGCGTTAAAATTGTGTAGATCAATAAAATTCATCCTATTTTATCACCCACTAAAACAAGGGATATATTATGGTAAATATATTATTAGCAAAGTTGCTGTTAAGGACCGTTCTTAATATACTTAATACACATGTAACCTATTCGGGTTTAGGAAAAAGTCAAAGACAAACAATGGGTGGACCAATGAAAAAAAAAGTATTACCAAATAGATGAATCTAAAACTAACTCCACCATTTACCTAAAATTGTTAAAATATAAATAAATTCATAATTGATTGGGAAGGTCGCTTAGTCTATAAACATATTCCCTAGAAATTTATTTCTAGGGAATATGTTTATAGACTAAGCGAATATGTTTATAGAAAATATTTACTTAGTCTATGGTTATATTCCCTAGAAATTTATTTTTTTGCAATTAATACCGTTTGTCTTTTAGTATATGAGAAGTTTAAAAAAAACGTATGCAGAATTAAAAAAAAATAGCAATGCCCAGCCCTAATATTTAGCTAGGGTATATAACCAGAAAATTGATTGGAAAAGGTCAAATGAAGGAAATCATTAGCTGAAAAAATTCCCATTATCATAGGATAAATATTTCTTTCTCGTTAAAACACGGAAATTTTTGAATAGAGCAACAACGTACCTAATATATGAAATATAAAATAATAATACAAAAAATATTTTATAAAAGAATGAAATATGCGATTCTGATGATGTGATCGGATGATGGTGACGACGATGATGATGGTAATGATATTCATGATGGTTTGTTGGCTGGTTGGTTGTAGAAAATGGTTAAAACAATTTTATATAGAGGGGATTTGCTTTTGGTTTTTTTATTTTTCTGTTTCTTTCCATTATATTTTTATATATACACATTTTTTGAAACAATTTTCTATATAAGAAAAAGCAATCTGCAAATCAATCGACAATATTCATAATATATTGTGTTATTTGTACACCACTTTATTAATCATGTGTATATCTCGTCTTGTGTACTGTACTGTACTGTATGTGTTTCATGTGTTGGGTTTTTAGAAGACCCGTACGAAGGACTAAAAGAATATCGAAAACGTGATTTAGAAGATGAGCAAGTGATTGGTCGAGTGATACGTGGAATTATGTTGAAAAAACGTGACTCTGACACGTGACACGTGACTCTGTGGTATAATTGATAAAATATCTAACACAAACAATTCTGACAAAATTTTGGGCCGTGGTAAATTCATTTTTAATTCTCAATTTAAAACAGTTACACAGTTTTCGTCATGCTATATTGGTCCAGTATACGACCATATATTTACTGACCACGTAAAAAACAACAATTCAGTTGTCGAATGTTTAAAAATAAATTAATCATTGGAACTTTCGTACGGGTCGAACAGCACAGCGTTTGAATGTTTTTTTTTTTGTATTGTAGATATACATTTTACAAATAAGTCTACCTTTAAATTATTCATTATATTATATAGTTCTTTTTTTAATATGTGTATATATTAAAAAAAAACAGACATTATTATTTTGAGATGTTTATTATTTATCCATATTGTTTTACTTACTGCTGCTCCTATATTATATATAATATATGGATAGAAATTCCTAATTAAATCTAATTTTAAATATAATAATAATAATAATAATAATATAACATATGATTAAATAAACAATCAAGTTTTAAGAAGATATATTTTATGAAAACAATTGCATGTGCAAGGTCCACACATAAATATATCTACATAAACTATTCAAATGTTGAATGTTCTATAACGATTAAAACCCCAATTACATGCGGAATTGGTTGAATGCTTCAAAGAATGGAAAGAACCTATCAAAAAAAAGTGATAATAATTTCCACATTTCCTTTCGACCGCCTCTATATATGGATTCACTATATATTAATTCACATTAAATGCAATGTCACCTTAACCGTCATATTTAGCATTAATAATACAATTTTTTTTTTTTTTTTGAAGTAAAGTTCAATAACCTTCTGTGGTATTTCATTATCCAGATTATTATTTGGATATATTATAAAATAAGAATTGATTCACCCTATAAAAGTTAAAAAATATTTAACGCTTAAGATTATAACTGTTATTTTTATAATAGATTAAAAACGGAACGGAATATCATCATTATCCTGGCGATTATCTCTGAATAATCTGTCGTCTGAATTCAATTGGAACTAAACTAAAACAACAAGTTATAAATTATGATATATGTGAATTGAATGCATTTTGTATAATCATTGATCTCTTATTACCCAGCATATGTAAGTACCCCTCTATACGATGATATAAATCATAGAAATTTACACAAAAAAATAAAAAATTATTTATATGTTCAATCCGAGAAGAAGAACAATCTGTATATTGAATATTATATATTTGTAAGTAATGTGTGTAAAAAGAAGAAAATTTTTTCTGATTATATGTATATATATGTGACGACGATGACGACAATGATAGTGATGCTGATATTCTGTGTGTTGTTGATTTGATATTAGAGGTTGTTTTATTTTTATGAAATTTATTTATATTGTATAGTGATATATAACATATGAATGTGTATTTGTGGATTACGGCAACGACGACGACTATGACTATAGCGGCGACGACGACCACGAACAAAAAATGATATTGGATTTTTTATGGTGTATAGAAAATAAATTTAAACTATATAGGAACAATTAATATACCATTGCATTGTTGCACCGTGTTGTTATTGTTAATTTTGAAGTTAGATTTAGTTAGTATAGCTTTTAAGAAATCATTGGTATTCAATTTTTAATTGTGATATGACGTAACTGCAATTCAAAAAATGATTGAAAATTAAACAACAAAAGGATTTACGTAAAGATAAAGTCATAATGCAATTCGTCCATTTACTATTCAGAAATTACCTCTATTGCGCTTTATATGTTTCATATAAATATTTTATGTGGATTTTCGCGGAACGTATATCTATCGCGTAAAATAGGACAATATAGGGTTGGCGACAATAAATTAATTGCATTTTTTTTTATTAACCGGAAAAAGATTTTGAAAACCGCTAGATATTTTACCTGTTTGGGATAAAAATTGGCAAGGATTACCTATCCATAGAATATAGAAAAAAGTAATTAAATATCAATATAATCCAGTAAATCGATTTCAAATAATTACCCCCAAAGAATGATGAACATATTCCAATACAAAACCATTATATGTATAATATGTCCTGGAAGATCTCGGTTCAACCTCTAAAGGATTTCATCAAGATTTCTAATATTTTTTTCATCATTAATGGTACTCAAATATGCTTTCGAACAATGGTGGAATGATTTTGATGAAGTTTCCTCAATACTAGTTCTTATTCAATATATGCAAATTATTATAATATACCGTTTTAATGTCTGTAGACAAAAAATTATTATAAAATATAATAGAAAACGGTATATGCGATTGCATATGATCATTGCCACGATACAATACAATGAAATGTAACTGCTTGCGTTTTAATGATATACGTATAGGAATATTAATATATATATATATATGAGAAAGGGTATCAATTCTCAATACAATATAAAAAAACAAGTTAATTATACATGCAACAATACATAAACAAATAGAACAATTTAATATAACTGAATTTATTTAATATGAGTGTTGATACAAAAGTAATTACTAATTTATTTCTGCAATGATTACATTAAAAACCTCTATGCAATTACAAAAAACGATGTGAATATATATGATGATCAAATATTAAATTAACTTTCATTCAATCATCACATTTTTCCACATACAAATTGTTTGTTATTTCGAATTATATGTGTACAAAACTTAAGTGCATATATCTTAAGAAGAAGTATGGTCGAGTTGGTAGCGAAGCCGCCGATTTTCAAACAGAAATCTCATATGTAAAATTACATATGAGATTTACTTTTAATTAAGGGGGACATGGTTGTTTGAATTTGTGGACAGTCGATGATGAGACATATACCATATTTTCCAGCAATGATGTCCCCCGTAGGTTTATATATATACGGACCGCGCTGGCGTTTCTGCCAGTTGTGGTTTGTGTATATATATTCCCGGGTATCCCAGTGGGGGGATACCCGCTCTACCTCCAAAAATAACTGTAAATTTCTAACGTTACAAAACTTACAAATAAGATAAAAAAAAAATAAAAACGAAAAACAACATTTGTTTTATATCGTTTTTTTTCTTTTTATATCTATAGGATAAAATAAAGGATAAAATATCTATAGGATAAAAGTTCCAACGATAGCCCATTTTCTGGAGGATCTGATATTACTTTTTTTATTAATTTTTTAATTAAGATGGAATAATGCAAATAAAAACATTGAAAGAAAGTCAATCAGGAAAACAAACAAATTAGAATCATAGGTACTCAATTAAATTACGAATTGCATATTAGAAATCAAAATCCATATCATATATACCGTGAAAAGTTCTCGATCTGGTAGTTCTTGGGCAAAATTCTAACTATTATGTCAATATTATTTTCTAATGATTTATTATGGGGAGCAAAATTGACGAAACTGCTTTACGCAACGTACAATAATATTGAAGAAAAATATTGTAATATAAAAAAACTTTTATGATTGAAATAAACTAGCTAAAAAAAAAAAACTAACAAACAAAACCAAACATTATAATAAAATTTTCATTATTTATATAAACATTAAAAATAAAATAAAAACATACACACACAAAACAACACATCAAGTCATCAAATCACATCAGCATCATTGGAATCATTGGCATCATCATCGCAACATATCCTATCCTCATCTCATCCCCATATCAACGAGTTTATCCACCAAAAAAATCCTTCATATCAATACAAATCATGTATATAATTATATATATTGAGTGTGTTTTCTGTATATTATTATATAAATGGGATATTAAGGGATTTGTTGATGGTGCGAAAAAAAAGACCTATACTATATCTAAATATGTATTTATTTTGATATGAACGAGCGTGATTAACCTTTATGGTGGTGGTGGTGGTGGTGGTGGTTGTTGTTGTTGTTTTTGGTGGTGGTATATCATCCTCGCATTTAGCTATTTATTATTATTTAATTTTTTTCATTTTGATTATTTTATATATAGTGAAATTAAAAATAATTCCATTCAAATAACACACAATTTGTTATATAACAATTACTTTATAATTTATGATAAAATAAAATGAAATTATAATTATAATTATATAGACACTATATATATTAAATAATACTTCATTTTGTTGTATATATCATCCATCTATATATATATGCATGGTATAAATAATATAGAAAAGAAAAAGGGCATAGTATCATCATATCATATATATAATAAATAAGTATATAAGGAAATTATTTTTATATCATGACGTAATTTATAATAAATTTTGCATAACTTTTTTTGTACATAATTTATATTTAACATAATTATTATTATTTCATGACGAAGTATATACAAATTAAAACGATTGGTGGGTGGTAAATTTTTGATTTTCTAAAGTAAAAATTGTATAGAGGCGACTACTGACGAGTATGATGTTAGAAAAAAAATGAATGATCAGTATCACCAGTATCACGAAATCATTCGATCGATAAAGGTTATTTCGATTAATGAATGTTGGAAAAATAAACGATATCTTAAAAAATTGACATTTTAAACATTTTTTGGACACTGAATTATGTCAGTGTTTATAATAATATAACATTTATTATTATAAATTCATTAAATCTGATGTGATGAATAAAATATTGGATAAGATTTGCTTGATTTTTATTATATTTTATATGAAAATGTTTATCTTATAAAATTCTGGGGTTGAAAATGCTGTAACAAACAGTTTTTTTATAAATTGGATCACATAATACATTGAAGATGACCTCTGTGAAATATTGGCATATGTTGCCTTTGGAAGATTGTTCCGAAATTCTAAATTTCCCAAGAATCTTTATCATATTTAGTATGTTTACGTTCTAAATACGACGATTTATTGAAAATTTGTGGAAGAATCTCCTTGAAAATGTTATCAGATATTTATAGTTAATTGAAGATGATCTCCGGTAAATATTGAACTATGTTTCCTTGAGATTATTGATTCAAAATTGAAGATTTTCCAAGATATTTTATCATGTTTAAACGTTTATCATGAAAAATATTGACCTAAATTCCTATAATATATAGCGATTTCTTGAAAATTTGTGGAACAATCTCTATGAAAATGTTATTAGCTATTTACAATTCATTGAGCTGGACCGCTGTGAAATATTGGACTCGTTATCATTTTCCAACAATTGGGTTAGTTTTTTTTTATCAAACTTTAAACTTAATGTTAAAATTTACCGAGACAAGTGAAGGTTTCAAAATAAATTGTTTACTTTCGCTTCCATATATAAATATATCAGTTTAAAAGAAATTATAGTTAATTATATAAAAATGCTTCTACTAATATACGCAACGAATATGTATATATATATAATGCCGTCATTTATAGGTTATCTGACTATTGATAACCGTAATCAGAAAAGAATAATAATATTAATAACGTTTATATTTACATATATGGTTGATACTGATAAGGAATTATAATCATTCAGAATGTTAGATCGTCTGCGGAAGGTGCGTTTTTATCATATACATAAATATAGGTCTTTTAATGATAAAAAATACAGCCTGCAATAAGAATTCTTTGTTAATATTTAACTAATTTTCATTTTTAGAGAACTCTAATTACAACAGCATTATGTTCTTTAATGGAATATACTTGAAATGATTATTTTTTTAAAATGTGGAATTCACTATCATTGTATTAATTTAGTATTTAGTATCTTATTTAGTAAAGAGTATTACTAATTACCTATTATATATGTATATATATATATATATAGAACTTAATTATATAGATTATATAGGATTAGTTAATCTTTCTAGGATTCAATTTATTCGATGCATCATAGATGATATGATAATTAACACACGACTTACACAACCATAACCTTTTTCTTTCTAAGATATAATTTTCTTCTAATAATAATTTGATGGGATCATAAAACATCCGTAAAGAAATGAAAAATAAGAACAATATGTATGCATCCATATGAAACTGACAAATAAAAGAAAACAACTTAAATGAACTTTAACTGATTGTGAGTATTATACATTTAAAACACAAAAACAAAATAACAACCATAATTTAATCGACATAAGCGATAACAACAAAACAGCTCATTATTTTCGATTGTATTTTGTTATTATTATAAGTATATCGTATATATGTATATATAATTATAATAATCATTATGATTTATTTATTATAATCATAATGCACCGCACATATGTATATGGCATGCACATATACACGGTTTATTGTAAGTATAGAATCGTTCGTATAGTCGTAATCAACTGCCTAGTAGAGGTACCCACTATCCATTTCAGTGCTAGTATAAGTGAGAATATACATTTTATATTATTAAAATTGTATATACAAAATTATATATATAGTTAGTATAAAGTTAGTATACGACGCGTGCTATTATTGGTGTCGTGGTGTCCGATTTCGCGTACGCTATAATAATAATATGTATATACGTTCACCTAATTTATAACAATAAATAAACCGATGATGATAAATAATTAACTTTTCTATTATTTATATTTATATTATTATTATTATTATTATTTATAGGTAAAAGTTTATTTAATTTATAAAATATATTGTTACATATTTTTTTATAAACCTTAATAATAACATATATTTCTGTTGAGTCTCGGTTGTTATATACAAATGCAATTGAATATTTAAATGCCAATGTACACTGATAAATGATAGGTGATTGAATCGAATTTTAAGCAAATAAAAGACATATGATGATTAGAAATAGTGGTTTGGTAGACAATTTCTAAATAAATATCGGAATAATTCAATAGAATTTGATAAATTATTCGCGTACATTTCTAATGTGAACCGTTTATTAAATGACAAACAATTTAAATCGGTTTGTATTGGCTTTTTGAAATATTTTAAGAGACAAAAGCAATACGTACCGATAGTACGTCGAAAGGCCTTCATTTAAAGTTGAAAACTATTGCCCTTTGGTGTTCTAATATATATCAAGAATTAATCTGATATTTTCAAAATTAGGATTACCGAAGTTTCAAAAAAAAAAAAAACCCCATTAGTAATGTATTCAGTAAAATTTTTCATATGGGATGCATTAAAAATCATAAAAATCTTGTAAAATTCACGGTTTCAAGGTATCAATATACAATATTATTTAAAACCCATTATTATAAAATATAGAAAGCAATTTCAAAGCAATTGCCTAACAAATCTATATCAAAATATCCAATAGAAATTTATTAATTTATTTACATTTTTCATAATAACTTTCGTTTAAATATTAAGTGAAAATCTGGGCAAACTCTCAATTCTGAATTTGAAATCGTTCCATGCAAGTTGGGTCGAATGTTTCACAGAGAACACAGAGTTTCACAGAATTTTTCGTAGATAATAAAAACGGGTAAAAACTGGCCAACGAAAGTTGCCTTGTTAAAATTCATCCGATAATAATTAAATTACCAATTGTGAATATTCATGAGAAATCCTAAATTATGAATCAAATGTACCAATTTTTCCTAGAGATTATATTTATTGTTTTTGCAAAATCTGATCACCATTTGTTTCAATGATTTTACTCTATGAAATTAATATTTAATAGATAGATTATAGATCAATGATCGATATATTTTATGGATCACTTCCCCAATAAATAATAATAATAATAATACATAATTTAATTGAAAACCAGACAAAAATGAACGCATCTACAAGGTTAATGAGGTTAATATAGAATAAATCAATGTTGGAATATCATAAAATCTAACATAGAAGAATATAGAAGAATATTCATGATACATAGTAAAAATTATGCCAAAAGCAGATGTAGTTTTATTCCGATCATCATATATATTTATATAATATCACACCTGACACATAATATTATTAATATAAATAATGCGGTTAATCAAGCTGATAAATTTTTTTCCTCTACTTATCGTATTATATTTATTTTAATTTTCAATTGTTTGATTTATAAATATACGAAAATGTGTGTGTCTGTATTATATACTTATTACAATAAGAAAGAAAACATGAAGAAATACAAATTCTCTAGTAAATTTTATACATACATGAGGATGGATTCGATGCTTCGTATATTTTACAGCTCTATATGAATTGAATTGAATTGAATTCATATGCATATAAAGAAAAGGCAATATTTCGAAAAATGACTATATAAAAAATATCCGCAATGCATCCGCTTTTAGATTGTATTCGTCATGTACATTTGTTGTACATATATATATATAATATGTTTGTTGTTTGGTGGATTGGTTAGATACCTCATATATGTACTGACTCTATCATTTAGAAAGAAATATCGGTGTATGTGCATTATTATAGAGGTGTACTATAAAAACAATCTATTTTATATCCACTACTCTGCTTATATTCATCAATGCATTGCTTGCATATACGACAACGACGACAACCAAAACGACAACGATATATATATATGATGATTATTATGTATAGAGAAAAATTTCGTAAGGTATTTTTCGTTTATAACGAAAACGTAAAAGTAAAACTATTCCATATAAAATAACTTATATATTAGTAGTAGTAGTAGCATACAAAACAAAACGATGACAACGCGAGTACTAATAAAAAATAATACATTTTTACCTACAGAAGTTACAGAACAAATGAATTAAATGGAATACCAATATATAAATATATATATATGATTATCAATATATATTGTGTATTATTAGTAAATTTGCCATTTTGTGGATTGGTAAAGCAAATACCTGTAGAACAAAAGACTCACCTACGTATGACCAGGGGAAGAAAGCAGAGTTCAATCAACCATTCCTTCATAAAATTTTGATATGAAATAATGTGCCGCAAACTAGTATATTTAACCTAATTCCCGAAACACCTTTAAATTTGTATGGGAGTACGTGGACGCAAAGGGTAAAAAACAAGTTCACAACTTTTCCCTTTTTCATCAAACATATACAATATTTGAAGTGAATTGATTGGAAACATAACCAGATATCTCCATAACCAGATAATAATCCATTGCATCTCTATATCGAGTGTGTGAAAGAAGTGGGATAAGAAAACATTTCCGGGAATGTAAGTTTTCTCATTTGGTATCCGCAATGATGTATTCAAAATTTCAAGTAACTATATTATGATTTCAACATAATAACAAACTAAAAGTTATCTGGTGGTCTTAATTGTAACAAAAAAGCAATGAATGATTTAAGAAAAGAATGTTGAATCAATAATTATTTATATGGTTTATCAAATTCAAAATATGTATATTAAATTATATGCGGAATGCTTGAGATGCGGTAGACTCTAACATCAATTTACAGTACATTTTTCAAGTGGAAAAAAAAAATTTAATCAATTTTAAATTATCAATTAGAATATAAATGTATATAGAAATGAATATTTCTATTAATTGATCCACAACTGTACAACAAATAAATACATATTTAATTATGAAACGATGTGATTATAAACAAATAATTATCTCAATCTAATAATTTTTTGTTTTATACTATCATTTATATACATTTTCATTTACATTTTATCATTTTCATATATAAAATTTTGTATACAATTTTAACTAAAATTCTCTTATCACATTCAATGTTTGTTGTATACGTACGTACGTACATTGCGTTTTGCAATGGCAAATATAAATGAAAGAAATATATATCTATATATATAGGTATATATAAAATAAATAATTTGATTAATTATTACAGGGTCCATTGGCCATAACTTAAAAACCAATGGATGAATCTGGCCGAAATCCGAAAGATATTCGGATTGAGTGCACCTTAATCTAGAAGTATGCACATTTTCGGCCAGATTCATCCATTCGTTTTGATTCAATAAAGTAATTGTTTAAATTGGCGATCGTGGACAATTTAGAATAAATCTGAATAAGGAAAATTAGATGTGTATGAATAATTAGTAAAAAAAAAAAAAAAAACGACATATAGATAAAAAATAAAACAAAACAAAACAAAACATGTGTGTGTGTTAATAACGTTGAATGTATTGTATATAGTAAAAATTTTTATCTCTTCAAAATATAAATAGATTAAAATATATTCGCGTTCATGATAAGAATATATATAAAAATGTATATAGTACATAACTTACAAATTACGATTGATTGAATATAAAAAACAAAACAAAAATATCTGCAAATTCTGTGATCCTCAGTAATATACTATCAATGTGATTATAATAAGCAAATGGATACACATTTTTCTACATTATAAGAACTTTGATTAAATGCTTGTACAACTTTTACGGTTTTCAATAGAAGTCCACCTATTTCAAAAAGAATTATTTCTATGTCATTAACATCCGTTACCGGTAAGCCCGATATCATATCATATACCAGCAATAAGCTATATCCTTTCGGACGACTCTCTAAAACCATGGATTAACTATTCAGAAATTCAGAGGGTTCTTAAGTGCATTACAAATTATTTCTTAAATATATTCAGTTAATTTTCAGGAATTACAATTCCTTGAAACACTTCATTTTAAATGTTAAATGTTTCTAAAGCACTTTCATTCATTAACCGTAAAAAATTGATTTGTTCTTTTTGTTGAAACCAAACGTTTTTTATTGATGATTATTGACTATATTTGTACACCACTTTGAAAGACAACTACATTTCATTTACATATTCTTATTTATTATTTGGGGTTATTATTATCGCCCTTGTTGGTCAGACGAAAGATGTATCTTAATGGTACAATGGGCGCATCAATAAGGACAGGTAACAACTGCACTTATGGTTTAAATGGATTTAAACTTTAATTAAAAGTATTGATAATCATAGGTTATTATAGTAATTGGTAGTTTTTGGATCACATCATCATAACAATGATATGTTTTGTAAAGTAAAACTAATTATAATAATGATAATAATTGATTGTAAAATAAAGATGATAAAAAAAAAAGTTAAATATCAATTGAGAATGCAACAATGCAACAATATTTTGGATAAAATAAATAAAAATTATAGAGAATAAAATAAAATAAACTTACCATATAAATAATTGTATTAAACGTTCAATAAAATAAATTGTTTTATTAAATGATGTTATTGTTTTTGTTGTTGTTGTTGTTTTTTTTGGAATAATTTTGGAGGTTATTCAACAGTTGTTGAATTGTTGATGTTGCTGCACCACACCACCACCACCACCACCACAAACACAAAATAATATTATTCAATGTTAAACAATTGAACAAGAAAATATTTTGATTGTTAATTAATTTTTTTTGGTAACTTTTAAAGTTAATTTACTATACATTTCACTTTTAATTAATTCTCTATATTGTTCAAATTGAAAACTTTGATGTTTGATGAACCAGTTTAATATGGAAATAAACCGAAAATTATAATATATGCCTGCAGTTTTTTTTTTAATAGCACACAATTATAACAATTTTATTATTCGCATTACGATTTTCTATTTATAATACACGTATGGGACACACGAACTCACAAATGCAATAAAATTAATTAAAAAAAATTAAACACAATTATATTGAACAAGAAGAAAAAAAAAATGATTAAAATATTAAATTAAAAACAAAATATTTATTTAATTTTAATGCGCTTATACTTTATATATTAATTATTCTGATTGTTTGATTGTGTTGTTTATTAGATGATGATAAAATAAGAATGCGGAACGAGAACATATTTTTTTTATGTTACAAGAACAGAAAATTGTTTTTTTTTTCACCGTACATACTGCGTTTTCTTTCTTTTATTGCATTGAGAGAGATCGAATGAATTTTGAATGCATTTATATTCGTGTGTAAAATAAAATAATATAAAAAAAGAAAAAAATACTACTCTATTGTTATGGTTATATTTTATTATCTCTAATTATAACTTTCATTATATTCGTTTGAATGAATTTTGTAGATTTTCGTCGAATTTATGTTTTTTGTTATGCCGACTCACAATATTTTCCGATTAGAACATTATTTTATAAATGCATTAATTTACAAAAAAAAAAAAAAACAAAATGCATTGCAATTCTTTAAAGTGTAATAAATACCCAAATAATATGACAATTGACAAAAATTCATTTGCTATTTTTCTACCATGGAACAATTTTTGAATAATCAAAAAAGCACACCAATTAAAAATACAATAAAACTCAATTGTTGTTTCTTTTCTTTATCAGAATTTCCATATACGAATGTTTTTTGTTATTTAATTTTATATCCATGCTCTTTTACACCCATTCAAACATTTAACTGTTCATTTCTTTTCTTTATTTATAACAAATTTTTTTTTTGCTTTTTTAACTGTGTTTCTAAATGTATGCGATTGAAATTATATGAACGAAAAGGTTTAAAAATTCATGTTTTTTTTGTTTTATTTATCCTTTTTTTTTTAGTTATTTACTGTTAATTGTTTAATTTCCAATTTAAAATGATGATATTTTAATGGTAAATAAAAAAAAAAACACAAAAACCCAATAGTTTTACGGTAATCAAATAAAAATTAAATAAATAATTACACTATCGAATGAAAAAAAAAAACTTTATTGATCACGGACAAAAAAGAATACTAAACATTAAGCAAGAATTCAAATACATTAATACAATAAAAAACAAAATTTTTCAAATAAAAATAAAAACAAAAATTTATCAAATTAAATCAAAAAATCAAATACTGAATACTAAAACTTTTTTGATGGATGGGGTGGAAATGGAATGGACATTGGACGACTACTCGCGAACTCAACTCTTATTCTACGAATAAATTTTTTTTATTTAAATACGAAAAAAAAATGCTATAAAAAATTATACGAACATTAAAACAACAATTTTTACTGCTATCATTCAAAACGATGACTATCTATACGCACATACCACCATCCATCCATACACATCTACAGCATACATACACTATTTGACTATTGTATGAATGAATGGTGCGCGCTCACATTTTCTCCGAATGATGATTTTATTCATAAAAATTTGCATTTTACATTTCGTATCACGTATGCATGCATTCAAACAAAAGTCAAACACACACCTCCTCATTCACTCATCAACCATGTTTTTTCTTGTTGGGTTTTTTTTTATTTATTTTTTTTTTTTGCTAAGGGAATACATTTTTTATTTATTACAGTACAGAGGTTACCAATTAATTAAATAAAAATTAAAATTGGACTAATAATAAAATCAATATGTTAATTATGTTTCATTTTGTGATTAAAAAAAGGTTATTAATCATGTGTGTACAAAAGCCATCTGATTTAATTTTAGTAATTAGTAATTAAGTATAGAAAAATTGTAACGCATTAAAAAATCAAAATGCACATTCATCATCATCATTGTCATATTTTAAAGAGGTTTTTTTTTTATTTATGGCGGTTTATATTTTGCGGGGGATTTTGTTTTTGCTTATGCATAAATTAAATTATATTTTATAATTATTAAAAAACTAAAAGTAATGTTTTTCATATCTAATGCAATGAAATTAATTAAAAGAAAATATATAATTATAGAAATGGGTTATTCTATATGAAAATGAATGAAAATCAAATAATAAAAACAACAAATTGTTGAATGTTTGCTGTGAGGTTGTGTTTAAATATTTATGTGTGTGCGTGATTTCGTATAGTAAAAAAATAAAATAAAAACAAAATGCATTTTGGAAGCGTTCGAAAGTTTAGTTTTTTTATTATCAAAAAAAGTGGCAATCGATGTATTGTAATATCATTCCCAGTAAACAATTTTAAAATACAACAAATTGTTCAAATTGTTTTTTGATCATCGAATTTGTGGATAAGAACAAGATATAATCAAATCTTGTTGCAAAACACATATTGGCGATGGCGGGTATGGGGTGAGTGTTCAAATTTTATTTTTTATTTGGTAAAATTACCAAATATTAGTTTCTATTTCCTAATATTATCATAAGAAATTTTGATATCTAAAATAATTGAGACACAATAAAACATTATTGATATTTGCTTTCAACAATCGGTTTTTGTTGTTGGCTCGTTTCTTTTACGTTTGGTTGTTTTTTACGGTTTCGTTAATTTATGGTCGTGTATGACAACAGGAATATGTGAGAACTATGTAACTCAGTGGAACTCCATTGAAAAACAACCAAAAAACAGAAAACTGTTTCATGTTTTCGTATTTATAAAAAGCCAACGCATAATTTTAAAATTGAGTCTAAACTTAGGATTTGGCTATTTCCTTTTATCCATTTTATACAACAGAATATCTTTTTTACATTAAAACATTACATTTATTATATAAGAATTTGATATTTTTAAATTTATCCCTCCTTTTATTATTCAAAATATAAATTTTTTGATAAAATTAATATGTTCATTATCGATATGAAAGAAACAAATTTTTGTTTTATAAAAGCGGAGGAATTTTGCGTGAAATGAATTTGGATATTTTTATATTGTAAAAAATATAAATCCTTATAAATTTATTTGAATTCATGAAAAACCATATAACTTTTATTTAAATTTAGTTCTTAATTTAATTGAAAAATTTAAATAATTACTATTTTATTTATTTTAAAATTATTTATACTTATTTATTTATACTTTCAATCGTATTTTTTTACTATATTCAACTATTTAAGAATTTTTTTTGATATTCAACCTTATTCCTTAATTGTATACAAATATCATTGATGTTTTTGTAATCTTTATTTATACTAATCTGGATTTAATTGGGCACAAAAATTGATTCGCGGATAATGTTTATAAAGCCTCATACATATTATTATTATTTCTTGTGACCGACAAGGAAATATGTATAATTTCGTAGACTGTTGACCGGTATATAATTTTGCTAAACTAAAATATTACGAATTTAGTAACGAAAGGAAAGGTCAGCCATATTTAAAAAAAAAAAAAAAAACAACTAAATTTAACGTTATTTATCATTCTATTTCCATTTGGTTTATTGAATATATATAAATTCACCAACGTATAAAATTAATTATACCAAATACGAAAACGGTAGTACACTAGAAAGACTCACACATTTATTAAACTAAATAGCTTTTTGATACTTGATAGCGATATTTCGATGATGCTGATTTTGAAGGTGGCATTGACCGCGACGATGCCGTTGACGATGAGTTGGCCGATGATATTGATAAAGATGCGGGTCCCGATAATGAATGCAATCTTCTGTCAATTTTGCTATCAACTTTATTAAATGTTGTCATATAATTTGTTTTACACAAATCTGGTGGTGGTTGAACATAATTTGCTTGTATATCACCAGGAATTGGTGGCAGATGAGAGTTAATTTTTTGTAATGTTGATTGTTGCCTATTTTCAACAGAAGTTATTCTATTATTCATAGTCGTTGTATTCTTTGGTACAATATCAGCTGATAAATAAATATGATCATTTTCATCTTTACCTCCTACACCGTTGATGGCCACTGATTTACGTGAATTTGATTTAAATGATTTGGTTAATTCAATTTTACGACTATACTGTTGAAGTCTTGTACAATTTAATATTATACTTAATAATACACTGAATTCAATTAAGGTCATAATTAAGCTTGAACCTAAAAATATTGTATAATGTTGACGATACCATTCATCGATTTTATCCAGACAACCCTAAATTCAATTGGAAAATATTTAAAATAAATACAAATACAATTAATATTAATCCACTTACATCCATATGACGGGATTTTTCGTATTCATGCCGTTGTAACGATTGACATATTGTTAAATTTATTGGTTTTGGATCCAAATATGAATAGAATTCATTTTCCGGATTTGATAAATGACAACATGTTAATGGTACCGTCCAATCTGGTTGACCATAACTTTGTAAACGCCACAATGAAGTATCATAATTTATATTACTGTTAATTGCACAACATTTAAATTTTGTTTGAGCTAAATCAATGGCAGCAGTTATCTATATATGTATATATATACATTTTAAACAGAAATACAAAATTGATCAGAATCCATAAAAAAAAAAATATTACATATGTAAAAGTTTACCTGTTCTTTACCAGGTACTCCATAATTTCCTTGTAATGCTTTCACCATTATCGTTTCATCTAAATTCAATCCCAAACAATGTGGCCATAATGTTATCATTAGACATGCAGCAAATTCCATTAATAATAGAAATAATACTATTAAAAAATACTAAAATATATGATAACCAAATAAAGAAATTAAATTGAAATTAAATTAAATTATATATTTAAAAAAGTATATAAAACAAATCTATTATACTAAGCTAACCAAACTTAATATACAATAATTATTAATGCATAACGCCCACCAGCCAATTACTGATGCAAAAACACCAATAATACCGGCTGCCGTTAATGCTAATGCAATGTAGTAGAAAAATGGTTGTGGTAAATTCATTAACATTTCATTTCCAGCACCTAACAATCGGGACAATAAAATGCGTTGTTCATCAATAAATAAATAAAATCCGGTTACCAAAAGTATAATTCCACATGTCTGTATTAAGTAAATACAAATTTAGAATTAAATTAAACCATCGTATACATATGTATTTATAAAAGTTCAAGTACATGTTCATTTATAGATAGATTTAGCCAAGTTTTATTTAAAATTGACAGCTATATAGAATCAAATTCATGGTTTGATTTCAATTCCTTTTTGCGTATGTGTTATTATTTAAAAACTTTGTAATTTAGTGATTGTGTTAATTGTTGAATTGTAAAATATAATTATGATTTTACTGTACAAGTGATGTATAAGTGAAAGTGTAATTCTTAATAATTATCATTGTCATATCTTTACATCGTTTGAAAAAACAAGGAGAAAATTTAGAAATCGGGTTATTTTTTCAAAAGATATGAAAAGACCATGTGAAAATATTGGGCTAATTTTCACAGACCACAGTTTTTGGCCCATATATTTTGTATCAATGATGATGTTGATTTCAAAATTTTCTTCTATGAAACATCAAAAAATGGTTGAATTTTCAAATGACTCAAAGAAAATGAAAATTCAAGGAAAAATATGGGTGTAATTTGAAAATTCAAAACTTTATTGAAATTGAATTTTCGGCAAAAATTTTGTTCGAAACATTTTTGTTTGGTGAGTATAATTAATTTATTTTAAAGTATATGTACGTTTTTACCCTTTCGTAGTCCTTAAAGTTATACAATTTTATTTTTATAACAATTGACCCTACTGTAATTTGATTTTATAAAAGAAGAATTAAACTAAAAGTTTGGTTGAAGAAACAATGAGAAAAATATAATTGATATATATATATGTATGTAAACTTACTGAAAATATAAAATTTGTAATTCCAAGAATAAATTTATGACTGAACATTTTCATAATATTCATTTTATCGGAGTTCCAAAAACGAAATGATAAAATTTAATCGAATAAAACACAAATTCGAAATGTTTTACCACTACATTATTTTAAATTTATTTTTAAAAATATTTTAGAATTCAAATCTGAATAATAAAACAATTGTTATATGATAAATTTTTTAACTATTTATATATGAATTTCACAAAATATTATAAATTTCAAAATTTGTTTACATCCAATTTTTTTAAGATATTACAAAAAAAAACCCAAAACCAAAGAAATTCGATTATAAATAAAAATAAAACATAACTTTTAAAATCGAAACTTAACTTAAATATATTAATTATATTTATAATATACAGAAAAACTTTCAACTTGTTTTTCAAATTGAAAGTTTTCTATAAATAACTAAATATTTGCTTGTTATTTTGTAAAAATATATATACCACAATAATATTTTACCGCAGAGGTTGCATGCCATTAAACTACTATCCATATATACAAAAATATATGGTAAATAATATTTGGTTGAATATATTTCGATGATGAAAATATATATATATATATATAGAGTAATTTTGTTTTAGGTGCTTTAACAATAACAAGAAGCAGGTGTTTTATAGATGCATTTACAATTACAAATGTAAAATGTATTTTAAAATAATACAATTTTTTGTATATTTATATATGAAAATATTTTTTTTACACTTTATATTACATTGAATTTTGGTTGTTTTATATATATATGAACTATGCGTATGTTGGAAATTTTATACAAATCTAATTGTTAGTATAAGTGCGCTGTTTAAAATTGAGGAAGGAAATGCATTCATCAGAGCATATCGAAAATATTACAATAAATTTATTAATTCAAAAAATTTTGTATATATTTGTATATATGTATATTTGTACAAATATGAACAATTGTGAAAAGAAAAAATTGATGGTTTTTGAACTTAAAAAGGGGTTTTGTTGACTGTCTGTATATATAGGCAAAACTATATGACGTAGATTTTTACACATATGAATGTAACAGATACATTTTGTTAATGTTCTTTAACTCTTTGCAATTAATTGGTAAAATTGCAAAATTATTTTTAAATATAATATTGATGCCTTCAAATATATTATTTATTATAGTGAATGTTTACAAAGAGTGATAAATCAGTTTGTTTGTTCGTTTGTTTCTTTCAACGATCGAATGATATTACTGATTCAAATTTTTCAATCTCATGATCTTAACAATTTCGATTTTACAAAGTCACTAGCCAATTTACAATACTATATTGTTATCTTTCTATAATTGATTTGAAATTTCAAAGATCTCCACAGGTTTGCGATTACACATGGAAAATGAGTTTTGTATTGGTTGGGGTTTTTTTTTTGCGGATTCTACCTAAATAAAGGGATGATTTTATTCGTAATCTGTTTGTTTGGTTATCATTTTCTGTTCGAAATGAATAACTTAAATATAACGTTCTTATTAAAAAGGGCTTGAAATGTATTTCTGATTTTTTCAATTCATATTAAGTGTATTATAGATTATATCTTTATATTTAATCAATATTAAATTTTTTTTTTTCTTGATGCAATAGCTCACACTTTTCATATTTTTCTTTACGCCGTAACAAAAAAAAATAATGGAATTGCATATCTGTTTTCAATTAATTTTCTTAATACATTAATGAAAAGAAATGATTAAATTATTGACACAATTGGCGTGCGGTGTCGTGTGTGTTTATTTTTGATATAGATAATAAAAGTTGTTTCGGTTGGTATAAATATAAATATCAAATTATTGGAACCTAAATATTTGACAATATATCTTTATATTATTATTTATTTTAATTTATTATCAATTTTTTTTTTTTTAATTATTAAATATTTACATTTAAAGACATATAATAGAATATCCCATCTGTGCTAATGCTCTTCGCATATTAATAATAATAATAATAATAAGAATAATACTAATGCGATAATAAAATAAAAATTAATGCTAAATTATTTCGTATAAAAGCCAAAATATTTTTGCTAATTTTATCATTCATTCAGTGTTATTTCTTAAATCAATTAAATAAATAAAAATGAAAATAATCGCAGTTTTAGCTTTCCTTGCTTTTGTAAGTATTTATTATATTTACGATGGATTATCGAATATAATCAATAAAATATGTATATATTTTGTTAATTTTGTGATGTAGGCAAGTGCTCAATTATCAGCACCAACAATTCCAACTGCACCAGCTCTAACAGATGTTGCTACTATTCTACCAGCACCAGTAGATGTAGGATCCGTTGTTCCAGAACTTCCAGCACTTCCAATTCCAGATATTGGTGAACTTATCAATACAGTGACTGGAATTTTGGACCCAATAATGTCCTTAATTAAGTCATTATTGGATGTCGTAACTGGTTTACTTTCAACACTTACTGGCCTTGTAAAAAATGTAGTATCTACAGTTACTGGTTTAGTCGGTGGTGCATTGGATTCCGTTACCGGCTTGGCTAGTGGTGCAGTAGACACCGTTAAAGATGTAGCTGGTGGTGCTTTGAATGCCATCACAGGTGGTATAGATACCGTTGCCGATACAGCTGGTAGTGTTGTTGATGCCGGTACCGGTGCAGTCGATGGTGTAACCGATTTAACAGGAGGAATTCTTGATGCCGCTACCGGTGCACTTGCTCCCGTTACTGATATAGTTGGTGGTGCTGTTGGTGCTGCCACCGGTCTTCTTAGTACAGTAACTGATTTAATCACTCCACTTATCAATATTGTCAGCGGACTTCTATCAACAATAACTGGACTTTTATCAACAGTTTTATCACTTGTAACTGGTCTTCTCGGATCCGTAACTGGTGGTCTTGCGTTATAAATCAACGAATATTTTTGAATTTTATTCAAAAATTAGAATATGTACATAATAACTGTATTATTGTATGTATTATTTTTTCAAATTTAATCAATTAGCAAAGTATGTAAATAATAATAAAAAAAAAAATATATTGTTTTCATAAATTTGTGTTATTTCTTTGCTTCACTTAAAATTATTTAATAAGTTTTATTTTATTATCACCCTCTGTAATGCTAAGTCTTTACTCCTCAGCAATCAGTCTAAATATTATACCGTTATTGATTGCTGTTTCGTAGGTAATATCATTGAAATCAACAGCGTTTGAAAACACATAACATTTACAATTCCACATAATGTGCGATTATAATCCATCATTTTATATTATATGATAAGCAAATCACTACAATTTTAATTTTAATTTATATCGCTATATGATTATATCCGTATCATATTAAAGTGAATGTTCGCTTTTTGACTGCGGTAATGAGCCAGCCCACTTAACTCTGATAAATGTTCAAGTAATTGTCTTAGAATTCCATTTAGTTGTTCTCAAAATTTAAGTTATTTATACTAAGTAAACAGTTGTCAGGAGTGTAGTTCCGAAAAATAAACCAAATAAACCAATATTTGGAGGGTCTAAATCAGCGATGGGCAAATATGTTGTTTTTTTCAAGAGTAAATCCAACACCATCACAAATATTAAAGGATTTACGTATTGGCGTTTAAAATAAAACGTTATAAAATTGTTTTCGATTATTTGTAATTTTAAATATTAATAAGTATATAAAAAAAACTCTGATATTTCATGTATATATATATATACGATAATTCACGAGGTGTACAAATTTACCCATGAGTATAGCCGTATTGAAAGATCGCTGGTCTGAATCCAGAACTTCTGGAAGTGCTGAAGATAAACCCGAAACCAGAAACTCGTATTATAATTTAAATGCAAGTGTTGTATACGTATATATGAATGGCATGAATTGACTTTTTGTAAACAATCACTAAGTCATTAAAGTTATTTCATAATAGAATGATAAATATTCTAGTATCATTGTATCAACAAACAAACTAGAACATAAATTACATATTTATATAGTATTACAAAAATGAAAAGTGTTATAAATCTTAAGACATCTTAAGAACACGTATACAGTTGTATACTTGCTTTTATTAAAATATTGTTTTTTTTTCTTATTCCTTGTTGTACTTTTTGTTGATGTTACTGCGAATAAAAAACTTCATTACCTAAAACGATCATTGCAAAATTTCACTGTTTTTATATAGACTTTTTTTTTATTTACATTAAATGTTTGCATTTATAAAAGAATATCGTTTTTTGTATATCATTAAAGTAAACAATAAAACAGACAAATGAGATATGTTATATATATATATTATTTCATTTAAATTTGAATTAAAATAAAAAATAAAAATATTTTACAATAAAAATAAATTAATAATATTTTATTTGCGTAATACATTTAACTATTTATTGGAAAACTGTTTGGAAAAATTAAATATTTATTTATTGATCTTGTGATTAACATATTCGCAGCCGGTGGTTTTTACAAACAAAAAGCACAGCAATTATATACACGCCACGTAGCTATAGAAAGGAGTAATAATTGTATAAATCTAATACAATATTAATGTAAATAGAGTTATTAATTTAGTCATCTGCCGGTTTGCTAAAGGATTTAAAAAAACCAAATAAACAGTTTATATATATATAAAATATATAAAAATTCAAAGGCACACTAAAAACTCGATGCCAGGTAAACACCTGTAACAGGGAGCGCTGGTGGCCAGGCAGTGAAGGGTGAAATTTATCACCAATCATCTCCCCTCATAAAATTTTAATATAAAATGATGTACCAAAAATTATACAATTAAAAGTGAATAAGAAACAAATTACATTATATATATATCATAATTTGTAATTACATCATTTTAAGGATAATATTCTATTCATGAATATATCCGCAAATTGATAAAATCCGAAACGAACTCCATCCATACATATATATATATATATATATATAGCTTTAATTTCTAAATGTCTTTATAGACAAACCGTAGTAAAATATTCAATAATACTTTGAACTCAATTTCTTTTCATATCCTACTATATAAATTAACAAAGTATCTATTTTTGTAATTTACTTTTGTGGTGTATGAATGATTTAAAGAATCTAATGAATGACTTAAAGAATCTATTAAGGAATGTTATTATTTGTATCAACATAAGACATAAGACAACCAATTTAATCAATAACGAATTATAAAACCGCAATATATCACAATGAAAGAATTCACTAAAAATCATTTTCTGTTACAAATCGCATCAATGGAATATCATCACGTATACAAAATTACAAGTTTCCATTTGTAATTAACAAAATTATAATGAAAATGATTAAAAAGATTAATTGAACCAAATTTAACAATTATCTCATATATATAAAAGTTAATTTTTTTAACTATCGTGTTGATCTCAAAATTCATATATGTACACTTATAAAAGCACTTATAAAAGGAATGCTAAACCAAAATTGTGAATACTTTCATTTTAATAAATGTTGCATTTTGAAAACAAATACTCGCTTTTGGGTGACCTGATAAAAATGCACCTTTTGCCTATCAATTTATAAGTATTTTGGGGTTTTTTATAGTAGAAAGTAGGATTAAAAAAAAAACAAAATAAATTGGGAAAACCATGTGTGTTGTGGACAAAATGCCAAAGAATTACCTCTTCAAGATATCTGCATTTTCTTTTTGTCATTTAAATTTAAATTAAATATAATTTAGTACGGATCCTACATAAAAAATACAATAAATGATTTGAAAAAATAAATAAATATAGGTTAAAAAAAAAGAAATTAAATTTTCAAAAATTATCCATATAAAATGCAATTTTAATAATTTCTCATCAATTAGCATTTTTTGGTTTGTTTCTAATATATGGTTAAAAAAGAGTGTTCAATAAATTATAATCATCATTCATCGATTTACGAAAAAAAAAATTATAATTTATGATCACTATCGGTTTTGTAATTTTTTAAGTAAACTTTTATGAGGATCACAACACAAATATAAAATTTTCATTTAGTTTTATTTCCTGTACCGAATTTTAATTAGATATTCGGATATTATATTTACATTTTTTTATTTAGATTTTATTATTAGATTTAAAAAAATGTAATTATTAAAATATATTCATTTTACCTGGGCTAAATTAATACATAACACAAATAATTAATTAAAATTTATTCAAAGTTTATTATATTATATTGACGTTTTTACATTGACGCACTTGAATTCACAATATTATTATTTTTGTAAAATTCTATTTGTTTTAATGTTTTAAATAAAATGTGTGTTTTATTTTCTTTCTTTTAAAACAATAGTATGGTCCATTCGATTGCATCTGTTTTATTGTTTCCATTGAAAACTCATTTATATTTATTTATTTATTAACTACACAAAAATGTGATAGGAATAGAATTCTGAACTGAACAATTTTTGGTATAAAAGCCGAAACATTTTTCTATTCTAATCATATTAAGTTTCTTAATCAAGTAACAAAGTATAATTACAATAACAATCAACTAAAAATGAAAGTATTAGCAATTTTCGCACTCATCGCTTTTGTAAGTAAAAAAACAAATTTATATTTTTATATTCTTTAATCACATTAAGGAAGGAAAACATATTAAAAATTGTTGAGTGGTTGTACAAATAATATAATAATATAATAATTAATAGGTAAGCGCTCAAGTACCAACAACAACCGATACAACCGCAATCGTCCCAGTCGTACCACTTACAGATGCAACCTCAATTACTACCGCTTTACCAACCACTGATGCATCAGCTTTACCAACTTTACCAGCCACTGATTTACCAGCTTTACCAACCACTGATTTACCAGCCGTTTCAGATGTAGCATCTCTTGCAGATCTTTCCATGTTAACTGATTTGCTCGATTCAGTCATCGGAACCATCACCGGACTCGTCGGAACCTTAACTGGTTTACTTAGTACAGTTATGGATCTCGTCAGTGGCATTGTATCAGGTTTAGTTAAGACTGTAACCGATGTTGCTGGTGGTGCAATCGAAACAGTTACAGGTGTTGTTGGTGGTGTTGTTGGCCAAATTACCGATGTTGCTAGTGATGTTGGTGAAGTAGTTGGTGGTGTAGTTGATGGTGCAATTAGTCAAGTTACCGATACAGCTGCTGGTGCAGCCGATATTGTTAGTGGTGTAGTTGGTCAAGTTACCGATGTAGCTGCTGATACAATCGGTTTAGTTCAAGATGTTGCTAGTGGTGCAGTCGAAACATTAACAAATACTGCTACCAGTACAATCAGTTCAGTTACTGGTGGTCTTTTAGGTGGTCTTAAACTTTAAATAATGATTAAGAAGCATAAATAATATTCATTTAAAATGTTTATTCAAATATTGTATTATCTATAAAAAAACAATTTATAAATAAATTTATTTCATCAAAAATTACAATAAATATATCAATGGATTATACATTTTAAATTAAATTTCTATCTGTATTAATTTTCTATTTGGAGTTAGGCATGCATTTTTTGTGATGATAATATATTCGCAAAACAATGAGTACTGATTGATTCTGATCAATGCATGGTGATGGTGATTATTAGCAATCTGCTTTTGATTTCATTTATCCATTCATATATGATTTTCTTAATATTGAATAAATATATTCTAATATTTTTCATAATCTATTTTTCATAATCTTTCATATTTTTCATTTTTCAAATATATTCTAATATTTTTCATAAATGTCCTTAATTTTTCAATTTTCAGCCTACACTCTCCATTTAACATCTCTTGCGATTCTCATCTTTCTATTACCTTAATCATTACCATTTTGCTGTTACAATAGTATCATTTCCCATTATGTTACATATTGAATAGAATATTTTTGTTCTATATTCAAAATGACACATCAGAGTTTTATCACAAGAGAATTCATTTCACCCTCATACACCTCTATGATTCCTCTATAGGCAATAGTCATACATAAAATACCTTTGAGAATAAACTATTTTTAATATAAAATTTAAAAAAATGAATGTGATATGAAATGAAATATATGAAATAATATGACAAATATGACAAATATGACAAATATGACTTATTATTAATATGACATTAAAAAATATCTATTTATGATGTTTCACATAATGTTTATGTGAAAAATTAAAAGTTTGCTTTAAATAATTTGAAAAAAAAACTCATAAAAATTATTTTAAATTCTACTTTGAAAACATCAGACATCACTCGAATAGTGGCTTTTTTCTATCATGATGACAATTAATTAAAAAAGAAAAATTATCTAAATAAATCAGATGGTATGGAAATTCTATTGATAACCTGATATTTTTAATTTTGATTATAGTAACTTCGAAACATATAGGCATTATAAATGATATTTGTGTGTTCATGTAAATATAATAATACTATTTAGACTAGACTGTATAATATTATTTGGACAATTTCATTCATAATTAAAATATTAAATAATAAAAATAAATCATTTTTTTTTATATATTTTATTGAGTTGGTTGTTGCTGAAAAAATGACGACCACTTTTTATGAATACCAATAATATTTCGCAACCATTTTGATTAGAATTTCTATCCAGAACTTTTAATACAATATTTTATTTCACGTCACGACTCTGTTTTATATTATATATTATGTGATTTATCTTGGGTATAAAAGCATCCAACCTATCTCGCCAGTCCTTGGCCGGGAAAAAACGGTCTAATCTTTTTGTAATTTAAATCCATATGAGGAATCGGTATCAAATGAATGAATATCTTTGGTTATATAATGTGGCTATGACCGGTCCTAAGATTAGCCTACTTTCATATACACATATACACATACTCAATTATATTTAAAACAAAAGACCACAAATTACCTATCATATCAGTATAATGAAAAAAAAATAAAAAATATAAACTATTAACGATTTTAAATTGGAAAATCGTCTGTTTGTGCAGATTATGAAATCATAGTGTATTATTATATTGTTTTTATATAAGTAATTTATATATAGATAGTTACTATATTTATATACAAATCCTCACACTGAATCCATAAAAAATCAATGGAAAGTGATGTTTAGGGGTTGAAGTTTCCTATTTTCCCTATATATAATGTATATTTTCTTTAGTTGATGGGTACCACATTTTTCACATTTTTTTCAATTGTAAGCGATATTTGGCCGATTTGATCAAATTTTAAATTGGTTTATTGTTCACGAAAATTTGACGACATTAAATATAAATAAAATGCTATATTTACAATTTGTGTTTTTTATTCTATTTATTTTTTATTAATATATTTTTGTGAATATATTGATTTGGATGCTGTGACGCATTCAAACCATATTTTATTATTTTTTATATTTAATTTGAAAATAAATGTTTATATTTTATCTGGTGACAAACAATAGTATCACATCTGGTTCATTGTTTTGTGTTGTTTTTTTTTTAAATTGTTTTATATGATTCGATAAATTATACGTCACATTCATCATATGATATTTTAAACAAAATAATGCAAGGAATATTTTAATATATTTTTTTCTGAGTATAAAAGGCGTAACATTTTTCTAATTTAATCAGAATAAGATTTTCTTTGCAACAAACAATCAATTTAAAATGAAAGTATTAGCAGTTTTCGCACTCATCGCTTTTGTAAGTAAAACGTATTTAATTTTAAATTCTTTAATCAAATTAAATAAAGAAAACATATTAAAAATTGTTATTGGTTGTATAAATAATATAATAATTAATAGGCAAGCGCTCAAGTAACTGTACCAACAACAACAGATACAACCGCAATCGCACCAGCACCAGTTACAGATGCAACCTCAATTACTACAGCTTTACCAACCACTGATTTACCAGCTTTACCAACCACTGATTTACCAGCTTTACCAGATCTTTCCATGTTAACTGATTTGCTCGGTTCAGTCATGGGTATCGTCACCGGACTCATCGGAACCTTAACTGGTTTACTTGGTACAGTTATGGATCTCGTCAGTGGCATTGTATCAGGTTTAGTTAATACTTTAACCGGGGTACTTGGTGGTGCACTCAGTACAGTTACAGATGCTGTTGGTAGTGTAGTTGCTCCAATTACTGATATTGCTGGTGGTGCTATTCAAACTGGTACGGATGCAATTAGTGGCGTTACTAGCTCCCTTTCTGGTGTTACCAGTGGATTAACCAGTGCAATTCCAGCTTAAATTGAATATGATGCATACAAACATATCTCTTGCATAAAAAAAATTGTTTTTTAATGTATCCGAACTATTTTTGTGTTAAAACAAAATGATAAAATTTAATGAAATATTACAATAAAATTTTTGGGTATACAAAGAAAAAGAAAAAAAAAACAAACAGATCTATTATTTATTTATATTTTTTTAATTTGATTTCTTCTAACATATTTACAAGCATTCCTTCTATAAATAAGCAATGCTTATAACTTAAGGGAAGAATTTGTATATACACCGCTTATTCATATGTAATGTACAAATTATTTGGCATTATACAATTGAAATTATTTTATATTGATGAGTGAAGCGAAATAAAAATGTATATTATAATTAGAAACTATAAAAACTCTGGGTCTGAAATAATATACGCAAAAGATTGCTGAGGGTGTTGGATATACGATCTTTAGGAAACTTGTAAATGTTTGGGTATTATTTGGTAAAGTGGTATAAGTATCCTTTCCTATATCCAATTAGGTTTTTATTTGTTATCCCTAAATCTATACACAGAGTGTTTTGATGACCTGTATCCTGTATCAATAAAATGTTACTTTATATTTTGCAATTTAATTTCCAATAAATGTTTATGCGGAGCTGTTCGATGATTAGTCGATTAATTTTATTTGTATCGATGTATTTTATTCAAACTATTGATAATAATTAATTTTTATACATTTATTTTCTATATTGAATGAGTTCAAATGTATTTTTATGAATCATGTGAAATTTATTTTATTTTGTTTATGGCAAATATATTTGTTTTTTATTTTTATTTATATATGTTCAGGACATAATTACGTTCATTTTCCAAATGATTTATGGTTTTATTTATTATAAATTTTATATATTGTACATTCTATTGATTTAATTCAGCAAATGTTTATCTTTTAGTGTCTTTATTTAAAAAAAAATTCTCTCCGAACCATTGACATCGGTAGATATTTAATTTGATGGCTTTAATATCATAATTTTAGATTGGTATATAGAGCCAACTATATATGACGCATTAGTTATATATCATTAAAAAACATATATAAAAAAGCCTAAAAGATATAGTTTATTGGGAAATTTGAATTGTCTAAATCATTCGGATTATATAATTTATTTTGCTATATTCACACTTTCACAGCGAAGTCATAAAAATTTAATATCTTTTATGATTGTGATTTTGTTATTGATTTTGCTATATAATTTTACTACACATATATATATTAAATAACCATTTTTCCTTAACAAATCAATGAAATAAATATTTTCTTATGAGAAAATAATAAAACTATTCATTATTTTGTGTTATATTATATATTATACGACTTACCTGAGGTGCAGTGACCTATATAGGCATCCAACCTATCATATCTATTGTAAATGATCACGCGCCCTGTCAAGTCCCAGGTCGGGAAAAAAGGATCTAATTTTTTTGTAATGTGAATTCATGCGAACTTTGTAACCATTCATTGGGATCGGTATCAATTGAATGAATATCTTTGGAATAATGTGGTAATTACCTGTCCTTAGATTAGACCAATTAGACTAATTTCATATACATCCTCATTTATATTTATAACAAATATCACCAAATACTTATCATATTAGTACAACTGAAAAAAAATATAAACTATATTAGTGATTTTCAATTGGAAAATCGTCGGTTGTGCGGATCATGAAATCATAGTGTATTATTATATTGTTTTTATATAAGTAATTTATATATAGATAATTACTATATTTATATACACCCTCACGCTGAAATTCATCAAAAGTCAATGGAAACTGATGTTTAGGGGTTGAAATTTCCCATTTTCCATATATATAATGTATAGTTTCTTTAGTTGATGGTTTCCACATATTTTCACTTTTTTTCAATTATATGCGATGTTTGGCCGATTTGAGAAAATTTTAAATTGGTTTAATGTGAACGAAAATTTGACGACATTAAATATAAATAAAATGCTACATTTACAATTTGTGTTTTTTATTCTATTTATTTTTAAGTAATATATTTTTGTGAATATATATTGATTTGGATGCTGTGACGCATTCAAACCATATTTTATTATTTTTTATATTTAATTTGAAAATAATTGTTTATATTTTATCTGGTGACAAACAATAGTATCACATCTGGTTCATTGTTCTCTATTGTTTTTTTTTAAATTGTTTTATATGATCCGATATATTATACGTCATATTCATCATATGATATTTTAAACAAAATAATGCAAGGAATATTTTAATATATTTTTTTCTGAGTATAAAAGGCGTAACATTTTCCTAATTTAATCAGAATAAGATTTTCTATGCAACAAACAATCAATTTAAAATGAAAGTATTAGCAGTTTTCGCACTCATCGCTTTAGTAAGTAAAACGTATTTATTTTTAAATTCTTTAATCAAATTAAATAAAGAAAACATATTAAAAATTGTTATTGGTTGTATAAATAATATAATAATTAATAGGCAAGCGCTCAAGTAACTGTACCAACAACAACAGATACAACCGCAATCGCACCAGCACCAGTTACAGATGCAACCTCAATTACTACAGCTTTACCAACCACTGATTTACCAGCTTTACCAACCACTGATTTACCAGCTTTACCAGATCTTTCCATGTTAACTGATTTGCTCGGTTCAGTCATGGGTATCGTCACCGGACTCATCGGAACCTTAACTGGTTTACTTGGTACAGTTATGGATCTCGTCAGTGGCATTGTATCAGGTTTAGTTAATACTTTAACCGGTGTACTTGGTGGTGCAATCGATACAGTTACAGGTCTTGTTGGTGGTGTAGTTGCTCCAATTACCGATATTGCTGGTGGTGCTATTCAAACTGGTACGGATGCAATTAGTGGCGTTACTAGCTCCCTTTCTGGTGTTACCAGTGGATTAACCAGTGCAATTCCAGCTTAAATTGAATATGATGCATACAAACATATCTCTTGCATAAAAAAAATTGTTTTTTAATGTATCCGAACTATTTTTGTGTTAAAACAAAATGATAAAATTTAATGAAATATTACAATAAAATTTTTGGGTATACAAAGAAAAAGAAAAAAAAACAAACAGATCTATTATTTATTTATATTTTTTTAATTTGATTTCTTCTAACATATTTACAAGCATTCCTTCTATAAATAAGCAATGCTTATAACTTAAGGGAAGAATTTGTATATACACCGCTTATTCATATGTAATGTACAAATTATTTGGCATTATACAATTGAAATTATTTTATATTGATGAGTGAAGCGAAATAAAAATGTATATTATAATTAGAAACTATAAAAACTCTGGGTCTGAAATAATATACGCAAGAGATTGATGAGGGTGTTGGATATACGATCTTTAGGAAACTTGTAAATGTTTGGGTATTATTTGGTAAAGTGGTATAAGTATCCTTTCCTATATCCAATTAGGTTTTTATTTGTTATCCCTAAATCTATACACAGAGTGTTTTGATGACCTGTATCCTGTATCAATAAAATGTTACTTTATATTTTGCAATTTAATTTCCAATAAATGTTTATGCGGAGCTGTTCGATGATTAGTCGATTAATTTTATTTGTATCGATGTATTTTATTCAAACTATTGATAATAATTAATTTTTATACATTTATTTTCTGTATTGAATGATTTCAAATGTATTTTTATGAATCATGTGAAATTTATTTTATTTTTTTTATGGAAAATATATTTGTTTTTTATTTTTATTTATATATGTTCAGGACATAATTACGTTCATTTTCCAAATGATTTATGGTTTTATTTACTATAAATTTTAAAAAAATTAAAAAAAAATTCTCTCCGAACCATTGACATCGGTAGATATTTAATTTGATGGCTTTAATATCATAATTTTAGATTGGTATATATAGCCAACTATATATGACGCATTAGTTATATATCATTAAAAAACATATATAAAAAAGCCTAAAAGATATAGTTTATTGGGAAATTTGAATTGTCTAAATCATTCGGATTATATAATTTATTTTGCTATATTCACACTTTCACAGCGAAGTCATAAAAATTTAAGATCTTTTATGATTGTGATTTTGTTATTGATTTTGCTATATAATTTTACTACACATATATATATTAAATAACCATTTTTCCTTAACCAATCCATGAAATAAATATTTTCTTATGAGAAAATAATAAAACTATTCATGATTTTGTGTTATATTATATATTATACGACTTACCTGAGGTGCAGTAACCCATAGGCATCCAACCTATCCTATCTATTGTAAATGATCACGCGTCCTCGCAAGTCCCAGGTCGGGAAAAAAGAATCTAATTTTTTTGTAATGTGAATTCATGCGAACTTAGTAACCATTCATTGGGATCGGTATCAATTGAATGAATATCTATGGAATATAATGTGGTTATTACCTGTCCTTAGATTAGACCAATTAGAATAATTTCATATACACATCCTCATTTATATTTATAACAAATATCACCAAATACTTATCATATTAGTACAACTGAAAAAAATATAAACTATATTAGTGATTTTCAATTCGAAAATGGTCGGTTGTGCGGATCATGAAATCATAGTGTATTATTATATTGTTTTTATATAAGTAATTTATATATAGATAATTACTATATTTATATACACCCTCACGCTGAAATTCATCAAAAGTCAATGGAAACTGATGTTTAGGGGTTGAAATTTCCCATTTTCCATATATATAATGTATAGTTTCTTTAGTTGATGGTTTCCACATATTTTCACTTTTTTTCAATTATATGCGATGTTTGGCCGATTTGAGAAAATTTTAAATTGGTTTAATGTGAACGAAAATTTGACGACATTAAATATAAATAAAATGCTACATTTACAATTTGTGTTTTTTATTCTATTTATTTTTAAGTAATATATTTTTGTGAATATATATTGATTTGGATGCTGTGACGCATTCAAACCATATTTTATTATTTTTTATATTTAATTTGAAAATAATTGTTTATATTTTATCTGGTGACAAACAATAGTATCACATCTGGTTCATTGTTCTCTATTGTTTTTTTTTTAAATTGTTTTATATGATCCGATATATTATACGTCATATTCATCATATGATATTTTAAACAAAATAATGCAAGGAATATTTTAATATATTTTTTTCTGAGTATAAAAGGCGTAACATTTTCCTAATTTAATCAGAATAAGATTTTCTATGCAACAAACAATCAATTTAAAATGAAAGTATTAGCAGTTTTCGCACTCATCGCTTTAGTAAGTAAAACGTATTTATTTTTAAATTCTTTAATCAAATTAAATAAAGAAAACATATTAAAAATTGTTATTGGTTGTATAAATAATATAATAATTAATAGGCAAGCGCTCAAGTAACTGTACCAACAACAACAGATACAACCGCAATCGCACCAGCACCAGTTACAGATGCAACCTCAATTACTACAGCTTTACCAACCACTGATTTACCAGCTTTACCAACCACTGATTTACCAGCTTTACCAGATCTTTCCATGTTAACTGATTTGCTCGGTTCAGTCATGGCCACCGTCACCGGACTCATCGGAACCTTAACTGGTTTACTTGGTACAGTTATGGATCTCGTCAGTGGCATTGTATCAGGTTTAGTTAATACTTTAACCGGTGTACTTGGTGGTGCAATCGATACAGTTACAGGTCTTGTTGGTGGTGTAGTTGCTCCAATTACCGATATTGCTGGTGGTGCTATTCAAACTGGTACGGATGCAATTAGTGGCGTTACTAGCTCCCTTTCTGGTGTTACCAGTGGATTAACCAGTGCAATTCCAGCTTAAATTGAATATGATGCATACAAACATATCTCTTGCATAAAAAAAATATTTTTTTTTTAATATATCCAAACTATTTTTGTGTTAAAACAAAATGATAAAATTTAATTAAATATTACAATAAAATTTTTGGGTATACAAAGAAAAAGAAAAAAAACAAACAGATCTATTATTTATTTATATTTTTTTTAATATGATTTCTTCTAACATATTTACACGCATTTCTCCTATAAATAAGCAATGCTTAAAACTTAAGGGAAGAATTTGTATATACACCGCTTATTCATATGTAATGTACAAATTATTTGACATTATACAATTGAAATTATTTTATATTGATGAGTGAAGCGAAATAAAAATGTATATTATAATTAGAAGCTATAAAAACACGTCGTCTGAGGTAATATACTCAAAAGATTATATCATTAAAAAACATATATAAAAAAGATATAGTTTATTGGGAAATTTGAATTGTCTAAATCATTCAGATTATATAATTTATTTTGCTATATTCACAGGGGAAAAAATAAAACTATTCTTTTGTATATATTATATACATATATAAATGATTTATTTATTATAAAAAATGTTTCTTTTTGTTTTTGAATAAATTCAATCAATACAATACTTATTTAAGTTAGGCAAAAAATATATCGCGCAGTTAAAACAAACAGATATTTATTATATGCCTGATATATAATTATTTTTATAATATTATTATTGTTAAAAACAAAATAAAAATATCCATTGCTATATTAAATGTGCCGATTACGAAATTATGTACATTTCCATTTTGATTCCATCAAACTGAATGACATTGCAACAAGTATAAGACCCAATAATAAATAGGCACAACATGCATAAATTTGTAAATCAGAACCATAAAATGTTCGTTTTGGTATTGTATCACCAAAACCAATTGTTGATAATGTAACAAAACAAAAATAGGCCCCATCAATAATACTCCAATTTTCCCACAATGAAAAGATTACCGTACCAATTGATACATAACATATTAATATAAATATAATTAATATGATTGGTACTTTTGATTGAATTGAAAGTTTTTGTTTGTTCTCTTGGTGATGTTGCTGCTGCTGCTGATCATGATTAGTATTATAATTATGATGATGATGATGATTATTGTTAGAATATATATGATTCATTTGTGAAAAATTATTTTCTTCTTCATAGATTTCCGTGGTAATGTTCGGTATTGAATCATCATAACAATTATCATGCGATTTTGATAATTTCCGATGATGATATTCAATATTTTGAGTTGATTGTTGATTTTCAATTGATTGTAATCGATTGGCATTGGTAATAAGAAGTGGTATACGAGATGGTGTTCCATGTGGAAAACTATATATTAAAAAAAAATTTATATATATATAATAAACCTTTTTATTTTCACAAATATCACATATATAGCGTTAAATATTTCTGTTTTGAAAATTTTAATATCATATACTATTGTATTTTGTTAGTTACTACAACCGAATTTATGATATATGATAGAGTAAACAACATCGAATAAGAATATAATTTTATGAAGCATAAATACAATGCGAAATAAAAATGACAATTTATATTGTAATAAACGTATATAAACATGCAAAGGTATATATGTTTTATGAAATGAATGTTAATTACCAAAAAAGTATACATTAAAATTAATGTTTTGCAAAAATTATCTAAATGATAATGCTATTTGGTAAATATAAATATATTATAGATACTGTATATACAGATTTTATATATTTAAATGATTGTTGTTCATTTATGCGTATTTTTTACACGTAGGGTGGTAGCAGAAATTATAAAAAAATTTTGTAACGAAAAGATAAAATTAATATTTGTTTATCAAATCGGTAGTGAAAATCATAAAACTATATCATATATAAATTCATTAAAAAACGAAAAATCATTTATTCGTTTTTGTGCAATCAAAGGTATTGGTTTTATTAAACCACTGTTTGGGGTATGAAATTAATCCTTTGATTTAATTAGAAAGGATTCCAAAGTCAAAGATTGCATTTGAATATTAAAGAAAAAAATATATATAGAATTATACCGATTATTAATTTTAGTAATTTACACAAAGTATATTGGTTTTTTTAGAAAATTATACAGAATTTCTTTAAACATATTTATTATATACAGAGAATTTCATTAAACAAATTATACAGAGAATTTCTTTACGAAAATTTCAAGAAAAATTATACAGAATTTCCTCGTGAAAATTATATAGATTTTAATTAATTATAAATAATAATATAATATAATAATATACTTACTAAACGCGATTGTATTCATCATCATCGTTTTCACATTCACCTTCAAGAGGCACACCACCACCCCCATTATTTTGGTTATTATCTATGATAATATTATTTTGCTTATTATGATTTTCACAACAATTTTTACTAATTGAATTTGTTGTGTTCAATTGTGAATTTTGACAATTTGTATTATCATATTCATTTAGTAATATTTTCACCTCTTTTGGTAATGGTTTTGATAAAATTTTACAGTCAATATCTAATATATAGGTATCGTATATTATATGTAGAAAATTAATAATTTTGTTTATTAGCTACAATTATATAACTTTAAAATTATTATTAAATTTCGATGAATAATGTCATAATTAAATAATATACTATTATAGATTTTTATATATTAATGTACTATAATGACCGTTCAAATATAACATTTTTATTTTGAAATGGTTATTTTTTGATGAATTTCATTCAATTATGTTAAACAAAAAAGTATAGAAAAAATGGTTTTTGTATATTTTTTTTTAATTAATATAACAAAGAAATTTTAAATATTAAAATTGTTTTATAAATTTGTATATGTGTCTTTATTGAATTTTCTTTTAATACCCGCTATATTACTTATCGAACCGATTTAGAAAAACAAATCAACAAATTATGAAATTAACCGGTAGAAGGATGTTGTGTGTTTTCGAACGATAAAACCAATCATTTGGTTTAAAAACTCGCATTTTTTTTATTAATTAAAAATAAGCCTTTGTTTAATTTATATTTTAACATATATAGTTATCATCTAATTTTAATCAATTTTTTATTTCTATTTTTTTCGTATAGATTATTTATATATATTTAACAAACAACTAACTGCCTGCATATATACGAGTATATTTTCTGTCCAGTCTATGCTTTTATGAATGAAAAAATACTGAATATTTCAATACAGGTGAGTTATTTATATATATATATATATATATATATATATGAAAACATTTTTAATTAATTTTTTAATAATCAGTGGCTTTTATTTTTGTGGAAAGTGAATATATGCTTTTTTTTTCTATATATGAATAAACATTTTCGGGTGTGCGTCTATTTTGAATTTAACTAATTAGATTTTTCCATATTTTCATTGTGAAATATATTCATAGTAAAAAAATTAACGTTTTTTTTTTTTGGTAAAATGAAAACTATTTTTTAATTTTCATTTTTTTGTTCAATACAATATTCATATGTCATATAAAATTAAAAAATATTCAGATTTCAAAGTATGTATTTTAAATGCATAAATATAAAATATGCCCGGAAGGTAAATATAATAACAATAAATAATGTGGATAGATTCATAGTTGTATTAATGATTGTATCAATCCTATATATATATATATATATAGTATATATAATATACTATAAATATATCAAATATACTATCATACTATATGCACTCAATGGACCAATAAACTACAGATATAAAAGTAAATGAATTCATATATATATATATATTGTATAAATCTGCATAATATAAATATATATTTATTAGACATACCAGGATTAGTTGCATTATTTAATGATTGTGATGTTGATAATTTATCATCGTACAATTGTATATGATTATTATCTTGTTTTAAATAATCATTATGATTATTATTATTATTATTATTATTATGTTCATCATAATAATATACATGATGATTATTTGATTGCAATCGTAATGGTTTAGAAAATATTGGTTTTTGATGAATTATTTGATTTTGTTGTTTATTATTGTCGTCGGACGATGTTGATAAATGATTTATCGGTATATATGTATTTATATTATTATTGTTATTATGATTATTATTATTGCTATTGTTTACATTCGATGAAATTAACATAGTCGTTGTTTTATTCTTTAAATTATTTAATTGATTAAATGATGTTGTATGATGAATTATCATACTATTATTCACTGGATACTGTTTATTATTAATTGTATTTGTATTTGTATTATTACATAATTCATTTATTTTAAAATTTTCTTGTTGTCGCTGATTAATATTTTTCAAATGAATGCAATGCAATGCATTTGAATTGCATAATAATTGACAGGAATCTGCGTTGATAGAGCATTAGAAAAAAAAATTAAATAATAATTTAAATAAGAAAACTGTAATTAAAATTGTCAAATAATTGTAATTGTAAAATAAAAAACATAAATTTGCGGGAGGGCATTGGATTACCGATCATGCCGCTCATTATTAAATTAAAACGTGTAGCTTCATATAACTTTAGTTTACTCAATGTTCTGTAATACAAAAAAAAACTATAATACAATTCTTCCTTGACTGCGTATAGACTTTTAAATATACATATGTTTATATATAGATAATAGATAATCCTAATAATCCGTTCTGTTTCTATATAATCACGTAAAATTTGCGATTAAGAGGTTTGATGAAAATTGGAAAAATTTGTTTTTTTTTTATCGTGAATGATAAATCAACTAAAATTATTCATTACCTTCAACATTATTACAATTGTCAAATATTCGCAATTTATTTGTATTACTGTATGCGTCATCAGTTGTCTGAAAGTATTTAAATATATGAATAATATATTATTTATCAATAATTCTATTAAATAAAGTATATACATATATATATATAATATACTTTTCGATTATCATTAACCGTTGGCCCATTTAAATGTTTATCATTTTTATGAAATTCTATTGTGGTTGATTTAGACATTAATATTCCTGATGTCATTTTACTGTACGAACACTGTAAGGCCTCGGCAAACATTCCGCCAATATTCGATAGACACATTAACATTAATGGTACGCCGATTATTGCATACACTATGGTAAATAGTTTTCCTTCAGAAGTTTTCGGTGTTACATTTCCATAACCTATAAACAAAATTAGTTCCATTTGTAATCTGTATTATGTATATGAATAACATTAATTTGTATTTATCCTAATTTTTAATTTTTAATTTTACACAAGAGATTGTCAGAAATTAAATAAAATTTTATTTGTCTGTACTAATTTGATTGAATACAGAAATGTATTTTCATTTTTATTTCAAATTAAAATGTTATACTTGGTATAACGTTTTTCTATAAAAAAATATGAACTTAATTTCAAATTATATGTTTTTCTATTGAAGATAAACATAAGAATATAAATTATGTCACATTTTGAATGATTTAGTCTGCCGAATATTATGATTATATGCACTGACCGCATATATACAGACAACTTTTTCCACATTATGATTTTAGCATTTTTTCATTCAACATTCTCAACTATATGTCATATCAACCATATTCCGTCTGCCATTTCCTATTTTTGCATATTGTATATATCACATCAAAAAGAAAAAATAAACAAATAAGTATATATTTCTATTTATTTATTATTATTTTTTTATCTAAAAATAAAAAAAATAAAATAACTCCAGACAATGACTGCACTTCAAGTTTCAAGTTACATATATTTTTATTATTATTTGTTATTTGTTTTACAATTATTCAAACATTTACATTTACAATGTCGGTGAATATTTTGTCGTATTGTATAGAGATATTTTACCTTATCATTCCGTTTTTTCTTTTATATATTTAAAAAAAAAACGTTTACCCACCGACGATTGGTTTTTAGAGTCTAACAATCGGAAACATCCTTCTGATGTTTGCGTTTCATAATTAATTGTTTTTGTATGGTGTATTGGCTGTACGAACCAACTGTTTGAGAAAAATGTATAATACTGCCGGAAAATCGGTGTGGAAAATTACAATAGTAAACAAAATGTTATCAGCCGGATTCAAAGCTCTAAAATTTTGTCAGAATTATATCTGGGTTGTGTTTTATCACCGCAGAGTCATATAATATCGTATTAATATACAATAATAATATATGATACATTTATGTTTATGTAAACTTAAATATTTGAATGAGGATAATATAATAGTAAAAAAATTTCGTAACATATGGACAAGTGTAACATATTTACAAAAGAAATAAATAAATAATTCATAAGGAATAAACAAAAAATGTACATAAGAAAAAATATAATAATAATAATAATTGTTTGATTTTCATTTATTTTTATTTTTTATATTGTATATTTTGTCAAACATTTTCTTCTTCATTTTCACCTATATATGTCGAATGAATGACGATGAGAATCAAGTCTGTGGAATTCAAGTCTCAAGTCTGTGGAATTTAAAATGGCATTAAACATTAAACGACAACATTCCATTACAATAATATAAATTTGATATCCCTCTATCTATATTACATTCAAAAGTATTTTTCGATTATAATTTACCTTACGTTATTTTATTACTAATGTATAATGTATAATTTTTAAAATGTATATACACGAAATGAAAGAAAAATTTATATAATCATCAAATGTTTCTTCTACAATACCATAAACCTTTATAGGATTTTGATTTTTGGCATATGTAAATATAAAGAAAAATATATAGTAATTTTTTTTTCGCATAAAATTTAAAACATAATATAGAATTAAAATATATGAATGTTTTATGAATATATATCCTTACCGATTGTTGTTATAATAGTAACAGAATATAATAGTGATTCGCCAAATGACCAACGTGGTGGATAACGATCGTCCATTGTTTCAATTAATCCGTCTTTTGTTGCGGCTACAATAGAACCCTCAAAACGTCGTAGTTGGTCATGCACCAATAGTGTCCAGTTACGTTCATATAATACATTTAATCTTTCTGTAAATAAATATCGTAAAAATAATACATTTAGGATTATATAAAAAAAAATATTTTAAATGGATTATGTATATATTTTACATGTATATAATAAATATATAAAAGCATTATATATTCATATTCTATTTAGAAAATACGTTTTACTATTTTAAAATTATTTATGTATATATGAAAATGTAAATGTAAAATATGTACCCATATAAAGAATTATTTTTCTCACTTTTAATACTATATAATATATATATAAAGATACAGGTAGAACTCTATATAACTACATCCGAAATCAGACATAGATAGTACAGTCATAGCTGTATGTTGCGATTCTATAATGATGATACGAATCCTAAGTCACTATATGATATTTTTATTTCGAAGTGTTCGTTCATCTAACAAGATGAATTGTGAATAGAGAAGACAAAACATTAGTTTCGCTTGATACGGACAGAAAAGTGATAAAAATTGTGTTGGGAATGAAAGGCCTTAATCTGAAAGGGAGTTATTTTTAATTTGGAGTTTTTAATAGAATCAAGTCCGTTTGTCCGCTTTATAATTACAATATTCTTAATGCATCACATATGGGTATATGGGTATAAAGACATATGGGTATATGGGCTTTTGTATATAGAAAATTATATATTAGTATACGGTAGATGAATAAAATCTTATCCGAATGAATATATTAATCGAACTAAACATATTGTTCATATTCAATGTTCTTCTATTTACAGGTAGTATAGATACAATATTAAAGATATGTGTGTCCTTATACACATATTAAAATATATACCTAAATTTTTAAATTGCTAAATTAACTTTATATAATATACAAGTTTTTTTTTTTATTTTTATCGCATATGATTTTCGTCCCCTTAAAACTTTTTATGTATAAAATACATATTTTCTATAATTATATATGTATTTATACCCTATAAATATTATTTATTTATCTTTATATATTTTCTAACTAAAGGATAATATTATTTTTATATTTAAATTATACATATATTATTTTATATAATAATTATAAATAAGGGTTTTCCATCATCAAATTTAAATCATATTACAATAATATGAAAAATAACAAATTTATATTGGATTATATTATATTATATATATATATATATATCATATATATATATCATATATATGCATATAGTGATAGAATATTTTATATTGGTATATAACTTTTCATAGAAAATACTTTTTTTATTTTGTTTTTGATCCCTTTTCCCAATTTATGCGAAAGCAAATGTATTTCGTTTTTAAATACATATATACAATACAGATTTTGTTATATACACGCTATATAGGTCCGGTCCTAACCATGCTGGTGATTGCGATTTTATATTGCTATGTCTAGATAAATTACCATAGTAATTTCCATTTAATCATTTTGATTAAATAACGTTGTGGTCTATTTTAATGAGTTATTTATTCTCCCTATATAGAGGTATATTTCTAAACAATAAGTACACATAAACAATCTTTAAAGTTATCCTTAACATACGATTTTTATTTCGAGGACTTTTACAATATATGCTAATGGAAATTATGTATAATTATCTATGGGAAATTCTATATAATTTTATTAGGATATTCTCAAGAATTTGTTTAATGAAAGTTTATTTTCTATAAACGAAATTTTATACAATTTTCTATTGGAAATTTTTATATAATTTTTTATTATAATTTTTGTTTCATTATATTAAAAAACCTCATATGGTAATCTTTAAGATAGAATTCTCAATTTTTTAACATAAACGGGTTGAATATTCCCAAATGTGAATAACGACCGCTGGTTTAGTTTGTACCATGCGGCAATCTTCATTTGAATCGCCTCAGTGTTTGTTATATTATATTGTATATGTAAAATAGTTCAAAATCTCCATTGTATTAAATTATTGTTATATATTTTTGCGTAATCTGTTCATCATATTTATATAGAGAATCGGGTTAATGGCTTAAAGCAATTGGCAAAAGATGAAATCGCACTGATGATATTCGTATGTCTATTTATGTATCTGTACTATGTGTATGCCCCTATACAAAATGTATACAATAATGTAATATACATCACATTATGTGAAATTTATTTAGGATTACAAATTGTTATATATATATACTCGTCTATTATGAATTTATAAAAATGATAAAAAAAAAAAGAAATTTTGAAAATCATTGCACATCAATTACATATAAATATATATACTATATTATATATAGACTTTCACAAAAAAAAAAAAAATCTAAATAAAAATACATGTTTACAAAAATATTCACACAATATTTTTATTTATTTTTGGTTTAGTCATTGTTATAATATTAATATATATGTATATATAGTATATGCGAATGCATCCTAAATATTTTAATAGTATATAGATAAAAGGATATAGAAGTGTCGAAAGTGTCTGTATATATATCTATATATATATATATACAGCTATATAGGCGAGAGGAAAAATACAAAAAAAATAAAAACAAATTGTGTTTTATTATACCACATTTAAAGTAGCACACAATGAAAATGTAGAAATAAATGCACAAAAATGTTCATTTGGTTGGTTAAATTTGTTTTTTGTTTTGTTTTAGAAAATATGAAACTCGTTGTTGAAAGAATATAAAAAAAACAAGTTGATTTTTCATTTTAATATCCTTTTTCTGATGGATTTTTTTGAGCTTTAATTTGTTTACATTTATTTATATAGGATAGGATTTCTTTTTATATGGGTATTCAATCCGTTTGATTACTTTAGCTTGTTACGCAGTTGGTTTTAACTTTTTTGATTAGGTTATAGTTTTCTTGTATTTATTATTGTAATTTTTTTGTGTTAATATTTATGGTTCCTTTTTAAAAAATTGAATTTTCTCAGAAAATTCCCATGGAAACCATATAGAGGTGATGTTAGGACATTGGAAATTATTTTTGTATGGATTTTCTTACAATAAAATCTTGTTATTGTTGGGATTGCTATATGAAAACTCTATATGGCTATTAGAAGATTTTTTATCAAATTATTACATTTTTCGTTATGATTTTCTACAGAAATTCTTTCAAATTTTATTCTATTTGATTTTACCGAATGATTAATTTCCCTTCACTATGATTTTCTTTTGAAACTCTATGTTTTATTTAATAACTCTATATGTTTTTTGAAAAATTAATATAATATTCTTTCTTTCGGTGTAAAAAATTTATAAAAAAATAAATAAAATCTCACCTGTAATTATCCATAATTCCTTTAGACAATCTTCACGTGTTTTTCGTATTGACATAATATTTTGTAATTCTTTTGGTGTTTCAATAAATGAAAATATACATCCACCCATAATTGAATAGATTATAACTAAAATGAATAATCCAGGTGTTGAAAATATTATACGTAAAAAAATATGTAATAAATAATATTTTTTTTTTATTTGAATTGTATTATTTGTAGTATTATAATAACAATTATTTATATTATCATTATCAACACCATCAACACAATTGTTATTATCCATATAATTACAATTATCATTTATATTTATTTGATCTTGTTGTTGTGGTTGTTGTTGTTTTTGATTGCCAATTTTTTGTTCAGTATTCGACATTGTTTTTATTTTATATACATTTTATATAAGGAAAACATTTTTTATACACATAATTATAATATTGATATGATTTCAATTTGTTGATAATATCACAGCTGAATATATACATAATTATTTGTAAATAATATTTATACAATATGGTGTTTTATATGCGGATGGATATGTTTGGAAGATATATATATATTTATAGATATAGATGAATAAATAATAATATATTGTTTTTTTTTTTTAAATAAAAATCATCAATTTATGTATCGATGGTTGAATGATATATTCTGTACTAAAAAAAAAATTGTGTTTAATTTAATTTTATTTATATATAATATATTAATAATAATTTTCATTTGTCAGTTATCTATCAATATATATATATATATTAAAACATCTGTTTTATTTATTAAATTAAAATTACTTTTCAATAAATTATATATATATATATATATAGTTATGTTATATATATTTGAAATTATATTTATTTTAACTTTACACATATATATATATATTTTGTATATGCATATATGCGTTAATTACCGATTTTATATAATATTTATTTATATCATATTTGCGTACCAATTTTGTAAATTAAATATTTATCTATTATATATATGTAATATGTTTGTGTGATGGATTGAATCAATAACTAATTAATTTTTAATTTAAAATATTTTTCTTTATATATATAAAAAATTGAATTGACAATGAGTAAATGTTTGTAAATTTTATAAAATTATAGGAGTTTAACAAAAAATAAAAAATGTATAGCTTATTTGTAATAAAATTCTTTTGGACTTTTGGAGCGGGGTAGTAATATTATGCAGGTTCACGTAATACATTCGTAATACAATTTAATCAAAAAATTATTCAATAAAGATGTTATAAATATTTGTACTATGTTTGTTTTTGGTATTCGTTGTCTTTTTGTAGATTTATTACATTATGATTTATTAGATTTATTCTAAAATCTAAACTGATCTAAACCGGAAAGTACAAATTGTTAATAAAACAAATTTTTTTCTATATCATATTTATTATAATCGCACTGATTTACATACTGATAATTGAACTTTATGTATATAACAATAATGAATTACTATTTGGGAAATGCAATGAAACAAATTTGCGATTTCCTTCTATGAAATATTAAGAATTGAAGGAATTTTCTTTAAATTATGTGCAAAAAAACCGAGGGACATATGGATCAATCTTTTTACGAGGTACCGCTGTGATTGTTATCTAAATTTATGTATATATATATAACTTTAAAAAATACGCTTTTCTTTTATATATTTTTATATAAGCGCAAAAAAGCAAAGCATCATGGAAAAATATAACCTTTTATACACTTTATATATTTATACCCAGCACGACAATAATAACATGTATTATTATGTATATCAAATAATGTAAAAATAAATGCTTATATACAGTTTTTTTTTATTTCATTTTATTTTTTATATATCAACAATCAATTTATATACTTTTTTTTTTACTTTATCATAAATTGTATATATATATAAATGTATATTATATAAAGTAGAGAAGAAGGTATTATATAATAATACAAGAATAATAATAATAATCATAAGTTCTATATTATATACATAAAATGTTGGGAGATTTTTATAACCATATATATTATATATAGTACTTCTATGTATATAAATGCAGAATAAAGTGATTTTCATATATATATATATAAATATATATATATGTACATCAACCATCCATAATATAAGATATTGCAAAACGAACGAAAGAAAAACACAAATTGCTGACTCTATTAAATTTTTCATAATATTATTATAACAATTTTTATTTTATTTTTTTTTTACCATTCATTATTACATTTTAATGATTTATTCTATAGCGAATTTGATATTTTGATAATAAATACGATTATGTTGTTGAACATAAAACATAATTACATAAAGCATATATATTAAAATAACCTATCTGAAATTTTGTTTATCATTTACATTTATATAGAATTGATTATTTTTTTTTTTTTATTATTATTGTATATGATTTTGTATTTATTATTTAAACAACATCTTCTTAGTTCTTGTTCTTATATATGTATATCACCGCATATCACGTTTACATTTTATTATTATATATTATCCTCTGAAGAATTCTATATTATATATATACCTAATATTTATTTTAACTCCATATACATAAAGGAAAAAATGCAACTTTAATTAAAGTTTAAAATAAAAATTAACTTTACATATATCTATAAAATTATATTGTATAAAGCTAATAATAAAAGTACTGCAGTATAAACATATATATACGTATAAAAAAAACTATGACACTTCTGTTTCGCAGTTGTACTCTTAATCAATATAATATATATATAAGAAGTCCTTTATTAGTTAGTTCTATTATATACTAATTTATTTACAAGGATTTTGTAAATTTCAATGTGTTTATGTGTTTTTTGTTTCTGTATATAAGAATAATTTAGATTTTTCTTACTCATTTTTCTTATAAAAAATTTTTAAGAGTCTCTTCAATTATCTTTAAATATATATAGTTTTATAAAATGTTGTTCTATATATATATCATTATTCTTTTTTGTGTTATACTTTAAGATATTAAAAAAAAATTAATAAAAATTTATTTGAAAATGGATGCGTTAAAGCATTCCTTTTTAGGAATGAGAATATCACAAATTAAAAAAAAAATAAACACAATAGAATGCATAAGGATTTAAAACAAAGCTAAACCTCTTATAGAGTTACCAATCCATTTAATTTGAGGGGTTCATTGCAAATTTTAATGCTACTCTTTATCTATAAATAAAAAATGAATGAATAAATATAATTAATTTGGACCAAAAACTGCTTTTATATTATACTTATTTTGTTTTGTTGTTTATTATCAGTTAAGGATTACTTAAGTTATCCAAAGGACTAACTGAATTTTCTTAACCATGTCCCATCTTCCCGTAAACCTTTTCCACCAACACTGAGGTACAAATTCTAAATATTTCAAATATAAGTTCAAACGCTATATGCTCCAATAATTCGTTTGTCGATTAATTACTATTAATTCCATTTGAATCGTTAGATATATGAGTGTCCACCGTTACAAAATTCATACCATGAGTACTGTATTATAAAGTAGGAAACCAAATGAGTTGTCATCTTAAAACGGTAGCCAATTAAACCCAGATATCTAATAAATCTATATAATTCACTTTATATTTTTTTTTAAATTATACAAAAAGATTTGTTAACATTATGTTTAGATAAACACAACAAAAATTATACAAATTTTACAAGTTATTATATATTTTAGAGGGTGTGTGACATTAATATTTTATAAATATGAATATCACATGTTAAAAGATAAAAATTATAATGTATAAACAAAATTTATATAATATAAAGGACTATAAATTATTCAACCGCATTTTATTTATATAGACCTAATATTCTTTATGTATATAACATAAAGATAGACCATATAAATTTTAATTATTTAACAAAAATATAATATAATTTGTAGATATATTGTAATAATATATATATATATATATGATGATATGCCAAAGACCATTCCTCTATAACTCTATATATATACGCATTATATAACAATAAGTTTTTGTTATATTATTATTAATACATGTATATGATAAAATTAACATAATATTACAAACTGTATTAGACTGCGTCCCTTTTTTTTTTGACTTTATTTATGTTTTGTATTCTTCTCTATACACACTATTTATATAATAATGCCTTAAAATAATATTAATTATACATTATCATATTATGAAAATCAGTAAATAATTTTTATTATTTATTTATATTTATCTATATGAAAGTTTCTTTTCGTTTAACAATAACAAAAATCTGTTTTTATGTAAACAATCTAATATCGCTGTATATATATACCTATATCTATTTTTATATTCTAATGCAGATAATATATTAATGATCTTTTGAATTAATTACAAAACCATATCGTTCGTATATATATATATATATATATATATATAATGAAATGAAAATGAATATTAATATAAATATATGGTAATTTTCTGAATTCTATGGTATATATAAATAAAATTGTGTGTAAACATTTATTTGGTAAAATTATATATATGAAAATATAATGTAAATATGCGAAATGTCGTGTATATGTAAAATACATAAATATTTATGACAAAGGATTTAGAGATAGTATGCAGATAATAATAATAATAATAATATATGAATGTATAAAATCTAAACAAGTATATAAAATGTATAAAAGAAAAGGTATATATGAGCTTCTATGTAATATATATATATAGTCATTACTATAGTTTGAATAACTATCGCACCGCGGGATATATATAAATACTATATAAATACTCTTATACGAAATCTCTGCTGATATGTCCTTTTTAATTCCATATTTTCCACATATATTTTATATATTATCATTTGTGGAATCGCCTAAATGAACATGTAATCACAATGGACGATCGAGGTTACATAAAATTTAGTTAAAGTGTAATTTCATTAAAATCTGCCCCATAAGTAACTGAATCATAACTAAATCAAACGTAAAAAGTGACTAAACAAAAAACAAAAAGACTAAAAAACAACAGAAAATAAAAATAACAAATTTTTTTAAGATGATTTTAAAACAAATTGAATTTTATATGTTTTTTTTTTTGTTGTATTAAATTAATTGCCAATCCAATCTTTTTTAAATAAATGTCAAAATCAAATAATAAATAAAATAAAACAGGCCATTTTATTGTTTTTGTTAAGTTGAAAAATTTAACAAACAAAAATATCTGATTGTTAAAATGATCTGATAAGATTTTATATATTTTTTGTTTTGCTTTTATTTTTTTTTTTCGTTTATTAAAAGGGCTGCTGTAAATGCTTTAAAGATTTACTTTCGCATCTGCTCTTAAAGATATTTATATTGGTATATAATATTTTAATGAAAATTTGTTTTATGAAAATAATGTTCGTCAAAAAAATAAAATCATTTTCCTTTTTATATTTCTTTTTAATACATAAACAATTTTTTTTTTCATTCTTGTGTATATTCTTCTATATGGCTAATAAATCAAATTAATAAATCATATCATATTTATAAAAGAAGAGATATTTTTTTCTATTTTCAATTTAGAGTATTAAAAATATGAGTATGATATATATTATATTTTATATATCCGAAAACAAGAAGAAATAAAAGAAAAATAAGCTGATTTCCATATAAACATTATCAAATATATATTTATAATATGTATATAAATTGTAAAAGGCCATCCAGTCGGCAATATATATATATATATAGATTTTTGATATTTGAAACAAAACGAAAATCATTAAAATTTATGTAAAATATTAACAAGATCGATTATATTTTACATTATTATATTTAAAAATAATTTATTGTTTAACGAATTGTCTCTGAATGTTTATGCTTTACCAGAATATACATAACAAGGATAAAAAATATTTCCTATTTGTGAAAAACAAGGCGGATGAAAATATATTGATCCGGGAAAACATTTCACTATAGATTGTTAAATGAATGATGTGATATTTCGAAAGGCACACCTATATAGTTATAGCTAATTTATGGAAAAAAAACTCGTTTTAAGGAATACGTAGTAAATTTTCCGAAAAATGTGGAAAATCCGGAAAAATTTCTGATATTTTATAGAAGAAAATTTGAAAATCACCCCATTTGTTCAAAAGATATAGTCGTTTTTCCAAAAAGGGTACTTTAACATTATTTTCCCACTTTTGACCGACTGTGAAAATAAAAAGAAAAATTATAGAATTAACAAAAATTGAACAAAATTTTAGTTACACTTTAGGTACACCTTTATTTTTAGGTACGATTATCAATAATATTAGGAAATTTTGTCACGGACTGCCCTTGGATTCTCTGTACAATATTTTTACATATATATATATATAGAAATCACAATTGATTTTCCTAAAATTCGTAATTTTAATATATTCTATTAGTGTATTTTTTTTATGTGTATATTATATATTATATAGTGTATTTTTATTAAATAATCATGAAATAAAAAAACAAACCAAACCATATGGCTAGAATAAATTTATAAATGTTTATTCGCAGTCATATATTATTATACAAATAATCGCAGTATAAATTCACCTATATATCATATATGAGTAATATGAACTTCTTTTATATAAATGTATATATAGTAGGATAAATATAATAATATGCATATCTAGCATATATGTGAAATACTTAAAATAATATATTTTGACTTTCAAAAGAAGAGGATTCACTGCCGAGTTCAATTTCAATGACAAGGGATTCCAAGAAGAAATTTTGTTACTTACTATATACTATATATATATATACACATAACCAGGTTAAGATATATGAATAGGATATAAAAGGATATATAATATTTATATATATACGTGAATACAATATTCAAGTTGGATATATCAAATAGTGAATTACAAATAAATTGTCATTTTAAATTTAAATTCATTGTAATATATCATTGCGTATACATATATTTATTTATTATATTTTTATATACATATATGTTATATGCAACTTCGTTTTATAGCGTAACCAAATATGGAAAATGTACAAGGATTTAAAAGCATCCGATATATTGTATAGTAAATTGTTTTATCAAAAGGTATATATATATATATATACAAATATTTTACATTTCATTTAAATGTATATATCATATATATATATATATATATATAGGGATCTCTGAACAAAATCACTGGATGTCTCTGAAAAAGGATATAAATGTATAAATATACATTTCGTATATGTGAAATGCTAATAGACTTGATTATAAGATTTATTATTTATAGTTGCCTATTTTATTTATTAGTTTTTTGATTATGAATAACATTTTATAATTTGCATTTATAGGTTTTTGTAACATCAAATTCAATCAATTCTAAATTTAATATTAAACAATATTTTTCCAATTTGTGTTATTTATCAACATATTAAGTTTTAAACGTATGAGTAACGCCAACAAGAAAATTCTAAATTCACATCTCAAGTATATATATTGTTGATAAATAATTCCCAATTGTAGAACTTCTTTTTGATACATTAATCTGAAAATGATATATAATTCTTTTGTGTAAAATATTCATTTGATTTTGTAAATTATTAGATGTTCATTCTTATTTATAGAATCTCACTGTTTAATGCCAATGCTCAAATTGTAATCTGATGCAATATTATATTTTATATCGTATATATCTATATAAATATAAATTATAATTAGATTATATTTTTGATATCTATATATAATAGTTTATAATATATTTTCGATATATGAAATGTATTATTGATATTATTTTACCATTGTAGATATACGATAATTAATAAAATTTATTGGATTGTAAATAATTCATTCGATATAGATATCTATATATATATATATATAAATGTATGTTTTTTCGAATTATCACAAATAAGCTTATATTATATATACTTGTGGAAAAGGATGTAAAGGATGTGACTCTGTGGAATCGACTCTGTAGTTGATAAAAAAACTCCCACCTAAAACCTCTTATTAACCTTTTTCGTGGGTCGTATGTTTGAATCCTATACAGAAGACATAAATTACGTTTTGTGTGCTTTCGAATCTGAATTTTCATACAGAGTTGCATATCTTCTCACACGGTTAGCTTTAATTACCGGAATCATGGAAGCAACAAATTATGCAATCAACAACAGAAGTCGGTTGTCGTACGATAAAACACCAACTTTCGATTGTAAGCGAAAATTATATCAAAAAATATATGATAAGGATAATATGATGATATTTATCAAATGTGCAAAACGATTGTATATGTATAAATATAAAGTACTATATAGGTATATAATAGATATATTATATATATTTTAAAGATATGAACGAAATGAGTGAGTGGTTCAGTAATTCATTAATTAATTTCCTATATACATAAAAACCATTATCAATAATTGGATAAATAATTGGATATAAAGTAATATATATATTTTTAATTAATTAAGAAGGTAGAAAATTAATTATACTACAATACTTCGAGGGTACATTTTTTTTTTGCAAAATCAATTAATTTTTGAATTTAACTTTGAATAACAAACACAAAAAGGTATATTTACAATTTATTTAAGGATTAATGAAAAATACTTATTAAAAGTGCTTAAAATAATATAGTTTTTTTGTTTTGTAGAAAATAGAAAATAGAAAAACAAAAAGGAAATGATTTTATCCTGGAAAATTTTATTTTATTTAAAGTTCAATATACAAAAAAAATTAATAATTTATTATATGCATAACAAATATTGACAATAGATGTTTTTTTTCCGTATATGGAAAAAAAAATATACAAAATCAAATATTTGTATATTTATTTTAACTTCATCGCCTTATTATAATAACAAGTAATATTTTTGGGTGTAATTAATAATATATTTATATTTATAATAAAAATAATTTGTAAGAATATTCAAAAAAAAGCAAATTGAAGAGAAAAACAAAGAAAAAAATAAAAATTTGTAATATTAAATTTATTTTAATACGTGAAAATATTCAAAATATGCCCTAAAGCACATTTTTTTCTCTCTATATTTTGAAAAAATATAACTTACAATTTATTTTGTATTTGTAAACATTTCAACAAATATAATTTTATTTTTTTTTGTACAATAAAGTATAAAAATAAAAATGTTATAAAATAAAGTTTAAAAAAGAAAAATTAATCAAAAATATTCATGTAAATATACGCACATACACACACACACCCGCCCATATATAGAATGTCCAAAGGGTATATTTATAATAAATCATTTTGTAAATTTCTATTTAATTTCTATATATAATATATACATTTAACGTATATTATGGATATATAAATATATATATATTATGAAAAAGGATATTTATTCTGTTCAAACAAAAATATGAATATATATAGAATTAATATCATATAATGAAAAATTTCCATATATTATTTATAAATACATAGTAGATGTTTTTTGACTTTCATTACATAATTTTTTTTTTATCGAATTTACTGTAATTACATTTTTCAAAACATTTTTCTACCGAATTTTATGTGACGGCAAATATTTTCTTATAAAACAAAATATAGTCTATGAATTATACGCAATGAATTGAATCAAATATACGAAATTCAAGAACCTGTGATAATGAGAAAGAAAATAGAATACGAACAAAAATTGATAACTCTGAAGTAAAACGGAGTGCAAAGGTAAAGAAAATCAAACGATAATTTTGGTTAATCCAAGAATTCATAACGCTTTTCGATTCATTTATATTAACTATAAAATGTTAAAATTTATCTCGACCAAAAATAATTAATTCTGTTTTCCCTTTTTGACAAATACGACGGGATAAAAATCATACAGAAATATGACTTGGTTCAATTATACAACAGTTATCAATTCAATTACAACATTTTGCAATTCAAAATTCAAAAACCGCAACATGCAATTAAATTTCAGTTCAAAAATATTGTAATAGGATTGAAAAATGTTAATATTTCGAACGATGACACATTTTTATTAATCTATTGGATTTCCCATTATGATTTTCTTTCTCTCATCCTAACCATCAATGTTATTTTATTATCATATAAAAGATAAAAATACATTCCCACAATCCAAAATATTATTATATTTTAACCAATCAAGCAGAAATTGTCCGATATACTTTTGATAGGGAATAGAAAAAGGGATATTTACTGTGCATTAAATATAAATAAATGAATTAATTAGAATACAAATTTATCGTATGATTTCTAATCATCAAAATTTAATTGAATCTTTTCCTATTCTATATTTTCTTTGCAATGACACGCAGTAAATTTAACTTTAAAATGTATTTTTCAATATATAAGCACTTTTTTTCGCATTAAATTTGATATTATAAATTGATAAATTAATATATAAATACTTTATAAAACTTTATTTATTTTTTTTTGTTTGTTTTTGTTTTTATTTTGCTATTATCCATATACAATTGTCAATCCATATAATAGTATAGATATACCATCCATCCATAATCCACCAAATATAAAAAAATATATTTATATAATAAATGTCAATAATTTATATAATTAATTATATTTTCAAACTTAAGCACTGTACTTTATCATTAATCATAAACACCTTATATATATATATACATAAAATGCGAACTCAATATAAGTAACTTATATTACACTATATATAATATACATACACCACCGACAAAAAATATAACATATAATATTCTTAAACTATTACACATTATTGATGTATTATCAATAGGCATATACTACACTATTCTATTTATAGAAATAATAGCCAATATTGATTTATGTTATGCTTTATATATACACATTATTAAAGATAATTATATATATTATTCATCAATTTTTGTATTATCACATTTAATTGTTTTATGTGTAGTATATTGAATGAAGTTCAAATTATATATTATATATGAACTAAATCGTTTAAATGTGTATTTATTTATTATTATAACAATTCATTTTTTTTTTAATAATATTACAGTGATTTATTTTTTTTTTTATTTGATTAATCAAAACAAATCAAATATTTATCATAATAAAAAACACATATTTTTATAGAAATAAATAATATAGAAATTAAATATAGAAAATTAAATAAATATAGAAATTAAATAACCGATTAATTGACAAAACGAAAACCTTTTAAATATAACATTTAAATTTTCTAAATATATGTTTGAAATATATCCCTTTAGAACATTTTTACGAACATATTTTGGCAACCGTTAAGTTAAAAGGATACATTGCTACTGACTAAATACCCATATAAAAAATGAATAAATAAAAGGTTTTCTTCTTTTTTTTTATATATTATCCATATATATATATAAAAACCATAAGTATATATACAGAGTGAGTCTATTTATATATGTGGAAAACTCGCACACACAATTTATGTATAATTTATATATAATGTGAAAATTATACCTGCGTATATTCATCAATATATATATAGGTATATATTTATATATGTATATTCATATATATTTTTTTTTTCGGAAAATGGACAATGATATTTGAATATACTTTAATAAAAGTGCACGATACACAATAATACATGAAGTCAAATATATGTATATTTTTACATAAATTTTCAAGGTTTTCTCTCCATATTAAAATATGTTTAATAATGAAATTGTGCTTATACATATTTTGATTTTTGTATATATATATAACTTGTATTTATTGTACCAGTTTGTACGCACTTCTCTTCTTATATCACTATATATAAATATATATCTATCCATTTATATATTTATCTATTAATACAATATATAGACTTTTATGTGAATCTGTGGTGTAGTTGATAAAACGCACCCAACTTCATAGATCGTTGTGGGTTCACGTATGTTTTACTAAAGACAAATGAAATATGTTTTTTCGGCTAATTTTCAATCTGAACTTTACGCATAATTCCATATTCCATCATATCGCTATAATTGTCGTAAAACCATGAAAAATTTTTTGAAAACAACAACAGAATAAGATTTTGTCGGACGATAAAACCAATCGTTGGTGTTAGCGCTAATTTGTTTTTTTTTACATATAAATATCTATGCATATATACTCGGAGATGATATATAGATATATAGGAAGGAAAATATACACATATACATATAACACACGACATAGATATGATAATCCACAACTAAACACCCAAGGGTTGCCTCAAACATGAAAATTCAATTTAAATGTTTTGTACATTATATATTATAAATATGTATACTATATATAGATATAGTGAAAAATAAAAAAAAAAAGTTTAGATTATATCATTAAATAACAGAAAAATGATACAAAAAAATTGTATGTATATAACATTTTCCGTGTTGATTTTCAAAAGAAAATAAAAAATATGTCAATTTCATCTTGAAAACTCACTGTTTTGCGTTTTTTTTGTTTGTTGTTATATACATAATCACTAGTATATAGTGTGTAGGGTAGGTGTTTATATTTACTTTATAACATTTATAATAATATAATTTGTTACTAAACTGTGATTAATGTCTTCCTTTTATTTTATCAAAATAAAAAAAAAACACTTTTGGTCTATTAAATATATCAATTATGTATATGTATATATAAGTAAACAATTGAAGAACTTTCTTTTGTTATTTTTGAAAGATTATATAAGGATTTTATATAAAGATAAAGATTCAATTTATATATATATAAAAAAAACAAACATTTTGGAAAGTTATTGAACGACAAATCGTTTTACACGAATTTTATCTTCGTTTATATAACCACTGTTTGCTTAAAACATTTTGTACTCGTTCTTTTCTATGTCTAATTACTTTTAATCAATAATCAATTATTATACGAGTGACATTTTTTTTTTCTTCTAATTCCTAAATTTTTATTAACTTACCGCATTTTTACTATATTGAGAATTGAAATGATATAATATAAAACAATTTGGGGCAACGAGGTATAAAAATGATTTTATATAAATTGAATTAAAAAATTATGATAGATTGTATTATGTATATATAACATTTAAAGAATTCCTCCTGATGAGCCGAATAGACGTTTTTTTTTTTTTGGCTGAAAGCAAATCTTGGACGCTTTTCCTTCAATGGGCATTATTATTTTGATTTTATATATACATAATTTATACAAAATATTTATTCTTATATATAAAACTTTTGTTTTAAATATATAGTCACATACACCAGTGTTTATATAATATGACGACTATATGCGGTGCGGTGTATTGTGTATGATATTATTTACAAAGAGATTCATACTTCAACACCCACGCTATATTATGATATACACGCAATGCGATGAAAAAATACATAAAACATATATTGGTTTATGGAACACCACACAAAAATAAATAAAATGATTTAACACTTTCAATGTCATTTCAAAGATGTACGTGTTCTTATTTTTTTCGTTTTTCGTTTATTTTAATTACAAAGGGGTTTTTTTTTTCATAATTACATTTTCATTCAATATTTTCGTTTTATTTATATAATTATTTTAATTGTGTATATATATATATATATATATATTGTAAATATTTCGCTGTTCATTGAACTTCAAAGTAATAATGATATGGAAAAAATGTGAATGTAATTAATAATAATAATATATAATTTCGGCCCGTTGCTTTATATTAAATAAATAAAAGAATATTTTATAGTAAAATGAACAAAATCTAAAATAATTTTCTTATATTTTAAATGACGAAGATAGACAAAATTCATTGAGAATTTATTGACCATTTAATTTACAATTAATCTATTTAAAGAATTGAATGATTTTTAATATTATTTCTATATCTAAATCTGGTCTAAATCAAACTTAAATCAAAACAATACAGTATGCAATAGTATATAGTTAAAAGTTAAAACATGATATTTTGTAATTGTCGTATCTCGTATATTCATTAGCATAAATAAGTATTAAATTCAAATCTTTTCTTTAAAATCAACTAAATGGAACAAAACAAACGAAAAACGAGTCCACATGTTTTTCAACAATGAAAATTCCTTAAAATTTCCACTAAAACTGATTAAAATAATCCTCAAATTATGTTAAATTCTTACTTTTATTAAATTATTAAAGATTTTCCAAAATAACTACCATCTTTTGAAAATCAAAAACAACACTATATAAGAAAGGATGTATCTGTTCAACCATTTAGATATGTTTATGCGTTTAAAACCATCCCTTATATATACATCCAAGTACAAGGATAAATAAAAGCTTCTTCAAAACAAATATAATAAACCACTTTTATCATTATTATTATTATTAATAATAATAATTCTTAATGATTCATATTTCATCTTGAATATATATCTAACTAACAATAAGTATTATTATTATCATCATATATATATATATATATATATATATTTATATTTTTAATAAATGAACATTTCGGTAAATTAGGCTTATGTACCTTATTCTTTTATTCATAACAACTGTGTATACACATTTAATGAATGAAGCAGCATATAATCTGCTATATAGTATATATATTTGAGCACTCACATATGTTAAAAATTGATAAATATATATATATATATAAAAGTGATATATACAGGATGGAATATATCGTACTTTATAGCATCTTTAAATAAAGCCGTATTAATAAAATAAAATTATGTCCAATTGATAAGAAGTATTATTATACTATTATAGATAGAATCTATTTTTCGAGAATACAGATTTGTATAAATTGTTTTTAACAATGATTATATTTGAAAACGAAATACAAAATTTGGTGATTCTTTTGTAGAAATTTGTAGAAAATTTGTAATATACTTTATTTTTTTGTCCATTTTGTATATGATCCTTTGAAAAGTAACCCTTTGATGAATATTATTTAAAGGAATACTTAATAATATTTTTAATAAATGTATAAAAAGTACATTTCAATCGTTTATTTTCTGTATGATCCTTAATGATCCTACCAATTTTATATGATCCTTTGAAAAGTAATCCTTGAGATGCAAATATTATTAAAGGAACATATTTTACTGGGAGTCAGTACATACAAAATAACCTGTCTTAAATGTATATTTATTTATATATATATGTATAATTTAATTAAATAAAATATATATTTATTTTATTACAATTTTTTTTGGTTTGTTTGTATATGATGTGGTTTAGGTCACTGATCCCTAAATGATTTAATTAATCATTTGATGTTTAATTGGATTATCATATATATATATATATATATTAAATCCTATTATTTTGTTGTACATATTCGTATATATTGTATTATATAAAACATTTAAAGCCGACTTATATGAATGTAAAATTTTATAAAATGGATTTTATTGTATATATAGTAAATAGTTAGTATGAATTTCATGCAATCTTGAATAAATTTTAACATATTAATTTACATGTATAGTTATATATATATAGAATACCACACAAATGAATGAAAATACTATACTGTTGTACCTTTGTCAACTTTGTACTATATTTCTATATATGTTTTTACACATTTATTTGAATTGTATTTGTATAAATAACTTTGCATATATACAATATTCTATTCTATAGATATATATTATATTTTATTGGACGACTTTTAAATATACATATATAAATATCCTTATTTTATAAAGTATATTATGATGTTTTCACATATTATATACCATATATAAATAATAAGGGACTTAATGTCATCATATCGTTATAATAAATATTATGTATATTTATTTTTAAAATAACTTTATATATCCGTATATATAAGAAAAGGAAAACATGTATAATACACATTCATTTATATAGAAATGTAAATACTATATATATATATATATATATATATAGGTCATGATGAATGAATATATAAATGCAATATTAAATTAGAACTAAAACTTTTATCATATTTAGTATATATATATATATATATGATGATTGGATTAGGATTTTATTATTATTTTTTACATTTAATTCAGTTAATGAAAATGATGGTATATAGAATCAATATATGACATATAAGGTAATTTATATATATGTATATAGGAGGGTAGTACGATAAGTTTACTGTGGATTATACCTGTTTTGCATCTATAAATTAGGATAGAATCACCACAAAAATGTTCATTAAATGAAAAAAAAATGCTCAGGATGAATTCTTTAAGAAGTTTAGATCACCGGAAAAGTAGCTGTTAAAGGAAAAATGTTCAGGGTAGTTTCTTGAAGGATTTTCTATAACCGCACAGAAATATGTCGATTACAGGAAACTGGAAAAGTGTTTTACCAATTCAATTGCTTGTATATAAACAATAAACTTTTTTTACAGATCACCTTAAAAATGTCCATCAAAACCTAAAACGGCTTGTATGTTTTTATTCGTAATGAAAACAATAAAAACGAATATTTACAAATATATCTCGTTATAGCTTTACATTTTAATATTTTAGATACCACCATCGTATTCTATATATAAATATATATATATATATAAGAAAATATTTTATCATCACATATTATATTGTTTGAAATATTCAAATATTCATACATAATATTTATTTTACTTGATAAAATTCTTTTTGTTTTGTTCAAAATAAGAAATTAAAGGAATTAAAAATTAGTTTTTATTGTTTAGTATACCAACAAAAATCTTGTCATATTTATAGAAATTACTTTCTATAAAAAATATGAGTTTGGAATAGATTTTATATTAACCATATAGGAATTTTATCTGATAATTTTGTTCAATATATATAATATACATTTTATTTTATTATATAAAGTTTTCGATTATTATACACTCATATATATTATATATCAAATGAAAACCACACAATCTATATAAGTATTAAAAAATTGATAAAATATATATGTATATGAAAAACTTTCATATCATGCGTGTATATAATAAAAAATATTTTTTGAATAGAAAAAAATATTAAGACACAAAATCCTTATAACAAATAAATATAACATATTAAAATCATATATATATATATATAGTGGTATATTCGAACATATAAAATAAATATATTGTTGTCTGTATGACATTTTGATTTTCTCTATATCTATATTTCAGTATATATACGTTTACCGGCTTTAATCGACTTTATCCCCGCATACACACATTTAATATTATTATATTGGAAATCGGAATTGAATGGAATATGATGGTTTTATTATCAAAACTTTTTTATATATACATTTTATTGTCAGTTTAACAAATAATATATATATATATATACTATATTGAATCTATATTATAGATATTATATTGAAAATAATACCTTTAATTTCTTTGAAAGGTTTATATCTTATAATACCATTGTGTCCTCTTTATATGCGTATACACAAAATATATATTAGTTTTGCGGGAGGTTTTTTTTTATTATTATTGTTATCCAAATTTTCTTCTACAAAAAATCAGTATTTGCTGAACTAGTTTTCAAATTATTCAATGAAAATTATGAGTGAAAATCTAAAAAATTTAGTTTTCCGGAAAATTTTGTTTATTAGAATAATGAAGTTCAGTGCTCTTTTGTCCTAATGCATAATTTACCATATACTTTTAACACAAAACACAAAAGTTAAAGGATGATGCATTATTATAAAGTTAAAAAAAAAATTAAAAATTGTTTTCTACTGAACCAATTTCTTTAAGATGAATTCTTATCTTCTAAGATGAATTCGGTTCTAAGAAGAAGAATAATTTTTACTGATCCAACGGCAAGAGCTATTATTAATTGTACTATAATATCAACAAAGCGATTTTCGACAAATAATTCAAGATAATACAAAACTAAAGAAAATTATTTATTTAATTTATACTACCAGGATCTTTTTCATTGTATCCAAAATCAAAAATGTCACAGACAGGTAAAATTTATTTAAGCAAATGTACACATACATTTTATTATATAATCTTTATATTATAATTTTTTTTTTGTTTCTGTTCATTGTTCAAACTTAATTAATATATACATGCTGTACGTATATATAATATACATATATCATCAAATATATAAATTTATTCTATTGTACTTGCAGTTAATACGTTGTAATATAATAATATTTACACCACAAATGCAATAAGCAAGAAAAATTTTATACATACCATATACCATAGATAAAAAAAAATAGGTATATATAAAATCATTGTAAAACTTTGTTGTCAACGCAGCACAACGTTAAAAAGTAGGGAATATTAAAATTATAAAAGTAAAAAAAAAAAACAAGAAAGTTGTATATACAAAGATATAAATGTTTTTGGTAATTAATGCACTTTACAAAAGGATTTTATATATGTGGTAAATTTCAGACAGACAAATTTTTCGTATACGAATCCTGTTTAATATATTTAATATACGTATATATTTAAGTTTGTTTTAGAAAAAAAAATAAAGAGATGTTTGTGAACACAAAATAAAAACTGTATTATTGAAAGAATTAATTTAAAAAAATAGCATTATAATCTTTCTTATCTGTAAATTATAAGATACTATCTTTTTTTACGACGTTATATGAGTTTAATATAGATTCAGCTGTAACTATATATATAAATGCGGCATAAAAACTATGTATCATAATATTTATTATCACGTATATACTTAAGAGTATATATGCGGTATCATAAAAAATGATTATACAAATAATATATAGATACTTCTCGTACATCTGTATGAGATGTGGTGCGTGTATGTATAGACAACCCATTAAATTTTATACTTTTCCAAACTTTAAAAAGTTTTCGAATATTATAAATGATACTTCTGTTGCGTTTTATGTTAGCCAATTGTAAAGAAAAGGAAATATTATTATTATTATATAAGATTGTTGTTTTGAACAAATTTTAAATGTCTATATTTTATTGCAGGAAAGTTTTCTTTCAATTCTATCCGTAGAAGTGCTTCGGTTGTTGTTGTTAGATTTAAGACAATTAAGGAATCCAATTATGTGCAGATTACATTTATCATGTGAATATAATACAAAAAATTATGAATTTTATGTAATTTTCCATTGCATTTTGTATTGATTACATTAACAATTACATATTGTATTGTTGTTGTTGAATTGAAAAAAATCCATGTTGAAATAAAATCGAATTATCGTGACTTGTGTTTGAATGTATTTAAAAATAAAATTGTTATATAACAATAATAACACTGAACTGTAATTTTGATTTTATCAAAATTTCTATATAACTTATTTATAATTATTATTATATTATTTGAATTATTAAATTTATTATTGATTTATTGAATACGATTTTATTTATTATATATTTTATTTAAAATAATTATATTCTTATTAATATATATTTTTTATTTTTTCCTAATTATTTTCAGGTTAGTGTCATTTTTGTACGTCTATACGAATATGTACGAATTTAATGATGATAAATTCCAACCATTTGTGAGTTGTAAACATTTCTATTTATTATATATTTTATTTAATTTATTAAATATTCTATTCTATAAATATTCTATTTTTTGCGATCAACTTTAAAATCGTAAAAAAGAAAATGTATTCTTTATATTATATAAACCCATATAAGGTTATTAAATCCATATAAAATGTAATCAAATATATATATATATATATATGAAATTTGATAATCCACTTGAACTGTATATGTATATATTTATATATAGTTAGTTAAAGACAGGTGTACGTACGAATATTTAACACATGTGAACCTAAAATAATAATATCTAATTATATAGTGACTTTTCAACAAAGATAGAAATTCTTTTTATTATAAAATACCAACCTCATTTTATTTTAATATACATATTTATATTATTATATATGAGATATAAACTATGTATATATAATATTTTTATTTACAAATGCAAAAAAAGAAATAAAGATAATCAAATGCGATTTTATCTGTTAATTTCTTTTTGTTTAACTTTATTTTTTTTTTCAAAACATCCATCCATACATATCTATAATTCTATCTATATCTATATATAAATGTTAAATGTTTTAATATTATAGTATATACTATATAGTATTGCCCTATTGCTTATATTATTATTTTTATGGATACTCATCAACGAAAAGTACTTTTTTCTTCTTATTACAGAGACACAAAAACAAAAACAAAAAAAAATTAAATTGGTATTTAGTATTTTTTATATATATATATTATGGAATTTTCTTTATATATATATATACATACATGGTATAGATCCTTTCAAGCTCACGCTTTTTTAAATCCATAATATAAAAGCTTCGTAAAAATATAAAGTACAATACAAATTTAATTTTATATTGTTATATACATACATACATATATAAGAAATGTATTTTCTTTTTTATTTATATTTATTTTTTTCCATGTCATTTACTTGTACTCTATATATTATATTATTTATAATAATGAAGCGAACATGTTATAAACATTGTATGTATATTGTATATACTGTATTGTAAAAGTACACATTGCTGTGTAATATCAGTTATTTCTTTTATATATATATATATATGGAGTGTGGGTGGTAAATGTAGAAAATTTTTACTTTATATACTATATACCATATATATAATTTTAGCTTTTGTAAATATAATACAATTAAATAATCCATTAAATTTGTCGCAATAGCTAGGCTTTAAATTGTATTCGTCTTTGGCATCTTCGACGCAAAAATTGATAGTAATAGAATTTTTATATTCTAGGGTTTTATTTTTCATCAGTTGGACAAAAATCCAACTTTTAATGAAAGTAAATTCATTGCATTACTTAAATATTCATATTTCTATGTATGATTATCTTTTTTGAGCATCGGATCTATTAGATTTAACCTCCCATTTACAGCTTCCAGTAAAATCATCCTTAGAAAATTATTTACGGGATTTCCGTTATAATCTAATATTTTAAAGAATTTCATTTAGAAAATTATTTACAAAATTACCCTAAGAAAGTAAAATAATAAATCGTACAACCTAAATGGTTATAATCTAATATTTCACTGGCAGTTACAGATGAGAATTCTTTTATCATATATATATATATATAATAATTCTATAACCAACTAACTAACTTTACGCTAATATAATCTCTCTTCTAGAATATCTTTCTTCTAGTCGTGTTTATTGTGATCCCCATATATTTATATATACATATTTGTACATTTGATTAAGTAATTTACCTTATAGATATTTAAAAAAAAATGCTATAAAGCTAAAAAAGAAAAAAAATGTTTATAAACATTGATTTAATTTTCCTTAATTTTTTTTTTTTTTTTGCCTTTAAAAATAAATTGTATTAGTTTCGTTTTTCTTTATTATGATTGTCTAATTTTATAATATAATGTCCTTTGTATATATGGTATATTGAAATCCTTCTTCGCCCGCTGAATATACTTAACAATTTTTCAAGATTATTTTGAAGGAAGGATTATTTTTTTTAAATTTTCCTTTTTTCGGTTTATTTTATTTGTATTTATAGAATGCGTATATGATTAAAAAAAAAACAAAAATTTAAGTATTTGTTAATTTGAAAAATTAATTAAATTCAATTTGAACAATATAAAAATGTATATTATTGTCTATGTGGTGATTTATAAGAAAAAAAAAGGGTTTATTATACCTTTTATTTATTTAATCTAAACGATTTCTTTTTCTTTTTTTTTTCGTTGTTTAAATATATTAATTGCATAATAATTCTTGTAATCAAAATAATTTATATATATCATGTAGATTAAATTAAGGGTATAACTATATATGAGGCGAAATAAAATAAGATGTAACATTTCACTGGTAAACATTTATGAGATTTATGACATTTTTACAATAATCCAAATAAATACTTTTATTTTAATTTGTCATTGTCCACCATTCTTTATTCCTCTTCATTGGTTCGGACTATCTATACTTTTTACCCGCTGAAGTCTGTCCAAGTGTCCATCGTATTTCATGTTTATAGCTAAATTTTCATTGCAAATATATTTTATTTCGATAGATATCGCATAAAAACAGAATTATATCAATATATACTATATATAGAAAATTAAATGGTTTTAATATATAAGTAATTCAAATACTTGAATTTGAATTGCTATATATTTATAATAATATGAATGTTTAGTATACATTTCAAATATACGAATTCGAATATATAAATCAAACCATTATTATTATTTATATCGAAATAATGTGCTCTTATATGTTTATGAAAACACAAATGTTTTAGATTAATTTACGCACCTGTCTTGCTTTGTATATATGCATATGTATATCAAATTTAATGTATCACATCGATATTCGGTGTGTAGCTTCTATCACTTCTATATATATAATAATATTCTATATATCAAATAATAATATTGTAATTTAAATTTAAATAAATTTTAATCAAATTTGTATTTATGTATATATTTGGTATAATAAATGAAATGTATATCTGTAATATATAATAACTTAGAATGGGTAGTATTCCATCAATTCCATCTATTTACTTTAATTTTTATTCTATATCTAAGAATTGGATGATTTTTTGTAATTTTAAAGCATCCAAGATTTAACCATCAATTGCTTCGGGGACCGGTGGAAAATAATGTATTTTTAATATTCCAAACGATTGTATCGATTCACATAAATAAAAATGAGTTGACACATCTTAATAAATAAAGCAGTATTACTATTTTTCAAATGTACTAAACGAGATTTAGATTTTTTTGTATAGAGCAATAAAGGAATCGCCGTAGGAATACCACCCAATATTTCATTTATACCTAAGTATCTAAATATGGATGATATAATAATGAAATTTATATTCACGATGTGTTTATTGTAAAACAATCACTGTATGTAGTATATTATTACGTGAGATTTATATACTTGTATTATTTTAAATTTATTACCAATCAAATGAGAAAATTTATAAGACATTTTCATTTTCATATATACATTTTCTTAAACTAAATAAATATTCATGAAAATAAACAGATGTAATATATTATTTAAATTTTATATTGTCAAGTAAATTATCTATTTCATATTTTGGCTTATATTTATAATCATAAATTATATATATATGCCTTTCTTCCTTTTAAAAACTTTATTTTCCATCTTCCGTTCAAAGCGCGACTTTCTATATTATTAAAATATATAATATCAGTTAAATATAGAATTATATTTTCAAAGTTATAGAATATTTTAATATTATTAAATTCAATTGATTTAACTAAATTAATTTAATTGTCATGCACGTCGGATATGTTCTCGTATTATATATTTTTAGATTATGTCATATAAATATTTTTTTTTTTAAATGTTAAAAATAAATTCTCTTATCCAATGCAAACAAAAAAAAAGGGTTTTATGTATTATTTTAAATAACCTTAGATATATATATATTATATCAAAAGGGATATAATCTTTTAACCATTTTCATTTTTATTTATTTATATACAAAATACTATATAGTATATTATTATTTATATATATTTATTATTATTTCTCGTGTATTTTTTATGGAAAAGTAAAATATATAGCGATGACATTTTAAAATTTTCTTTTACGTAATAAAATACATGGGTTTTTTATACAAAAAAAAAGTTCTGCTTTGGGCCAATGCCCACATAAAAGGGAAAGCAAACACTAATGTGGTGTTGCAATGGAGGAGAAGTTAATTTATTACTGCAATCAACACCTCAAAAAATTTTACTATAAAATGATTTAAATTAATTCCTTAAATAAGTTACTCATATACAAAATTTTTCATCTTTAGATTCCTCCTTCATATATTCAAAATCTCAAATGAATCGGTTAGATACAAATACGATATTTTTCTAATATTACCTTGAATTTGTAAAGATTTGTATGAATATTTCAAAATTAAACTAACAAATCACTTTACATTACCGTTGAAAGTGCTTGTAATTGTATTACCTATGGAAGCTTAAGTTGTTTAATAAACGAACAAAGAATGAAAAAAAAACATTACAATAATTATGGTCTTTTCTTTTTCTTGTTAGATATTGTATATTATATATATATAGATGATATACCTATATATTATGTATATATCTGATGTAAGAAAAAAAACTTTTTCTCACTTGACCGATTATATAAAAGATTTTAATTTTAGATTAAATCTATTAAAATGAAATTTTTAGTATAGACATTCTTATTATGATATTTCTTAAAAAAATATATATATAAAACATATATAATATAATACGCGTATAAATGAAAAAAAAGAGACGTTGTTTTTCTAACATAATTTTCTTAGTATATATTTTATTATGGAAGTTTAAATTAGGTTAAAGTTAAAAGGGAATATTTTCTGATATAATTATTTTGAGAGAATGATGATTATTGTTTAAAAATGCTTAAAATATTCATTTACAGAAATTTGCCATATAATTGAAATAACTCTATTAATTATTAAAAGACAGATTCATTAGACATATTAAATATATAATACACTATAGAAGGTTAGTTGTAAAGATAATATTTTATTGAGGTGACATGATAGAATTGATTAACAGCATAGTTAATACATTTTTTGTTGTGTAAAGTCATATCATTTCCGGGCATTGTGCCGAACTCCAGTCTTATTGTAGATCGATGTTCTACCAACTAAAACCTAAACCTTCTGGTAAATTATAATACTAATTTATTTATAATACTCTAAGAGCCATACCGAAACATTTTAGTACTTAATAATAATAATAAAATTTAAAATTGTATTATATTTGAAAAAAAAAATATACATATGCCTGTATATATTTTAAATAATCACCAATATTTAATTTTTTAATTATCGCATACATTTATCGCTGATATATTTTAAGAAATGATAATTATCATCAATAATACACACATATATTTATTTAAATATCATATTTTTCAGACACTTAAAATACAAATTAGAATGAAATGTGTTTTACCTTATTTATATAATTTGGCATAACATATATTAATATAGATATGAAATTGAATTTTGTTATTTGATATGGCGAGTCTATATGAATATAATAGGATGAGATCACAACCTGAATGAATGATATATGAAAATTACGATAAATAACAATATTGTGAAATAGTTTTTGAATTCTTTTTATTTTCTGTTGTATATATATATATATTACTATTGTATACAGTGTGTCTCATTGTCCAACTTACTGTTGTGTGTCTATATAACGTCCGTTTCCGCTTCATATTTCCACCTATACACGACTTCCAACACTCCTTGATTCACGGGACAAAGACAAATCGAACATATTGTATTATAATATATAATCAAATACAAGTGTAAACTATCTCACATATCGGTATATTTCAATCAAATTCTATATTCTTATGTGAAAGACCCTCAAATACAATTACCAATATATTATATTATATAAAAACGATAACAAATCCGATATCGATATTTTTTTTTTTTTGATAATAAATTATCTAAATAAATATTGTGAATGCTAACCAAACCATATGATGTGATACGAACGTTATACGATAAATAAAAAACAAAACAATAGAATTATTATAATATTTAACTTTAACTTTGACTTCCTTTAATTTTTTATATGGATTTATAGATAGATTGACAAAAAATGATATATTTTAATGCTTTTGAAAATCTACAAAATCTACACATTATTATATTTCACACATTTTTTTTATTAATTGTATTGATTTTAATCATTATTAAATTCTATAAATAAATCATTGAATTTATATATTTTGATTGTATGTTTAATAGTTGTTAATTTACTACAAATTGGTTTAAGAGATCGTAAATGGCTTTCAGTTATTTAATCATCATATAATATATTGTATATATGTATATAATAAGTATTTTCACCCAAATTCCAACAATATATAAATATTGAACTATAATATAAAAAATATCACAGTTTATTTTAAAATTTCAATAAATCAAAATCAATATCAAAAAAATAGTTCTTTTTTTTTTTTAATAAAAAAAAAGCAATCGATTTATAATACCTAAAAAAATTATTTAAAAGTATATACTTTTGATTTTTAATCACATTCACCATCTGTTATAATACATTTTTACAATATATATATATCAAAACCTGAACCAAAATATAAAAATTAATTTAAAATTATTACGGTATGCCTTTACCAAAAGAAGTGAAACATCCAAAGAAAAGTGCTGAATTTCTAGAGAAAAAAGATAAAGGAGATAAAAGTGATAAAAAAACTGATAGTAAAGGTAAAAAATAGTACAAATAAATTTTAATTAATTTTTATGTAACAATCAAATTTATAATATTATCAAGTAATTTTCATTTAATTTTCAATTTTTATATATTCAGATAAAGCAGCAACCAAACCTCCATATAAAAAAATTCATTAATTAACAAACAAGAAAAAAAAGAAACATGTCTTCATCATCCTCAAATCGAGAATATAATATTCGATAAATATATTTCTAATAATAAATAATACTTACATTTTTTTCCAAAAAAAGGATTAAATTTATTATATTTCAGCAATTATTATTATTTATATTAAATTGTTTGTGTGTTTATTCAAAATAAATTTTTCTGCTCTTTTTTAATATAAATAAATTATTCTTTTTTTAATTTTTAATATCTGCATATATTTTCAATATATGGAATAATTTGATCTGATTAAATCGGATAGATTAAACGCCCGGGATTTTGAGATATTATCATCTGTTGTTTGATGAATGTTTTCCCATTGTAAACTATTTAAAAAAATTTGATTTTAGCTACTTTTAGAAAACCAATTCTTACAATCCACTTTAGTTGTGTTATTTCACTGTCCAACATTCAATTTGGATGTATGAAATTGTTATAGAAAATCCTTAAAGATCCTTTCAATCAATGGATTTTGAGACTTCGTCAAGTGATTGATAAAGATTTTTGGTTTATAAACCATTGAAAAAATAACTTTATACTGTTTTTACAAGATTTTTTTTATGGAATCTTAAGGATAATAATCAATTTGATGGGAAATTGATCATAATTTTTCTGGTAACACCTTTTAAATCTTTTGTGTAAAGTACTGTTGAAATTGATGTCTAAACAAAAATCAATTTAAGTAGAAATTTTATTGTATTTTATTTTCTGTTTTTGTTTGTAAATTTCTTCCTTTTTGAAACATTATTACATGTATGTCCTTATCCTTTTTATATCTGATTATTACTGCAATATTAAATGAATACATTTAAAGGAAATAAATATAAAATCATACACCGTAATTTAAAATTTATTTTAAAATATTTAATAGAATTTAAGCAAATATATGTATATATATATATAAATTAAAATGTATCATTTATTTTTGATTAATGCCATTTTGTTTATGGTTAATTAAAAATTTAATTAAAATATTATTATTTATGTAGATGCCATCCATTTAAAAATTTCACAGTTTTATTATTAAATGGAGAAAAGATTTAACATTGAAATATATTTAGCATAAAAATATAACCATTTGAATACTTAATATTTTCTATATAAATGTATATATTAAAAATTGCATAAAATATAATATCATCATCTTTTGTGTATATTTGCGAATATTTTCCTATTTTCCTGCCTATTTTCTTGCCAAATTTAAATTCTTATTTGATTGTTAATTTGTTCCAAACGAATAATTAATTCCAATTACATAATTTTTGTTAGCGTCAGTTAATATTTTACATAATATATAGAAAAAATATGACATTGTATATATAAATAAATAAACAAATCTTCAATTCACAAAGTAAAAAAAAAAACTATTATAAAAATAAAGATAAAATATGGACGTCATTTTATATTTTTAAATATAACATATATATATATAGTAATACTTATAACAATCAATAAAGTGTATTTAAATTGTTTTGTATTATGCGTGATTTAGAAATTTAATTGTGTGTATATATATTGAAAAGCAAATCTTTATGCAAAATGTAAAACCATTGACTGACTGATGACACTTATAATTTAATAATTGCTTATATAAAATTGTCAATATTTGCGTTATCTCTTTATAATTTAAAATTTAAAATATTGAATATTATTGATGACTGTATATTTCCGTAGATAAAGTTAAATTAATGTCCAGCACCACCACCACCACCTCCACCAAGAGCACCACCAATATTTAATTTTCCTAAAAGATTTGTTGCCGTAATCGAATCCTGTGCATTTATTGATGCATTTTGAATATTCTATATAGAAAAAAAAATTAAAAAATATGAATATGAAATTTAAATATATTGTTTTTTATTGTCTCTTATTGAATAAATAATATTTCTATAAAGTTTTTTTTATTTAAATATATAGTATTTCTAACACATACCTTTCCTAATTCTTCTTGTTTTTGAACAGCAAAAGCATTAGCTTCACCCAATTTACGATCAACTGTATCATTAACAGCTTTTACACCAACATCAATAGCCTAATATTTTGTTTAAACAATATTATATATATAGTGTGAAATTAATTGAAAGTAGAAATTTATGTTATTTTTAAATATATAAAATATAATTTACATGTTCGGCGTGTTTCAATTGATTGACCGCTTGTTCTTCAGCAGCTTTTACACCTTGATTAATTGCTTCATTTGCAGCCTTTTTTGTATGATCGGCTATCGTAGCTGCTTCTTTTTTTGTTTGATCAATCGTTGTATTAATTTGACCAACAGTTGCACTTATATTATCTCTGGTATTCGTAAGAACCGTATCCGCCTGTTGAATTCCACTTTGAATTGAATCGGTTGCTTTTTTTAGCTCTTCATCGGCCAATGCTCTACCCTCATTTGCTTAATAGATTAGAAATAAATTGAAAAATAAGTTTTAAGTATAGATATTTTTATGTAACATTATCATAAAATTTACACATAATTGGAAATATGTGAAAATCTCTTACCCGTTCCAGTTGCAATGTTCTCTGCTTCTTGTTTTGTACTGGCAACGGATTCACCAAATTTTTTGGCTTGTTCTTCGGCCAATTTTTGGGCGTCCGTTAGTTTATCAGCAGCCAACTGTTCAACATCCTTTTTCTTCCGTTCGAAAAGGCTCGATGTTTTCTCACCGATATTTTTCAATGATGCTATAAATATAAAACAAAAAAAAAACGAAAACCCATTAGAAAATATAATAATTTATTTTTAATGTTTTTCCCATGGAGGAAAATCCCATGAGTTATTATTGACACAACAAAACAAAAGACAAATTTTATTAACAAAAATGAGAAATTATATCATGCAATTAAAATAAACGTTCATCTTTTATGATTAATTATGCATTATAAGCAAAACACAATATGATTTGAAAATGGCTTAAAATTCCAACGATAAGTTGGAATGATAATGAAATTAAATCTATTATTTATATCGAACCCACATTTTTTTTGTTTCTATATATTTAGAATACAATAGATTTAAATAGTAAATTATTGTATTCTATATTAAATCGAATCGTAAACTAAACAAAATTATGATTCATAATTAAAGGAAAAACATAAACTATAACAAATGGATAGATAGTATATTTGGGGGAAGGATAGGTGCGCGTATTGGAAATTTTTATTTGATAAATGTTGTGACTTACGTTTAATTTATATTATACTCAAATAAGCAAAATAATATTTAAATTGAGTATAAAAGCATTTTTATATATATATATAGGTGAAAAACTTTTGATATATAAAGGTGAATTGTATGTTTTTTTTAGTATAACTTTTATGATTGTTTAATTTTTTTTTGGTTTGTTATTTTAAATCAATATATAAGAGCAATAAATTGATTGTAATTTTTATAAAGCGAAAACAATGTTAAGGATATAGCCGAATAAGTATATACAATATATATATGATTATTAACAGATAAACTCATAATTCCCCATGACCGATGAAAGGACGATCATTTTTTTCTTATATAGTATTTGAGAAAAGTTATATAAAATAAATATTAATATATAGATATAATAATATTATGTACGTTTAAAGTCATTATATTGTCAGTCAATATAATTAAATTTAGTTTTTCGTTTGTGATTGCGACGTTTTTATTAGTAAAATGAATTCTTTTGTTTATTTAGTATTTTATATTAATTATTAAAAGCACACGCACGCATTTCACTTTTATTATTTTTAATTTTAATTATTATTGGAAAACCGATAAAATACTTAATTGTGATTTTCACCATTGATGGCACCCATTTTTTTGTTGGTTTTTGAATGATAACCAATTAATCTACGGATAAAATTGCTAAATTTTGTTATACATTTCCTTTTCAATATTAAAAAACCATTTTAACGTAATTTAGATTATTTATATTTATTATTTATATAATGTAACTAATAATAATACAAAATAGAAAAAAAAATTGATAATTTCCTTAAGGAAAAGAATAAATGATTTAATCGCCCTTTGAGTGATTCATTGCGATATCTTACACCCTCTGTCTCGGTTTTACTGACTAATTATAAATAATTCTTTATCTTAATATATTATAATTATTTCTTTTTGGACTTTTTATTTTTATTTTTAAAATTAAATTGTCCTAAAATATTTGAAGCTCCTTCGGCGGCCGAATCTAATACATTAGACGTTTTATTTTTTACCGTATTTACTCCAGAGTTTATTGATTGTCCGGTGTTATCAACACCTTCAACAATTAACGATTCTGTGTTGGAAATTAAAAATTATAAATATCAATATGTTTTATTTTTTTTTTTGTGTTTAGCGGTAATTCAATTTCGAGGAAATATCAAAATAGTAACCTTGTTTATTAGTAGTATATTTTGTTTGTTCAATTACATTTGATGTACCGGATTTTGTAGCATCCCATGCTGAACCAACGGCATTACTCGAAGAATCTGCTACTTTGGTTGTAAATTGTTTTGCATTGTTAAATGCCGATCCAAATAAACCAGCAGTCGATGATGCAATTGATCCTGTCGTGTCCTTAGTCGTATCCCAAGCTGAACCAAGCACTTCACCGGTCTTATCTACTACCTCTCCCGTTGTATTTTTTGTACCATCCCATGCTGAACCAATTGCTTCTCCTGTTCTATCAACAGCAGCTCCAGTCTTATCAACAACTGTACCGGTCGCACTTTTTGTTGAATCCCATGCGGATCCTATTACATTAGCAGTTTTATCAACAACAGCTCCGGTGGCATTCTTTGTTGAATCGACAGCTGAACCAGCTACTTCTTTTGTTTTTCCCCAAACAGATCCAAGTGCACCTGAAGTTTTCGATGCAATTGATCCTGTTGTGTCTTTAGTTGTATCCCAGGTTGAACCAAGTACTTCACCGGTCTTATCTACTACCTCTCCAGTTGTATTTTTTGTACCATCCCATGCTGAACCAATTGCTTCTCCTGTTCTATCAACAGCAGCTCCAGTCTTATCAACTACTGTACCTGTCGCGCTTTTTGTTGAATCCCAAGCGGATCCTATTACATTACCAGTTTTATCAACAACAACTCCGGTAGCATTCTTTGTTGAATCGACAGCTGAACCAGCTACTTCTTTTGTTTTTCCCCAAACAGATCCAAGTGCACCTGAAGTATTCGATGCAATTGATCCTGTTGTGGCTTTAGTTGTATCCCAGGCTGAACCAAGTACTTCACCGGTCTTATCTACTACCTCTCCAGTTGTATTTTTTGTACCATCCCATGCTGAACCAATTGCTTCTCCTGTTCTATCAACAGCAGCTCCAGTCTTATCAACGACTGTACCGGTCGCACTTTTGGTTGAATCCCATGCGGATCCTATTACATTACCAGTTTTATCAACAACAGCTCCGGTGGCATTCTTTGTGGAATCGACAGCTGAACCAGCTACTTCTTTTGTTTTTCCCCAAACAGATCCAAGTGCACCTGAAGTTTTCGATGCAATTGATCCTGTTGTGTCTTTAGTTGTATCCCAGGCTGAACCAAGTACTTCACCGGTCTTATCTACTACCTCTCCAGTTGTATTTTTTGTACCATCCCATGCTGAACCAATTGCTTCTCCTGTTCTATCAACAGCAGCTCCAGTCTTATCAACTACTGTACCTGTCGCGCTTTTTGTTGAATCCCATGCGGATCCTATTACATTACCAGTTTTGTCAACCACAGCTCCGGTGGCATTCTTTGTGGAATCGACAGCTGAACCAGCTACTTCTTTTGTTTTTCCCCAAACAGATCCAAGTGCACCTGAAGTTTTCGATGCAATTGATCCTGTTGTGTCTTTAGTTGTATCCCAGGCTGAACCAAGTACTTCACCGGTCTTATCTACTACCTCTCCAGTTGTATTTTTTGTACCATCCCATGCTGAACCGATTGCTTCTCCTGTTCTATCAACAGCAGCTCCAGTCTTATCAACTACTGTACCGGTCGCGCTTTTTGTTGAATCCCATGCTGAGCCTATAACGTTCCCAGTTTTGTCAACCACAGCTCCGGTAGCATTCTTTGTTGTATCGATAGCTGAGCCTGTCACTTCTTTTGTTTTTCCCCAAACAGATCCAAGTGCACCTGCAGTTTTTGATGCAATTGATCCTGTCGTGTCTTTAGTTGTATCCCAGGCTGAACCAAGTACTTCACCGGTCTTATCTACTACCTCTCCAGTTGTATTTTTTGTACCATCCCATGCTGAACCAATTGCTACTCCTGTTCTATCAACAGCAGCTCCAGTCTTATCAACTACTGTACCGGTCGCGCTTTTTGTTGAATCCCATGCGGAGCCTATAACGTTCCCAGTTTTGTCAACCACAGCTCCGGTGGCATTCTTTGTTGTATCGATAGCTGAGCCTGTCACTTCTTTTGTTTTTCCCCAAACAGATCCAAGTGCACCTGCAGTTTTTGATGCAATTGATCCTGTCGTGTCTTTAGTTGTATCCCAGGCTGAACCAAGTACTTCACCGGTCTTATCTACTACCTCTCCAGTTGTATTTTTTGTACCATCCCATGCTGAACCAATTGCTTCTCCTGTTCTATCAACAGCAGCTCCAGTCTTATCAACTACCGTACCTGTCGCGCTTTTTGTTGAATCCCAAGCGGATCCTATAACGTTCCCAGTTTTGTCATACACAGCTCCGGTGGCATTCTTTGTTGTATCGACAGCTGAACCAGCTACTTCTTTTGTTTTTCCCCAAACAGATCCAAGTGCACCTGAAGTTTTTGATGCAATTGATCCTGTTTTGTCTTTTGTTGTATCCCAGGCTGAACCAAGTACTTCACCGGTCTTATCTACTACCTCTCCAGTTGTATTTTTTGTACCATCCCATGCTGAACCAATTGCTTCTCCTGTTCTATCAACAGCAGCTCCAGTCTTATCAACTACTGTACCTGTCGCGCTTTTTGTTGAATCCCATGCGGATCCTATAACGTTCCCAGTTTTATCAACCACAGCTCCGGTAGCATTCTTTGTTGAATCGACAGCTGAACCAGCTACTTCTTTTGTTTTTCCCCAAACAGATCCAAGTGCGCCTGAAGTTTTTGATGCAATTGATCCTGTTGTGTCTTTAGTTGTATCCCAGGCTGAACCAAGTACTTCACCGGTCTTATCTACTACCTCTCCAGTTGTATTTTTTGTACCATCCCATGCTGAACCAATTGCTTCTCCTGTTCTATCAACAGCAGCTCCAGTCTTATCAACTACTGTACCTGTCGCGCTTTTTGTTGAATCCCAAGCGGATCCTATTACATTACCAGTTTTATCAACAACAACTCCGGTAGCATTCTTTGTTGAATCGACAGCTGAACCAGCTACTTCTTTTGTTTTTCCCCAAACAGATCCAAGTGCACCTGAAGTTTTTGATGCAATTGATCCTGTTGTGTCTTTAGTTGTATCCCAGGCTGAACCAAGTACTTCACCGGTCTTATCTACTACCTCTCCAGTTGTATTTTTTGTACCATCCCATGCTGAACCAATTGCTTCTCCTGTTCTATCAACAGCAGCTCCAGTATTATCAACTACTGTACCTGTCGCGCTTTTTGTTGAATCCCATGCGGATCCTATAACGTTCCCAGTTTTATCAACCACAGCTCCGGTAGCATTCTTTGTTGAATCGACAGCTGAACCAGCTACTTCTTTTGTTTTTCCCCAAACAGATCCAAGTGCGCCTGAAGTTTTTGATGCAATTGATCCTGTTGTGTTTTTAGTTGTATCCCAGGCTGAACCAAGTACTTCACCGGTCTTATCTACTACCTCTCCAGTTGTATTTTTTGTACCATCCCATGCTGAACCAATTGCTTCTCCTGTTCTATCAACAGCAGCTCCAGTCTTATCAACTACTGTACCTGTCGCGCTTTTTGTTGAATCCCATGCGGATCCTATAACGTTCCCAGTTTTGTCAACCACAACTCCGGTGGCATTCTTTGTTGTATCGACAGCTGAACCAGCTACTTCTTTTGTTTTACCCCAAACAGATCCAAGTGCACCTGAAGTTTTTGATGCAATTGATCCTGTTGTGTCTTTAGTGGTATCCCAGGCTGAACCAAGTACTTCACCGGTCTTATCTACTACCTCTCCAGTTGTATTTTTTGTACCATCCCATGCTGAACCAATTGCTTCTCCTGTTCTATCAACAGCAGCTCCAGTCTTATCAACTACTGTACCTGTCGCGCTTTTTGTTGAATCCCATGCGGATCCTATAACGTTCCCAGTTTTGTCAACCACAGCTCCGGTGGCATTCTTTGTTGTATCGACAGCTGAACCAGCTACTTCTTTTGTTTTACCCCAAACAGATCCAAGTGCACCTGAAGTTTTTGATGCAATTGATCCTGTTGTGTCTTTAGTGGTATCCCAGGCTGAACCAAGTACTTCACCGGTCTTATCTACTACCTCTCCAGTTGTATTTTTTGTACCATCCCATGCTGAACCAATTGCTTCTCCTGTTCTATCAACAGCAGCTCCAGTCTTATCAACTACTGTACCTGTCGCGCTTTTTGTTGAATCCCATGCGGATCCTATAACGTTCCCAGTTTTGTCAACCACAGCTCCGGTGGCATTCTTTGTTGAATCGACAGCTGAACCAGCTACTTCTTTTGTTTTTCCCCAAACAGATCCAAGTGCGCCTGAAGTTTTTGATGCAATTGATCCTGTTGTGTCTTTAGTTGTATCCCAGGCTGAACCAAGTACTTCACCGGTCTTATCTACTACCTCTCCAGTTGTATTTTTTGTACCATCCCATGCTGAACCAATTGCTTCTCCTGTTCTATCAACAGCAGCTCCAGTCTTATCAACTACTGTACCTGTCGCGCTTTTTGTAGTATCCCATGCGGATCCTATAACGTTCCCAGTTTTGTCAACCACAGCTCCGGTGGCATTCTTTGTTGTATCGACAGCTGAACCAGCTACTTCTTTTGTTTTACCCCAAACAGATCCAAGTGCACCTGAAGTTTTTGATGCAATTGATCCTGTTGTGTCTTTAGTGGTATCCCAGGCTGAACCAAGTACTTCACCGGTCTTATCTACTACCTCTCCAGTTGTATTTTTTGTACCATCCCATGCTGAACCAATTGCTTCTCCTGTTCTATCAACAGCAGCTCCAGTCTTATCAACTACTGTACCTGTCGCGCTTTTTGTTGAATCCCATGCGGATCCTATAACGTTCCCAGTTTTATCAACCACAGCTCCGGTAGCATTCTTTGTTGAATCGACAGCTGAACCAGCTACTTCTTTTGTTTTTCCCCAAACAGATCCAAGTGCACCTGAAGTTTTTGATGCAATTGATCCTGTTGTGTCTTTAGTTGTATCCCAGGCTGAACCAAGTACTTCACCGGTCTTATCTATTACCTCTCCAGTTGTATTTTTTGTACCATCCCATGCTGAACCAATTGCTTCTCCTGTTCTATCAACAGCAGCTCCAGTCTTATCAACTACTGTACCGGTCGCGCTTTTTGTTGAATCCCATGCTGAGTCTATAACGTTCCCAGTTTTGTCAACCACAGCTCCGGTAGCATTCTTTGTTGTATCGATAGCTGAGCCTGTCACTTCTTTTGTTTTTCCCCAAACAGATCCAAGTGCACCTGAAGTTTTTGATGCAATTGATCCTGTCGTGTCTGTAGTTGTATCCCAGGCTGAACCAAGTACTTCACCGGTCTTATCTACTACCTCTCCAGTTGTATTTTTTGTACCATCCCATGCTGAACCAATTGCTTCTCCTGTTCTATCAACAGCAGCTCCAGTCTTATCAACTACTGTACCTGTCGCGCTTTTTGTTGAATCCCAAGCGGATCCTATAACGTTCCCAGTTTTGTCAACCACAGCTCCGGTGGCATTCTTTGTTGTATCGACAGCTGAACCAGCTACTTCTTTTGTTTTTCCCCAAACAGATCCAAGTGCACCTGAAGTTTTTGATGCAATTGATCCTGTTGTGTCTTTACTTGTATCCCAGGCTGAACCAAGTACTTCACCGGTCTTATCTACTACCTCTCCAGTTGTATTTTTTGTACCATCCCATGCTGAACCAATTGCTTCTCCTGTTCTATCAACAGCAGCTCCAGTCTTATCAACTACTGTACCTGTCGCGCTTTTTGTTGAATCCCATGCGGATCCTATAACGTTCCCAGTTTTATCAACCACAGCTCCGGTAGCATTCTTTGTTGAATCGACAGCTGAACCAGCTACTTCTTTTGTTTTTCCCCAAACAGATCCAAGTGCGCCTGAAGTTTTTGATGCAATTGATCCTGTTGTGTTTTTAGTTGTATCCCAGGCTGAACCAAGTACTTCACCGGTCTTATCTACTACCTCTCCAGTTGTATTTTTTGTACCATCCCATGCTGAACCAATTGCTTCTCCTGTTCTATCAACAGCAGCTCCAGTCTTATCAACTACTGTACCTGTCGCGCTTTTTGTTGAATCCCATGCGGATCCTATAACGTTCCCAGTTTTGTCAACCACAACTCCGGTGGCATTCTTTGTTGTATCGACAGCTGAACCAGCTACTTCTTTTGTTTTACCCCAAACAGATCCAAGTGCACCTGAAGTTTTTGATGCAATTGATCCTGTTGTGTCTTTAGTGGTATCCCAGGCTGAACCAAGTACTTCACCGGTCTTATCTACTACCTCTCCAGTTGTATTTTTTGTACCATCCCATGCTGAACCAATTGCTTCTCCTGTTCTATCAACAGCAGCTCCAGTCTTATCAACTACTGTACCTGTCGCGCTTTTTGTTGAATCCCATGCGGATCCTATAACGTTCCCAGTTTTGTCAACCACAGCTCCGGTGGCATTCTTTGTTGTATCGACAGCTGAACCAGCTACTTCTTTTGTTTTACCCCAAACAGATCCAAGTGCACCTGAAGTTTTTGATGCAATTGATCCTGTTGTGTCTTTAGTGGTATCCCAGGCTGAACCAAGTACTTCACCGGTCTTATCTACTACCTCTCCAGTTGTATTTTTTGTACCATCCCATGCTGAACCAATTGCTTCTCCTGTTCTATCAACAGCAGCTCCAGTCTTTTCAACTACTGTACCTGTCGCGCTCTTTGTTGAATCCCATGCGGATCCTATAACGTTCCCAGTTTTGTCAACCACAGCTCCGGTGGCATTCTTTGTTGAATCGACAGCTGAACCAGCTACTTCTTTTGTTTTTCCCCAAACAGATCCAAGTGCGCCTGAAGTTTTTGATGCAATTGATCCTGTTGTGTCTTTAGTTGTATCCCAGGCTGAACCAAGTACTTCACCGGTCTTATCTACTACCTCTCCAGTTGTATTTTTTGTACCATCCCATGCTGAACCAATTGCTTCTCCTGTTCTATCAACAGCAGCTCCAGTCTTATCAACTACTGTACCTGTCGCGCTTTTTGTAGTATCCCATGCGGATCCTATAACGTTCCCAGTTTTGTCAACCACAGCTCCGGTGGCATTCTTTGTTGTATCGACAGCTGAACCAGCTACTTCTTTTGTTTTACCCCAACCAGATCCGATTGCATCTGAAGTTTTTGATGCAATCGAACCTGCTGTGTCCTTTGTTGTATCCCAAGCCGAACCGATTGCTTCACCGGTCTTATCTACAACCGCTTCAGTTGTATTTTTTGTACCATCCCATGCAGAACCAATTGCTTCTCCTGTTCTATCAACAGCAGCTCCAGTCTTATCAACAACTGTACCTGTCGCACTTTTTGTTGAATCCCATGCGGATCCTATTACATTACCAGTTTTATCTACAACAGCTCCGCTAGCGTTCTTTGTTGTATCAATAGCTGAACTAGTTGATTTTTTTGTTTTACCCCATACGGATCCAAATAGACCAGATGTTTTCGTTGCAATTGATCCTGTTGTATCCTTGGTTTTATCCCAACCTGAACCAATTGCTTCACCGGTCTTATCTACTACCTCTCCAGTTGTATTTTTTGTACCATCCCATGCTGCACCAATTGCTTCTCCTGTTCTATCAACAGCAGCTCCAGTCTTATCAACTACTGTACCTGTTGCACTTTTTGTTGAATCCCATGCGGAGCCTATTACATTACCAGTTTTATCTACAACTTTATCGGTGGCTTTTTTTGTTGTATTCCATGTGGTTCCAATTGCTTCACCCGTTTTGTCTACTGCCGTTCCTGTTGCCTCTTTTGTGTTATCCCATGCTGAATTTACATTTGTTGTCGTTGTATCTATCGCTGAATTTATCGTCTGTTTTGATTTATCAAACAATGTATTTGTTGCATCTTTACCATTATCGATAGCAGTATTCGCCACATTCATTGTCGAATCCAATGCTGAATTAATTCCTTGTTTCGTTGAATCAATTGAAGATTTTATTGCATCATTAGTTGAAACCGCGGTATCATTAACACCGCTTACCACCACCTTTGTATTGATTTGTTTTGTTGTACTATCAATTTTACCTTTAATCCCATCATTTGTGCTTCCTAAACTATCATTTGCCGATTCATTTATTGAAAGAGCTTCATTTTCATTTTTTTAGAAATACCGAAAAGAATAATTTCAATTATATTATTTGAGTCGTTATACAATTGATTAAAATTAATACATTTCTGTATATATTTACAAAAGTTGGAAAACAATTACCCGATTTTGAAGCTTTCATTTTATTTTTTTTATCGGATTTCTTTGATTTTAATGTGGATGATGTTGATGCTTGATCACTTCCATCTAAATTTTGATCATTTGGTGGTGAATGTTTTCTTCTACTAAAAAAATTAACCGTTCTTTCGCCCCAATTTCGGATATGTGCTAAAATAATATATGAAAATTTGTGTTTACAAAATTTTATTAAAATTTTCATATTCCTGTATGTGTGTGTGTGTGTGCTAACTTGTTAATTCACTTATAATTATGTTAGATTCTTAAATTATCAGCAAGAAGATAATATATATAATATATGATACACCTTCACCGCCGCATCGATTACGAAATCTTATTATTCCACTATCACATATATATTTTCAAATATTTTTATCTTATAACTAACTCACACTTAAAATTAATTGATTTATTTTAAACTATTATTATGTTAATTCACTTCTGATTTAACTTTTTAATATTATTTTAACATTTTATCGTTTTTATTGTATAGGCTCATATGATTGTTTTGCTTATTTTTTTGGAGTATTTTATGGATATTTTTTTAGGGATGTTATAGTTTATCTTGTAAAATAACTATTCAATCTATTGAGATTATTTTGTCATATAGTTCAAAAGGTTTTCGGTTTATCCGATCTGATCTATAAGTTAATTTCGAAAACAAATTTATTTTTCTGTTCAATATCAGATAAAAATAAGATAAATAATTTATCGCAAATGATCACGCAATATTTGTTTACATATAAAATTATATACAGATGAATCTATATGGAGGAATACGTTTAATATAAATATATACATAAATGAATATGCACATCATTTAAAAAGTTAACAAATTCTATATATTATTTGTATATGTTTACTGTTTTTAATATTCATAAATGAATGAAGTCATAATTTTCAAGATTAATTTTCAAAGTTTTCCAAGTTTTTCATGCATTTACCTATATGTATTTATATATAGAAATGTAACGAGTATCTGTGGGAATATACTTATACAATGTATGTATATATACACGATATGTGTATTATAAATAAATTCAAATTTACTATATTAACATGTGTCTTTTATATTATTATCAATTTATGATAATCGGATGTGGATCACGATGTGTTAAAATGTAATTGTTAAAATATATTTTGCATACTTAATAAAACAAACAGTAAAAAATCGATATAAATTAAAGTATAAATACTATAATAATTATATATAGAATAACATTTTCCACTTGTGTCTGCACGCAAACAACTTTTCTAATTACACTCTAAATATATATAGATACATTTACAAACAAAGGTATTTCTGAATGTGAAAGATGCTTTCCACAAATTATTCTTATCAATTTTCTAACTTCTTAAATTTATAAAATTTTACGATTCGAATCAACAACAAAAAAACAAAACATTAAATGTTATAATGTTTATGGTTAACCAAACAAAAAAAAACTACATTTATTTAATAAACATACGTAAATTAACATCAATTATATAAATTTTACGAACAATTAAGATTCTCTATATATAATAATAAAAGACTAAAAAAAATCCACCCACAATTCAACGCAGGTTTTATATTTTATTTTATTTGTGAATTTTGTTAAAATGTCATGTTTTATTTAATATATAATAATAAGTATATATCAATTGTATAATCTTAATTAACCTGACCTTCCAAAAAACTTAATACAATCAATTCATATACCAATATTAAATTATCCGCATTGAACGTTAAAATCAAAATATTGTATACAAATCTAATATTTATATGTATATTTTTTATTTTTATGTGTTCTTACCGAACTCTTTCAATTTTCAAAAATTTGATTTGATTTGTAATTAATCAAACCCATATATGGTTGAGCATAAAATTTAATTAAAAAACGATATAAAGATATCGTTACAGCAAAATAACACTGCGGACTTCCGAATGTATAAAATGAAAAATTACAAAATATTATTCATCTATTTTCAATTACAAAATATTTTGTAAATATATTCATCATAATAAAACATTTCAATATGTTTTTGTTTTTTACATGATTATTATAATTCATTAAATTTAATTTTTTAATATCAATATTTTTAATTAAACAAAAATATTTGAATACTTTGTATTAATATATTTTATATACAAAAAAATTAATCAATAAATTCAACACGATCTCAATTCTATATGATGATCAAATTTGATATTTTGCCAAATATACATATACCAACGAGTTTGAATATCAAACAAACCAAAAAAAAAAATCGTTAAGCGTTACAGAAAAAATAAGTATATAGAATCAAATGAAATCAGATCATATAAAGAGTTTTCTTGGGATATTTAGAACATTTTCTGTTTTCGAAGATTAAAATTAAATACGAAAGGATTATTTTAAATATTTAAATATATGGTATATGGAATATTTTCTATCAATAAGATTGTTGGAAAATTCCCACAATTGTTTTACTATAACATAAAATATTGTTAAAATTTCTTATAATATAATATTATTATATATGGAAAAGAATTTATAATAATAAAGAATGATCAACTCTATTTATATATAGTCTATATAGGAAACAAAAATACAACGTAAATTGAAAAAAAAATATCCATTAATAAAAATATTTTCATTGTATTATATATAAAAAAGATAAAAATTCTACTATTTTTTTTTCGGAATAAATTAAAAATAAAATTTTGTTTAATTATTTATCTATTATAAAACATGGTATATTCCATATAGATATTAATAAAATAAAACAAGAAAATAATAAACATAAAAAAAAAATAAAATATTTATATTTTTTAACCCATTATTGTTCTCCAATCCTCTCGCGCAATGTTACATACAAAAATCATTAAATTTTTTTTTAATGAATATCAAGGTAAAACTATAAATTAATTAATAGATTGATATTGTTAATATTCGAGTTTTATTTTGGTTTTTTTTATATATTGAATTAAGAATATTATAAATATATAGATACATTTGTTTTTCAATAGTTCATCATTAAAATTTCCACGCTTTTTCATGTATTTTTTAAAAACTTTATATATATATATATTTTTTTTTTGTTTTGATGTTTTTTGGTTTTTTTCTCGATTTATTCAATTTTTTCGGTTGATTCAATATACAAATGGATCGCAAAAAGGCAATCAAATAAACCAAAAAAAAAAGATAAAAAGTTATTATTAGATTAGCAGAAGAAATATACAGCAGAAATTTTCTCTGTGGGTTCTGTTTAAAATCATCAAAAAAATATCGAATCATTTTTTTTTTTTTTGCTTACTTTAAAGTGTATATTCAGTTTTTTTTTTAACATGTATACAAGATTTGGATTTCTTTTAATAAAACGAATATCTATCTATATTGATTTCAGTTTAAAGTTTTTATTAATTATATAGATGCGGTTTTTAATCCACTTCTGATTGAATAATTAAAATTTTTAGTTTTTATTTTAATTATTATAATTTTGTAGATATACTATAATAAATCATTTAAGTTGATAAAATATCCCTTTTGATGTCTATAATCGCTTTAGAATAGATATGGGATTTATTTTGCTGCTGAATACAGACAATAAAGTTTAATAAACGATATCTCATTCTGTTGATTTTTGTTTTTATGTGTCCTTGTTTTTTACGATCGACTATATATTTTGTAAAAGTTCTAAGACAATCTTATCCTATTATAAGAACATTTCTATTAATTATATATAAGAATTTATAACATCAATATATAGTGTTCAGGGGATATCAATTAGGGAATTTTTGTATAGATGCGGATGTTTTTATCAATACACAATAAAAATTCTGCAAATAAATAAATGTTTGAAAAGATATCATCAATATACTATATGTATATAAAAATATAAATATAATAAATATGAGCTACATATATATATTGATATATTGTTTGTTTATTTATTAATATTCCTTCGGTAGCTTAGACCATATGGAAATTATAGTTCTGGCTCTGTATGTGATACAAATCCTATCAAAGTAGGATATTGATATATTCAAAGTAGGATATTGAGATATATATTGATATATTGATAAATTGAATTTTCAAGGTTTTGTTCGCATATATTTTTTAATAAATAAGTGTAAAATGAATACAAATAATACATATTTTTTTGGTTTTTTTTTACGAAAAAAGCATGGTATTTTTTGTGCTGCCATAAATTATTAAATATAATATACGCATTTATTTATATAACAAAAAATCTATATATTCTATAATGTGCTAAATAAATATTTAAAATAAATTAGCTATAATTAAATTTTATATATTGTATATACGTATAATAGTATATAGCTATAATGAATGTATAATATTGTAAATTATATATTATATTTGGTGTAAAATCTATATAGTACTATAGGTTCTATTAAAAAAAAACAATTTTTAGATATATATAGAGATACTCACTTTTAGAACTGCCTATATGCATGTCATTAAGAAGAAAATAGAATAGAAAAAAAAACAAATTTTAAAGAATAGATAATACAAATGATCATATTTTGGATTAAGGGAAAATACAATTTTGTATTTGTTTGATTGATATAGTAACTCGGATTGTGTATATTGAACACAATAATAATATATAAAAGTTCTTCTATAAATTGTATACAATAAAATGTATATATATTATTAAAAATAATATAAATAGATTGAATTTTTGGCAATTCGAGAAGCAAAAATACAAAATATATTTATTTTTTTTTAACAAAATAATATTAAAAATTGCCTTCGCATCATATTACATACATTTTGTTGTATATGCAAACATTTTCTTCTATATATGTACGCATATATTTCCTCATTATTTTATGTATTTTATTTTGTATTATTTTCCATATATAATATACATGAAAAATTACACTTATTTAATATAAACAAATAATATTAATTGCTTTAATTTATATTTTATTTTATTTAAAATCGCGTTTTTATTTTATTCGTTTTGTTATATAATAAATCAACAATAATATTTTTTTGTATTGTGGTTTATCATAATTGTTTACGTGCATATATGCATAATACATTTTGTTTTTTTTTTTTTTGACATTTTGACATCGTACAACCAAACATTACGATATGTATATTTTTAGATTATTGTTTTTTTTTTTTTACTTTGTTTTTAAATGATAAATTCTATCTATAAATACTCCTACTGTAAGATAGATTATCTATTCATAAATGCATCGAATGGAATGCTACAAAAATTGTATTGATGATCACCGGAAAAAAACCACCTGCGATATGAATTTTCTAAAGTCCATTATAATGTTATTTTCTTATATAACATTTGCAATTATAATTTTTTAAATAAATAATAACAATATTTGTGTTAATTATCATATATAAAACCTGATGACGACGGATTTAATGATGGATAATGTTCATATGTGAGTCAATTCCTTAAATTAATTCCATAAATATATTTATTTATTTATATATATATATAATGAAATGTGTGCGTATATAATAAATTTAAGAATGACAGAATTTTCACGTCTATATATATATATTATGAATATATATATTAACCTTCACAGAAGATTATATCATATTTAATTTTATTTCATTATTTGTTTTATTCTATCATATATATTTTGATGCCCCGTGTGTGTGTGTGTGTAAATATTTATAAAAAATATGTTTAAAATATATATATGCCATATAGAATATTCTATTTATTTATTTATTATGTTTATATATATTGAAATTAATTAGAATTTAATTTGTATAAAGTTATTATAACTATTTTATTTATATGATACATACACACGGAAACATTACATCATTTAATATTTAATTTTTACAAATTATGTATTTATTTCTGATTCATATTTGATGCATTTTATAATTGTTTCTTATACATTATAACATTCTATATCTAAGAATTATTCATATATAGAAATGCACTATTTTTATTCTTTTCAAATTAATATATATTTTGTTTTCTTATTGTATAATAATAAAAAAATTGTCATATGATTTTCCTATCGAATTGTTCAGTGAAGAAAACTGTTAAGTATTAAAATCAGGGGCCAGTGAAAACATTTTCATAAATCTTTTTTAAGCTCACCGCTTTATAGAAATTTTCTTGACATTTTAAATCTATACTAAAGTCCGATTTAAACATCTATTTTTTCGTGTGTGAATTGGAGAATGAATGTAAAAACGATAATCCACAATCCAAAGGTCCTTGTAACGAACGTGAAATTATTGACTTTAATATATAATTATAAATCAATTTCTATATATATATATATATATCTACTATTTATAAGTTTTTATTTCCTCCGTTTTTGATTTTAACTTTTCTAAGAGCAATAGTGCATAGAAATAAATGATTTTATATTAATTATTATTTATTTATTTGATATCATTATCGTAAAGTATAAATTATATTCATTTAAATTACAATATTATTATATTTTTGCATTACATTCTGAATATACCATGCAAAATTGAAAGAAAGTTGTTGCTAACGAAATTACTTAATATAACGAAGAAATAGATAGATTACGGAATGCATATTGGCCATTAAAAACAGATTAAATATTAATTTATATATATATGTACATATAAATATATGTCATCGAATATTATTATTATTATCGAATAGGTTATTTATTATCTTAAAATATATTTATTTTTTTCTATAAATATAAAAGTTAAATATAATAATAATTATATAAAAATACATTCCATCCTATTATATTTTTGCAATTATTTTCAAAATAATAATGCAATTATAATTTGCATTTATCGTGTGATAAAGTTATAATTATCATTTCTCCACATAGAAATTATTGATGTTCGAATAATTGGAGTAGGATAATTTCATAGTTTATGATTGATTAAAAAGTACATGGTAATTTGTGCAATGTTTTTTCATTGAATAGTAGATATCGAAATAATATTTGTATTATATATGTTATGTGTCATGATTTCACACGAACGATTTTCCGACAAATGAAAACATATGAAAATATGTGTGTCAAGGAAATTTATAAGGATATAATTAACATATATGTTTATATTTACTATATTTACTGTATATTTTTATATATTTATGGTATTATATCGATTTTATAATAATGATAATACGAATAATAAATTTACCCTCAAAAAAATTGCAAATGGACAAAATATAAAATTCTAAAATGGAAATTTTCATTTTCTTACCCAAATAAAAATGTTTTATATTATATAAAATCTATTATTTAATTGATATGTATTTTATATGTATACTGAATGAGTGAATGAGATACGTAAAACGTAGTTGTTTATGATATATAATAATAATAATAATATACATTTTCCTTAACCCATATTTTGAAAATTGATTATATATACTACGAATATATTATGTATAGAGTAGAATTACTGGCGCCAACCGTATGTACTGATATATATAAAACATATTTATTATATGTTACATTCTATAGTATATGTTCTTTTCACATTGATATATATCTTTTTTAAAAAACTTCGGACATCATTTTAGTGATGATAAATGAAAAATAATAATAATTTGTCTTATGACAAAAGTTGTAAAATTTAAAAAATTGGTATAAGAAGTGTAATACATTCAAAATATACAATAACATTTTTCTCATTTTCTTTTATATATATACAAATGTTTATTTCATCACATTTTCGCATTCCGATCGCGCAAAATATAGATAAAAATCGTTTAATTTATTGCATTCGGATATTACACATTTTAATTATAGATAAAATTTTAAAAATTTTTTACATTAATTTTTGGTCAAACGATCAACTTTTAAGTCAGAACTGTTAAAAAATATATGAGAAGAAACTGGAAAATATTCTAAATTTAAGGAAAATAGAACAAGAAGAATATTATGTAAAAATATGTGTTTACAAAAACCTTTTATACATAGAATTTACTGTAGAGCAAAAAAAAAAGAAGAATTGAAATGAAAACATATATATATGTTGTGCACACAGATGTTTGTTAAATGTTTCAATCTTTCAATATTATAGAAAAAAATTCAAATATACAAATGCCAATGAAAAAGGCAGTAATAAAAAAAATTGCATTGATTATCTATATACATATATATGAATATAGAGTTGAACCAAGTTGAACTCAAATCATATTTATTATTATATATTATTTTATATGCGAATATAGAAAATGTATTATGATGGAAATATATTAATTTTACTGATTTCACGCATATGTGAATTGCATATTTTCAATATATAGAAAATTACCAAGAAAAAAATAAAACTATACTATAATATAAATGTATATGTATATGTAAAAACAAAATTAATCGAAAAAGTATTACATTCATTATTTTGACACCTTTCAATTTTCAACCAAAATAAAGTTCTAAAAAACATTTAAAGAAAATTGATGTATAATACAACTTGTATATTTGATTCCATATACATATAATAGCTATATTGATTTTTCAGGAAAATTTTTGTATATAGAAAACTCATTTATGGAAGAAAACATATGTTTGTCGTATAAATACAAAAAAAAAACAAATCGATAAACATTTTTGTTCTAAACATATATTTATGCATACGAATACGTGTTAAAATTGAACATTCATGCACAATAGTATGACCATTTATATTCGATATATGTATATATATATAAATAAAATATATATTACATAATATAAAATATAAATACAGTAATAACCAGGTAAATGGAAAATTTCTTGGGTTGAATATGAATGTGGTAGGTCTAATCATCCCTTCTATCTCCGTTCCTTGAAAATTTTCCACTTATATTTTTGTTTTGTCGTATATTTCAAAGAGTTTTTAAAGTTATTTATTTAATTACAATTACATTGGCAAAAATTCCTTCTAACACAATGAATTCTACGAACTCCCATTTGATTAATGACAAACTAAAGCACTAATTCCATTTCCTGACCTGACCATATATACGTTCTATCTATTTTAGGTGTTGGCCTAAACAACATACTTTTTATTTATTTATTTATTTATTTTATATACATATGAATTAAATTTAAATGTATAATTTTTTTGCGCAGTATATTTTTTAGGAAAATAAATAAAAATAATAGTATAAAAAAAAAATTCTGTATAGACCTCTAAAATTCTTTATTATGCTAATATACATTATAAAATAAAAATAAAAAAAAAATTATTATGATATCATCGCATTGATGCGATTCCTCGCTTTTTATATTCATGATCATATAAATACAATTTTACATATATATAGATATTGTCTATTATAATATATGAATACGATTCTTCTTTATATTCATTCGCAGTCAGTCAGCACTATATTTTCTATTCTGCATTCAAACAATGAATTTTTAAATATATTATGAAGCGTGTATAAATGAAAAAAAAAAAAAAAAAAAAAATTCCATCCATTATGTATAAAGTCATTATGTGTAACAATTTTGTTTTTATATATACATATTTTAAATATATACCGTATATAAATAATTGATATAGAGAAAATTTAGTTTTTTTTATTGATTAGTTGGTATACGGTTATATTCACCTGGATTATAATACTATAGTGTAAATTTAATTGTATAGTAAAAACGTTTTTTTTCTCTATTGTTTCTGACCTTAAATCGAATATTAATATGTGTGTATAAAATAATATAGCAATATCGTCGTATAATATAGTCGCTTAAAAAGTAAAAGGTATTAATAAAAGTGTATTTAAATATAAATGTTATGCGAAAAATTGTATTTTCCAATTGTTATTGCATAGGAAAATTTCGATATTTTATATTTTGTTTTTCTTCTTATGAAAATTCCACATTCTATTTGTATATATAACTATGTCTATATACACCGATCGTATAATATATGCGAATGAATGGAAAATGTAATTATAACAAATAAAATAAAATGTGTGAGATTGTTTTTCAATATCGTCTCTTATTATTAATTTTCGTGTTTTCTTCAAATCGATTTTTCTTTTTACTTTTCTTTTTTTTTCTTCTTAAAGCTCTATATCCGATGAGCAAATAGAATAAATTTCTATGTTTTTATTATAGTTATAAAATTATTTTCAAATACATTCTTCATAAATTAATTCTATAATTTATAAATAGAGAGAAAAAAATAAAATAAAATAAAACATTTTACCTGTAAATGCACTAAACATTTTTTTAATTTAATATTGTATTTTTTTTAAAATATAAATGCGGATGTTATCGATTTTATTCGTTGTATCAATTTCAGCTTCAGTTTGAAAAATTTTCTATAATTTTTTTATTTTTTTTTTTTTGGAATTAAAAGAAAAATAATATATTTATATTATTTACTTATAAAATATATAGATTTTTTTTTAAAGAATTAATATTTTTTTTACGAAAAGTTCACTTAAAATCAAAAGTAATATGCGTTATGTAAATAAATAGAAATAGAAATAAATAATTATTTCAATTTAAAACACAAAATAATTTAAAAATAAAAGAAACAAAAATTAATGATTTTTTTTTTTTATTTTTGGGAGCGGTCATACACACGTATATTAAATTAAATAAAAAAATATATATATATATTTTTTTAAAGTTTTTATAATAACACAAACAACTTAAAAAAGAATTGAATTGTATACTCTTACAAAAAAAAAAAATCTTACGCGATTTAATATATATATTAAAAACTGAAAAAATGAACGACTAGTTAAACAACAACACCAAAAAAAAAAAAAACAAAAAACACACACAAATTCTTTATAAAATAAATCACTTTTATTTTTAAACTTAAATTTTTTTTTTAAATTCTTCTTTTTAGTATTAAACTAACATATAATTGAATTGAATATAAATTTGTTATTTGATCATTTGATATTTTCTTTAATTTTGCTATTAATTTTCCTATTGATATATTTTTATTCTGTATACTATTTTTGTTTCTATTATTATAGGATGATTATCTCAAAAAAAATCTTTCTTAATTTGAAATTTTTTGTATATTTTTCTTTTTTGTTTTAGTATGTAATAAATATACGTACGTTTTGTTTCTTTTTTTTTCTTTTTATAAGTTTCTTGATTCGTCTTTTCGCTAAAACTAAACTAAAGAATAAAAATATGAAAATGTTTATAACATAGCTCCTCTATATTGTAACGATTTCATATATATATGTATAAATGTATACCCATCGATGAAATAAGCTCTCTGTTAATGTTTTCAAAATATATATATGTATAATAATAAAAGTATCTCTGCGATACACTTCTATATAGATATATAGATATATTATATATGATTTGTAATTTATGTGTATAGATCAACATTGCAAATATACAGAGTATCCTTTATACAAAATTTTCCGGAAAATTCATATTTTTTTTTTTGTGATTTTTTCGAATTACACCGATGAGTTTTTCCTTAAATTGTTATTTTCTTTACATTTAATTGTAAAACTCAAGTAAATTCTAATTTTTTGTAAAAGAAAATTTGAAAATCGGTTTTTTTTTTCAAAAGATTTGTGCTGAAAGTATGAAAAACGAAATTACTGTACGAAAAATGGGACAATTTTGCATGGAAACATTTTGGAAACTCGGCTTTTATCTTTTGAATCAATTAATCAAAATTTTGTTCTATAAAAAATCAGAAATTGATTGTGAATTTTGCAAAATGATGCAAAGAAAATTGTAAATTGTAAAAAATCGTTTACATTTTTTTAATTCTATTTCAATTTTAACCAAAAATCTCTTGTGGGAATGTTTTTTTTTGTTCTAAATAGATTATAAAAAACCGATTTGTTCTTAAGTTAAGGTTTAAGATCTTATATTATAAAGTGATCTTCCCATCTTGTTTACTTATTATTACATCTTGTATATATATAAAAACAAACATACATTTACAAATATTATTTAGATGAATTGGATGCTGTTAAATTAAAAAAAAAAAAAAACTCTTATATATATTTACAATAAATTCGCATCTTATTATATGTATATAAATTTTCTCTGATTTTTTTTTTATTTTTACAAACACAAACAACTCTACTATTAGTATTTCGTCGTATATCTTCAAAGTTTACATTAACAAACTCTTTATTGAAATATTTTTATTTTAAACCAAAATACAATTATCAAAAAGTTTTGTATATGAATTTTCTTTTAAATAATATTTTTTGATGATGTGATGACGATATGATATCTCTGCTACTTATTATTATTATTACAATTACATATGTATTTATATATTAAATATTTTATATTCGCTACTCTATCAGCCACAAATAATATAGTATATGATATGTATTTGTTTGTTAAATTATAAACAAATGTATGTAAATATATAATATGTTGAAAATATATAATAAAAAAAATTTTCGTTTTGTTTATTTATTTGTTTAATTTATTTTTTTATAATATTTTTATATCAAAAACTGGCTTTTTTTTTCTTTATTTTTATTTTTTTCTTACATCGCCACAATGTTATTTTATTTTAATTTATTTTATATGTATACGCATTGATCATTGATGAGGTAATTCGTAGATCTTGTTTTACATCTATATGGCATCACATTATATAACTAACAATATATATATATATAGAGTTTTGGTATAATAATAACATAAAAAAAAACATATTTTTGTTTACTGCGGTAATAATATAATAATGTATATATTCGCTTATAAAAATTCTTTGGTGTGTATATATTTTTAGAGAATTATATGTATAAAATTATTGTCGTAAAGATTTTTCTTTTAGTATATTTATACATATTTTATGTATATTGATTATTATAAATGACTGTATATAATTGAAATGTTATGTGTATGCTTAAATGCATGTATACCTCACACACACACAATATCGAAATGGGTACAAATGCACTCTAAACCATCTGTGTATTAATTTTTTAATAGTTTTTCTTTTGAATTTTACAATAAATTTTGCATGATATGAATATTATTAATAATAGAAGGTGGTAGAAATATAGAAAACAAAAAATTTGCATATTATTTGCATATTTGTTTTAACGCATTGATGCGGTTTATTATAGAATTGGTTTAGAGCGAATCGTTTTGTATATATACATTTATTTATTTAATTTTTTTGTGTATATTTTTAGTTATATTTGATATTTAAAGTTCATTGATTGCATTCTAAAATAACCAAATCGATAGAATAGAATAACCACACACATCAGAAAGGAAAGAATAAGAATTAATTTATTTCGATAATTGGTTTTTATTTAGTTATAAGAATTCTATTTTTACATAATATATACATTGTTTATTCTATTTTATTCTATATACTATAATACTCGACATTCTCGAACTTATGCATTTTTGATACATCTAAAAGAGAATAGATTCCAAAAATGTTTGTGATCCACAATTCTATATATTCTCTTATCCACTTCATTCAGAATCTGTTTTTTTTTTGTTATATCTCTATATGAATATAGATAGAATAAAATTCTAAATAAGATTTATATAGCAAATCGATGTACCTCAAATTTTGTTTAGATGATTTCTGAAAAAGATCATACTCTATATAATTTCCTTAAGGAAATTCTGTATAACTTCCTAAGCCTACAGTTCAGAAAATACTGTATAACTTCCTTAAGTAAATGCTGTATTATTTCCTTTACGAGATTCTTTCTCGTATATTTTAAGATTCTGTATAATTTGCTTAAGGAAATTCTGTATAATTTGCTTAAGGAAATTCTGTATAATTTGCTTAAGGAAATTCTGTATAATTTGCTTAAGGAAATTCTGTATAATTTGCTTAAGGAAATTCTGTATAATTTGCTTAAGGAAATTCTGTATAATTTGCTTAAGAAAACTCTGTATAATTTCCTTAAGGAAATTTTGTATAATTTGCTTAAGAAAACTGTGTATAATTTCCTTAAGGAAATTCTCTATAAATTTGCTTAAGGAAATTCTGTATAAATTTGCTTAAGGAAATTCTGTATAAATTTGCTTAAGGAAATTCTGTATAAATTTGCTTAAGGAAATTCTGTATAAATTTGCTTAAGGAAATTCTGTATAAATTTGCTTAAGGAAATTCTGTATAAATTTGCTTAAGGAAATTCTGTATAAATTTGCTTAAGGAAATTCTGTATAAATTTGCTTAAGGAAATTCTGTATAAATTTGCTTAAGGAAATTCTGTATAAATTTGCTTAAGGAAATTCTGTATAAATTTGCTTAAGGAAATTCTGTATAAATTTGCTTAAGGAAATTCTGTATAAATTTGCTTAAGGAAATTCTGTATAATTTACAGTAGGAAATTCTGTATAATTTACAGTAGGAAATTCTGTATAATTTACAGTAGGAAATTCTGTATAATTTACAGTAGGAAATTCTGTATAATTTACAGTAGGAAATTCTGTATATTTTGCTTAAGGAAATTCTGTATATTTTGCTTAAGGAAATTCTGTATATTTTGCTTAAGGAAATTCTAAGGAAATTCTGTATAATTTGCTTAAGGAAATTCTGTATAATTTGCTTAAGGAAATTCTGTATAATTTGCTTAAGGAAATTCTGTATAATTTGCTTAAGGAAATTCTGTATAATTTGCTTAAGGAAATTCTGTATAATTTGCTTAAGGAAATTCTGTATAATTTGCTTAAGGAAATTCTGTATAATTTGCTTAAGGAAATTCTGTATAATTTGCTTAAGGAAATTCTGTATAATTTGCTTAAGGAAATTCTGTATAATTTATAGTAGGAAATTCTGTATAATTTATAGTAGGAAATTCTGTTTAATTTGCTTAAGGAAATTCTGTATAATTTGCTTAAGGAAATTCTGTATAATTTGCTTAAGGAAATTCTGTATAATTTGCTTAAGGAAATTCTGTATAATTTGCTTAAGGAAATTCTGTATAATTTGCTTAAGGAAATTCTGTATAATTTGCTTAAGGAAATTCTGTATAATTTGCTTAAGGAAATTCTGTATAATTTGCTTAAGGAAATTCTGTATAATTTATAGTAGGAAATTCTGTATAATTTATAGTAGGAAATTCTGTATAATTTATAGTAGGAAATTCTGTTTAATTTGCTTAAGGAAATTCTGTATAATTTGCTTAAGGAAATTCTGTATAATTTGCTTAAGGAAATTCTGTATAATTTATAGTAGGAAATTCTGTATAATTTATAGTAGGAAATTCTGTATAATTTATAGTAGGAAATTCTGTATAATTTATAGTAGGAAATTCTGTTTAATTTGCTTAAGGAAATTCTGTATAACTTGCTTAAGGAAATTCTGTATAATTTGCTTAAGGAAATTCTGTATAATTTGCTTAAGGAAATTCTGTATAATTTGCTTAAGGAAATTCTGTATAATTTGCTTAAGGAAATTCTGTATAATTTGCTTAAGGAAATTCTGTATAATTTGCTTAAGGAAATTCTGTATAATTTGCTTAAGGAAATTCTGTATAATTTGCTTAAGGAAATTCTGTATAATTTATAGTAGGAAATTCTGTATAATTTATAGTAGGAAATTCTGTTTAATTTGCTTAAGGAAATTCTGTATAATTTGCTTAAGGAAATTCTGTATAATTTGCTTAAGGAAATTCTGTATAATTTGCTTAAGGAAATTCTGTATAATTTGCTTAAGGAAATTCTGTATAATTTGCTTAAGGAAATTCTGTATAATTTGCTTAAGGAAATTCTGTATAATTTATAGTAGGAAATTCTGTATAATTTATAGTAGGAAATTCTGTATAATTTATAGTAGGAAATTCTGTTTAATTTGCTTAAGGAAATTCTGTATAATTTGCTTAAGGAAATTCTGTATAATTTGCTTAAGGAAATTCTGTATAATTTGCTTAAGGAAATTCTGTATAATTTATAGTAGGAAATTCTGTATAATTTATAGTAGGAAATTCTGTATAATTTATAGTAGGAAATTCTGTATAATTTATAGTAGGAAATTCTGTTTAATTTGCTTAAGGAAATTCTGTATAATTTGCTTAAGGAAATTCTGTATAATTTGCTTAAGGAAATTCTGTATAATTTGCTTAAGGAAATTCTGTATAATTTGCTTAAGGAAATTCTGTATAATTTGCTTAAGGAAATTCTGTATAATTTGCTTAAGGAAATTCTGTATAATTTGCTTAAGGAAATTCTGTATAATTTGCTTAAGGAAATTCTGTATAATTTATAGTAGGAAATTCTGTATAATTTATAGTAGGAAATTCTGTATAATTTATAGTAGGAAATTCTGTTTAATTTGCTTAAGGAAATTCTGTATAATTTGCTTAAGGAAATTCTGTATAATTTGCTTAAGGAAATTCTGTATAATTTGCTTAAGGAAATTCTGTATAATTTGCTTAAGGAAATTCTGTATAATTTGCTTAAGGAAATTCTGTATAATTTGCTTAAGGAAATTCTGTAGAATTAGTAACAGTAGGAAATTCTGTATTATGTTTCCTAATCTGGAAAGAATTTACTTGAAATTCTAAGTAGAAAATTATCCATAGAATATATAATATATAATATAATTAAATAAATCATACTTAATAATTAATTAATCCTTTTTCTTTTATTTAATTCCATATGTAATAAATAAAAAGAATTCGAATTTGAATAATATTTTTATCAAATTATAAAACCTGAAAAATGTTAATTTTCATTCAATTTCAATAACCACAATTCATTTTATAATAAATTATTTTGGTTCTCTGTCAGTAGCTGTCTTTATTAAAAATGAATAGAAAAGCATAAATGCACCAAAAATACATTTTCATTTTCATTGGTCATTTAACATTTTCATTTTTTCATTTGTTGTTTTGTTATTGGTACTTTTGCAGCAAATTTTTTCATTATTTTTTTTTTTTTTTGTTAATTATATTAAAGTCAAAACAATTTTTTTTTTGTATTGCGTTTTGTGCGGATGCTGTAATTAAATAATATATATTAAATATATATGTTTATATAATTAAATACCTTAATACAGGTTTATTACACATTAAATATTATAACAACAAACTTTGGTATTCAAAAAATAAGAATAAATAATACAATTTAAGGTAATAAAATAAAAATTGATTGTAGATTGTTTTTTTTTCTTGATTTTTCTTCTCTGTTATCATTCGGCTTTTCTGATTGTTTTTTTTTATTGAAAAAAGAATTATTTTTGCTTTAGTTTTAGAGGTTATAATGATTTCTGTTTTTAACTTTACTAATAACATTCTTTATTCTTTTCTTTTTTTTGTATTTGTATATTTTTACAGTTAATCCGCAGTGGTGTTACCGATTGATTGAATACAATTGTAAAATTTGTTCGTTTATAAGCTAATTGTATGGCTGCTTCAATCCCTGAAGAAGAAATGGACATTGATGCAGGTGCTAGTAATGCATCAGAAGATTGGCAATTACCAAAAATTGATTATTCAAATGCAGACATAAAAGATGATACATCTATTGCTTCCAAGTAAATATTACCGTTTTTTTTTTTTTTTTGGTTTATGATTTAACTATAAAAATTAGAATTTCTTATCGGAAATACAATTTAGGACTTTTTTTTTTTACATTGGTCGACCAACATGTGGGATCAAAAGAAGCGGAATATCTCTTAATAAAATTAAGAAATGAGGAGTTTTCTTTTAGTTTGACAATCCTATAATCATCTCGAAATGATTCATTTTACATTAAAAGTCGTAGAACATTTTCCATGATGACCGTCTCCCATTTGTTTTGATCCCACATGGTTGATGAGGGTTCTAACCCTCTCCCACTGTTTAAAAGTCCTAAATGATATATTTACAATTGTTATAAACCATGTTTTGTTTTTCCGTTTCTTTTTAGATTTACCAAAACATTAGATCAATTGGATAATCGTGTTGAAATTTTACGTAAAGATGCATTACATTTACAGGAAAAACGTGATGCATTGTTAATGTCCATTGATGTTATAAAAAATGATGCAATTTTAAATGATTTGGATGAATGTAAGTAGGATATTTTAATATATTATTATTATTATCATTTAATTTAGATATTTATTTATGCAAAATATGCTTGCAAAATTAAAAATAAAACCAATCCAAAAACCGTTTGCTTATCTATTCGAATAAAAAAAAACTAATAATAATCTATACCTTCATTCTCTTCTCTCTGGAACACCATTATCATTTATCCCATTATTATTATTATTCAGATGCTACCGAAGATATAATTTGTTATATTAAACGTATATCAGAACGTTTGGCAACAGTTGATTTAAATGTAACAACTGTTCGTGATTCAGCACAAGAGGATGCATTGCATCAGGTGAATGTATTTATTGATTCGATAATCATAAATAAAGATCGTGTAATGGCGCGACAACGTTGTCAAACATTTTTAAATTGTTGTACAACGTATATAAATGATGCGTTATCAGGTAACGATCGTATTATTGATAAGAATTTTGAATTGGCATTATTAGGATGCTCATTGGATGATCAAAAAATAATTAAAAAACGTTTAACGGCTCTTATGACTTATTTAAATAAACAAACTGTTTCTGAATAAGAAATAATTTTAATATTAATTTAGAAAAAACACACGAAAATTAATTATTCCGTTTCTTCTTTAATTAATGTTTTGTAATATTTTCTCTAAATTATTGTTATTTCCTTTCTTATTTATTTTTTCTAAAACATTTATAAAAAAAAAAAAAAAAACCAAACGAAAAGAATGAATTTTTATATATTCCCATACATTTTTTGTTTTTTTTTTTTTGTAGCATTCGAATTTAAAATTAAAAACAAATAAATAAACATTTTACGAATATCTAATCCTTTTTTTGTTTAATTTTAATTGTATATTACACTTATATCAAAACGATGCTATTCCTAATAATGTTTATTATTTAGATAAAAATAACCAAAAAAAAAAATTCAGATAAAAATGAGGAGGTATGCTTCTTTTTTTTTTGGAAATGTGCAGTCCGTGATATTTTTTTATTATTTCCTTTCCTTTATTTTCGTTTTCTATATAAAAATTGCATGTCTTTTTATCTGATTAATTATTTAATGATAATATATATATTGATTATATGAACCAGAATATTTTGTTGGATAGCCTGCAATTATTACCTGATAAAACATTCTTGAATTTATATTTTTGCATATCTCTAATGTTTAAGAAGGATTTAGATTAACTATAAACTATACTGCGGTTATATATTTTATTTTGGTTTTTTTTTTTATTTATTATTTATGATTTATTTAATATATTGATTGCATTTAGTTTTTGTAATTTTTAACCCAAACGAATTTTTAACAAACATAAAAAGAAAAATTAATCTTTTATAGTCGACAAATGGCGTTTATATAAATAATAAAAATATAATTATAAGTTAATAAATAAATGATATATATATAACAAATAAATATAATAATGAATTTGTAAATTGATGAACTGTGTCAATTGATTTAGAATCATTTTTTTTAATAAATGTATGTATAAGATTTGAGGGAATTGATGGCAAAAAAATTACAAGAATATTATTTAGATTCTCGTCAAGCAATTAGAATACTTTTCTGAATTGTCTGCCATTGTCTATAGTTTAATAAAAATTGATTATCAAATCGTTTTTATTTTTAAATTATTATATAAAACAAATTAAATCGTAAATGATTTGCGAATAATAATTTTTTTGTAATATGAGATGCGATAAATTAAAATGCTGATGATTAAGCAAATTCTTTTTTTTATTAAATTTTACACACTTTGAACGGTTATCACTTTTGCAATGACAAAGGAGCGTAAGATCGAATGGTTAGGTAGATATTTTATTGATCATTCTTGCTATATTTAAATAAAATATATAGGCATCGAAATTAGAAGGTATCGCTAGCTGCTAGCCCGTCAATTCACTTTTTGTAATGTGAGAAAGTGTTTTAGAACATTTTTTTAAACTAAATTAATAAGTCACCGTAAAAGTGGTTTATAGTAAAATAAGTGTACAAAAAAAAAAGATTAAAAGTGTAAAAAAGTGAGTGTTTGTCAATTACATATCAGAAAATAATAATAATAATATGATGTTAACGACTGATAAAATATTTATAATATTAAAAATTTTATATTTAAATCATTTCATTTCATTTGGATACGGATGGAATCTTACAAATATAATAAATATAACAAAAAATGATCAATATAAAATTATTCATATATCAATATTTTATATACGTGCCTATTTGTGTATCGAACCAATAAACGATAATGATTATTTGAAAAATGATGCAATGAATCATCTAAACCTATCATTGACTACGAGTCCACCTTATCGTCGTAAGTAAAAAATTCATATTCAAATATTTCAGGATGATAATCTTGTGACAAATCTTTTTAAATAGTTCCAACATTAATTGAAACAACTTGGCCGGAAAATATTCAATTATTTCAACCACGTGCATATCCAAATGAATATTATCACCTTCATAATGATAACGGTTACAATTGTAATGGTATTTTACAAGCAAAATATACAATTGTTGATAAATCAAAAGGTATTTTATGGATATTAGATAATGGTTCGCGATATTGTTCACCAAAAATATTGGCTTTTAATTTATTTAAACCCGATGAAGAGGTAAGAAGAAGAAAAATCTTATATAATTATTAAAAATTATTAATTTGAAACCAATTTTTAGTTACATCGTTTTGTATTCAATGAATATAATGTGAATGCATTTTCGGCAATCAAATTATTACATACAAATTCTATATTATGTTTAAATTCAAATTCAAATTATCATAAAAATTCTACCATTCAATTAAATTGTTTAATAATTATTGGTAAATCATTTTGTATTTTATATACGACGATAATGAATAATGAAAAATTTACACAACAAAAGTTTTTTATTAATTTATTACATTTAAAATTAATAAAATTTATTAATTTACATCTCCGTCGATCCGATCCGATTGGATTAAAAACTAATAATAACAATCCCACCGTATTGATGACCGAAATAAAAGATATTTGTATAAATCAAAATGATTTCTATGTATTAGATATGAAAAATAATTTATGGATAGTAAATACATTAAGTATTAGAAATTCATATCATTCAAATCCGAATTGTAATATTATAAATTTAACATTAAATTTTATTGGTCAATTATTGGGTAATGCCAATTCATTGACCATTGATCCAAATGGTATTTCTTTATATTATCATTTAATACGTGATGGTGCCATTTTACGATGGAATTTACAGTGAGTGAGATAATTTAAATGTAATATTTATATATAATAATAATTAAATGTTCAACTTCAATTTTAGGAAATTTCTAATAGCTGAAAATCATGATGTTCTTTTTTTATCATCACAAACCATTATACAAATTGTATTTGGAGCAAAAGGTTCCGTATGGATAATATACGAAATGGTAATAAATGGTAATAATTCCGTGTCGTCGTCGAATCAACATTGCCAAAGAATTTTATATAATTATTTATTAAATTCACAATTTCAATTGAATTGCATTGATGAGAAATAAAATTTTAAATTGTTTTATATTATAATTTATTTTAAAAATTTATTTTATTACTTTTTATATTACACACTAAAATAAAAATGTATATTTACATAAAATAATCGTAATTTTCATATACTCTTCTGCACACCATAAACGAACAAATATCAAAACAAACAAAAGATCACAATTTTTATATATAATATAATAATAAAAATGTTTTATAAAACAACAATCAACCCTTTTTGTATGTTTCTTTTTTCCTTTTTCTTTAATTTAATTTCCCTTTTTTTAATGTTATTTCGGTAAGTTTGGTAAAAAAAAAAAACAACAATAAATTCTAGCTTAATTTAGTATCTTACTTTCATTCCGTTTATAAAATATTTAATTTAGTTTTACAACCTATTTCATTAAAACAAATAGTACATTATTATTATTATAATTTATATTATTAATGGTATTGAAGCAGCTCTCATTCAATTCATTCAAACACAAATAAATAGAGTTATTGTAATTTTTATTCAATATAAATATATATATATACACATCTTCTATATATTTTTTATTATTAGTTTAAATCTATATATACTACGAAATAAATACCATAACTTCAATGTACATCAATCAGATATAATACTAATAATTTTACATTGCATCAAAATGAAAACGATGTGCTTCTTGTAATTTTTCAATTTTATCTTGTCGTTTCTCCTTAATATACAATCCCAAAATAATACACATAATAATTAAACATGTACCGCCTAATGCAATAACACTCATTAGAATTAATTTACTTGGTGTTACAAATAATTGAGCTATCCATTTATTTGGTTTATCGGGTGGCGATGGAATTACAATCATTTGTGAATTTGGTATTAATTGGGTCCATGTACGTGAACGATTCGATAGGCCAACCGTTAGCGAATCAACAAAATTCGGTGTTCGTCCTAATCCAAATATTGTATAGGGTAAATGTAATGAAAAATATGCTGATTGTGGTAATTGTATAGATGTACCATGTTGAATGTCACCCTCTTGTGTTGTCGTATAATAGGCTATCCGTGGTCCTGGTAAATTTGTACCTAATTTGAGCATTAAAAGAGAAATTAAAGTCTTAAACCTTTAGGATAAACAATTAATTCTACACACACACACGCCTCCATACACCTACCAAACGTTTGTTTTTTCCGTCCGAATGGTGTTAATTTAGTTGAATCATTATTTGGCAAACCGGTGAGTACAATAACTTTAACAAAATTTGCATCATAATCTAATGTGTTACGGAATGCCAACGGACGATAACCAAATTTTTCCGATTTTTCAACAAAAATTACATCTAAAATACCATCTTGATAGAAATCATAGAATGCACCCATTATTGTTCCATTTGTGAATGGTGCCAATGCCTTCCATTGTACCTGAAATGTACGTGTTAATGGACCACATGTACGCGGTTGATCACACGGAACATTTTCCAATAGAAATGTTTGTGGTTGATTAATATTTTGACCGTTATTCCAGGGAAATATCGATGTTGCCAATTGTTTAACCAATGTCACCAATAAATCTGGATAACCATCCATATTGAAATCACCGCCACGTACGGTTATCGCATTCATATACGGTCCATTCGTTTTCTCCGGTACAATAAAATTCCACATTTGATTATCCATATCCTTGAAATTAATTTGTAAATTATGCAATTGATTTTCATTGTGACCCTGTATTAAAATCGTTGAATTGTGACATTCCGGATCGAAACATATCGGTAGTATATGATTTATATTACCATTTAATTCCATATCTAAAAATAAACTTTGTCCAATGTATTTTTGGTAACGTCCAATCGGTAGGGTAATCTGACGATGAAATTGAAAACCTTCATTTTCAATGCCATACCATATTTCAAAGGCATAATCACTATCCGAATCTTTTGTACATAAAAATAAATCGGCTAAAAAATCATTATTCAAATCTAAATAGGCATTTGAATGGGGTGTACACAATTCCATTGTTAATTTTTGTTTATGCGGTAATTCCATTGGTATGACAATTGGTTTTACCGTTGATGGTGGTGGTGGTGGTGGTGGCGGCTGTTGTCGGTGTCTTCGTTCACTCACAACCTTGGGAAATACCCAAAATGTTCGCTTTTTATTGACATCCATACCGAATAAATCAATAACCATATCATTATTATAGTCTAATGCCAATGGTTCACCGTACATTTCGATAATCGGTTCTTTTGTTTCATCCGTACAATTAACATAATCCGAACCACCCCAATTAATATAAACATTTAGTAAATCATCATTTTTGTTTGATCCCAGGGATTTAGTTAATATCATAACATCCATATAAGCATCACCATTAAAATCACCTGGTACAATACTTTTGATTTCCAATTGTTTAAAATCACATTTATTTCGAATACTATGCCTTAATAATGGTTCAACGTCGGAACCCAACAGGATATCAAATGATTTACCTTGATTGATAATCACAAATATATCCGTTAATTCATCTGAATTAAAATCACCGAATGCTGCTATTAATGTATCATTTGTTTGTGGTTCAAAGACAATATCGGTAATATCACTTGGTTTACCCGCTTCTATACGTTGAATCGTTAAACATAATGTTAATATTAAAATATTCAATATTGATATGGATAACATTTTGAACATTTTGGGTTTAATGAATCATCTACAAAAATTGTTTAATAATTTAATTTTTGTTTTGTTGTTGTTGTTGTTCTTCTTTTTTGATGTTATTCTTTTATTTTTTTTTATGAGTTTTTAATTAATCGGCTGAGATCGTTCTGAAAATAAATTATTTGTTTATTATAGTTTTTCATTTATCATTTATTACACACACACAAACATTTAATTAAATTTAATTATTTTGTTTTTTTATTCATTAATTATATTTTTTATTGTGAAAAATTTCTTTATAAAATTTGTTTTTTATTTTTATTATGATTTTTATTTTTTTTTATTTTTTATGTTTGACATTTTCTCTAATTTCGATTTTTTATTTACTTTTTTTTTTTTCGTAGATTTGTTTGGTGAATTGTCGGCCATCTCGGTTCATTTGCGAGAGAATAAAATAAGTTTATTTGTGAACCAAATGAAAGCGAAAACGAAAACCTTATAACTTTTTTTTTTTAATTGGAACATTTATATGGTGTTGTTTTTTGATTGAACCGAAAAAACATTTGTATAAAATTGTAACTGTGGCCATTCTGCAGTAGGTGGCACATCATCAAAGAAATCATTTGGGTTCAAGTTATTTTTCACGCATTGAAAATAAAACAGGAAATTATTACATGATGCCAATAAATTATTAGAAATAGTAAAATATTATATATGATAATGGAAAAATAGCAGGAATAATATTTAAAAGGATAATTGCGTTGTAATTAATGATGGTAAGTGAAATTCTATTCATAATATATGATATTTTGAATCGTAATCATTTAATTAACAGTTATCAACAATCTTTTTTATAGTCAATGTGGGAAAAATAGGATAATGATATGGATGATGTATTGATTAATGGATTAATGGATGACAGAACTAACCAAGGGGATTATATTTAATAAATACTATTATGCTGTTAATTAATGGGGTGAGTACAAAACAAATTCTATGTTCATCATATTTTTTAATAGTTTTAAGATAATTTTAGGAAATAATCAGGATTATTGTCCAATATTATTATAATTTTAAGTACATTTACATTTTAAGGAAATGAATAGAACATTATTCACTCAGAATTAATCCTTTGAATTGTGTAAATGAAAAGTAGAAAGTGGTGTGGTAGTTTAATAGCTATATTCCTTAAAATTGTATATGTCAGGCGTTCAGGAATGGTTGAAACAAAAAGAAATCGTTCTAAAATTGATTGGAATTGCATTGATTGTTGTTAAAAATTTTACTTATAATCATTAATTACTTATTATATTTGTTATTAACTATAAAACGTTTCTGTAATGGTTTGCCTTATCTATCATCGTTATCGCATATCACACGAATTCTTAATTATGAATTAACTTTTAGTTTTTTTATTTTAGTTTTTTACTATTTAAGAAAATGTTAATACGTACACCGTCTTCATTATTTGCCATTCGTTTACCTAAACCGCACAGTATATTCTAGCGTGGATTCCCTTGAATCTGTATGATAGTATCGATGCTCGTATGTTAATTCTTTAATTATCAATTGAATCCTTGTGATTCTATTTCTTTCTATATTTATTAATTAAAACTACATTTATTATATTTCTATATATGTTATATAATTTAATAAATACTTTTTTTTTTATTTATTTTTAGAAAATATTATGGTTTATATATATATAGTCTTTATATTGTACACGCATCCACTTTTAATTAATTAAGTACATTTATATGCTCGTGTTTTTACAAAACATATAAACGCTACTATATATATACGTAATATAGATGATAGAAGAGATATAATATTAAAAGATTTTTCCACAATTTCCATTTAACATTCGTAAACATATATATATATATATAGTAGATATAAATATTATAAAGATTTTTCCTGTTTTAATAATGTTGTGTTTTAAGGAATAATGTTGTATGAATGGTGAATGAGTGGTGCGGGTATTTCATATATCTTTATGTGGTTTTTTTTTATGGGAATACATTTTATATATAATTTAGACATCATATCTCATATATATTTATAAATATGATTATTATTTTATAAAGTTATAATTATAATATAGAAAATGATGTTGCGTGTGTTTCGTGAGGGTGTGTGTGTTTGTGTGTGTTCTGCTATATAGAAATAAATGCATGTGCCATTTATATATATAGACTTTTACCATTTTTTATTATTTATATATAACAATTGTATTAAATTTTTTAAGTAACTTTTCTCATCATACAAATTATATATATTATATTATATTATATATTATGCGTATATAATAATATTATATATAAAGAATTTTACTAAACATAAATATGGAAAATAAAATAATTTTCTCATTTATATTTATAAATATAAATATTAACTTACAACTAAATCTACTAAATATATATATATATATATATATTATTACCGCATATAGAGTCTTAAATTTTATATATATATATATTATGTATTTTAAAATCCCAAAAGTGATAATAATTACAATTTGTGTATTTTGTGTACAATATACATATATATTATAAAAAAAACCCATTCAAAATATCCTCCTGCTGAGTGTAATTTACCACTATATATATGTTTACTTGTGCTTTTACTTATCCGTATACCATTGAGAGATATTTAGAAAAGGATTTTACAAGATTTTGCTCTTGATATTTTGTTTAAAATTTATTAATTTTTATTATATATTATATTAAAATTTAAAGTATAGAATAAAAGTGTACAAACATATAATGGATAAGTGGAATATTATTTAAACGTACAAGTACACGTTAAAGACATTTGTATTTTGTTGAATGATTTCTATATAGTGTTCTAAATTTATGAATTTACTTTTTGATATTCATTTTTTCTTGAAAATTTCTTAATCGCAATCATTCATAAAAATGTTTAGATAATATTTATAATGTAATTTACATGATCTCTGTCAAATATTAAATGAGGTTTCCTGGGAAAAACTACTTTAGAATTGAGAATTTTCTAAGATTTTCATAGATTTTTATTCATTACATATGGAACGTTAGACAAAATCGATTGCTGATTCAGATTTCTTAAAAAATTTGTTAACCAAATGTTCGGAAATCTTTAGAAAATATTTATAATCTCATTTAGATAATTTCTGTAAAATATTATGGACTTTTCTTGGACAAACTACTTTAGAATTGAGAATTTTCCAAGATTTTCATCGGTTTTTGATTAATTTCATATGAAAATGTACACAAAATCAATTTCTGAATACGATTTCTACGAAATTCGTTGACGAATCGTTTTGAAAATTTAACAAAATAGTTATAATATAATTTAGATGAGCCCAACAAAATATTAGATTAGATTTTCTTGGACAAACTACTTTAGAATTTAGAATTTTCCAGGATATTTATGGTTTTTTGATTATTTTTACATGAAAATGTACACAAAATCAGTTTGTTTATGCGGTTTCTTAAAATTAGATTATCATTTATTTTGAAAATTCTACAAATTATTGAAATATATACTTTAGATGATGTTTGTCAAATATCAGATAAGTTTTCCTTGGACAAACTACACTAGAATTGAGAATTTTCCAGGATTTTCATGGTTTTTTTTATTATAATTACATGAAAATGTATACAAAATCAATTTCTGAGTACTATTTCTTAAAAATTCGTTGACGAATCGTTTTGAAAATTAAACAAACAAGTTTATAATATAATTTAGATGATGTTTTGAAATATTTGTTTAGGTTTTCTTGAACAAAGTTCTTCAAAGTGGAGAATTTTCCAAGATTTCCACAGATATTTTATTCATTTCATATGAAAATTTATACAAATGCACGTTCTGAATGCGATTTCTTAAAAATTCGTTTACTAATCACTTTGAAATGTTTACAATCAATGTATATGCTTATTTAACATTTCCGCATTTTATCATATCACATTTTTTTTAGATCGTTTGTCAGGAGAACCAAAATTAAATATAATAATTTTATTAATTAGTCTTCAATTGGTTCATTATATATATATTTACATATATACAAATTTTACTTCTGTTTATTTATTTCTCTATATATTTGCTGTTCCTGTTTGATAAAAATAAAAAAAAAAACAAATATAAAAATATTTAAAACAATTAAATCAAACAATAAAATAACCATTAAAAACTTTTTCAACCTAAATACAATATACATACATATATATATGTATATATAACATCAAGATTATACTTGAAACGGCCAATGTATGTGAAATTGTGAATTTATACAAAATAAAAACCAAAGCATGAAATACAAAATTCATAATTTTTATATGTATAAATAGAAAAAAATAGAAAATTTGCATATTATAATTTTTCCCATTTTAAATATATACGAGTTATTCCTTTTTTTTTTACTCATAATTTTTAATAATAATTTTTCACTTTTTATTTTAAGCATTTGGAGATTTTTCTTTATTATTGTATATGTATATGAAACAATATACCTCTAATATATATATAGAAAATAATATATGCGATATTGAGTTCATTAAAAATTATTGTCGTTTGAAATTATATTGTGTCACTAAATTGCATACAGGGATTTGTTATTTGAATTGTTTAATTTTAGTGATTTGGTGTTACAGAATCACGGCAATATCATTCCAAAGTTTTAAGAAGGGTACTAAACCGTTTCTGCCGGAGTAACGAACAAAAAAATCATTAGTTCATCCTTTGTATGATCTTTTCTTTCCTTATTATACTGTATCATTTTTAAATTCATACTTTAAATATTCTGTAATAAAAAAAAACCATGGGATATTTAGAAATTTATTACTAGATGCACGTACAGCAATAAGTATAAGAAAAATTATCTGAAATTTTCCGGATATGTCGTCGTTGTCATCATTCTCATCATAGTCGTTGTCGCACCCCCTTCTATATATATATATTTCTATTTTATGTATTACAATTTTCATTATTTTCATTTGTTTTTGTCATCGTTTATTATTTTAATTTTTATTGCTACATAAAAATAAATAAAAATTTCCTGCGAAATAAATTATAAAATGTATGTATATATAAGAACCCTTTTAATTTTTATTTATATCATTTATTACAATCCTTATCTCTCTCGGGTAAAAAAAAAATGAAAAAAAAAAATAGAAATAAACAATAATATAATTATGTATATGTATATATAACAAAAAATAAAAATAAAACATCATTGCAATCATAATAATAAAAAATTAAAATTAAAATTAAAAATGAAAATGACCGAGAGAAAAATTTTAATGCTATATAAATCAGGGACGTACACTTTTACTATAATTGTACATTTGCGAACTTAATTGTTATAAGGACACAAAAAGGGTTTTTTTTTTCGTTCTTCTTTTTACTTGACGATAGAGAAATGCAGAAATGTCATGAAGATTTGCGTACCTTAAAAACAAAATCGATAACATCCTTCTTCATAATGTATTTTTAAAGGATCTCTGTTAAATATTTAAATGGGGTTTTCTTATAGGTTATTTATATAATTGATAGATTTCCATAATAATAATAATAATAATTAAATTAACTTAACTAAGAGATAGGCTTTGATTATTTGTTAAAATTTTCACTTTACATATATTGAAGTTTTCATTATTCCGCATATGCAATATTACAAATATATTGGATAATCTTGTTATTTTTCATGTCTATATATAGAATTTTCAAATCATTTTCTTTTAACCGCATTATAATATATATTTATTTAAAAATTGTTTTACGATATAGGTATATATATATAATAATATTTAAAATAAAATGTTTAAATAGTTTTATTTTTATAAACTATACATATGATTGGATAGATGGTTGGTTGGATGGTTGGATGGATGGTTGGATAGATGGATGGATGTATGAAAAACATTCAAGTTTTCAAATAGTTTATTATTCTAAAATGTTAAACGATTTTGTATCTATAAAAACTTAAAATATATAATTATAATATACTTTGTTTCATTATTATATATGTTTTTTTTTTTAGAATCTTTTGATGTTTTTATATGCATATATGCGGTTATTTATTATATATAATATAGAGTCTATATAGAATTATTCAAATTGCTTTGCATATGTCGGTATATGCGCCCCTATATAGTATATAAATTAAGAGTATTTAAATAGTTATATATAGTAAAAGCACACACACACACACACAAAATAAACTTCAATAAACTGGACTTTTCTATAACATCACATATTTATATATAAATATATATCCGTAATATACACATCATCAAAAACCATATAGTCTATACACCCGGAGACAGTCGGAAAAATAGCAAGAACTTTTTTTCATTTCCCTATGTTAGATATAAGGAAATTCGTCATGGATTGGTTGTCGTAAAGGTTTCGGTATACAATTAATATGATGATTATATGATAACGTTTTCAAAATTTATAATCCAAAACGCCAAGCGGTTATCTGCAAAACAATTATAGATTCAATATGATTCCTCTTGACTCATCAAAGATGCGAGCATGAATTAACTATATACTTATTTATAATTTCTTATCCATTTACAATGAAAATGCGTATCAATATACTATAGTCATTATATAAAAGAAATGCCATGATTATTATGTTGTTGAGTTTTGTTCTATTATTTCCTTCATAAAAAGTTTTCCATGTCGATATACAATACTTCACTTTGCTGCCCGTTAAATATGAACTGTCCAGCATCTTTACACCAAATTTAGCAGAGTAAATCCTTTCCGGCGGTTGACCAGCACCCTGTTGATGTTGAAAATAAATATTTGAGAAATTTCAACTATTGTTTTTATATACAAAACAATATTTGTCTATACAATATATTCATATTTATATTGAAAAATTGATGGAATGGATGCAATAATACGTATATATATATGGTAGGAAAAAAGATTATGTTGTAGAAATCTATATATAAACTTTATATATATGATAGCCTTAAGGGACTTTGCAACTTTCAATATATGAACATATTATGTACATTAACTCTGAAATATACAAAATATGTTAAAGTTTTATATATAGATATATTAAACTATTTACAATATTATACATTGTTTGGATGACGAGGTTAAAAATATATATTGTATATATATATGAATATGCATATCCCTACATATATATAGAATTATTACAGATATATGAATCTTTATCTATATATACACTTGTTTGCATTTGCATTGTTGCAAAGATGAACCATATATGCAATTTCTATATATATATATATATATTAATAACTTTTTATATCTATATATCTGCTTTTCACTTATATACCAAAAAAAAAAATAATAATAAATATAGAATATATAATAAAATGCAACAAATGCAGTTAAAGGCAAAGCAAAAAAAAAAAAAAGCAACGAATTTATTATTTTTATCCTGAAAATTCTTATATTCTTTAATGGTTGGTCTATAATGGTATATCGGCGTTGTTTGTCCCGCGTTTGCAAGAATAACCAACAATCCACCACATAAACATATATCCACAACCAACCACCGCCGCATTATCATATAAGATATGATAAAAATGAATAATAAAATTTTTTGTTTTATATACATTTACTTACGATATGTAAGAATTAAACTATAATATTTTTTTTCCCCATTCATTCATTCGTTCGTTCCTTATATATGTGTGGAAATTTCAAAGAAATGCACATATATGCACAAAACAATAACGATAAAAGAGATTATGAAAAAAAAAATAAAAATAAATATAAGTATGGAATAAGTAAATATAAGTATGGAATAGATGCACATAATAATAAGTTGTTTTTTTTTTTATTTAATGTGCTTTATCGAAGAGAAAATTATTCTATTCTATATACAAAAAAAAAATATATACAATTTTCATTATAATTTTATTTTTTAATATATTTTCAAAATATTTATTTACGAAATATTAATTTTAAAATAGAAAATAATAATAATAACAAACAAATTTTATGTGTGTTGACTTGCGTTATTAAAATTTATTTTTCATTATAAACCTTTTTTTTTTTGCTTCTTATATGTGTTGATTGTTGAATTTAAAATTATTATATTTTTTCTTATTTGTATCTTCTGTATCTATAATTTTTGTTTTATATTTCATATATATAGATATAGAACAATTGAAATTTATTAAAATTATATTAAATTATATCGTATATGTATATTAAAATAAAAAAAAAAACTTTATCCATTATTATTAATATTATTTTGCGCGCGATGCCGTAGGTGCATATATGCAAAATATAAAATGAATATATTTGTGATAATAATTTTAAATTATTTTATAGTATTCATAAATATATAAGAAAATTTGTTTATATTTTCTTATTCTTAAATATTGTTTTTTATTTTGTTTTAAATATTATAAGAAAAATTATTATTATAATTATTATTGTGTGGAAGAATTTACTTATTTATTTGTTTATTCAAGTAAAAAAACTTAATAATAATAATTTACAATCTGATTATGCAAAAAAATTGAATTTGAATTAATACACTATAATTTGCTTTTTTGCCATCATCAAATATATATATGATTAGTTTGTTAATAATACATTTTAATTATATTGTCTTAATCATCCGTGCGCATTCAAATTAATTCTATAATATTGATGAATTCGTCGTCGGTGTTATTTTGGTAAATGATAAATTTCTCATACTATTTCAAAAAGGTATATTTTTCGGAAAAAAATTGATAAGATTTAAACAATTGCAAGATTTTCTTCATCATTTTTTCACAGTCCCAATTAACTTTCCTATTAAAAATATATCCGTAATTATATTTTCATTATTAAATTAAATTTTTATTTAGTTTTTTTTTGTCATATTGTTGTATAATTCATGGTTTCGTTTATATATTTAAATATTATTTAAAATATATATAATAAATAAAAAAACCAAAATAATTTTTATTTCAAAAAAAAAAAAGAAAAGATATTAAGGACTTTATATAATAAAATTTCTAATTTAATTTTATAATTATATGAAAATATATTTTAAAATATATATAAATTAAAACCATATATATATAGTAATAATATACACAGTGCGACAATTAATATTCCGGACTGGTCCTAGGAAATACGTTAAAAACACGATTTTTGAAATTTTTTTTTTTATTTATTCAAAATAATCTCCTCCTGATTCATCAATACAACTGTTACATCGATTTAATAATGATTCAAATGTGTGTTCCAGCTCATTTTGTGGTATTGCGTCTAGTGCGCGTGTATAGATGCTGTTTGAATGGTTTCAATATCCTCAAAAAACATCCTTTCAATTTCATTTTAAGTTTTGGGAACAAGGAGAATGATCACATGATGCTAAATCAGATGAATACATTGGATAATTTAACACACAAACTTGATTTCAAGTCAAAAACTAACGAACAATAAGTGAAGTGTGATTCGGTGCATTATCGTGTGTAATAAACACCAACTATCTGATTCACGATATTCAAATCGAATACGACGAATCCTGCCCATCAAACGCTTCAAATCTTTGATATAATATGCGCCATTGATGCGTTTGACGAGTTGGAACGAATTCTTTATGGATAATTCCTTTGCTATCGAAGAATCTTACGAGCATTGTCTTGATTTTCGATGGAACTTTTCTTGTTTTTTTAGTCTGTGTGGATGGCTAATCCACGAAACGTTTATACCACTCAAAAACTTGTGTTCTACCCATACAAAATTAATTTGCTGCATCGATTCGAACGTTTCTGTTGCAGATTTACCAAGCTTTGCGTTGAATTTAATGATTGCTCTTTGTTCCGCATGTTAAAATTTCTACTTCAACTAAAATATTGTTTCACAAGAAATGGCATAACTTTTTTATTTGTCAACCAAAATGCAATGAAATGTTTACAGACAATAGAGAAAACATCAAGCTTCAAAACGCATGTTTCCATTGGTTATTGAGATATATGGTTTGAGTCCGGAGTATTAATTGTCGCACTGTGTATATTACATGAAACGTTCCTTTTGTTACATTTAAAAAAAATTCTATTATATAAACAATATACTATATATAATATATACTTAAATTTCATAAAAGCGAGTATTTTACGCGTGTATATATATATATATATATTTTCACGACATCGCGTCCTCAAAGGGATGTAATAAATTTTATCATTATTCATATAGAGGTATCGTAGATATATATGTATAAATTTATAGAAATACTATGTATATATGGATGGGTTCTTATGGGACACTCAATATACCAGAATGAAAAAAAAAAAAGTATCAGATGACAGATTTTTTTTTTTGTGTTTTGTTATATTTGTCATTTTATATTTGTGTTATTATTATATTTTTTTGGGTTCTTCCAGTATTTAGATATTTTTTTATATGTATTTATAGTTCATTCGTTTTAAATTGTTTTATGTAAACGGATATTTAAGGTGTTTTTATTTGAATTTTTTTGTTGTTTTTTTTTACTTTTTATCATATCATTTAATCTCATTTAATTATTTTATTAGTTGATTTATTTTATGTTTATTTTTAACAAAATAAAATAAATGTGTATTTTCACCAGAAAAAAAAAATATTAATGTAAAGATATATATATATATATATATATATATAGATAAAGATACGTATATATATATTTTTTAGTCAGTCATAATGACATACTCATTATTATAGAAAAAGTGTTGGGGTTTTTTTTTTTGTTTTTGTCATAATGATTTTATTATACATTTCTATATTTATCGATAAATATAGAATTTAAATGATGGCATTTTGATAGATTTTAAATTGATTCTATTTCAATATTATAAATAAAACAAAAAAAAACAATGTATTTCCTATATATAAATATATATTTCAACTCGCATCGTCAGTTTCTTCTATATATATATATATGAATAATAATTTAGGAAATGAATTATTTTATATACGATATATATCAATTTTTTTTCCCTTTCATTATCATCCAATTCAATTTCATTGCATTCAAATTACTTTCTTTTTTATATAGTTAATATTAAAAAAAAAAAGTATTGTTTCGTTATAATAATTTTTTTTTGGTTTGTTAAAATTAACATATTTTTTTAATATAGACATTTTTTTTTGTTCTCATAATTACTATTGAACCACGAAATGTATTTATTTGAGGACAAATAAAAAAAAATCCAATATACTATATGTATGTATATGTTCTTAATAGTCATTTGAAATTTTGAAGTTAAATATTCAAATTTTATGAATATAATTAAAGAATATAACTGAAAACGGTTATAATTATTTAATAGTTATTCAAATGAATGATAAATAACGATCGATTATGATATGTGCATAATAAAACCATTTGCGATTAAACCGATATAACTATTTATTATTAAACATTACAAAAAATACGTTTCTAATAAGGGTCTATGAACGTTCGAATTGCGTGCGTCACTATGATTATAAAAGAAAATGCTATAAATTTATTAGGTTCTATAACAAAAATGTTCTATTATTTCTTTTCTCTTGGCTGCATTGTCATATACTTGAACTTAAAAGTTTCTAAACAAAAAATGATATCTATACTATTTGAAACTTGATTCTAAATTCTTAATGTGAAACGACAGGACTAAATCAATTTTATTATCTAGCTAGGAGACATGTGAATGTGCTCATCGGCTATCGCATTACTAAATGATCCATTATATTAATCCTAAAAATATTCATTCATTTAATACTAAAATATGTGATGACTATTCTTGATATGATAAAAAAAAAGTGGTATGCAAGTAATATAATTAAAAACATATATACATCTACTATAATAACTCCCTACTCTCTAAATATATTAATATATTATTTATTCAATACGATAATCATTAATGTAATGCACATTTTTTATAAATATATATACATATATATTATTTTGAAATATAATATGTGAACAGTGAACCCATCATCGTCATCCTCATATAATAAATTTCAATATTAAAAATATGATATGTTTCTCATATGTGGTTTTTTTGAAAAAATTGTGGGTTCACATATTTATCTCTATATACGTTTAGTTAACATCATTTATATTATTATTATTATTATTATTTTGTTTTTATCATTCCATAATAATATATATTTTGACAAAATACTTCAAACTATAATGCACCAAAAAATCAAAGCATTGCATAATTTTTATTTTTAATGTTATTTAACTATCAAGCATCACAATATTACTAAATATATATATGTAGAGATAGGCAGAGGGGTCTTTTTAGACCATCCCCGCACCATTTGTGAAATGAAATAATGTAAAAACCGCAATAACAAATTCACCACATATTCATGATATTGAAGAGTCTTAATATTCATTCAGTAAACGTAAATACATTTGAACATAACGAAAGAATATATACGTTTGTAAATATTACAATATATATAGTGGCATAGATCATTTAATCATTTTTAGGAAACCAAAAAGGATCAATAAATGAGTATAAAAAGCAAAAAAAAAATACGTATAAAAAAGAAAGGCGCAAATAATAAAATATACCAAAAACTAAATAAAAATATAAATAGAATTTTTACATGGTCGATTAATTTTCTTTTATCCTACTGTTTTTTTTTATCTCTCTCTCTGTATATAGATAGATATTATATTTCATATATTTGTAATGTTTTTGTGGGTAAAATAAACAATATCTTAATATTTTTGTTGTATATAATAGGATATTATGAAAAAAAAAACAGGACTTTCATGTTATAAACCATGTTTATTAAACTATTTTCTCTTCATTTTAGGTGAATAGATAACTATACATATACTTATTATCTATCGTATCAAAATTTTGTTCGAATTTTAATGTGGTGTTTTGTTCAAACTATACACCATAGATTCACGTCAGATTTTACAGTAATTTAATTATATTGCGCCCAGTTACAATTGGAATTTTTTTTTGTAATGATATATTCAAATTTAAGGACGAAATTTCCTTAGAAAATTAATTTCCTTTGTAGTAACAGTAATGTAATGTTATTGATTGCATTTTTCATTGATTATTTTTGGCGGCGTACATTGCAAAACAATAACGAAATATAAAATTGCATTCCAAATAACTATTATAATATTTATGGTTGTTTTTAATAATAATAAATCTCAGCACCTGGTTAACAAAATCAAATCAAAATAGTAAAAATTATAATATATATTATTATCTTATTATTACATATTTTCAAAATTTAATAATCGTTTGTGTTTATTAACAATTTTATTGTATTTATATTTTTTTCGGTGTCTTTCTTCAAAAATACCTTTTTTTTTTGTATATTTCTGAATTTCATTTTTGATTATCCTTGAATGATTTTACAAAATAAATAAAAAAGTATAATTTAATATAGAGATGAAATTAACTTTTTTTTGTTCAGTTTAATCATTCCATTGGGCTATATTCGATCGTTATATAGGTAGTTATTTTATAGATACGATTTCTTAAGTTAAAATTTTATGTGGATATATATACAAACAATAATAATGCACTTATTTGCAGTTGATTGAGTTGTAATAATATCTATATATACATAGATTTTAATTCTTTATATTATATTTTTCTATCTGTTTATTATAAAGTTATTTGTTGATTGTTATATTTATAATTTTTCTGAATGTTCTTTTACATCTATATATATAACACAATATATGGTAAAGATTTCAATAATATAGAAATGAATCAAATCAGCCGCATTCGCATTCGATGATGATCATTTTATAAAATATCTGCATTTGTATGATAATATTTCAATATGTTTTAATGTTAAGGATAAACATTTTTGAGTTGAAAAACGTTGTTTATTCAATCTATTCAATTTGTCACTATTCCTTTTTGATATAAAATTTGTGATTTTTATAATTTTATTTATTGTCTAATTCGATTTATGATATATAGAGAATTGAATAGCCCAAACAATATACTTATATAAATAATAAATGAATAATATTTTAACAACTTTTTAACATCATTAATTTGAAAAAAAATTGTTAATATAATACAAATCTTAAAAAGAATTATTACAATATATCGTAGATTTATTTCAATTGATAGATTGATAATTAATATTTATTGTTAGTGGTACTATGAGAATTTATCATCATAATAGAAGTAAAATAAACACATATTTGCATATTTTCCCATGCGGTTTTTCAATCGGTCTTATTCATACGGCTAATTACCGACACCGTAAAAGCAACAAATTATGAAATCATCAACAGCTAAGGTTGTTGTTAGACGTTAAAACCAATTGTCGGTTGTTGCGAAAATTATAGATAGATAGATAGATGTTTTTTTAAGAACTGACAATTTCACGATTAATTCTGCCACAAAATCTTTTAGAACATTTTTTTAATATTATTCAAAGTTTTTGTTAAGCAATTATTAAAATATAGTTGATAAAGGAAAGTGTATCTTTAATTGTCATTTGAGCTGCATTATCAGAATCATTTCAATACTTGATAAACCACCCAAAAATAACATTGTTTTCTATATATACATTGATCCCTTTATATTGTACTTTGAATATTTTATTTTATCTATGAGCATCCATACGATTTTTAATCGATTCGATCTATTTATATATATAATTTTTTTTTTTAATTTGAATTTAATATACTGGCGGTATAAACAGATCATAAAATATATAATATAATCAAATCAAATTTTCATATATGTATATATTGATCTGTGTTTTAAGCGGTGGCGCCCGCTTTTACAAAACCATATCAAATATTCATTTATAATTTTCTATATACCATACATACATATATTTGAAAATTGTATCAAAAATCAAATTGGTGACGGCAAATCCATTATAATAATATTATTAATATTCGTTGTTGTAACCTCTTAATATTATATATATACAAATAAAAATTCAATTTATTCAACTCATTAAATTTTAAAATATTTAATTTATGATTAAATAACAAGGCAAAAAAAAAAAAAATATGTCAAATTTATTCTATGATTAAAAAAAAACACACACACACAAAAACTTTTTGATAAATTATATTATGATTAATAGTTCAAAGAATATAATATTCACTTTTTTTTTTTAAAATATGTTTTAAAATAAATAATATATTGTAGAATAGGAGAAGGATAGAATGTTCATATTTATTTATTTCTATATTAAATTCAATTTTAATTTTAAATAGACAATATCAAAAATAAGTTATGCAGGCATATAAGGGTTTATATGAAAGCAAAAAAAAACATATTTATTATTACATTATATACAGTACATATTTACAAATGTAGTTTGAGAAAAGCAGGTGAATAATTGAAAAATATTTTTAATTTATTAAAAAAAAAAGGGATATTTTTATGATAAAAAGCTACCAGTCATATTTGAATGAACAGATAATCTAAATAAATTGTTTGTTTATATTTGAAGTATTTTATGATGTAAAAATATACTATATGAATATTGCGTTTTATTGATTGTTAAAAAATAGACTTAGGGATACTTTAGTAAAAATATATTTAACCATTGACTAACCATATGATAAATGATTAAAGATAATTTTTCTCTGCGATCATACAGTTAAAACTGAAATGTTATTTATTAAACAGAAGTTATATTCATTTTAAGTTTTGATCAAGTTTTGGATTGATTGTTTTTTAATTGTAATTTCTAATACTTATAATGTATACTTACTTAGAAGCCATTCATGATATACTTAAAATTGAACTATGTCAAATATATTAGATAAGTTTTACTTGTGCAAACTACTTAAGAGTTAAGAATTACATAGATTTTTATTAATTTCATATGAAAAATTATACAAAATCAATTTCTGAGTTCGATTTCTTGAAAATTCTTTAACAAATCGTTTTGAAAATTCTACAAATCATTCCTTATACACTTTAGATAATCTCTGCCAAATATTAGATCAAGTTTCCTTGGACACTTAACTTCAGAACTGAGAATTTTCCAAGATTTTCATAGATTTTTATTCATTTCATATGAAAAATTTCGTATAAATTAAATTTCTGATTGCAATTTCTTGAAAATTCGTTTATCAATCGTTTTTGTTGAAAATTCTTTGACGAATCGTTTTAAAAATTCTATACAAATCATTCACAATATACTTTATATGATCTCAAAATAAATATTAGATGAGCTTTCGATGGGAAAAACCACTTTAAAATTGAAAATTTTCCAAAATTTTCAATATGAAAAATTATTCAATTTGTGATTTCGATTTCTGCAAAACTGGCAAGGGTAAACAATCTATCTATAATACAATCATATTAAATAAGTTAATAAATGTGGTTAAATTCTATTTAAATAGACATATATAGACAGTAAATTCTATTATTTTCACATTGATCTAATCAGCATCAAAATATATATATATATATATAAAAGAATTATGTAAAAGAAAAACGATTAAACTGAGTGATAAATATCTAATAATTTGTTATCTAAATAAGCATATATATATATATGTATTGTATTAAAAATGAGAATAATTTCTATCTAAATAGATAGTATACATTCAAAGTCCTTATTTTAATATATATATATATATATATATATATATATTATTATTAGGTATATACATATTTAAGGCATTACAAATGGATTTCTATATATATATATGTTATAAAAATTGTATTCGTACATATAAATAACATGATGTACCAAAGTGGTATCAAAAATCTAACTGCAAAATATATATATATATATATATATAAATAGAGATGAGATGTATTATAATTTTTACCCTCAATTTCATCTGATTATCATATATGCTTACTCACACAACTAATTTATATTTTTACCCTCTGCATTTATAACAATAATAATAATAATAATATTGTGTTGTGTTAAATATATTTTTTGACATTTTTCCCTATATGTAATGTCTGCTGCCATTGCCCAATATATTATATATTTATCTAAATTCTATATCTATATTTTATTTATTTAAAAAAATATGCAAAATAAATTGTATACTGTTAAACTGGTTGGTTGGTTGGTTGTATATCGCCTTTGTAATTCCGAATCGGTATTGTTATAATTATAAAATATATACAAAAATAAAAATTTTCAAATATTATTAGCTACAGGGTACGATCTTTAAAACGTGAACCAGCTATAAAGTACTGGTGGTCGTGATCATTAAAATTATTTCCATATCATTCAAATTTTTCATAAAGTTTTCCAAGATTTTTCACCATCTCAATGCCGTTGGGTTTCGATAGCTGCCCGTAGAGATCTTAAAAACACAAAAAATATTTGTATGAAACAACAATAATTCTTTATTTTTACGTATATCAACGCCTTTTCGCCTCTGCCTATATAACAATAGGTACAAACATTTTATTTATTATATCATTGCAATAAAATAAAAATATATATGAGTATAAAATCATAAATATACAATACGTCTATAAAAATAATAATAATAGTAATAAAGGATATTTTATTTTAAATATAGGGAGGGTTAAGTTTATATTTTTTTTTTTAAATATATATATATAGTTGACATCAACAATTCTGCTGTGATCTTATATATAACATATATATATATATATATATATGAAATTGCGATCCATATATATAAAATTACAAGTATATTAAAATTTACTTGTATCCTGTGAATGTACTACATAAAAAAAAACGTGTAATATTTTTCAAAATATTTTCATTTTATTATGATAGTTTAGATGCCCTTTCTTCGTTGTCAATTGAGGACAAACAATTAATTGTATTATATCAGATTTATTATTATTATTATTATATTTAAGGTTTAGGATTAAATGTTTTATATAGTTTTTATCTTAATAATATATGAATCAATCAACCATATAGTGAGCTATATATGAATCAACACAAGCACAGTATTTTTTAGATATACAAACTATGGTCTGCATAATTTTCTAATGGGAAATTCTGTATAATTTTTTAAAGACCATCCCCGGCGACAGCCTTTACATTAGAATCGCCATTGTATCATATAACTACGAATTTTCCCAATTTTCGATATATCAGACATATATCAGACATAGATTTATCCAATGTTTATTGTATATACATATATATATCTATAAAATTTGTTTATATCTACAATTCCGAGCCAAATAATAAAATTAAAATCCATATTCTTATCGTTAGCTAATCAAATTATATATACTTTATATATATGGATGGAAAAAACTAATTTAAATTTCTTAATTTATATATATATATTTAAAAAAGTTTTATTTATAAATTGCATCATTATTATTATTATAGATTTTTATAGCATTTATAAATCTTAAAATGTAAATATATCTTTATTTAAATATGGTTTTATTTATATATAAATATATTTTTGTATATGTATTTGATACAAAAAAAGTTTTTATGTTTATATTAAATAATGCAATGCAGTTTTACAAGATAATTTTATTTTATGTATAAAATTTTGTATTTAATAGTAATGAGGGTAAAATTCTGAATTTTTCTTTAAAATAAAACATTTTTGTGTATTCGAAAAATTAATCACTGATTGATATCAGTATTTATTTATATTTTTAGAGATTTGTATCTGCATATTTCATTCAGTCATTTATAACCCCGAAATTAGTTTCCAAAACTCACAAACAACATTTAAAAAAATTATCCTTTATAATTAAAATACAAAAAAATATTTTATTTATTTTTAAATTTAAATACATAAAAAAAAACTAACGTTATATTAATGCATTCACATTTAATGTTATTATTTTATATATAGAAAAATAAACAGCAAAAAAAAAAAAAAAAATTTATTCACAAAAATTTTCCAGTGGAAAATCACGATTACCGGAAAACTGGTTGAATATTTCCAATTGCCGTAGTGTTAAAAAATGTTCGTAAACTATCAACGCATCCAATTGGGTAAGTATCAAAATTATTAAAAATAAAAAAAAATTCCCATGAAAATTCCGGAAAAACTATAGGGGTTAGAACGAAACTTTGTATGAGAGAAATTCTTCTATTAACGATAGCTTTCGATTGCCACTGGTTCGAATCGAATCCGTGCACAAACAAAAAAGTTACGTTTTTACCGATTTTTTCATAAAAATAGGAAAAACGTGAAAATTCGAGTTTTTTGAAGATAGAGCTCCGCCCTTAATATATGCTATAAAGGTCATAAAATAACATAACTTTTGTTCTACAACTTTGCTGAACCATCAGTAAATCGGTCAGGATGTCTAATGGAAAATTTTGAAAAATTTCACGTAGACCCAACTTTAGACAGTCACTGTATGGAAACCGTTAGGCCAATATTTTCGTGTCTTGGTCCAAAAACGTCCCATATCCTCTACTTTAACCACCCGAAGTTTCAAAAACATTTTCGATCGGGATCATCTAGGAAGTAACCTTTGAAATACCCCGAAAATTGGCCGTTTTCAATGTTAAAGGAAAATCCAGAATTTTCATCGGAAAATTATGGGGATATCATTTAAAGAAAGCTTAATCCTTGTCCTTTCGTCTGACGGTCAGAAATTAAAAATCCGTCAATCGGTCTATTAGAAATCCATCGTGGAATATTGGTCTGCTGAGCAAATCCCAAATTTTGGTCCTGCGTCCTGGCCAAACCGTTTCACATATATTAATGGGACCACCATCAATTTGTAGACAATTAAAATACCTATCGACCATACCAATCTCATGAGAATTTTTCAAGTGTTATGGAAGTTATTGGGGTTCGAAAATGGAAAAAATCGCATTTTCAATGGCACATCACGGTGTTCCTGGACCAGCTCAGGTGGTCATACTACCAGAGGTGCTTTAACTATGTCTAATCTACAACCTTGTAAAATATGAATGCGAAATTCGCACCTCGAACTTTTAATCACAAGAGTTAACTCTTGTATTTTTCATTTACCGTTTCAGCAAAAAAATAACAAAAATTTAATTTCATTTTTATTTTTCTTTTATTTCTCAGGTGATGTGCTGCTGCTGCTGTTACATTTGGTCGGTCACCCACCAGACGAATTTGCTGCTGCTGCTGCTGATGTGTTGTTGTTTGATATTTTAATGATAAAATACGAAAAATAAATCAATAACCAAATTATAAATCCGGCGTCGCTACCAACTCGTCCACCAAGTTCATATGATAAAGTATTGTTAAATTTACCATCATATTATAAAGTGAAAATATAAATGTTTTAATTGATGATCGATTCAGATATATGATAGAATTTTATCTATTTAATTATAATTAGTATATTTTTAGGGTAATTTTTATATTTTTGAAATTATCTCATATTTTAATTAAAAGCACACAATTTGATGGTTTTTAAAGTTTTTATTGAAATAAAAAAAAAAGACATTTGAATTTTTTTTTTGGTTTTAAATTATTTATTTTTATATATTTTTAAATTATTATTTACAATAAAACGTGGTCTTAAATTAATTAATAGCGTTTTATTTTAATTTAATTTAATTATTATTTTAATTTATTTATTTTAAAACATTTAAATAAATGAAATTATAAACTTATGAATAAAATATTTGTGTTTTTCTTATTATTATTTTTTGTTTTCTTTTTCTTTTTTTTTTAATTATATATTCTTAATTCTATTGTGTTTTTAAATAATTTATTATTAAATTTACTTATGATTAATTTGTTTTTCTAATTCTTATTATTATTATTATATAATTCTTTGTATTCTTAATTCTATTTGATATTTTTACAAAATATTTACAATAAATCTTTACTTATATAATTAAAATATAATTTTTGTTTTTCTTGTTATTATTATTTTTTTGTATTTATTTTAAAAATTCTATTTCGTTGATCGCCGATCCACAGCAATATTTGGAATATATGTCGGTGATTATCTTGTTTTAATTCTGTGATTACGGCAGACGCACGCATTCCAATGTATTGTAGATTAGATAAAGTGTAAAATCAATATTGTTGTCTGCTCCTGTACAAATAAAAGATAAAAATTGATTAAAAATTATGAATGAATTTTTAATTGTAAAATTGGTTCTTTACGTTATCCATAATAAAACATTTCTATTTGATTGTTGGAAAATTCAAATGGTTTTACGTTGAATATGAATAACAAAAAGTTTTACTGGAAATGAAAATATACAATATAACAATAGACATTTAATGAATTTTCCAAATAAGCAATCAAATTAATGTTGTATCATAGATAAATTAAAAGGAATTAGCGTTTTTTACACACAACAGTGGATTAATAATCGAAATGGTATGTTTCAGATATGTTAAGTGGTATAAAAGTCTATTTTTAAACGTACCTAATTAAACCGTCCTGATTTAATTGATGGTTATAGAAAATGCGGTCGCTTTTATGATCAATTTTTCCAGCAAAATTCCTCATCTTTTAAAGCTGATGTATTATTTTGGTTATGGACATTGTTAGATCCTTCCCGGATGTAATCCATTTTGGTGTCAGCTCCTGTTAAAAACGTACCTTTTCAGGCTGAAATTAAAAAAAGATATTAAGTAATTTTATTACACGATAAATTTCTGTAGATTTCTTTTGATAACTAAAGAATTTGATTATATATTTATTATTTTTTTTCAAAAGCCTATACATTAACAATCAGATTTAATATCTAAGCGGTTAAAATAATATATAACCAATCGAATTTAGTATATTTCCTTTCACAAGTATAGATGTGAAAATAATATGAAAAAATTTACAAGAACCATTATATTAGGTAATTGTTTATGAATTTAAAAAAAAGGAAGAAGCTAAAACATACATTATTTATGAATTTTAAATTACCGCATTAAATCTATATACACAATATACCAAAGATTATACAATTCAGAATAAATTTGTTTTTTTATCACATATATCTACAAAACAGAAAAGCAATAGCCAATTATTTAGATACACACATTTGAATATCACATTTAATTTACAAAAAAAGAATAAGATTTTTTTTTTTAATGGCATATAAAGACTGTGCACAAAATTTAGTGTTTACGATGGGTATTTTAACAATAACTTTAAAGAAATATCTTCTATTTAAAGACCTCCAAAAAAAAAAAAGAAAAAAAGAAGACTATATATTTGGATAGATACGGAATCAAAATAAAACAAAACAACAACTCTTATTGTATAAAAAGCAAAAAAATCCTATTGCACAACTAACGACCATCAACATATATAAATATAAATATTCTATAACTCTTTGTAATGCTTGTATATTCCGTATATATTATATACAGAAAATATACAAAAACATACTTAAAAATAGAAGACAAAAAAAAAGTACAAGTTAATGGTCGACAGAAGTTCCTTATGGCTTTTTCGGACGATGGTCTCTGACGGAATCCTTATATTGCTCGTAAATATAGAAGATAAAAAGATATACAAATGTTGAAAAGAAATCGTTCGCCGATTTTCGATCCATCCATTCATCCATTCACCACAGACACAGGCTAAACATTAATCCAGATTCTGATTTTATCTGGGAAACGCAGGGAAAAGTAATACAAATTGCGGATTATAAATTCTTTTCACTGCCTAACAATTTCAATACTTTACACAGTCTCCTCGTTGGACAAATCCATTAGGACCTCATAGTAGTATATAAACATATAAAGAAAACGATTGTGATTTTGTTTTTCTTTTTTTTGTTTTTTTTTATTTATGAAAATTTATTATTGTGTGGACGCTGTTTTTCTTTTTAGACTTAAATGTGCCAAGGGGATTATTTGTTGAAATTATTATATATATATATAAATATAAAATATATGTGTGATGAAACAACATTAATGTTTTTTTGTGCTTTATATATATATAGTTAGTTACTTATATGGATGGATATGGAAATGGCTCATTGGTATTTAGTATTCATTTATTATGTAATACTTTTATGTACATATTTCGAGATTACAGATATAAAAATAAATATAAAAATATAGACAACCACACAGTTAAATATAGCATATACATACAGAGATGATGCTGATATATAAGTAAAATATAATGCAAATTAGTTAAAAGATAAGGAAATGAAGACTATTTTCTTTAAAAAAATAAAAGAAATATAAAGACTTGTTTAAACATTTTTTTTTTTTGGGTTTTTCTTTATACTTGTACTCGCTCGTATGAGTTTTAAAATCATAAAAAAAAAAGAATGGTCTTTGTGCTTCTTCTCTAAATACAATATATATATATATAAATTTCCTTCATTTATATTTCTTTTTTTTTTTTTAATTTTAAGTAATTTCCTTTTACGCAAAGCTGTATAAATATATGTTATGTGCGAGCTTCAGAACTATGTATGTATTTATAATATTATATATATTAAGATTACACAAAAGGAAAATCATTCCATTCTATATGCAGATAAAAGTAGTGATAACAAAAAATGCAGTACATAAATTAACAAATCGAATTTTTCATATATATTTTTTTATAAAAATTAAGGAGTTTATCAATAGATAAGGTGGTTAATGTTTTGCATTATTAGCATATTTTTTTACTATATAATTATCAAATAAAATTTTAATACAAAAAGTAATTTAAATAAAAGTAAATCATTCGAATCTAATCTATGTTTGTAGGATTATTTAAAATAAAATTAACGAACATGTTTTTGTATTATAAAAATATTTCGAATACTTTTATTTATTGGAAATTGAATGGATGAATGGCTTCTATTGGACTTAAGTTATTTTACGGTAAATGAACAAAAATATATATGAATTCTGTGCGACTTTAAAGAAATTACAATAAGAAAATTGTTTTGTTAAGTAAATTTTCTTATATATAGAAAAAATATCCTTAAAATCATATGAAAATCTTGGAAAATACTCAATACTTATTCATATAATTGTGAATTTTCCTATTCAAATAAGAGGAAAGCCTCTTATTTTTTACACAGAGATCCTCTTTAATACGATAAATAAAAGTTTAACGATGTGATTCTAAATTTAGGCAATTGATACGTGAGCAGGCCTTAAAATATCCCAAAAAAATAAAATTGAAATATTTACCTGAAGTTTTTGGCTGTGTTGTTTATTAATTTTTCCATTTTATCCATTTTTATCAGGATGATTGGCCATTTACCAAATATATAGAGATTTCTTATACAACCAACCGTTTGTTCAAGTAAAATTCTTACATATTGGCCATTGCAATGCTGGATTTTATTGTCCTGGAAAATTCTTCATTTATTTGTACTGCAAAATTCTTATAAATTTCGTTGCTCCTTCTGTAAATCTCAATATAGTTTTGGCTTTCTCAATATAGTTTTTGTCATTGAATTCTGTCGTTCTGTTATACTCTATAAATAGATTAAAATAAAGAAAAAATTTGTTAAATCGTTAAATTTATATGTAACAAGGAACAATTGGAAGAAAACTATCGGGATGTAATTCAATATTTTGAGCCGCGCTACTGCAGTCCGAAAATTCCACAAGTTTTAATTTATATAAAGTATATTTTAAATAATCCCAATAATTATAATATTGTTCATAAATTTATAAAATATTCATGATGTAAAACCATATAGTATTACATATAGAATTTACATTGGTTTCTATAACTGCGAGAATAAAATGCTCCTCTTTTTATTTATATAAATAAATGTACAGAAACAATAATAGATAATTATAATAAGCTTTGAATTATCCGCATTATTATCTATATAATATATAATATATATACGAAAAATATAGACATGAACATGACAACATTAATTTTTATTTTATTTTTGATAAATTAATTAAAAAACCGTCATCATATTTTTGCTTCGATCCTTCTTTATATTTATACATACATACATACATATCCATATATGAAACGTCATATGACACAAAAGTGATATAAATATAATGATTCTATATATAGAATATATAGAGCTTATTTGCATTTATAGAATATACAATATATATATATATATAAATTAGAATAGAATATAGTCGAGGTATATATAATAAAGTTATCTGATATATACAAGTGTATTATAACAATAATAATAGTATATATTATATAATAAAATGGTAAAATTTTAAAAACCCCCATACACAAAATGGTATTATTTAATATAATAGAAAATGTTCCTATATTAAACATTTATACATATAAGAATATTTGAAAAAAAGAATCAAAAAGGATTAAATTTCAATACATAAATGTATATATCTATATAGAATTCAGTATATGGAATGAATGAAAATATATAATATCCCCTACATTGTGAATTCTTAAAATTGATTCCAGATGTTGCAGAATTTCAATATGCGTTTATATATATATTCATCAAATAATATATATAAATAAAATGTAATATATATATATATATAGTAAAGTAAAAGATTTCTATATATATAATATCTATATTAAAATATCGTATACATTTTTGCTTATTATATGCCTTAGAAATTTTTTCTCATAATATTATGTACCCTTCATTTTTCCATATTTCTATTTTTTTTTTCTTCTTCTTTTTCTTCATTTTTCCATATCATATTTAAATTAAAATCATTATGCGGTAATTATATTATATATAATATACAATTTGTGTGCGATCGGTGTGTGATGATATAAGAAAAAATAAAAAAAAAATCAAAGAAAAAAAAATAAATAAAGGTTAATATACAATATTGGAATATTGAATATCAATTCAAAGAAAATCTAATTTTTACGTCTCCCCGTATATTTATTATATTATACAAAAATTAAATAATAATTTATGTACATAAAATATTGAAATAATTTTTTTTTTGATTTATATGAAACAAATGTTACAGATTTTTTTTTCTAAATAAAAAATAAATTAAATTATAACAAAAAAAAAAGAAGAAGAAATTCATATTCCACAAACTATAAACGAATTAATAATCACTTTATTTATATTAATATTAAATTGATTTTGTTATAAAAATTTCTATATATATATATTATTATGGAATATTTTAATATCTGTATAAAGGTGATTATATGTAAAAGAATTTATCGAAAGATTGATATGAGTTGCAATTTGAAATCTATATTATAACAATATAATTACAAGTATATTGCAATTCAAAGATCCATATATATAGAAATGTAAATTGCAATGTTTATTTATATATTTAATATATGGTTCATTAACAGATGTTCGATTGAGTAATGTAAAACAAAAAAGCTATTGAAAAGGGTGGAATAAATCATCTTTTAAGATCTATTATTGATTGCTATAGTCTTTAATGAAATTCACACAGGTTGAATGTGATTATCTGAGTAAAGTATATGGAGATTGAAAGAATGAAAGAAAGAATATTCTTTATAATATTCTAAAACAAAAATTCTGTATAATTTTCTAAAAGAGATTCTTAATAATCTGATATTGGAAATTGTACACAACTTTCTAAACGTTTCTATGGGAAATTCTAAGCAATATCCAATAGATTTCAAATAATTGTCTATAAAGGAAATTTGTTATAATTTTTTATTAGGAAATTCTAAACAATTTTCAAAAGGTGATTTCAAACAAACTGCGTCTATACGAAATTTGTACTACTTTTCTATGGGAAATTCTATACAATTTTCTGTGGGAAATTCTGTACAATTTTCTATGGGAAATTCTATACAATTTTCTATAGACAATTTGTAATAGTTTTCTATGGGAAATTATAAACAAATTTCAATAGATTTCAAATAATTTCCTAGAGGAATCTTATATGATTTCTTAAGATACGTTCATAATCAACAATTTTTTGATAAAACGTAAATCCAATGTTAAAATATATCTCTGTTTTATAATGAAAATTCATCTAAATATATGATATGATCAAATGAATATAATTTACTAAATGAGAGCACCCAATATTTTACGGTATATACAAAAATTTAATTACTTTATACATATTAAAGTTATTTAACATATAATAATAATTTATTATTTATAAAAGATGAATGAGAATATTATTGCATTTGATACATAAAATATATAAATTTGAGATTCTATATAGTATATATAGTATACTATACACATACAATATAAAAAAAACTATTTGAAATGAATGTGCTATAGAATTTAATAAATGTATATAATATAATCAGAAGTATATATAACGTATCAAATATATTAATATTTTGTTGTATATAAATTCTTCTGGGATTATATACAAAATATATATAATAAATATGCAATTATACTATACAAATTATATGATCTTATAAACCGTGTATACTATTATTTCTTAATATATATAACGTATACATATTTTAAGAATTTTATAGACCTTAAATTATGAGTATTCATTCATATTTGGATAGGTGAATATATATAATAATAATAATAATAATAATAATAATTTATATACCCCAGAACTATATATAAATAAAGGTAATATATAATATGGTTCCCTCTCTCCAGAATTTATCTTTATAAATTGTGTGCAAATTTAAAAATAAAATAAAATTTTCTTCATATATTTATATATAGTGAAACGTTTCGCGAACTTACTTTATATATTTATTATTATTATTATTATTATAATAATTTTATTTTATATATACATATATATATAAAGCAGAATATAATATATATATATATAACGAAATTATATCACTAGGGAATCTCAAATCTCATCATGTCATATAATATATTCAGAAAAGTTATTATTAACAACCAAAACAAAATTAGAATCTTACAGTGGAAAATGTATATGTGCATATATAAGAATGTTGTATATTCGCGCGTGTATATTCAATACACCAGTTCATATATAGCGAATCAGAGCCGCGTGTGTATAACAACTATCTTCTTATGGTATATACACGTAAATATATTTATATTATTACATAAATATATTTATATTTTATATACATACATTATATATATAAAAGCAATACAATTTTCATACATATTTGAACATTGAATAAAGTATGTATACAAAATTTTCATAATCAAGTTTATGTATATATATGCAATATTCTTTTGCTATTTCCATAAGAGATATAAACAGCAACAAAAAGATATATATATATATATATATTATTTCATAATACCTGTCTCTCTGTATTTAATATATACTACAAGAAAATTCACCTTTTCATATTGGTATTATATAAATTATATATATATATTAATAATAAATGCACATTAAAGTGGTAAAAATTATAATAATATCTATGAAATTATGAGTATTACAATTGGGTATAATTAAAAAGGGTAAAATATTAATACACATATGTGATTCGAGTTATACATTTTCTGGTTTTATTTTTTTTTTATACATATAGTGACAACTGGTTCAGAAATTACAATGATTTTAATATATTATATTTCTAGATTTGCAATAAAATCGATTGGTTGACTTGGAAAATTTATGAGTATTGACAGTTTTTATCAAACAATTCCATTTTTATATATGATTTTCTATTAAATATTTTTGAAATCTCAATTTTATTCTTATAGAGCATGGAAATACCTTTCTATCGATGGTCTATTTGTTCCGATTGATCAACTGGTTCAGAAATTACAATAATTGTAATATAAGTAGTATATTTTCAATAATTTGAAATGATTTATTTTAACTTAAAAGTGGAATATCTCGGCAAAAATTCATATGAAAGCCACTAAAGTGATGTTAAGAGACTCTTAATAATTTTTTATGATCTTTCTAAATTTGCAATAAAATTGATACGTTGACTTGGAAAATTTATGACTATTGACAGTTTTTATAAAACAGAGTATTATATTTACTAATTCAAACTCAAACGAATAAATCCTTTCGAAAGAAATCTTTTCATAAACCATTTTGATATAAATGAATACATTGACAATGCATTATAATTAGTACAAACACTCTTTGATGTCGTAAAATCGACTCTATTGCGAATCGATTGTAACCGCAGTTTGAAAGCAACATTTTACGCAAAACAAATTCATATATTTGTTATTTGAGATATTTTTATGAATAGAATTATATTCAAAGTTTGATTTTACTCGAATTTTATTGTTAGTTCAGCGTTTTTATGTTACGTTACTACCAAGTGTATTTAAGTTTGTTATATAATATTATTATTTTGAATTATATACAAGTTTTTATTAAATCTTTTTAAAAATAAAAGCTTAAGTGTTATTATATATCGATATAACACATTTAATAAATCTATTAAATTACCACTTATTATAATAAAACACTCAATTTAATACTATCGTATTTCGATGTACCAATATGGAGGATTTAACATCATTTTGAGAATATCTAATTTGTGGTTTTAATATATGAAATAAGTAAGTTATTTACTATATAATAAAATTTAGTTTATAAAAATATATATGTATATAATAACTAAAACACTCTATTTGTGTAGATTATATATATATATGATTTTGGGTAAATTTAGGAAAATGTTTTATATATGAATTGTGTTCAGTTATTAAGAAAGTGTTTGTAAAATGATATTGTACATATTGTATAACAAAAATACAATAACCAAACAACACACATCACGATTTAATAGAAAATATTCCCATCCCATATACATATATATAATATATGCATATAATATTGTTAAATATCCTTTTATAGTTATTTTTTTATAATGGATAAAACGTATATAAAACTCACATGTAATATTGCTACCATTATGGCTACAAACTGAGTGTATATTTCATATATAAACGACCAAAAATATCATCAAGATTTTCAATAACATAAATGTTAAAATCTATATAGAGTTTAATATTGACTATATCTTCATCTTCATACCTATATACTATATAGATATAGATACTTAAATGACATAATTTGACATATGATATTCTATATATTATTTTAGTTGTATATTTAATAAGTAAATTGATATATTTATGTTGTTTATACAATGTTTTTATAATATAAATATACAAATCAGTTTTAAAACATACGAAATATATAGGAGAATGTGCCTATGTGTGTGTGTGTTTGTATCTATACCATATAAAAGGATCATTCTATATAGGTATATCTATATAGTTAAAATACACATAGTCAAATATAAATATATTTTATGCAAAGTCATGTAATTGATTTTAATTAACTTGAAATGTTATTTAACAGCAGAGATCCAACAGAGAATTTACTTAACTATATATATATATTACCAATATTACAAAACACATTCCATTAAATAGATTTTGCTTGTTTATCATAACATTATATATAAGTAAGTAAATTGTCTATATATATATAGAGATATTGGTGTTGTTAATAAATGGCTTATAAGGAAAAAGTAAAAAGGATACCGAACAGTATACGCATATGTTCACATATCATATATATATATATATATATTATTGCTTTATTGGTATAAAGCCGGAGAATCTATAAGTATATTACTTAATAATAATAATAATATAAATAATTTTTAAAGAAGGAGTTGAAATTTTTAAGTATTTATTTTAAGTATATACCAAAAAAAAAAAAAGAAGTATAATTTATTATATTGCAACATCTGTGTTTTTTATTTCTTTTTTCACTTCATATAAAAAAGTCGTTTTACAAATCTATTATATTTCAGTTATTATATTAACTTGTTCGTCAACCCCCAATCAGTTCGATTAGTGCAAGTCATGTGTTCGTTCGTTGTTATTATTGCAACTTATAAATAAACTTATATAACAATCAATACACACAATTATTCAGAGATTTTATATTATTAGGAAATGTCTTAAATTAGAGTGAAATTTATCTATAACTATACACCTCATATACAGATCTCGTAATTTTGTTTACAATATGCACATCAGTTAATAAATTTGTTTGCCACCAACAAAGTGTTAATTTTTTCTGCTCCAATATGTATATAAGAAAATAAACCATCGATAATATTAATTATTACATTTGTATGCGCTGCTTTTAAGATATACAAATATACTTAAAAATTTCAACATCCTAACAGGATTTTTTAGCTTATATGTGTATATAAATAATAAGAGTCGATAATGATCTTCTTTTATAAATAAAAAAACGAAGAAAACGAAAATTGGATAATGGTAATGTTTTTTTTTTTCCTTTAAATACAATATTTAAAAAAATATATAATAAATTATTAAAAAATTGAAATGCATGTGAAATTTTTCATATTCTTTCTTTAATATTTATGTTAAAATACTGTGAAGATATTTTTTTTCTTTCACGAAATATGAGATTCATCTTAAAGCAGCATATAAAAGGTATAATGTTTTTAGATTAATTACATATATATATATATAGTATACAGATATAATTTGATAATGTTGCTGTTGTTGTTTGATTTTTAAGTAAATTATGCAACGTATGATTGTTTAAATATTTATACATGAGAAAATATGTTTTTTGTATTATTATTATAATATGTGAGTTTTAATGATGATGAAATGGACTATATAATTTACATTGATAATCATCCGTAATATATATATGTAGGAATTTTAATTTTATAATAATTTGTTTAATGAAATTAAAACGATCAATTATGAATATGAATAACACCAATTAGATTATTTATTGGCATAACGAATTCAAGATGTCAATAGCATATATACGGTTGAATACGTAAGATATAATATCTGGTATAATAAGGTCTGGTGTTATTTTTTAGTGAACCGTCTGGGTACACTACAAATGTTGGGTGTTCTTGGAAAATGTATGAGTATTGACGATTTTTATTAAATTATTGCATTTTTCAATATGACTTTCTTATAAAACTGTATACGATTTTATTTTTTTCTTTAAGAGCATAAAAATACCTTTCTTTTGATGGTATAATCATTAAAAATGGTTAAGTGGTTAGGAAGTTACAATAATTTTAATACATGGTATATTTTCATAAATTTATCATTCAAAAATATGTTTTATTTTTATTTAAAATTGGAAAATCTCGGAAAATTCATATGAAAACCAATAAAATCATATAAGAAAACCTTAGTTAATTTTGTATGATCTCTTTAAATGTGTAATAAAAATGTTGGGTGGTCTTGGAAAATGTATGAGTATTGACGATTTTTATTAAATTATTGCATTTTCAATATGACTTTCTTATAAAACTATATACGATTTTATTTTTTTCTTAAAGAGCATAAAAATACCTTTCTTTTGATGGTATAATCATTAAAAACGGTTAAGTGGTTTGGAAGTTACAATAATTTTAATACATGGTATATTTTCATAAATTTATCATTCAAAAATATTTTTCTTTTTTATTTAAAATTGGAAACTATCGGGAAATTTATATGAAAACCATTAAAATGCGATATAAGAAGACCTTAGTTAATTTTGTATGATCTTTTTAAATGTGCAATAAAAATGTTGGGTGTTCTTGGAAAATGTATGAGACTTTACTTTATTTTAAATATTTACGAATTTTGTTATTCTTAAAGAACATGGAAATACCGTTCTATCAAAATGTTCACGCATTAATTAACTTCATACTTCAAGTTATATGAATTTAATTTCATATTTTGAAGGATACTACTCGTTATATATCTTTTGTCGTAATCATCACATTATCACCGAATAATATTATTCATTTTATATATGATATACCAAAAAAAAAACAAAAAAAAACTTGTACATTATAAATATTAACTATATGAGTTTTGTGCGTTAAAACATTTTTTCTTTAAACAAAAATATGTGGCATATGGCATATGTGACCAAAAGTGGTTTGTTGTATAAAAAACCAACGTCAAATTATGTATGTATATAAACATTTTGAAAACTACTATATAAATATATATATTTAATAATCGTACAAGTACATATAAGCATATATAAATCCAAAAAATTTAAGATTAAAGTGTCGAGATTATATAAACAAAAAGATCACATATCCCATCCATATCCATATATATATAAAGAATGCGATGCCTATTTATGTATACTGTATAATAGTATAATACAAACTAAGGTATACAGATTTAAAGTAAAACAAAAAACAAAAAAAAAAAGGAAGAACAAAATTGAAATAAAAGTAAAAAAATATATATGTAATATTCTTTAAAAGTTTCTAGTAACCATCCATATACTATGTATATTTTTTTACTATCTCAAATGAAACTCAAATTCATCTTAAATTTATTTATATATATAAATAATAAAATAAAATAAATGTTTTATTTAATCGGTTGAGAATAAATAATAAAGTATAAAAGAGAATTAAACACAAAAAAAACTTTAGAATTTAAATTAATTGTGGTTAAATTATTATTATTATTATTATTATTATTATGATTATTTATATTTATTGAGTATTTTTTGTTTGTTCGCATTCATTTTAAATTGATAATAATGAATTGTAATTTAATTTTTTGGTTTGATAGAGTTTTTTTAATTTTTTAGTTTAAAAAATAAAATTAATTGTATAATATGTATATGTTAAAGAAAAAAAAAACAAAATGAAAAAGAAAGAAGAAAAAATACGAAGACAACATGTGGATAGAAATTCCTATATACTATGTATTTTTTTTTCTTTTTAATATTCAATAAATATATATAATAATGTTAATGTTTACACATTAATTTTTTGTTTAAAAAAAATTATCTATATATATATATATACATTTATAGTTAAGATGAAGATCTAAAGCACACATACGCGATATAATATATGTTGTATGAATTATTTTCAACATCTTTTTAGCTCCTTACAAATATATTACATACAAAAAAAAATTATGTATGTATATAAAAATAATAAATTGTTGATCATTACTAATTTAATAATAATAATGATAATAAGGCGATTAATTCGGGGAAATAAAAAAACAAAAATTATACATACACAACAAAACAAAACAAGCAATAGAAAATTGTCGTTGCGATAGAATGAAACTTTTTAATGAAATAAAAATGACATGTAGTAATTTTTCTCATTTAATTTTTCTCTTATAACATATTAAATTGATTGATAAATTGAATAAAAAAATATATAAAATTTAATTATGACAATTTAAAAAAAAAATTTGTTAATTTGGATAATTATCCATTTTCATTTCATTTTATTTTGTCTTTCAAATATATAGATAATTTATTTGAAATGATTAAAAAAAATGATGGATTGAAATTAATTAATTTTTTTTAAATAAAATAAAAAATTAAAATTACATTATAATAATTGTATATTATTACGATATTAATAATATTTATTTATTATTTATTATATGAAGGCTGGAAGGCGTGTGTTTTGTGATAGCGATCTTTAAACCAAAATAACTTTATCTATATACTATAGTAAAAAAAAAAAAAGTATGTGTGACAAGCAATTATTATTAAAATAAATAATTTTTTTATTATTCAGTTAGTGTGGTAAAAAATTCCAGTAAAATTATTTACAAAAAATTAATTATGTTATTATAATAATAATAATAATAATACCTTTTGTTTGACTTTTGGATGGAATAATTCATTTGTTATTATACTTTTTAATTTCAAAGAAATAAGAGCATAAAAATACAAAATATTACCAAAATAAATAAGTTAATTTAAGAATTTTTCCATAAATCCATTTATTTATTGAATAATGTTTTTTTTTTGGATCAAAAACCATTCAATCTATGAAATGAAAATCTTCTAATATTATACTAATTTTATAGGAGTAGACGACATATCGGTAAACGAAAATCGATGATATATATATATAGCATAATAAATGCAATTATTATTTAATTCTATACATATATGTATATAAATGCGTCATAATCCATTTGTCTCTTTATTTGATGAAACTTTTAAAGAAAATTTTATATGTATTATACCCATTGTAAGTAAATATGTATATATATATAGGTATTATTTATATAATATGTATATATAATAAAGTTTTTCATCACAATTCAATATATATGTATATTCAAAGTTATCGTTTAAGTAAATTAATGTCAAAACTTATTAAAGTGTAATAATTCATTTAATATGTATTATGCAAATTTATCTATATTCCATCTATATATAAATATATACATATATTTATATAAATAAATATGTCTATATAAATATATTAACTATACAGAAAGGATATGTATATATATTATTTATATAAATATATAGTATATAGATTGAAAATGTGTTTGTGTTGTAAGAAATGTCGGAAATTAAAGACGTGGTTTTTCAACCTTGTAAATAATTTAATTCTTATATAAGAATAATTTATATTATAAACATTTTGTTACTCGATTTGGCATTTTGTCATTCGCTGGCTGGATTTATATCTTTTTAGGTGTAAATAAATATTGATTTTCTGTTTTTCAAAACATTATCGAATTTTTTCATTATGCCAGTACAAGTAAAATTTACTAATACAAATTTTTTGTAGCTTTAATGATCTTTATAATGGAAGTTTTATCATTATTATTTTATATGTAAATCTATATTATGTTTTGCTACTCGATTATATCTGTATACAAATTCTTTGTGTTTCCATTAAAGAAAATTATTGCACTACATGATATATAGTCAACAGGAAATGCATTTTGTTTGATATCTATATCATATTTTTTAAAATGTACAAAAAATTATACAATTCTAGTCACATCATCATGAAAACAAATAAAGTATATCATATCATAATATAATATGAATTTTATATTTGGATTGCCTTTGTCCAAAAACAAAAGAGAAAAAACCCGGATTTATTTTATTTTGAATTTTGAATGATTTTACATATAGTTTTGTGGTTTAACTTTTTTTTTTTTTGTATGGGGGATTTGGTTTGACTGTTAAATGGTACATTTTAGTTCAAATCATCCAAAAATATAAATTCGTATAAAAGTTTTTATACACATTTTATAACAAAAATTATTCTACTACATAAATATAAACATACAATATTTAAATTTCAGTTGAAACTGTTGGGAGATTATGGTCCTTATATTATATTTATAATATAAAATTTATATAACATTTATTTCAATATAATATTTTCATTGCAATTCATATATAAAATATATGTTTGAATGTTTAAATTATCGTGAAATATTAATATTTAATAATAATAATACAACAAGAAAAAAGATGACAACTAAAATAAAGTGTTATTTGAAAAACGTAAAAATAATTGAAATACATTAAAAATAATAAATTTTTGTAAATTTCATTTCACCGTCATAATTATGATTATATATATTATTTTGATGATTTTATTTTTTCATTATTGTAATAAATTTCAATTGCAAAACATTTTCCATTTTCTTTCGAGAGATTTTATATATATATATAATGGTTATATAATTTTATATCAAATAAAAAATATAAACCGCATATAATTTTTATGTATATTTAACATTGAAGTATCCGGTTAAAAAAAAGTTACTACTTTTGCAACAAGAAATTACACACATAAAAATTTTTATTTTTTGTATTTCTATATGCAAATACTTTTACAGATTTTATGATGGTATACATACAAATATATAGTGAATGAATGGAGTTGATGGTGCGAATGGTATATAATAATGATAAAACGTAAGTTTTCAATATGTATATATATAGTAGTATTAATATTAAATTTATAATAAATGTCTTTTAAATATATTATAATACTTTGTAGATAGAGATAAATTTATAATGAAAAAAAAAAGAAAATTATGTAGCGAATATTATTTTTAAATGTTTTTAAAATCATTTCCATTTTGTTTAAAACTTCAAACTTAAACTTTTTGTTTGTTTTTTTTTTCTTCTTTATTTTTTATATATTCCTGGGATTGGAAATAAGTTCTCGTTAATTTAAATGATTTATTTAAATGAATTTTTAAAGAATATGCATTTTGATTTTAGAACTATATTGTTTATCATTATCCACTTGATCACATTTTTCTAACAACCTTCCATGCTCTTTTAAACCAGACTGATTTTTGTTCAATGTTCAGTTTAAAGGCATCAATTGTATTCCATCATAGTCTCCTATTATAACCAAACACGATACCATGCAAAAAACCTGTTTATATTTTCTGTAGTCATAGAAAACTCGCAACTTTAGCAATTGTCCGTTGGAAAACATGATAATTGAAGATCAAATTTATTGGGGGAAACAAGGAGAACTTATTTCAAATCCCTATAATATATCTATGAATATTTTTTTCAGATTTTATATCATATATATTAAAAACTTTGTTTAAAAAGATAATTATTTAATGTGTGTGTGTGTGTGCTCAAAAAAATTTGACAGTTCAGATGAAATGGTAAAAAAAAATCAAATTGAAACTTACAACAGAAGGAATTATCATATAAATTAATTGAATTTGGATTATTTATATTTAAAAATTCCATATATAATGATAAAGCATTTGCTTTAATTTGTTTATAACTTGGTGAAATGTTGATTTATTATTATTTTAAGCTACATTGATTTATTATTTTTTTGAGTAGTCTAATAGTGACAAATATAATTTGATAATTGTTTAAAACATATATAAATTCTATTCTTTTGTATTCTATCATAAAAAGGATGCCATCGGCAATGCATTATCACAATATATATATAGATAGTATTAATAATCGTATGTACAGAATCCACCTGTCTGCTGAATCACAAACAAGTTCGCAAATTACAAAAACTGCTTTATATTACAAGCATTTAAGTTGAAAAAGAGATTTGATTTGAAAATATGAAGTGCAAACAAATGAAAAAAAAAAAGAAAGTAACAGCCGGAACATTTTTTTTTTTATCTATAAATACTTTATATTTTATATATAAACGCGATCATGAAAATATACACATTTAATTAAGATTATTATCATATACTGTTTTTTTTTTTTAATTTTTTTATAGATATATTTTCTTCACAATATAATAAAAGAAAGGTAAATTAAAGAATTACTTTTAATTAAAAATTTTATCGTATATATATTTATTTATATATATATATATATATATAGCTCCTTTATATTGCTATATAGCTTTATTTTTACGGGGTTTCTATACATCCATAGATGCGGGAAAACGAAAATAGGTATTTTATATGTGTGATATACTAACTATGGTATATATAGAACTGAAAAAAACCGCAGTTAAGCAGTTACATAAATATATTACAGATACAAGAGTTTTGTAGATATGCATTAAACCATATATAAACAAAACAATAGAAGTTATACATCGTATATAGCATCGGTTTTTATATTATATATATATATATATATAGAGATGAAATTCATACAAGTAGTAATTTTCCGTACGTAAATTACTTTATAAAATGGGGAAAAAAAGTGTATATGAAACTTTATTTTATTTTTTTTTGAATTTATTATTATGAAAAACACAATATAAAGTATATATAAACTTCATATATTCTATTTCATAGACGAATATATGTACTGTAGTATTATTATAGCAAACTATACACAATTTAACACTGTTTTTTTTTTTACATATAATAGCGTTCACATTTTGCATATCTCTACCATAATAATAATAATAATAATATATAAATTTTCGTATTATAACCGACAATTGGTTTTTTGGCGTCCGACAACAGCTTTCTGTTGTTGGTTTCATAATTTGTACGGTGTCGGTTTAAAATATACAAGTACAACCAACCGAATTTTGAAAATATGCAATTGTATGTGAAAATTTAAAACCGAATCCACGACTCAATATATTGTAAGTTTAGTTTGGTATTTTATCAACTACACCACTCTACATGTACAATTGGAAATAAAACAGAGCAATATAGTTATACAGGTTTGAAAAAGATGCGGTCAAATGCATGATTTTTTATGGCAAAATAACACCAATTTTAAATGGAAACTTTTTATGGTATTCATTCAAGTAATATTTTATTTTTAAGATATCCAAATCCTAGAGCTTTTGCTATACCTATAATGTATATGAATATAATATACATTATACGGCATATGGATATGAATGACGCGATATTATACAAAGTTAGAAATATGCAGTGTTGTATATTTTTTACTATATATATACCTATAAAGAATATTTTTTTTATATAGGAAACAAAAAAAAGACTTGTTGAATGATTATATGGTGAAAATAATGGAAAAAATAAATAAAATGAAAATGAAAAAAAAATAAAAATTAATATTTTCGCGTATATAATATTATTATTTTTTATTCTTATCCTTGATTATAAACAAAAAGTTTCAAACATTTTTTTTGTTTCCTAATATATATATATAGTATATTTTTTTCATATATGAAAAACTATATAGTGTTTTTTATTTTATTTTTACTTTGAATTTTTTCCTTTAAGGAGATGATATAGAATATGTTATCGTATATAAAGTTAATATTTAAAACGCACACACACACACACAGTAATACCATAGAGAATCTATAAGGACACTCTATAAATTTTGATTACATTTCTTTCCCATATATAAACAGAACAATTCCTTATGTTGTATATATTTAAGCTTATTTTTTTTTTGTTTTATTAATATTTATAAGAAGAGTAGTAAAACACATATAACTATAATTTATAATATAATTAGCTATTTATATATAATTATTGTAATTAAATTTTATGAGATTTTATGTTTGTGTATTAATTGAAGCACATTATTGTATAATAATTATATCACATGAAATGAAAATATGGATACATAGGTATTTTTAACAATATCTTAACAGGAAGAATTTTTGTTATAATCCATATTATATTGCATACTATTGCATAGATATTTCAACAACCATTTATAAAAAAAGTTATAATCCACCGGCAATGTTCACAGAATATTATAAATAATTCAAATTGAACATTTATAAAGACCAAAGAAAATTGAAAAGAAACTAATCGGTATTTCATCAGAGTTTTCCTCAAAATTTTCCTTCGAAAAGTAGAGAAAATATTTTTGATTTGATTGAATTTTTTTACGATTTCCTTTTGAGGAATTATACCAATTTATTAGGAACGAACGGAATGTCACTGCGTTTTTTTTTTGTATAAAACGTATTATAAAAATATTATATAACTAACCATGTACGTTAACAATAAATTTCATTTATTTAAAATATACTATAACTTATATGTTATATATGAACATTTCATTTAGTATATTATTATATATGTATAATAATATCTCTGCTGATAAAAACGATATGGTATATTGATATCATTTAACTATATATCAAGTAATGTATAGCAAAAAATATACATATATATAATATTTTATATACATATCATATCACCATTGCATAAAATTCGTATATAGTATAAATATGCATATAGCGAGAGCAATGGAATTACAACAGCGAGTATAACAAACCCATAATTTACAATTTAACTTAACCAAGAAAATTTATGGATAGGACAATGAATCCAAATATAATAATTCAATAGATCTGATGCTCTACATATATTTCTATAACTACATATATTTAAAAAAAAAATGAATGTCTAAAAGGGAATCTATATATACAATTATACATATCGGTATAAAAGAGGTATATATATATATATATGACATGATATTGTGCTTCGATTAAATACCAAGTATAAAAAAAAAACCAAAAATTTTGGGATTAATATTATACCAGACATTGTGCTTATAATGTGTTCAAATGAAAATACTCACATATAAATAATATATAGATGTAACTATATTTATAAAAAGTACCTACTGTACAATGGATTTCATAATTTATGTAATACAATGAATTGGGATTACATTATATACGCGTATATACAATGGAAAAAAATATAAAATCTGATAAATATGAATGTAATCTCTACTATTTTGTGTTTTTGATGTTTTTTTATTTTAATATTTAGTTCTTAAAATAACGATATATAATTATAGATAATTAAATAAATGCATAGTGGGGTTGGTGTACTTAAATCTCAACGTTTTATATAAAAGTGTGATAGTTCGCATTCTTTATTTATCTTAAAAGTTAATTATAATTTGGAGAGATTTTATATAGTATTTTTTGGTTTTCATCATTTTATTAATCTGTTATTTTGATAATTTATTGGAATTTGATTAATGTGAATTTATAGAATATTTAAATATGGTTTGAAAAGCGTATTATTTGAAGTATGTACAATATTTTTACAAATTTAAAAGTGTATTTGAATAAAGAATATGTTTTATATTCATTTTTCGATGTATTAAAAATTATCAAATAACAAAAATATATAGAAAATAAAATCTTTACATACCATTTTTGAAATTCTGAGCTGAGCCATACTGCTTTATTGTTGAATATTATGTTGATTTTTCTTTCGTGGAAAACAGCATCAGTTGGTAATATATCCAAACTTCGCCCAGACATTCTATATAATTATAAAGAATAAAATTTGTTAGTGAAATTTAATCTACAACAAATATTTATATAGATTTAATATTAAACGTTTTCTTAATGTCTAAATTATTATACTTTATTTCTGTATAGTATTATATATGTCCTTTTTTAAGAGCGCTCATTAAGATTATTTATACGATATAAATATATAAATAGAATAAAAAAAAAAGGAAATATTAAATAACATCAGTAAATATATGGATAATTGTATGAACACTTTATAAAAAGCGTAACTGAAAAACCATATATGGATAAGACAAAACTTTTGAAAATATGTATTAAAAATAATTGATATCAATATAACGCAATCAAAAAACGCACATGCGTTTCAGATTTTCAAATTTGAATTTTTTTTTTAGTTTTTTTTTTTAAATGTTTAATTTTTGATGGTATTAATTTAATATTAAAATAAAAATCATATTAACATAATTATATTTAATTTTTTTTAATAAAAATCAAACAAATTTAGTGATTTTATAAAAAATGTTTTGTAATGTTGTGTATAAATATGTATAGATGGAGTTCATATTGCGTTATTTTTTATGAAAAGAGAGTGATATCAAAATATTGTCAAAATATACAAACAAGATGGATTATAAAAAAAATTATTTATTTTTTTGTTTATACAGTGTGTCCCAGCTAATGCTATCCAGCCAATATCTCCGAAACCAGTGGAGTTATCACTAATATGATGTTAGTGGACCACCACTGGATTCCATTTGGCTACATTTTTATGTTAACCCCTTCCTCCCCACGTTAACCCCTATGCGCTTAATTGGTATCAACTTTGGAAAATCAAATGTAAACCTATATTTTTTTTTCGCCTATTTTGAAGATCGTGACGAGTAGTTAAAAAAAATGTAACAATATGTGGGGGTCCCATGGGGAATTTTTCCACAAATGAAGATTGTTCATGCGATGGAAAATGGGCGAAAACTCGCTAAATCTCTATGAAAACTTGTGTTGTGATCCATTACAAAGTTGTTCTACGTTGAAAATTAAGGAGGGTGTCCGAACACCCCAAGCCCCCAACCCCCCGTTTTTAGGGGGGGAAATCGAAATTTTGAATTTTGCATGCGATTTTTGCAAATTAACAAAAAAATATGGTTTTTTAATGCAAAAATCAAAATTTCGATTTTTGCCTTAAAAGGGTGGCGTGGGGGCTTGGGCTGTTTGGACACCCCCTTAATTTTCAACGTAGAACAACTTTCTAATACAATACAACACATGTTTTCATAGAGATTTTGCGAGTTTTCGCACATTTTCCATCAAATGGACAATCCCCATTTGTGGAAAAATTCCCCAAGGGCCCCCACATATTATTACATTTTTTTTAACTACTCGTCTCGCTCTTCAAAATAAGCGAAAAAAAAATATAAGTTTACATTTGATTTTCCAAAGTTGATATCCATTAAGCACATAAGGGTTAACGTGGGGAGGAAGGGGTTAACATAAAAATGTAGCCACATGAAATCCAGTGGTGGTCCACTAACATCATATTAGTGATAACTCCACTGGTTTCGAAGATATTGGCTGGATAGCGTTAGCTGGGATACCCTGTATATAAACAAAACAAAACATTTTTTTATTTACATTTTTATAAAAAAAAAACACCGCTGATCAACTCCTAGAACGGAAAGCATTTATATAGGGGCAATCTCTCACCCAATTACAAATCCCTATATCAAAAATTTCTAATTTCTTCAAAACTCATTGACATTCACGAAGAAAAAAAGTTGGAATTTGGTAGAAGGGATGGTCTAACATACCCCAAATGCAACTAACTCTATCATAACAAAAGTTTTTGGTGAAAATTTCAGCCAAATCGATCGACCAGTTTCCGAAAATAGGGGAGACAACAGAGCGATAAGCTTACAATTTTTTTTGCATTTAAAGGTATAAAAAAATGTATTACAATATAGTATATATTGTATTTAATTAAGAGTAAAGCATTGACATAACAATTTTTTATTCACAAACTAAAATAATAAGATACTTACTGAATGTAAATGCTAATATTTTTATATATATTTTTAATTGTCAGTGCTCTTCGGCGCTCATATAAATTATAAACGAATGACATTGTACTTGCGTTAAAAATATATTAAATTATATGACGTCATTTTGCCAATGCGTTTTTTTGATATCAATTTTAAATTTTCAAAAGTTTTGTCTTATCCATATATGGTTTTTCAGTTACGCTTTTTATAAAGTGTTCATAGATAATTGTATACGTATTTATAGACCGGGTGGAGTTGATAGGCCGGAAGGAGTTGATGTGGAGGATCAGAAACTAATTCCATAGTTACAATGCAATTTTTCACATTTCCCAAACCCAAATCGAATATTAACTTTCAAAATGCCAATTGTTATTTGTAATTCCTAAACGATACCCTATCTTCGTATTTAAATATTAACTATACAGATTTGTATACTGTTGATAAGATAAAAAAAACCCTATATATATATAAAGAAAGTTTATGTAGTTGATGAAATAAAATTACATACAGCTATATTTTGGTTAAATTGTTTGCATTGTACATTTATTTATAAACAAAACAATGATATCATAATATAATTTTCGATTGAATGAATGAATTTATATGTAATAAAAATAATATAAATAAAGGCAAATAAACAACAATATAATATAATGTTTAACAATAAACATAGATCGATGGATAGATAAACATATTTGGGAAAAATAATGTACATTTTCTTATGTATACAAATAAATAAATACATCCAGCAATTAACAGAAAATCTGTCACTTATTTTTATATATTATCGAAAATATATTTTCTATATATATATATATTTAGTGTAGTATTTATCTTTGCCAATAATAAATAAATATATTTATAGTTAGTTTGCATTAAAGTTTTTTTGCCATGTTAGATTGTTCATTTTGATTTTGTGATTCGGGAAACTAAAATTTATTTTATATATACAAAAATGAAATAAATAACATTTATAAAGACAGATTAAATAATCGGACATTGACTCACAGGAAGGATATACAGATTCGAAATAAATACCTTAATACACAGTAAATACAAAGTAGCGCATCAACAAGTGATTCTATTCGCTGGACGATATTGTGTGAAACGCAGACAAACTAATAAACAAATTGTATTTCAAAAACAAAGTTTCAAGTACAAAAAAATCAAACTCCAATTCTAAATTGAAAGCAATTTTATTAATATATAAACTGACTTACCTAACCGATTATTAAAATATCAACAAAAACTTTAAAACAATATATAATTATGATATTTCTTTAGAAATTGAAATATCTACATAAATTTATTATATTCATTCAATAATAATACCCATCCATAACACATTTATATCTAAATTAACAACACTATATATGCAATGCGGTGATACAATAATTATATATACCTTGCTGGTTTTTTTTTCTTCTTAATTGTATGGCGAGTTTCACGCACATCCGTATAAATATTATACAAAACAGTAATAAAAAGAATAAAACCATATCACTGTCTCCTCTTAAAACTATAATTTATAATCGACAATAATAAAACAAAAACAATCAATATGTAGATATAAATAATATATACTGGCAGGTAACTTTTAAGAACAATAAACGAAACCGACATACTAAATAGATATATATACTAACAACTAATATATATGTAATTACTATTAGAATAAAAGAATATAAAAAAAAAACAGAATAACAATAAAAATAAAATGATGTGCTAAATACAACTAAATTATTTAGTCAATCGCATGATAATAATATACGGTGAATGTGTAAGAGGCGCCTTCTTATATCACAAACATAAAAAAAACATAAAATAATATTTAGGTATTTTATCGACTTTTCATTTAAATTATATACTAGTAGTATAGTGTATTATTAAATAATAATGTATTATTAAATTTTTATCCAGAATTTTAATGGGACATCAAGCGGGACATCAATAACATATAAACAATAGTATATATAAGAATGTTTTACATTTATATTTATATTATATAATCCGTATATAGTATAGCAAAGTATATATTTAATATTGGAAATTATCAATGACGGACCTAACAAATGTTTTTATTTTGGAATGGATTGAATCTTAAGTATAAATTTACGGTATACTTTTTGTTGAGTTATAGGTCTTTGGGAGATCCATAATTATCCTACTAATATTATACAAAATTTCCTTAAGAAAATTATAAAAATTTCCATCTTTAAATTATACCAAATTTCTTTAACAAAAATTGTACAGAAAATTAAATATTTTACCAGAATGACAAGAATCGGGTCTGGAATTATATGGTCTATATATTTTAAATTATAACGCCTTTGTGATTATAAACTTATCTTTTATTAACACTTTATATTTATCATTTATAAACATTCTTTACTCAATCATACCTGCGAGTTCATATCTTATTATTCATACCTACATAAATACATCAGCAGACCAACAACCAATTCAATTGAAAATCATTCAATTTATTAAAAACAGAAGTATATAATTTCGTAAAATACGGGGTAATTCATTAGAAAATAAAATCATATGTAGATCAACCAATGTACTGTAAACAAAAAATCCCGGATTGTAATTGGGATTAAAATTATGTATTAATTTATTATAAAAAATTCAATAAATTGAGATTGATAACTTAACAATTGGCAATTAGTTTTAATTTTACTGGTTGCTTTTAATTAATTCAACAATGTTCAACAGAAGTCTTTTTTCAAAACGAATCTGACTGTAAAAATTGATAAAATTCATTCGAATTTAAAAAAAAGAAAAATATAACTAATTTCTTATATTTTATTGATCCTAAAAAACTATATCTGTATCATTATATAAAAAAAAGAATTGATGTTTTCATTGAACCTAGTTTATAAATAGCCGCAAACGACAAACAATTTTTTTTTTAAATAAATTAAATATAAATTTCCTTCGAAATATATACTTACGTTTTAATAAACATCATCATATATGTATATATATTCTTAAATATATACATCTATTTTTAAGTATATATAAGTCGCAATTCAGCAGACGCACATATCTCAAGATGATTAAAAAAAGAACAAAAAAAAAAAGGAAAAATGTGATTATTGAAATTGATAACACCATTTAACAACCAAAGAAGAAGAAAAAAAATCCAAACTCGTTGTATAAAATACCCACAAAAACATACACTTTACGTTAACACTTAATATATATTTATTTTAATTTTTTTTTTTGGTTGATAATCATTTGAGTCTCTTCACACACTAAAATTAATATAAAAAATCTTTGCTTTTTTTTGGTTTTGGTTTTTTTTTTCATTTTCAAGTGTTAGACAATTTATATATAATATATATAATATTATTATGTGTGTTTGATTTCAACAGCCGTTATATAAAAAAAAAAAAACAAGAAACAATAATAATATATAACAGCAAAATTATATACTCTATACAGAGAGTGCACATTTATTGAATCAAAATATAAAATTATAAAATTCAAACCAAATAATTTAAAAGTATTTGCCAGGTTTACATATATAGAATAGAAAGCACGTACCTACGGACAAGGGTTGAATGGATGCTTTAATTTATCATCATTCAAGTTCCTGAGAAAATGTTTATAAAGTGTAATCACACTAATATCCCAAAAAATTTCAAATATTTGTGGGTGGAAGTGATGGGATTACAAAAAAATTAACGAATATATTAATTTTTCATCAAACATTAATTTAAAAATTTCAAGAATGTTGAAAACAAATTGGGGAATTGGTATTTTTAAACCTTGAAGAAAAATGCAAACGTACAAGGAAAACAATTTCCCAAATTTTCCAAAACTAATCGAATAAATCACATTATACCACCACTGTATGTGCGTAAAAATATATAATTAACTTTTAAAAATATAAATTGGTATCGTTATCCCGAGCCCGACACATTTTATTTTTGATAATAATATGAAATGCGAAAGAATATATATATTACATGAATGTAGAATAAGTGAGGAATATATAATGTGTATATCTGAAAAAGGTATATAATTAGACAATAAATAAACCAGGTGTTAATGATTCTTTTTATTTTTTTATAAAAAATATTTTCTCGTTTTTTTTAATCACATTGTAAAAGTCTGGTCTGGTATAGACGATTAAAGTTTTTATATTTTTAATTAATGGATATTATCTGGTTCAGTTTTTTTCTTTTTTCATGTTTCCATTTTTGAGCATTTTTTTTTCTCATTTTTAAATATCTAAAGGGTATTAAAACAGGCATATATGCGGTGCTTATTAAATATATATATATATATATAAATAGATCAGTTCATTTTTATTGCTATTTGCATAGAAAATTCATATATTTGATGTCTATTTTATTTATGCTGAATCATCATTTGGGTGAAGAATATACTAATAATAATTGAAAAAAACTTCTAATACATTTTTTTTTATTAATTCAATATCACGATTGATTTTTTTTCCTTTAGAAATATAAAACGAATGAAATTTATAACGAACCGTATATAATTTTCTATATAACGAAAGGATTAATAAAAAAAAACATTTTAAATGAATATAATCTATATATTATGTAAAGTAAATTTATAGTATAATCGTTATGCATTAACTATATATATGCGTTTTACTATTTGTTGAAAGATCTTTAGTTTTAATTTACCCTCGTTTTTATTGATTTAGATTAAAAATTATTATATTTAGAAAAGAGAAAATGATGAAATATACAAAAAAAAAAAAATAAAAAGATACATTTTAAAAATCAATCATGCACATATTAAATTTATAAGCAGGGTTTGTGATAAAAGACATACATTGTATAAACCTATGTGTGTTTTTTTTAACAAGTTTTAGATAACATTTATTGTTTATTAAGTATAATTGGAAAGTATAGTTTATTTGTAGATGGTTTTATTTTAGTTTTATTAATGTCCATCATTGAAAATATTGACAAAATTGCTTTGAAATATGATCTATATACTTATTTTTTTAATAAGTTAAAATTGATATAATATTTTGTGATAATTTTCTCTGATAACCATAGTTTTATATAAGTCTAGACTTAGAGATCAATATAAAAGTACGGGAAATTTTTTCATATTATTGATAAAAAGCGCTTTAAATCTTTATAAAATCTACAATTTTCTATTCCTTAAATACTAAGAACTAAATCTGTATAAAATATATAAAAAATATTTGATTGGTTTCATGTTTCACATACAAATTGATTAATAAATATGTTTACTTTGCAAATATATATTAAAACATTTCGATTTATGGGAATGTTTAAAGTATTACCAGAATAAAAAACATTTCAATACTCATATCGTAAATGTTATTAAAACATATATTAGATAATGAATTTTTTTTAATGAATGAGGCATGCTTTACTTTTTTAAATCCTGTGATATTCTTTAATATCGCAATGTTTTGACTGTGAGTGCGGTTCAAGAGGATAAATAACTCTGCAAATTCGGACATAATCATCACATTGAAGTATGATGTATTGGGTGTTGGAATCCTATGAAAGGCATGAAATATTTTTCTGTTTGTCTTGCCATTTTCGGATCGGATTTTCAAAGTACATATTGTGTATTTTTTATTTTATTAGTATTATACAATGGTGAATATATAAATTATAACAATTTTCATTAGAAGAATTGGAAATTTTTCCATAGAAATCAGAATATTTGTAAACATGTATCCTAAAATAACATAATGTTAAAGAAGTAAAAAAACATGTTGAATCAATATAATATATTAAAAATGTTTTATCATAATTTACAATAATACATTCATCATTTATCATGTATTTTTATGCTTGTATGCATTTATTTAAAAATCAAAATGAAAATTATATACTATTATATATAATAAAAGGAAAAAATAAAAAAAGATTCAAATGTAGAAAATCATGTAAAAATATGAAGGAATCATATGTAGAAAATTATGATAGAATTGATATTTTGTATATTTATATAAATTTAACCGCATATAAAATAGGAATATATGAATTTTTAAAGAAAATCAACAAAGCATATATTTTTACATATATATATATATATATAAATCTTGCAACAATTGGAATTGTTATATAATAATATATATTTGTATATATATATAAAATTTACCATCATATTTTAACATTTTTTTTGTTATAAAAATAGTATGATTGGATATATCTTACACTATTGATGGGAAAAATACGAACAAATCTTTGAAATAAAAGGTTTGGTGCGCGGTTATTGTACATATATAAAAAATATTTGTATATGTATATCAAAATAAAAGCTCCAGAAAAATGTTTATTGTATATGAACATGTGCGACAAAATTTCATCAAATGTTACATTCAAATAAATATTTTATATATAATTTGATATATGATCATCAAACATATATATATATATATATAAAATCCATGTATTTGATGGATAGGTATATAGATATATAAATAAATGAATTACATTTTTATGTATATTTATGCCTATACATACAGTTATTCTACATCACTATATTTATATAATACATATATATATATATAACCATATAACGTAAAATATGTAACATACAAGTGTTTAGGTTCCCAGAAATATATTTTTTGGAACATATAAATCTATTCCCATATATATATAATATATACAAACACATATTTGTAATACGAATATTCAGAAATACGCATCTATGCCTATAGCTTTATATATATATATATATGCATACATACATCACTTTTACATCAACTATTTCTAAAGTCGAATATTTGGATTACAAATATGTATATCCTTTATTTGATACATACGCTTTTACTATATATAATCGTATACACATCATAAATATATATATTTTCTCATGTATTTGGAAAAATTTATATATATACTATACAAAGTACCACATAATAGTAGTATACGTATTTCTACATCCATTCTGCATTATAGTGCATATCTATCTATAGTCTATACATACATGACACTAATACATGATGCTAAAAGTAATATATATATATATGAATGAACATATTCGTATATATATTAAATTTAACGTATTTTGAATATACATTTATACATTGTCGATTCAATGATAAAACTTTGAAATCTACGAGATTTATGTATTCTTTTTACACTTTATACATTCTCCGTTTCAAATTCACCTTATTATAATTTGTATATAGAAAAATTGAATAGTCTCATATAAACAATTCTTTAATATAAGAAAGTTAAGAATGATTAAATAAACTTAAATGGTTTATTTAAAATACTTAATACATTTGTGATTAAGTTATTTTCGAATTTAATACAATGTCTTTTCAATTAAAATTAAAATTTGAATCATTTGTAATACAAGGATTAAAATTGTTATGATATTTTGGCAATGCCATTGAATGAGGCATTGGAGTAGTGGAGTAACAACAATTTTGACAAGATATTGACCTTAAGTTATTGCGATATTTCCATGGGATTCTGCTAATACTCTATAAAGACAATGTCATTTTATTTTTATAAATCATTAACGTAATTTTTTCATTTTACAATGCTTCAAATAATTTACATAAATTTCATGGTTAGTAAGTTTAATGCTGGGTGAATATATAATATTCAAACTCAATTATAAGATTATGATTTTTTAATGTAAAATACAAATTGAATGATATACAAATAATATGAATATTTTATAATGTTATAGGTAAAGCTACAAAATTGAATCTTTTCTTTATACTCTAAATTAGTACCTTATACTTCAAAATATTTTAATATATATATTCTCAATGGAAAAGACAAAATAAACCCATCTAAAAACCACCAAACACGCAACGATAAATATATGATATTATGATGGAAATGATGATCAAATTTATACTGTTTCTTCTGAATGCGGTATATGTATATTATAGATAAAATACATTTATAATATTGTGTTCTTAAAACTTCTTTTTGATGGATTTATTATGTATTTTAACTTTTAGTTGTTAATCCTTTCTTCTATTTTTTTTTTTATTTATTTTTTGATCTTTTATATATACGTATATATATATATATATGATATGTGAAAAAATAAATATAAATGTTGTTTATATAAAAGTTTATATATCAAAATAAATTCTAAATATCGCGTAACATATACATATACCATACATACAATATATAGAATAGAGAGAAATGTTTTATAATTTAATATATTATATTTTTTTTTTTTTGTTTGTTTTTAATTCCTTTTTAATAAACTTATAAATTAGTTTTAGATGTGAAAATTGTTTGTAAATATACAAAATAAATCTGTTTTCAAATTATATATAATATTTTATATAAATATATATATGTTATGTATATATAAAAAATAAAATAGAAAGGATTTATTTATTTTGTTGCAAAAGAGATTTTCAGTTGATTAATAAAATAAAACCAGAAAATAAAAAAATATGTGTCCTAGATTGGCATGATTCCTTTTTTTGTATAAATGATTTCTGGGTGTATATTCATGGAAGCTTTATTTTTAAAAAATGTTTTAATATTATTAAAAAAATGTTTTTTATGTTTATTTTTAAAATGTTGTTCTTATCTTAAGCGCATATATAGAGTTATATATAGGGTATATATTATTAAAGGATTCATAAATAATTAAATAGATTACAAAATTATCATCCCTGTTTTAATATATACTCTATGGTCTATATATAACTAGATGCGTATATATAGACTCAATTTAAACACCCGCACAATATAACAAAATATAAACGCGCTTTTATTATTTCATTAAAATGATGTGCATATATAAAAACATACATAAATTACACATATACAGTATTATACATGTATAATTGTAATATATATATATAATTAATAATTCGTATATATATATATAGGTATAAATATTTCAATTATGCATATATTTTATATATTATTATATATATATATTCTATAAATATATTTAGGTAATATAATACGCGATAAATGCGAATATAAAATTTAGAGACATGTATGCTGTAAATATTAATATACATATACAAATGAAAATATAATAATTTCATGTGTTCTGACTATATCTATATATATACATTCTGTGTATAAATTAACATTAATTATTAAATTGAATTTATAATATTTTATTTCATATAGTATTTAGTATATAAATAATATAATAATGGATGTATATTAATATATAAATAGATGTATAATAAAAAAAAAAATTGTCACAACAAAAATTTTAAACAGAGAAAATTCCCATGTGCATTAATCGGAATCATTCATATATATGTAATATATATAATATATATATATGTATTTGATTATGTATATATAAATATTTTATAGTAACGATAATATACGCATATTTAGTTGAATTCAATCAAATGAATATTCCAAATATTATTTAATTAAATTTCCATGAATTGATATAAAATTAGATTGATCGAATATTATTTAAATTTGATATAATTAATATGAAATAAAATACTGATTGTGATGATTGTGAGCAATTTGGATTGTTTTTAGAAATGGAAATTAATTCTATTAAAAAACTATTTTTCAAACAAATAGTAAAATTCTATTTAATTACCAATCACTTGGTTGGGCGACTAATGAGATGTGGAAAATAATTTCATTAACATAGCAATAAATAGCGAAAACTTATTACAAATTTCAATATAACAACCCTATCCTAAGCTTAGTTCGTGTGGGATATCACATTATAGACATTAATTACTATTTAAGACAAAATCAAAAAGGTAGATAGCATAATATTGATATTTTTAATACCAAACAAACAAAAAATTTTTATATATGTGATATATAAATAATAATTAATTTAAATGTGTGAAGAATATCCGATATTTATATAAAATAATCTGTATTTCATATTTAATAAAATATAATGGATTGTTTGAAAGTTTTTCTAAATATTTTTCATACACAACTACACAAAATTCACACAAATTATATGTAAATGTATATAGAAAGGAATTGTTTTCAAATATTTTAACAATGTTGAAATTATACATATTTCGTTGAAATATACACTTACACACCTATACACATTATATTCAAATATTTGCAAATATTTTTAGTCATATCGCATATTAAATAAAAAAAAAAGAGTATAAAACAAATCTTTATGAATATATTACACATTTCCATAATCTATATACCAATTTATATGCATTCATATATATATATATATATATAGAATATAGAGATATGGATATAGATACATATATGAACAGAAAACAACAAATAAAATATAAATGTGTTTTATGGTAAATGAAAGCTTTTATTGCGCGTTAAAATGATTTTCGGGGAAAATTGTTTAAACCACAAAATAGTTCTTTATCAACCATGTACTCATCATATACACTATTTATATATGTTTTACATATCAGTGTTAATAATAAAAGGTATGCAGTATGCTATATCAGTAGTAATGTATATGAAATTGTTACCTATGTATATTTATTTCAATGTATCCGTATGAATATTTGTGTAAAAAGATATATGTATATATATATAAATATTATAGGTAATATAACATGTGTTTTTGCAGGTATATATAATAATAAATGTCGATCTATATATAGGTATAGACAAAGTTATATATCTATCTATGTGATAACGTTATACTATATATACATATAAATTAACAACAATTTTTTACATATTTGGGTAAATATATATAAAATCTGATTTATTTTTCAAATATATATATAATACCTTTTTGTTACAGGATGATAATTCAATAGATAATAGTGAAAAATTTCGTCCTTTTTTCTGTTTAAATCAAATAGTGACCGCACGAAATTATGGAAATATTATTGCCTTTTTCAATTGCAATTTTTGGTTGGTTTTGGTAATATTTTTAATTTCATTATTTTATTGTTACTTCTCACTTTATATGCAATAATTAAAAATAAAGGATCTCCGTTTCTCTTATCCACCGAATTCTATAATCACCCTGCTATATAGGATAAGGATATATCCGTAGGTATATATTGAAAACTCACAAATTTTATTTTATTGTTTATAACGACATATATTTTATATATATATAAAAGATATATGAAAGGTAATTTAAATTAAAATCGTTTTAATGTATAGATCGTATAGTTCTACATATATATATATTGTATTTTTTGGGTAAATACATATACGACATTTAATTGAAATTTTAATTGTAATTTGTAATTTAAATTTGAAAATAAATAATATTAATAGTAATATTTTATACTATCGTATCGTATATATAGTTATATATTTTATTTAAATATTATTTAAAAGGAATGTTTTTTGCATTTAATATTTTTATGTTTTATTATTTAATAAATAAAATTATGGATTAATTTATTATTTGAATGGAAATTTGATTTGTTTGGAATTGTTTAAAAGCGAATTATTTATTTTTAAATTGAATTTATTTACGATTAAAAATAGGAGAATTTAATTATATTCTTCAAGAAATTATTTATTTAGATTTAAATCAGGACAATCGATTTATATATGAGAGAATCTAATGTTTAAAAAATATGATATAGCTCAAAATGTTACAAAAGTGAGTCTTATTGAATTCGAATTCGATGTTACAGTCAAATACTCCATATGTAGAATTATACAAAAAAAAAAGAGCAGTGAGGATAAAAGAAAAAGAAAAAATAGGAAATCAAATTCAATAAAATAATAAAATAGCAGATGTTCATTTGTATTTTATTTGTATTGTTTTCTTTTTTTTTTTTAAATATAAATTCATGAATTCACAAATGGTATGGTACCTTAATTCTATATATACATACAAAGCAACAATATTTTTATACTATATTCTATTCTATATACGTAAATGAAGAAGGTGCTTCTTTAGTTTTTTTTTTTCATTTTCTACGGTTTATTTGCTTTACTCTTGTATTTTTTTTATAGTGTAACATACATATAATAAAATTTTACTTGAAAAATATTGAAATGTTTACCTTTCAATTTTTTTTTTGTTTTGTTCAGTTCATGCTTTTTATATTCATCGTATATTTTTTTTTATACAATTATATATATATTATTATAGTGTGTCCTTTATGCTATATACAAATTGGTTTAATATATATAACAGAATTTTGTATACATTGTATTATATATCTTTATCTATATATATATATAGATTAATATTGATCTTAAATCAATAAAAATATTTGTGAATATATCCTTCTTTTTTTTTTTTGGCTTGCGATTCCCGCCTTCCTCTTCAACTATTTTTTATTTGTTTATTGTTTAGTAACATATATAAATATATTTATATTTTATGCCTATATATTCATATGTTAACATATCATTATGTTAACATTATTTGTTGTCTAATTTAAGAAGAAAAAAAAATGAAATACGAACGATTGTTCCAAAATAATACATTTTATTGTTGAGTGTACATACATATAAAATAGAATAAATATGGGATATTTACTAAACATATGCAAATTATTATCTGATCGATTATTATTTGCGGTCGTTCAAAATCCAAATGTATATAGACATTTTAGAAATGGTCACAAAATAAATATTAATATATTTTCTATATTATTATGTTAAAAAAAATATTCTATTCTTCATCATGAACCTATTGAATATTTCATTTGCTTCTGAATTTATTATTATTATTATTATTTTTATTTTTACAAGTTCCGTTTACTTTGTATAGTTTATATATGTGCTTATTGTGAGAAGATTCAAAGTAATTGTAAACAAATGTTTTAGTAAATAAATATGAAAGAATAAATATGAAAGAATAAATGTGATGTGAAGATTTCTATATATTATATAAAAAGTAATGGTAATCAAATAGTGGTTTATTTAAAATATATATAAAATATAGATTGTGCCGATTGCAATTATAATACTAGCGGCAATTATAATACTAGCAGTCATCAGATTAAACAATCCAAATGATTTCATTTAGTAATTTCCTGTTTTTCTAATTTTCTTAAATAATTCTATAGTTTAAACCCTTTTTTGGATGAATATTAGATTGAAGATCATAATCATGAGACTATTCTTTGAAGAAAATCCTTTACTTGGATTTATAAAAGGACATTTGGAGTTTAAGATTTAAGATGTATAAGCAAATGATGATGACTTTTTCAATTAAACCTTACCTTTGAAACTTTGAAATAAAGATTAAAATATAAATTTATGTTTTATATAACTTTTATTAAACAAACAAAAATGTTCAAAGAATTATCATTGTAATAAATTGTCGTTCAAGTTTGCTTACGTGTTATAAATATACAATCAGATCTATAAACTTTTTAGAATATACATAAAATCCAAAGCTATCTATTAATTGAATTACAGAAATTATTAGTTTTTTTATAATTAATATAAATGACCAAAATCAATAACACATTTTACTATACATGAATACACACAGTGTTTATATATAATTTTATAAATACATGTGTAGGAACGTTTATTTTTATTACTTAAATCAATTAATATTTATTATAATATGTAAGAGGGCGTCAAGTCATGTTAATATATAACAAAACAAACATATAACACACGTTTTCATACAAAAACCAATTAAATACAAATAAAATCAATATAATATATTTCAATTATTAAAATTAAAATGTAACAAAATATGTAAATTATGTTTGTCTTAATTGAAATGGTATATAATAATAAAATATCAAAATCCATCTGTGCATGTATATAATAAATGAATAATTATAAAGCAAGGCGCGATTTAAATAATATAATATACCATCATGTATGTATCATATATATATAGATAACGAAAATATAAAATTGATTCTGTTTTGCTTTTTATATAAAGCTATAAAAAAATTTAATTCTGAGCAGTTATAATTCATTTAAAAGTTAAAATATAACTATTTTAATTAAGAATTTTCCTCTTATATATTTAGACAACACGATACACATAATCATATTGCTTATGGGTTGTGAATACTTTACACACGCACACGCATTTATTATATATAGAATTATAATTTCAAATTTAATTTAGATATGCATAAGTAATAATATGAATATATGTTTAATCTCAATATAGCTGCTGCGTAACATTTTTATTTTTTTGCTTTCATAAATTCTATATTTATATATTTTTTATATAAAGATATTGAAATAAATAAATATTTTGTATTTTTTTAATATAACTATATATAGATAAATAATCTAACATATGTCATATATAAATGAAATATACTTAAGACCATGTTCTAATAATCTTTAATTTTACCCGTACAAAACTCTATTATATATATTACAATATTACATATATTTATGTAGTCTTTTAAGATTAATAAATGTAATAGAAAATTTTCTTTGTTGAATAAAGAAATTAATTTTCCAGTGGTTTATTTATTATTATAGTGTCAAAAATAATATGTAATGAAATAATTCAAGTATATGCTCGTGTGCGTATAGTAGCAAATTAATTTATATTTAAATATAGTTCTTTTTTTTTGTTTAATCGTATAAATAAATATAGATCTATATACAATTTATTGTTCTAGCCAAAGTGAATTATATTCTATATATAGATTTGATTTATTATTATGAGTGTAGAAGATATTTTGGATGGCTTTACAATATAAAGAGATCTTATTTATAGTCTTACCAAACCGTATAAATATTCAAATTTCATATGCAATTTACTTCCAGATGCATTTTAAAATATAAATAGAAAATTTCGTAATGGAAAACGAATTTAAATTTAAACAAAATTCTCAACAGTAAGTATTATCTAATAATTATTTTTTAACAAATAATAGTTACATATTTTTATAATTAGAAGAGCATATATGAAAATACATTAAATTGAAATGTATATATTTAGTTAAATGTGCGATAAATTCATTGATGTTATATACACATATATGATTTTGAAAACCCTTTATGTTTTTTAATCATTCATTACACTTTCACAAATATACAATTCCCGATAATTATTTCCGTTTTTAATAATTAAATTCATCTGAAAAATTAATATTGAATGAAAAAACATCATAAAATAAAATTCGATGAAAAGTCATTTTAGAAATGTAAACTCAACAACGCATCATGTTCATATTCTATATGCGGAAAGTATATAGATTCGTTTCCATTAATATATAGGTAAATATAAAAATATATTTATAGATAGATTTCGATAGAAAAATATTCTTTATATACTATATATAAAGTGGGTATATAAAAACACGAAATATGTGTCATAAAATTTTTGAAAATACTTCCTTAAATTGATGTGTGCTATATTATATATATATATGATATATAAGATGAAAGGAAAAGAAAATTGTACTATGTGGTTTGAATTTTAAAATATTTTTTATTTTCTTTAAGAAAATATCATTATTATTATTATCATCATTGTATTAAATATATATTCTATGTCTATATAGTATTCTCTAAATGGTATGTCATAAACTTTATAGATGCATATAATATAATGTATAGTAAGTATAGAATGAAGAGCAGCAATAACATGGAACAACAACAAAAGATAAATTTCTTTTTTTTTTATTTTTTAACATATAAACTTTTTACTTTTTATTTCTTCTATTTTTGATTTTCCTCTGAAATAAATTTATAATGATCTATTTTTTTTTGTATATATAACATGTAGAGTAATGATGATATATATATTTTATATACATAGATTGAAATCGGAAGTGGATTATTGTGATTGACAAAGGTGATGATGGGATGGTTGGTTAGATAACCAAAATTGTATGTAGGTATATAGAAAGTATAGTATATAAATTCCAATGGTACTCCCGTAATTGATTTTACATGTTAAAATAGGAAGATACAAATCTATATATAATTTTCATGAATTTCTTTAAAATGATATGAGTTATTTTTTGTTACTACTTTTCGGTTTAAGTATTTTTTCATAATAGAGGTGCATCTCCTATAACTAAACGATTTCATTGCGCGGGCTCACGACAATAGAATTCCAAAGTTTTTCCGGGATATGGTTTTGATTGATTGTGCGTCGGAAAATTGATAACATTTACCAATAGATATGTTTCAGAATTTCTTTAAACGATTTTTTTTAATATATGATTCAATTAGTATATTTTGAGTGTATATGCAAATGAACAAATTGTTATATTATGTAAAAGATTATAGTAAAACGCAATATACAAAAAATGTTAATTATAAAGAAATATTTCATACTTAATAAATAATGTATGAAAAAAATATATTTTTATATTAAAAATATGAGGTTATATAATTTTCTTATACATGAACATTTACAACATAAATTAATTAACCGCATAATATATACAAGCATAAAAAAGTATGCTAAACCACCGCAAAAACGCCTTTTTAAATGTGTATATCCCTTTTGTTTTTTTTAATATCGCTTGTTTTTTATATACATTTGCATTTATAATTCAGTATGTTGTTTTGTATATCCTTGTATATATATATATATATATATATATATACATGTTTTTTATTTTGTATTTTTACTAAATAGCACTTTACTATCTATATATATTTTGTAGTTTGCATATGTTTGTATAGAATTGCATTATGCTTATATAAATATATCATTTGTGTTACACAATATAATTTTATACAAAATGTTACAATGTTTTACTTTTTACTTAAACCACAAAAAATTTCAATATATAACTATATATCTGTGTGACAGCAATAATCATGGTTTAAAATGTTTATAACAATATATAAATTTATATACAATATATGAAAAATGTAAAATTCACAATTTTTATACATAAAATCTTCGACATTCATATACAATAATCGTCACAGAATTTTTAGTTATATTTATAATCGCATTATAACACAAAAAGATTAAAATTTTATAACATATATTCTAAAGGGTATATTGGGAGGAATTGTTTGATTTTAAATAGGGAAATTTTTTTAGAGTTTTTCTAATGACAAAATATTAAATACGATTTAAAAAGTATATATTGAAAAACAAAATTAGCTAGGTCATATAATTAATATAATATTTATATATCTACTATAATATAAGAAATATGAAAATAAATTCTAAACATTAATGTTTTCAAAAGAAAATGTTTTTTTTAAAACTCTTTTATATTATATTATATCTAAATCTAAATAAACAAATTTACCATTTATAAATATTCTCTTTACAATTACATTATAAAATAATATATATAATAAAATATGGTATATCGTAAATCCCTTTTCATTCAAACACAGTTTACAAATTGTACCATATAAAATTAAATAAATATGTGTCAAATTTATTGTTTATTATTAAGGATAAAAATAGTATATGGTGTTTTATTGAAAGTATATATTTTTGTTAGATATTGCAGGAAAATATTTATTTATCAAATTAACAAAAGTGATAATCACTTCATTAAATATTGAAAAAAAAATAGAAGAAATTATAATCATATATAAAAATAGGTTATATATTATTAATCATATATCCTTTTTTGGTACACACTGTCTATAAATTACATATATAGATAATTTCTATATACAAGAAAATATATATATTATAAACTGTATTAGATTTTATGTATACATAAAAATGTGTATACTTAAAAGCTTCTTCCACTCTTTTCATTTCAAACTATATATATATATATCCATTATAAATACATTGAATATGCAGTTATGGTTGTATAATGGCATGTGAACAAATAAACTCTATGATTTTACTTTATATATACAATGTAACACTGCCGAATTTAAATGTAACTAACTATACAGTATATATATATTATATATACACAACACAATGCATAACCTTTCAACACAAAAGTGCATTCGCAAATATACGGATGGATTATACATAAATCAGAGCAGAAGGTGAAAATTTGTTTGCCATATTAGAAAAAAGGATATTACAAACGGCCCATGATTGAATGCAAATTAATTATACTACAAAAAATAGTTCTTTTTCAAAGAAAATATTCCGGAAAATTATACTTTCTAAATTTTGCATTTTTCGATTTTCCGGGAAATTTAGTTCGCAGCCCTTTTTTTTTAATAAATTAGCTAATACGCCTTTCATCATCTTGGAAATCAAGCTAACAAATTTCCCAGCTCTGGCCATGATATACACATTATGTTCATATACATATATATCTATATGAATTTAGATAAAACATTTCATTTAAAATTATATATACACATAGAATATTATGAATTTTCACTAATTCAAAATGCAAATAGAATTTATAAATAGATCTATATAGTCATATGTATGAATAAATTTTATATAAATATGGTATGAATGAATGCGAGTATTTGAATGTATATATATTTATGTATATTGTATATATTAGGCAAAGTTGTTGTAATATGTTCAATTTTAAATTGTTGTTTAATAATATATTAATACTTGAAAATGGATATAGGTGTAATACAACATTGTGCATTATCTATATATATATATATAGTGTAAATATAGTATATGAATACAAAACCAAACCGATAAAACACGAATAGATAAAACTTTTTGTTATATATTATATATGTATATATATAAAATAAATGCAATGTTTTTCTATATATCGACTATATACATTTCGATGCAAATATATATCATTTACAGCAAATTATTTAAATAAAATATTAATAATTTAAAGATCCAGTTTTATTTTTGTCCTTAGAAAACACTTTTTGGAATCTTTTTGAAATAATACTATATCAATTATGACAATATACATTTCGAATTATTAATGGTCAAATTAACAAAAAAATAACCAATACAGAATATATAATTATTAGATTTGTTATCCTATAGATATATATTGCAAACACATTTTACTGCTTTGTTTGTATATTGTTTTAAATAACAATTCGATTTTGTGTTTTGTTTATCAATTTCATATATGCATTTATACATGTAATATTTACATTTAAATACCATAGTATTATTTTATCCTTTATTTTGGTATGTACATATACAAAAATTGGTAGACCTCAATGAAATATTTTTAACCGTATATATTTTAAATAAATCCTCCATATAAATACATGAGCAATCGTTATCTGTAGATTGTACCACTTGCATATTAATATATAATAGATAAAATGTAAATATTATACCATATAATATAAAAAAAATATTTGTATATGTTTCAAAATCGATAGAATAATAAATAGTAATAAAAAGAAAATGAATCGATGAAAAATATTATCCAACATTAACATGGCAAATATAGTGCGTTTTTTTTGTGTCTCTTTATAATCTTTGTAAAATGAATAATTAAATGCGGTTTGTTCGTATTTTTATATGGTTAATTACCGCGGACACCGTATAGAAAATACAACAAATTATGAAACCGCAATCACACAATGCTGTTGACTGACATTAAAACCATAGTCGTCGGTTGTTTAAAGTGGGATAAAAAGAACATTAGTTATTTAAAATTAACTATTATTTAATTTAGCGTAGAAATATCGAGGAAATTTTATAGAGTATAGAATTTTACAAACAACTACAAACAGTTAATATGTTATCTAGAAAACCTTTGAGAAATCAACTATTTTATTTTAAACGTAAGTGATTAAAGGAAAATCTATATAAATTTAAGTATATATATATATATATATATTAGCACCTTTTTATGAAAAATTAACGTTTGAATAATTTAATTTAAATGAAAATGTTCAAAGATACACATTATGATATGAAACCAATTAAATTAATAATGTATGATTGCGAAATTACGAAAAATTCTTATTTTAAGTTTAATAAACGCAATTTATGAGAAATGAAACATATTTACAGCATATATAATGAATTCCAGTGAATCTCATATCAGCAAAAATAGTAAATATATAAATGTAATTATAACTATAACATAATAATATATATAAAATTGTATATAATTCATGTAAACTTTTCCATGTATAATATATATATTTATTTTCATATATATACCGGTTAATTCAATGCAGTGACCTGTATATATAAAATTACATATATTTTGTAAAAGTTTAACTTAAAATTATGTTCCATAAACATATGTAATTTTTTTAAATAAAAATTATACATAAAATGATTCAATATATAGAGAGGATATGCGATATTTTATACATTACGGAAGGTTTAATCAAAAGTTTTACGTTTTTCTAAATTATAAATATATATTATATAAAATAGAAAAAAAAATAGACATGGACTTAAAGTAAAACTATCGTTTATAACTTTATTTTTTATTTATTGATCTCTAATTCCTAGCTATATCCATTTTTCTCCGACACAAAATAATTTATTGCAATTTAAAGGACAATTTTTATACGGTTATAACTTCTATATAGAATGACAGATGGGAGGATGTGGTTTATTTTATAATATACTGTAACTAATTTAGTTTAATTGAATTTTATTATGTTGATGAAAAAACCTAATGTGGTTAAGTCGATACATTTATAGATAAATCATCAAATCAAATTGGGAATTTTTTGGACAAAGTTCAGTTTTTTTATTTGCTCATAAAGCAGCACATAGAATAGAACCATGAAAAACAGTTATAGTTAGAAATTCCTTCTTTTTTTTTTTGCCAAATATAAATATGAAAAATAAAATCCACATAACCGCATTGAATTTTAAAAATCATATCAAAGAGTTTTTATTTACATTTTCTTTTTGCGATTACATATACACAACATACATTGAGTTAATTTATTTATCAACTAAATGTGCAAAACTTTGATGTTATATTTAAATCGGAATATAAACATTCAAATGGTTCATATATTGTTTATATTTTGTAAAAATTATAAAATGGTTTTGTAATATAGAATTAACAGAGCATATTTATTTTTTTTTGTATTGAGATTGTTTTAAATGATGTTATTTAAAATACACATATGGAAAAAAAGTTGCTATTTTACGGAAAATTTTGTACATTCATACTTAATGGTTCGTAATTTTTATAGGATTGTAATTTGGAATATAAACTCTATCTGTATGTTTCATAATTTTTCTTTATAAGCTATAAGGATGTTTAGCGTAGTGCAATACATTCGAAAAGATAATGTAAAATATATATATTACTGTATAACGTTGCATTTCTTATATATATGAATTGCAATCATAATGTGAACTAAATGATTCATTCAGAATTGGGAAAGGATAAACCTAATGGAACCAACAAAATAAAAAAAAACTTGTTAAAATTATACTACATATCAAACGTTGTAGAAATAAAATACATATAGAATATATATATATAAATAAAATTTTAACTGTATATAAATAACTCAATCCTTTTCCCACAAAATGATCTATTTATTTAGTTTTAAACATTTTAATAGTAAACAAATATTTAAAATATATGTATATGTAATGTATGAATGATATTTTGATGAATTGTTTGTTGGTGGTATATGAAAACATTTATTTACATAACCATATATAATACAGATAATATATATATATATCTGTATAGTAAATTTAGTATAAAACTGTCAACATACTGTCATCATAAAACCATGTATAAAATAAATTTATTTAACACTTCATTCATTTCATTATATATATATATTATAACAAAACCCGAAAAATAAATAATTGCACTCATTCAATAATACACGATCTATATTTATCTGTATATACCCTTGATTTGTAACAATATTATTATTATTATTTTGTTTATATTTCTATCCTTTCACTATATAGTGAATGGTGAATGGATGCAGTGTGCGGTATGTGTGCTTATTAACAAAAAAAAAGTGTAGAGTTTTGATGAAAAATTCATCATATTATGCACAGGAAAATTTATTATGAAAAAATATAAATAATTCATTAATTTTGCTATTATTATTATTATTATTATTATAAATATTACTATATTATGTTGATGACCTTATGACAAATGTAAATAAACCATTTATTTATATTAAAACAAATATGCATATATAAATATATATATATTTATAGATAGAGTATAATACCAAACATTTAAGCTTATATTTATTTTATTATTATTTTATTGTTATATATGTTCTCATGCATATGGTTTAGGGGTTTGTACTCATATAATATATTTACGATATTATGCATCAGATTATTGATCTCATACATACTCTGATGCCGATCATATAGATACTATATAGTAAAAATATTTGGTATTGTATAAATAAACAATAAAAAAAAATGTATGTTAATGCAAAAATGAGGTCTAGACAATCCGGGAGATAATAAAATATATATATATTAATATTTTTTGTAAACAATAAAATATTTTTATTGAACAAACATAGTGTTTTTGCATATTATTAATATTATTATTATTATTATTATTTATTTATTTATTTTATGCGAGTGTATTATTGTAATATATATATTTAAATTGACAATTGATTTGCTCCATATCCATCCCCATATACCAAATATATATATATATATGAATTATGAAAATATGTGACGGTTTTCTATATATATACATGGCATTTTTAACATATCGCCATAATAAAGCCAAAAAGTAAAAAAATAAATAAACCCATAAAATAAAAATATGTATAATAGTTTAAAAAATATCGAATTTATTATATTGTTTCAATATAAAAACATTATTTTTTGGTATGTATATGCAGAAGGGAGTACATTTTTTTGCATATTTATGTATATACTTACATCCCCGCATTATATTACATATATAGGGTGAAATTTATGAACCATGCTCTTTGCATGCATGCGGTGAAATCGTTTTATAGATTAAAAATAAATAAATAAACTTTACAATCATAAAGTTATGATATGGTATGGTACATATAAAATAAATGTAAATATATGTATATATGCATGGTAAATGATTTATCTTATATTAATGACATTTTCCAGAGACAATAGTATTAGTTTAGTAATTTAAATTATTGAGATTATTCCAAAATATTATTATAAAAATTTATTAATACCATATTCAAAAAATTTTATTATCCAAATAGACGAAGAAATATTTATTAAAAGTGAAATTGTTTATAAATAAATCATTTTTGTGTCAACATCTATTCTAATATACAGATTATGTACAATTTTCATTTCAACAATGGAACGTTCATGAAATATATGATGAATGCAAAAAAAAATAGTAATTGAAAGTATATAGAATAGTTTCTTTTTCAATCAATTCTTTTGTAATCTATTTATATACTTCTATTTCTTATTCAACTTCCTATAAATAATTTCAGATACATATATTTATATAATATATTAATTTTCAATATTGTCTGTCATCAACAAAATATTTATGTATATAATGATGTCACTCAATATCTATATATTACTATTACTTTATTATAAATTATTACTTTTTGTATTGATTTATTAATAGTATATTGAAGAAATATATAGGAGGATACAGCAGATATATTGTTACTTAAATACGGTTCTTAAAGTGATTTTATTAAATATGTATCGTATATATATATATATATTATATAAAGGTGTGTCGTCCTTTTATGACACATTTATTTTTCTCATCCTTTAAATAGTAATATTATATATAAAATTAAATATTTATTAAATGTTCAAGTGCGGCAGGTATTGTATTTTTATGAATGATATAATCATATTTCATATTGTATTGCATTTAAACAATTTTCTTGCATTATATTATTGAATATATATTGCATAAAAGGTAAGATTTTTCAGTCATACACATATTATATTATATATTTTATTTCATAAAACTTATATTTATTGAATATTTCCTGTTGTAAAATAAAATGTATCGTCAATCCCAATTTTATTTTATTTGTATTATATTTATATACTAATATTGCAATTAATAGACAATTTTGTTTTCTTTTGTACTTATGGAAAGTGAAAACGTATGCTTGAAAGGTGATGATTGATTTTATATAACATTTTTTGAAACATAATAAGGGAATTGATGAATTGCTTAAAAGCGTGTTTTTAAAAGTATTAACTGTTTTATTTTGTATAGTTATTTTATTAAATAAAGTATCATGAAAAAATTCGTGATTTTACCACATAAAATAATACTAAATTTCGTTCTGACAATCCTATGCAATCATTCAATCATTCATGAAGATCATTACCAATAATTTTAAAACGTTCAAATGCAATATATAATTAGGAAATATGGTCATATTGAATACATTGATCTGTATATTTATAGATAATTATCCTCAAAATAATGGCAGATTATGTGTATTTAATATTAAAAAAGTTCTATAAACATTTTACAACCATATAAGTGATTTTAAAGTATTTTTGGAACGCGTTGTTTTAATCAATCAGATTCGTGAGTTTTTTTTTTAATATTATGCAGTTGTATAATATAAGAATTGGTTATCATATATTGAATCATTGAATACACTAAAACAAAAAAGATGGTCTTAGTAACAGGACAAAAACAAAAATAAAATAAAACAAAATAAATACAATAAATAATGCTATCTAGAATCTAGAAATAAAGTGTAAATGTTACCATAGTATATGTCTTATATAGAATCAAAATATATATTTCAATTACCAATCCAACTTGTGCTATGGTATATATCACAAATAACGTATTGAGTGATATTAAATAAATGGAATATATAATCTTAATGTTATTAAAATAAGGGTAAAGCCTTATATTTAAATTATCCTTTGATATATAAAACGATTTTATGTAACAAATTATAGTGTCAAATTAAAACTTCCTGTATTTTTATTTTTTACTTTTTTTCTTTTCTTTTATACGTAAATAAATATTATATTGGATATGCTATCCTTTTTGTATATTATATTGGTTATATATAAAATTTGTGTTTTACACTTTGATAATTTCTACTGTTTATGCGTTATTTCTTGTTGTTCGCATAGTTATATAAAAGTAAGGTAAGTAGGAAACATTATACTTTTTTTTTAAATATATATTTCATAAAGATTTACTACTATACTTATATAAATGTATAGCAATGGAATAGGTATGGATATATGAATAAAGTTTTTAAATATACCTTTATATCATTTGGTACGACAAGGTTTTGAATTTCACATTTTCATATATATGTACACTTCTTTGAAATATGAATATCAGAAAATTTGCAATGGGGGTAAGTTTTATTTAAGGTAGTTTAAGATTTTGATTTTAAAATAAAAAATATGAATTCGCTAGGTGTAAATTTGTATATGGGCAGTTGGTTTTTCTAATAAAATGAAAGCAATTGATGAGTTGTGTGATATATAATTTAAGTGTAATGAATGTTTTTTTTTGTTAAACAATGTTTCAAATATTTTGTTAGAATTATTGCTGTGAAAATCTATCTTATTCTTGTTCTTATAGAGATTATGATAAGATATAGATTCCTATCATTTGATCAATGAAAAACTAATGGGTTGTAATGGAAATTTTTTCACTATGCTCTCCTTCTGAAACCTTCTGATATAGATTACATATTAAAATGAATCTTAAACTTTCGTTCATCTATTGATAGGGTTATATGTATAATAACGTTATGATAAGCAGCTGTCCAGAAGGGCATTTTATTATTAAAATCATCGTATATGATATAAATTTATAAAATAATATATTTCTATATATAATAAAGAACCATATATATATGTATATATTTATATTTAACCATAAATATTTATATAATAAATATTAAATTTAATAAGAAACGTAAAATATACAAGTACATCTACATATATATTTGTATGTATAATTCATATTGTGAAAAAAAATGTGTTCTAAATTTTAGATATTCTTTTTTTTGCTGGTTCAAGCGAAAATGTACATATATAATTTTAAATAGTCCTGTACATAAAACTATATAATATATGTATTTTAACAATATATACGATGTTATATACGTCAACAGAAAATACAGTGCAGTTTATAAAAGCTAAAAAAACTGAACTTATAGCGAGTACGTAACGTTACGTTACGAGGACGTAACATTTTATATACAATATATTCTTAAATGTATTTTTAAAGAAAAAATAAAATAACTTTTTGTTAAAATATCCTTTTTGTATACGATATACGACCGACACGCTACTGAATTGTAAATAAAAATATACAATTTTAATATGTATACTTTTTTTTTATTTATACATTTTCGAAACAGGATATGATAATATATAAAAATATATCATATATATACATAAAATATATATATTTTTTAAAAAATATATATAAGTGAGTATTTCTATTTATATATATATATACGTACAGGAAATGTTTTTGCAAAACTATAAAATAGACCATTTTAAACATTAAAAATCATAAATCAGTGTGAGAGAGGGTTCATATAGTCATACCGCATATATACATTGTATATATTATATATATATGACATTTGAGTTTTTATTAACATTTATATTTATAACATATAAAAAAACTAAAATATAATATATAATAGTTGTAAGAGGATGACATGAATTGAAACATTTCGTCGCATTACTATTAATATATAATTTTTGTATAGTTTTGTTAATAAGCAAACTATTATACATATTATATATATAAGATCTTTGACATCGAAATATTTTTGATTTGTTTATAATAAGTATATAAGTTTTAAATACCTTTTTATTATGGAAATGCAAAATAGAATAATTCGTGATTGAATTTCGTTTACAGTGCAATATACATATGAAAAAAAAATCAAATACTGATACAAAAAGATGTTCGTAAGAATGTTTAAAAATTGTTAGAATATTTTACAATCATTTTGTGACTATATATAACAAAAAAGAAAAATGCATATATTTATAATTATTAACCTTTTTTTTTAAAAAATGCTCAAATTTTTAAAACAAAAAAAAAACACCCTCATGAATTTGTTTATTTATTTTTAAACCATTTTATCAAAACAATTTAATAAAATTAATATTATAATAAATTTTAATTATCATCAATTAATATTAATTTAAATTAAAATTGTCATTTCACATTAAAAATGTTCATATAAATATACTTAAAAGGAGGGATGCATATACATACCGTATATATAAACATTTTCCCTTTATCATACTATCTGTACATATTTATATATATATTGAAGCATAATCATAAAGAATATGTAAAATGTCAAATACTTTTATTATCATTTATTTTTCCGTTATAAGCATACGCACAAATAACACTTTCCTTTAATTAACTTATATAGTATATGTATATAAACAACGACTGAGGATCACTACAGAATAAAATATGCAATATATTATACAACAAAAAAAAAACCAAACGAAATGAAATACAAACAAAAAAACCATCAATATAACCCCCCCATATATAAAACATCAAACATTAATTTGTTAATTTTTTTCATACCATATAAAAAAATTGACTGACTGAGAGAAAACTTTTATTTTTTATTTAAATGTTATATGAAGGATACATATAATTTTAAACCCCAAACAAAAATGCGTATAATATATACATGCAAAAATGTATATGTACAACAATATATCTTTAATGTTTTATATAAATTATAAAGGTGGTTGGAACAGGGAAACCAGCGTGTAGTCATTTTTATTTATATACATATATATTTATTTATTGTATAATCATTGCCGTGTATCCCCTTAAAAATGAAGAAAAAAAAATTGTACCTTGTATAGATATACATAAATATGTATATTAAATTTTCAAAAGAATAATTTTCTATTTAAATACCATAAGGGATGAATTTTTCACACACACAGATATATACACGCATATAACCATTTCAGTTGTCGTCTTTTTAAAGTGTATAATCAAATTAGGAAAAGTAAATAAAAAGAAAGAAAAATATAGAGTATTTATATCAATATTTTGCATGCAGGAAAATGTTATTTATTTTTCGAGTGCATTTATATATTTGTATATGAAAAATCAACCCTTGTGTATATCACTTATCTATATGACGATATAAACATGATAGCTATAGGTAAGAAATGGGGATGTTGTAAATATATATGGTTACAATAAATGGTTATACAAATGCATTTTCCAGTACAAATATATACATTAGAAAATTTAAAGACAAACCTGAGAGATGCAACAAAAATATTGTAAATATATCAAAAGAAATGAAAAAATAATAAGGGGTTGCTTATTATTAAATGACTGCTTCTTTTTATTTTTTAGTTACGTTATAAAAATTTAAAATTTATTATTTATAGTATATATATAATATGATAATATTATAATGTATCATAAGGACATGAAAAATAAAATTATTTTAACCACATTATTTTAGCAGCAATTTATGGAAATGTTATTAAAAGTTATAGTTTTTGATTGTGAGGGAGCGATCATTTATTATTTCTATTTTCTTAATGGTGGTTTATTTATCAAAATTTTGTTTTTCATACACTCTCCCTAATTTTACCAAGATATTTTATTAAAATTAGTTTTATACATAAGATTTTGCCGAAAGATTTTTTAAAACAATATACAATTGAATAATATTAGAAAAATCATAAATATTCTGTATAATAACATATTTATTATTATAGAGTTTTTAAATTTCATAATAATAATATATTCTAATTTAATTTATATTAAACAAAAAGATTATTAAAATATTGTGTAATATAATTATTTAGATTGAACTTTATCATATAAATGTTTTACTCGCGGGTAATAAATAACAATAATTTAATTTTTTTTCATTAAAAGCAAATTAAAAAGATAACTTAAAAGGCTAAGAATATAGAAGTAACATTGAAATGGATATTAAGAAAATTGGCAATCTGGTAATAAAAGACATAATGAAAAAACCAATTAGGAAATTTTTCAAAAATGGAAAATTGTTCCGTAAAATCCTTTTGTTTTATAAAAAAGAGGGATTCCTGCTTATTTTTCCTGTAATAAACGTTTTGTTTATCATGGAAAATTATTGAATAATCCCTGTTAAATTAATTCGGTAAATTTTTGTTAAAATAAATATTTTTTGGGTCCTAGAAAATCTTTCAAGGATAAAGCTTTAGAATGAATAAATCTGTAAATATACACTAAAATTATTTTAAGTTAATTGGAAAATACCATATTGAATATAAGTATATTAAGGGTATTCACACATTCAATACGTATATCATTAAAAAATCAAATAAAATTGTCAAAAAAAAGCATCTGAAATACATATGAAATACAGTCACATTTCTAAACTAATGCTAATTTACATATTCTAAATCGAAATATATAAACACGATTTAAAATCATATATACAATTTAAATTTTGCATACGTTTGATTTATATCGCAGTTCATTGTCGGGGGTGCGCGTATACGGTGCGGTATTAAAGAGACACGTGTATATTTTCCACATGATAAGGATTAAAATAAAAATTTATTTTTTTGTATGTGAATGCAATTGCACATATTCTGAATCCTATATAAATGCATTACACAAAAAAATATATAAATATCTACAAATAAAATAAAAAACTATGCAATATTTCATTTGATTTACATTTCTTGTATATATTGACTATACATTTTCGGTAGATGTATATATTTATTATAATAAGGTACCGCATATCAGATTAAAATATTTGTGTTTATAGACAAACTCCAAAAGGAAATCTTTTTAGTAATATCAAAATTTATTGTACATATTATTATGGATGAAGAAATGTTATATATACATATATATAATTATAATGCGGTATATTTGTACAAAAATTAACAAGGATCCTTATATATATATATATATATGTAACAGAAGTTTTATTAAATAAAAATATATGCATAAATAAAAGGGATTCAGTTAAGTGAGCATTGTATAATATATGCATTTTAAATGAGATTTATATAGAATAACTAAAAGCAATACTATTCATGCTGCCGGAGTATGAATATTAACGTGGATTTATTATTTTTTTTTGTAAATGTACAAAAGTATCTGAATTAGATTTAAAATAATTTCATAATGATATAAATCATAAATATATAAATACCGCATTTTTATCCATACATTTGTAATTTAAATGCATATAGCAATAAAATGTGACTCTGTGGTATGTTTTGTCTTTTTCGGTTATTGTGAAATCTGAATTTTCACACAGAGTTGCATAATTTCCCTTGCTGTTGGACGTACGGCTAATTATCGATACCGTAAACATCAAAAAATTATGAAACCAACAATAGAACGCGGTTGCCGGACGCTAAAACCAATTGTCGGTTGTAAAGCGAACATTTATTTAATAGATTTATATATAATAATAAAATATTGATGTACAGTTTAAATCGTGAGGTAAAACTTAATTTTCCTAAAAAACTCATATACAAATTTATAAATAAATACAAATTTAAATTTTCAATTCGATTTGTTTGAATTTTGTTGTTATTTATGCAGATACAGGTATGTTTTTTTCGTCTTTTATTATATTAACATATTATCAATGTTTTAAAATTATAGATAGCCTAAAGCTTTATTGTATATGTGCTTTCAACGATAAATAAAAAAAATTATTTAATGTTTATGAATAGCAGGTAAAATAAATTCTATTGTATAGAGAGCATAGCCATATATGTAGTATTATTATGAATATTTAATGATAAAACAAAATGTGTATCTGTATTTCTTTATCCTTTTTAAAAATACAATATATGAATATGTATTTATATTATATATGTTTTTTATCATATATACATATATTGTAGCAATAAATGTGTACAAATTTTTCATTTTAATATTCAATAAAGTGAAAACTTATTGAAAAGAAAATTTATTTTTTAAATAATTTATTTTATATTTTCCATATATTTATTTTTATACACACACATATATATCTACAATAAATGGAAATATGAAAAGTTGTATACAATAAAACAATGCCCTTAAGGGATTTATTTTTCGTATATATATGGAGGAAGATATATGAATGCTATTTTTTATATTATACATATAATAGTTAAATTTTTTTTATTTTTTCATATTATATTATATATTTTTTATTATTACAAAATGAAAAACAAATAATATTGTATATAAATAAAATAAAAAACGATGAACAAAATATGCCATAAAATTTTTATAACAATTTCAAAGTCAAATAGAAATAAAATAAAAATTAAATTAATTTAAAATGAAAAAAAAAAACAGAAGAAATCAAACGAAGGAAATAAAGAATAATGTATAAACTTATGTTATATTATGCATAATATACATATATTCATAAATACATTACATCTTATGACCGTATATCCTTTTAGAAACTCATACAAATATCTACATATAGCATATATAAGGTGAATTTATAAAAAAGGAAAAATAAAAAAAAAACAATGCGAGGAAGATAATAAAAAGGATACAAGTTAAACATATTTATTTTGTATACATGTAAAAGACAATCGAACGGGGGTTTTTTTTTTGGAGATAGAGTTATAGAAAAGCAGAACAAACAAAAAATGAAGAAAATTGAAAGGTATTTTTTACTATATATGGGCTTGTACAGGAATTGTCCAAAGGAAAATCGATATTGGACTTATATACAATAGATTTTTGTTATCTTGTTCTCGATCGATTGACTCCCATTGACTTGGAATTTTGACTCAAATAATTTCTATACAATTTATTTCGTTTTAATTATACTTTAACTTATAAGTTTAATGTAATGACCAATAGGCAGAAATCTTACCGTCGTCCGCGAAGTAAAGCCGGCATCGATTAACTTCATAGCTTTCTTTTATATTTATACAAGAAAATATATAAATAGGCAAAAAGATAGACAGATTTTTAAAACTATATTAAAAAAACATATGTGCTGGTTAGAAACATTTCTGTTTTTATTTTTTATTCTTAAAATTGATACATTTTTATGTAGTTCTATTGTATTTATATGTACATAATGTCAATATAATGTATCCCTATTACCATTCCCATTCAAAAACGAAACGCGTATATACTGTATGCATAACAATCAAATATAAAACATTTTTAATGCTATATATATATACATATATCATTTATTATAATATGTATAAGATACACATCATCTCTAAAAGTCTATACCACCTGCAAAAGTTTTTCATTTTCTATTGAATTTGAAAGAAAATAGTTTAGCAAAAATAAAAAAATCGAGGAAAATCTATAAAAGGATATTTTTTGTTATAGTTTCCACATATTTAAACATTTTTTGTTTACTTCAGTAAACAAATAAAATGGACTTGTGTCGTTTTCATTTCTTGTATTGTATATATTTCCTGTATATATTGTATATTTTTATAGTCAAACATTGAAACTCGGCTGTATATACATTACATTACAATATATATATATGCTGTTTATATATAGTTATTGTATTTATATATATATATATATATATTTAAGGATATATAAGAAATCGGATTTGATATTGATATATTTGTTTGAGAAATTTTCCAACAGGAATTTCCGAAGGCTAGAGGTATATATATATATATGAGACTTTTTTTTTGTGATTGTACGATTGTTTGTTATTGAATAAATATAAAGAAAAAGGAAACAAAAATAAATAACAAATGCTCAAAGGAAATTAAATATTTTTTGATTTGTTTTTAATATTATACTAAATATATATATATATATATATATATATATATATGTTGATTTGTTTTATTGTTTTTCTTTAATTTTCTTTTTGTTTTTAATTTCTTTTATAATTTGTTTAAACTAAAACTATATATATTGTATTCAATTAAATATTTGCTGACGAATTATAAAATAAAATAAAGGATCATTATAATGTTAATTATTTGTTCAATTATAGTTCATTAAACATGCTGTTTTTTTTATCCTATCATAGACTTGCAATATCGCTATATGTTAACATATTAAATTGATAAGGAATAGTAAATATGATTGAATAAAAGAAATAAAATGTAAAAGCACACAATTTAAAGAAGATACAGTTATAACATACCACAATCGATTACAAAATTACATTGGATAAAAAAGTGTTTTAGAGCTACCGCATTATTTTTCTTTGACAATATTTTGGCAAAATCGTGTAATTTCAAATATTTAATTTTACGAAATCGAAGTCATCGTTTTATAGATAACGATTGTTATTTCCTATATACATTTATTTCCAATATAAATACATTTTCTTTTTTAAAATTAGAAAACATTTCCAATATATCAAACTGTGAAAAATGTTGTTTTTTTTTCATCAATTTTGATTTAATAATGATATTGAATTAAAATATTGATGGTGGGTTATAATATGTTGTTTAAGTACAATATAAATAATTATATATAGAATATATTTACATATTTATATGTGTACTTATATATTTCCTGTGGTGAATATAGTCATGAATATATAAAATATATATATAGTAAATAAAAATGAATATAAGGAAAATATATCAAATAATTTTCACGAGGGTATATATTTACAAAATTTCAATTCATGTGTAACTCATACCCTTATTATTTGATACACACATCATATATTTGTTTTGAAGTATTTTCTATTTTATATTATATTTGCATCACATAAGTATTTATTATATATGATACTGACTGAAGTAATTCGTTTTTGGTTTGGTACTTTTTTATTTTATTTTATATACGCATTTTTACATGACTTATTCTTATATCTATACATATTTTTGTTTATACTAACTATATATTTAACTTGATACAAACATCAAACATAAAGAAATAAATATTTGTTAAAAATATATTTATCCATCATTCAATCTTTTATACATGCGTTTTTACATATATACATATACATATTTCATGAATATGTTATTAAGGGAATGCGAATTGCGGGGCGATAAAATCAAATTACTTATTTTTCTTATATATATATATATAAATTTATAACTGCAGATATAGTCTTTATATATTTATATAGAGGATATTATGTAATGGAATATATAGCCTTTCGCGTATATATTGGAAAGATTTAAGTGTGATAATAATAAAAAGTTTTAAGACATTTATAAATGTATATGAATGATGCGATCAGGGTTGTGTCTGGTATATATATATACGAAAACACTTTTCATATAAGATATTTATGTTTTTCAATATTATTGTGGATAGATCAGTAAAGCGAATAAAATGTCTATATAGCTTTACGCGTATATATAATAATAAATATAAATATAGATAGTTGGCAGACGGGGGGGAATATAATATTGCAATTTTTACAATCATGATCCTTTGCATATAAATGTATATAATATTTATTTATCTATTTTTATGTATTTTAAAACGAGAGGGTAAACATTTCAATATATATATATATATAATTTGTCTATCTTGTTGAAAATATACTCATGGGTATATATCTTACATATATAAATATATAAATATGGAAGAAAATTACTAAACATTTTTTTTCGGTCGTAAAATCTTCAATAAATTCGTTAATGTTAAATATAATCATATAATATAAATATATCTTTTTTCGTATATATTATAGAATGATATATATTTATTTGTATATACTTTTATTATATACGCATATTTCTTTTAAATATTCATATATAATATAATTTAATATAATCAAGTATTGCAATTACCAACTATATATATATAATAATTTGGTTTTTTTATTCATACATAACAAAAAAAACATGTGCTATAGTTCCTTATACACAAAACCATCCAATATGTCATTCATAAATGAAAAATCCAATACGTCATTTCAAATTAGTATTAGTTCATGTATAGGAAAATGAATATTTATATGAATATGATATACTTTTCATATACATATTTCAAATATATATATATAACTAACCAATTTAATAATTCATTGTATATAAATATGCATATAACAAGGTGATAAATTTTATTGAAAGGATTAATGTACAAAAAAAATATTCACATTATACTAAAAATTTTGCAACCACCCGTCTTCTGCAATCTGCCCATAATACGTTATTCTTCATGAGCTTATGTTGGTAAGATCACCAAAGTCCAAAAACAGGAACAACGAGGATTATATATTAGCCATTTATTTACAATACACTTTAGATAAATAAATTTTAGTGGCTTTTACTTCACAGTGAATTCGATAAAACATTAAAAGAAAATTTATCGCAAATCGAAAACACCAAAAATAAGAAAATCTAATTTGTATACTTCATTAAAATAATCGTAAAACTTCAGGCTATATTTAAAGCGATATATAATTTGAAAATGGTAAGATGAGACGTCACCTTGTTTTAATGAATATCTCATATATATAATTTTGGTTTATGTTTTAAATATTTTTGCTTAAATTTATATACTAAAACTAAATATATATTTATATCTCTATATACATGCGATACAATATATTTGATGTTTATCTGTTTATAACCTTTCGTATATATTGGAATGATGACTGACACTGCTTCATATACATATATATATATATGCGTATTGTGTAACTAATAATTATATACAATGTGATACTTTTCATTTTGTATATATTTATATATAATACGATACATATTTTATGTTACGATGCAATCTTTGATTCCATAGGGATTTGAAAAAAAAAGAAGAAATTTTAGAATGACTCAGTTCTGGTTTTTTTTTTTTTTTTTTTTGAAAATAAAATCCACAACAATAATACTATACAGAGATACAGACAAAGTGTAACGCAAAAAATATATAATAAATATGTATACATGAAAAAGAAATATACGAAGACAAGTGTCGCAATGGGACTAACATCAAATTTATTGCATCACGTACGATATTATTAAGAGAAAATTTTTCATTTAGTTTTTACTTGAGGTTTTTATTTATATGTTCAGTTTTTATATTTAAAAATTATATAAAAATGTATTTAGTTTAGTTATTTATATATATATTGTGAAGGAGATGAATGAAAATAAACTGGGGGAATTTTTATAAAATATTAATACTTTTAGTTTTCTATATATGGAAAAATTCATACATGCGTTAGTATTATTTCATATATTAAATAGAAAATATGTTTTTATTGGAAATAATTCTAAAAATATTGTAATATTTTACAAATAAAAAATTACATATTTCATTTTTTATATGTAATTTTATAAATTCTTTTTTTCTACAAATTGGTTTGGAATTCTTTTTTTTTATCGATATATCTATAGTATAATCTTCAAATATATATTTATAGTATGATATATAATAATTTTTTTTTCGTTTTGTAACTTATCATCTTCAAATAATCCTTTAAGCTTTTCACATATGTATACATATATACATAATATTTATTATATAGATTTTAATAGTAAACAATTTATAGAATTTTATATATATATAGAGAGAAAACCATTTGGTTTGTTTGCAAATGCAAAAAAATCGAGTGCAGATGAAATGTGCATTTACTATACATAATATATAATATTATCTAGAAAATTGTCTTCTTTTATTAAAAAGATATTGTATTTTTTTATTTTTTTTTTCGTATTTGTGTAATATTGAACTTGTTGAAGGGTTCTTCATATGTATAATGCATTGATAATACCCCCCTTTTACTTATATAGATATATATAAATATTGATATATAGTTTTATTTATAGTATATACATGAAGAAAAAGTGCAATATAATGTATAATTGTGAGGGTGGAAAAAAAAACAATTCCTATATAATATTAATTTATTATATTATATGAATGTGATAGCGAACATGGATAAAATATTTTATAAAAAGAAATTGCCTTCTGATATACATAAAAAAATAAGCTATATCTGTACGCGATAAACGTTCCCTACTGGACTATCATCTATATATAGAGACCGAAGAGAATGAAATTTATTTTTATATATAGCGTAAATAAAAGAAATGTAATTCATAAAAATTGCTATATATGGTGTATTATATATATATATATAAATAATATCTACTTTAACGTTATAGTTTTTGATTTTGGATACATAGCAATTCTTTTTTTTTTTATTTATAGGGCCTATTATCGTTCACGCGTATAATTCGCAGGGTATTTGTCAAAATGCAATGCATTAGTATAATTATATAGTTTTGATTTTATGTATATTATAATAATTGTAATAAAGAATAAATGTTGCGGACGCCAAAAGGATTTGTGACGTTAATATTATTAGATATGATTTTAACAATAATATTGTTTATAATTTAATGAATTGTGCTTTCTTATTAGTATTATAAGTGATATAAATCATTTTTTAATCAAATTAAGTTGTACAATATATAGATACAAATATGTATACAAATGTGCAGAGACAAAAACATTACTATTTAAGAAATATTATTTACCAGGACATTTTGAAGGATTTTCTTTCATCGGAAAAATGTCTATTTACACAAAAAATAGTTTTAGTAGCAATTCTTTAAGTATTTTCTATTGACAGAATCGATTTCATTGATGAAAAAATTATTTGCAAGGGATTCTTGAAGGAATTTTAAAAACGTACACACACAACAACGCTTTCATACGTACGCGTACCAAAATAGAAAGAAAAACGTATCTTAAATGGAAAATAAAAATAATGTGAAATTATTTAGTATACTGAATAAACTTTACAGACAATTTAATTTTTTTAATTATATAAATATTCAATACATTTTAATAATAATAAGTAATAATAATTTTCATTTATAAGAACATATATCATAGTATAAATTTAGAATGTATTTTGTATATTTTAAATAAGAAAACTTTTTATTATTATCGTTTATAATTATATATTTAAATTTAAATAATTATTCAAATTTTAATAAATGTTAATCAAATACAATACAACTTATATATTTTAATTGGATCAATAATCAATATTGTAAAATTGGAAAATTTTTGATTATATGTCATTTTAAAATAAAACAAAACTGTTGTATATTAATACTTTTCCAAAAATTTCCTTCTATATAATAATATTTTTACTGACAAAAATGTTTTACTTTTGTTTTTCAAGAAATATCATAAATATATATTAAAAAGTAAATACAATAAAAATTATAATAAAATCTCTTTTTATTAAAATAGATAATAAAAAATTATGAACCTGAAAATTGTCAAAATGAAAATGTTTCTTTCAAACTTAATAATTGAAAAAATATATATATATATATATTTCTTCAAATCCATATATGTATATATATAATATAGAACAAAAATAAAATCGTAATCTCATATAATATATAATTTATTTAAAATCATTATCAATGATTATTCCTTATATTCATATTATCGTATCAGCATTCTATAATATAATTCAATAATATATAATTATTATAGTTAAATCGTTATATTAAATAATATAAAAAAAAAAAAATAATAAAGAATATATTTTATTTTCTATATATATGTTTTTAATTTGAAAATTTTCCAACTATTTCAAAACTATATGTATATATGTATGTCATATGCTTTTGAATTAATACTTTATTGCTGCTGAATGTATATCGTTCAATTCATATATGCTATATTCTTATATATATATATATATTCTTTTTATATATTTAATGTTCAAAACTGAATTTGTTCAATTCTATATATAAATAAAATAAAGTTTTCCCAGTTTATAAATTAAATATTATAGATATATAGAAAAAATAAATATGATTGTGTACGTATTATATATATATAAATATGGGAAATAACAATAAATACTTATTCCATATATATTTATTATAATAAAATCATAGAACGTTTGTGGAAAATTGTTTAATAAAAAATAAAATAAACTTTATTGTATTGTGATTTTAGTCTCTTTTGGAAAACTGAATTTGTATTTATATATTTATATATGTAAATACTGAATGAATACAGTTCAGTTCAATTTGAATTGAAAAGAAAATGTAGAAAGAATTCTAGGAAAATGTTATATAATTAGAAAAATGTCTATTGAAGGAAAAAACCTTATAATGAGAGGATTTTGATGGATTTTCTATAACTTTATTTTTCTTAATTTTCTACAGAAGAAAACAATCTATTGAGGAAAAATATCTATTGAAGAAAAGTATTCAGGTGAGATTCAAGAAAAATCTTCAGAATCAATCGAAAGTGTCTATTGAAGGAAAAATATTCAGTAAAGGCTTCTTAAATATTTTATATCATCAGAACAATTGAAGAAAAAAATGTATTATATGTATGATTGAATTACACTGTACCTGTAGTGTACCATTGTGCATAAACATAATATGCAAAATAAGAAAAAATTATTATACAATGGAATTTTCAATACGAAAACGTACATATGTTTTTTTTAAATATATATTTATTTATAGGAATATGAATATGAATGAATATAATATTATGAATGTTTATATCCCAGTAAGATCAAATAATATTATATTTTATAAATAATCTGTATACATAACGAGCTATTTCTTAAATTCTATAGTACAGATACGGAGTTTTAAAGTTCTAGATATACCTTATACCTGAATGCATGGACAAATGTTTAAGATAACTATAATTATAAGTCAAATTTATAACTGATTTTCTCGACTCTATATCCGATTGGGATGATTATGTATATATTACTGCACATATCTACTATATGCATTTTTAATAGTTAAAATTTTATATATTCACATATTTATATACTCTATGTATTATATGGATTCAGATATGCAATTTGTTATGCATTTTTATTTTGTTGTATTTTATTTATATTTATATGCAATATTATTTATAAATTTGTTCACATAATAAAAGGATACAGGAAATAGTTTAGAAAAAGTGTTATCAAAGATATCAAATATTTACGATTTTATCAGACAGACATATTCTATATTATTATTATTATATTTTTATTTACCCAAGAACGTTGAATTTTCGTAATGAATTCTATATCGTTTTTTTTTTTTTTTTCAAAATAATAAAACTGTTTTAATATTACAAACATTTATGAAGTAGAATTGCACGATATGTGATGAGCAAAAGAAAGCAGTGTGGATTGGTATTCGTTAAAATAGTGTTTACATTTAGAGTTAAGCAACAATTGACCTAGGAGTTGCGAATTTCGACACAGAGGCAGTAATTCCAAAACATTTTCAATTATCATTCGTGTTTCGATTGAACGTATTCCTACGATATGTAACTCGATTGAATGGAAAACAATGGATTGGAAATTGATAAATATTTAAAATTAAATGTGTATCCTTTTAAATATCGATTTAAATTTTAATACAAACTTTAATTATGATCATTTATATAAAATTCACATATCAACTGCAATATTAAATTGAAAAATAAAAAAAATGTGTTGTTGGATTTTTCCACTTAACTTGGTGTATTGTAGTCATTTTTTTATTTATTTTTCACATTCTCTTAAATATTATTATAAACAATTTTCCATTATTTTTATATATATCCATATGCATACATACAAATAATATGGATTTCATATATAATGCATAAATATTTATGCATGAATGCAAGTAAACATAAACAATTCATCTATATAGAAACTTTTTGTATTTAATTTTTTTATAACAATAATAATAATAATTTTTTTTTTTAGTTTTATTGTTATAAATATTTATAAAATAAAAAAATAAATAAACTTATTTTTTGTATTATTTTATATTGAAAAAACAAAATACAATGATTATTGTAAATTAAAAATATTTTATTGTATTATTGAGTGTATTTAGAGTAAAAATTATTTATTTACATTTATATGTATGTATGAAAATTAAATAAATATAAATTATGGTGATGGCTTTAAGCCAAAATATTAATATTTAAAGGATTTTTTTATTCATTAAATTTTCTATATATACGCTTTTATTTGGTATATTAATTAAATAAATCGTATATAATATATATATATATATAGATTTAATTATGTGTGGATTTTGAATGGTGGTTGCGGCGTAGCTAGAGAGGTTGCAAGTTCTTAGAGATTACGTTTGAAGGAGGTTGCCGTGATTTCGACTTTATAATTGAAAATTTGATTTCAATATAGTCTGTATAGTTGTCTGAATTTATTAGCACTTTTCAAATTTTTATGGAAAACACATAGCCAACAATTAAACTAATATCAAAGGATTGTTAAACTATTCTGTATAGTATTACAAGTTAATTGATTGCAGCATTATTTCATGCGATTTGCCAATTTGAAAACTCACTTCAATTGAATAAATCTTATTCGCAGGTATAGTATTTAAAATTAATATAAATATATAACTTATATATTGCGTTAATACTTTATTATTCATACCAAAAAAAAACCCCATTATTTTTTATAAACAAATATTTTCCTCAAAAATATATCTGCATTTCAAAACATCATAGAAGTTTTACGATACAACAAACATTAATTTAATATTATATATTTATTTTTAAAACAAAAATATATATAAATAAATATATATGCATCATTTTTAAAATAATTCAAACGAATTTTTTACTTTATATATAAAAAAATACATTCATATAATCTATTTTATATGGATAAAGTGAAAAATTGAATTGAATTTTCCACTTTAGATAACCTCTATAGTGTTTATATAGAGTTAGTTGTATATAGTTTTATTTTTTGTATATGTAAATATATATTTATTATAATTTTTCATATAAAAAAAGAAATAAATTCACGAAAATATATACCTGTTCTGATGATGTATACATCAGAATTGAAAAAAAAAAGTTTTGAATTTAGAAATTGTACAACATAAAAATATAACAAACAAAAATATGATGGTGGGAAAATGGTATACAGTTGTATAGATATAGAACTACGAAGAATTATGTTAACGAGTATTATGATCTTTTCCTGTTTATTTTGTTGTATATATATTGTATATATATATATGTCACTCTATAAACCTACATACAATATATATATAAAATACGTAGAATATGTGCATAAATAAATTAAAAAAAACTGCACTGCAACAACATCACTTTAAATTCATTGTTCCGTATAAGTGATTGTCAGTTAAAATTTGTTGTCCTGTTATTATTAAAAAAAAAACAAAGGATATATGAGGATTCATGTTCAAAAAATATAGTATATAGTATATACCCCCATGCAACAAAATACAAAAACTGTACGTGAATTTTAATTAAAAGGAAAATTTCAATTTTCATATAGTAAAGTATTATTATAACTATATAGAAAGTAAACCGAAAGAATTGTACAAATAATATTAACAAATATTCTTTGCAAGTAAAATATATTAAGGTCAATTTAGGAAATGAGACCAAGAGGTTAGGAAAATGTTCGCGTTCTTGAAAAATTTACATGAGTTCAAGTAGTTTGGGTATATTCTTATATACTATGCACATTTTTATATACGTTGAAATGTGTGAATAGGAAAAAATAACTATATAAAGCTTTAAAGTATTAATAAAAGTATATGTCTAGATTGTTGTTAGACACAATATAATACATATAATTTTAGTAAAATTTAGTGAAATACATTCGTGAATCTAGTGAATACATATAGAAAAATATTCATATATAATTGAAATAATACATATATATATATGATTATGTTATTTCGTTCAAAGTACCAATGTTTACTACGTGTTAAACAATATCCAAATACTCTTTCTATATGTATAAAATAGAATATAAAAATACCTCTAAAGGTGTCTTTGTACGATATATATATTGTTATAAATTTAGGTCTAAAAAATAAAGGATAAATAACATCATGTCACCTTTCTATATATATATATATAACATATATAGTAGAGACACAATCACCTATAATATAACAATTCAATTGAAATGTATATAAGGAAATATATATATAGTATATGTATATTATTATAGATATAGTATTAAATATACCGACATTATATTTAAATATTTATGTTCATAGAATTGCTTTCTATTCACCTATCTTAGATATACATATATATTGAATAGAAGTACTAGAGAAATTGTACAAAATATGTATAATATATATAGGGAAATATATAATACAATGCAAACTTTTTCAATCACATTTATATTGGCAAAGTTTAGTTGTTTGATAAATATGTATATGAATGTATTTTCAATTGAATAAAATTTTTTAATAATAAAATTGTATGCGTCCATATCCGACTATAAGGATATATTTATTTTTGTATAATAAACGTACACATGCATGAATATATTTTGAAAATTAAATGAACAACATATAAAAATTGTGTTTTTTATTATTTTAGGGGGGTGTTGGTTGGTTGTTGAGTTAATATAAAAAGTTTACGATTCGAATCGAAATCTATATACGTATATATACATAAAGAAATAGTAGAGGTAATTCATATGTTCATATATGCCTTTTTAAATATACATATATTGTATATAGATGCGGATAATTTTCATATATGCGGTATTTTATTTTTTTTTTTGAATATATTTTCTTTCATATATCGTTTGATCTATTTTTTTATTTCTTTAACATATGTATATGATTATGCGTTAAATGAATTTTGAATATATGTTTAAATTTAGAGATTTCATTGGAAAATATAAAAAAAAACAATATGAGTAATTAAATCTTATTTAAAACTACAGGTAAATAAAAAATGGTTCATTTAATATAAATTTTGAGTACGAAACACCATATAATATAGTTTGTATTTATACTTATAGTTGATTATTTATATCTATTTTGTCTATACATTTATATTAAAATTTTTCACTTGGCCATAACTAATAACAATAATCGAATAGGAAATTAAGTTCTTTGAATAGTTTTCTTGTCAAATATTGATTTTAATACATAGATAAAATAATTGTTTGTTTATAAATGCCTTAAAATTCATTTTGAAATCAACATGATTAAAGTTTCGTGTGTTTTTTTTTCAATTCAATCAATACCTTTTACTTAAACCATGCATTGTTATTTATTCTTTGACACATATAGAATTTAATAAAATTAATGAACATTTTCCCTTCAATATATAATCTAATTTCCAATACATTTTGATCCTGCATAACTCTCATATGCACAATTTGGTATATCAAAATATAATTTTCTAAAAACATAATTTTCAATTAAATTCATATACACAACATATATAATGGCACTTAAATAAAAATAAAATTAAAAAAACCCACAAAATAACAAATCGACAATTTAATCGAATAACAAAAAAAATTGACATTTTATAATAAAAATTTAATATAATATTTTATCCATTTATGATTTATGCTCAATTTTAGATATTCCGATTTTTACTTTTTTTTTATTATTATTATTATTATTATTATTATGTTTAACAATATCACCTTTTGAAAAATTGTATATTATATTTTTAACGATCCGAAATAATATATAATTCAAAAGAAATTGAAAATAATATAAATGATATAGTATACAGCATTATATAAATAAATATATATAGAACTGCTTCTGCTACCAACTAACCAATATCCTATCTATATATCTATATATGTATTTATTATATATGAGGATGAATATTTAAATGGAATGGAATTGTAAGATTGTAATGTATGTATATTTATATAAAAATATCATGATTCCAAGAAAAAGAGAAACGATATTACAATTTTTACCTTAATAAATAATATACATATTCTGATATGCAATGTAAAGGTGTATTTTGTATTAAAAAAATTATAGCTCGTATATTCACCTCAAATCAAATAAATAAAATTTGTAATATAATTATTTTTTTCTGTTATTTTTCGGTTGAAAAACACAGTGAAACATTTATTTCTATCGTTGAAAAAGGTGGTATATATTTTAGCTAATGGTAACATATTTTAGATTAAATTTTGATTTTCAATTTAACACATTTATTGGTATCATATACCACTTTGATACACTTTATATTCACTTTGATTTCAGTCAAACAAAATTGAATTGCATTATATCTATAAAAAGTATTATCAAATAAAACAATTGAAATTCATCAATTAAATAACAATCACTTAAATCATAAACTCGTTTTTTGATTACCATTCCATTGATTTTAAAAAAAATGTTATTACACATATAACATTTCATTTAATAGCATTATTTATATTATTGATTTGATAAAAAATTTAGATTTTAAATAATCAAAGAGATTCTTTCAATCATAGAATATCTTAAAGAAGAGCCACAAAAGGATACGCAGTAATGTATGACAAAATATAAGAAAAACAATGTACGGGGATAGAAATAAAACAAATTACTCATTATCAAACATTAATTTGTTACATTTTCCATCATATAAAACAATTAAAATTACATGTTAATAATCAATTTGAATTGTTTATCATATTTTTAAAATCACATACATTGGTTTTGTGTAAAAAAATAAAGTAAAAATATATTTATTTTTTCCTTTGATTGATTTCAACAAGATATGTTAAACAATGATATTTATATTCCTTTATTTTGCATAACTACAATATATATATATATATATATGCAATTCACAAGTGTAAAGATTTGTTTTGTTAAATGATTTTGTGAAATTCTAGACACATAAATTGAATATTGATATATGTATATAATAAATATATATGGTGATGATATTATTTTCTGTTTTGTTTGATTGGCAATATCCTTTTTCTTATCATTTGATATTAATCGATAATGTTTTTTTTTTCTATTTTACCTCTCTATATACAATATATACTCTTAATATATATTCTAATATAGTTGAGTAAAAATGTAAGGATTTACAGATATTGATATATATCTATAGATTTATTTTATTTAAACTGACCGAAAAAATAAGATATATTCATCAAAAATTTACTTTATTGTTATAAATCTAAAAATATTGTTTGATACATTTATAGTATTATGATGCGATGATGATGATATTTACCGAACAATAGAATAGTTGATTGTGTGTTACTTTACTATATATATATATATATGTAGATACAATCATCTAAAACCAAAAATGTTTCTGAAATTTTCTATATATAAATATATGTTTAGGTATATGGCCTACCAAAACCAATTGAAATCAATTCACATAATAAATGTTATACATATAAATTACATTTGTATAGATATACAGAGGTAGGTATAGGTATATATAAAAAAAAAATCTGATGGAAGAAAAATAGATATAAAATTGCAAGATAATAGTTAACAAATAAGGATATCATAAATAAAACATGACATATAGCACATCTCATCTATGCATATAAATATAAATATAAATCCAATCTATATTTTGGTAAGCATACATAAAGAAAAGCAATTCTTGAATTTTGAAGGCAAAACGAAACGCATTGAGCGGCCACAATGCATTTTTTATTTTATATATACGCATTTTATTTATATATTATCACAATAGAATAGAATTCGTATATCGTGGATAGATAAATAATAATTTATCTAGATATATAGATAGAGGGTTCTCAAATAAAATTTCATATATATATTTATTTGAAAAATATATTAACGAAAAAAAAAAGGAAAATAAAAGATTTATTTATTTAAGTTGGTTTATTTTCAATATGAATTTTCGTTTTCTATATATTGTTTTGTATACATATAGTATAACACTCGTAATATATAAGGACAATAACAAATATCATAGAAATAGCAACATAACAATAATAATAATAATAATAATAATAATAATAATAATAATAATAATAATAATAATAATAATCTAACAATAAAAATAAAAATATGAACATGAAGAAATTTTTTTTTTTATTTATTTATAGAGGTTGAGATCTTTATTATTTTCTAAAGTGTACCATTTATAATCGGACAGATGGATATGAGCTCAATTGGGTTATGGTTTTATTCTCTATAAATTGTATTTTTAATATAAAATATATAAATGTTAATATATATATATAAAGTAAACAGTAAAGTAATAACAACAACAAAACTGTAATTTGCTGGTCAGAGAAAATATTTTTAAATAACAATCAAAAATCAAAAAAAGGGCAATAACTCTTTGGTATGTATATCTATATCTATTCGTTAGTATGCGAATTTATCGAACATTTTGGAATAAAATATAATCACTGCGGATGAAAATACTGGTATATTCTAAACAATATTCAATAACCATTTTATCCTTCAAAGGACATACATTTTTCTACCATGAGTTAATGTTTTTAAATTACGATATAATTTATACTTGAATCGTGACAAATATGCAGACAGATTTAAAATCTTTAACGAAATTCTGATGTAAGAAAAACTATAAAATAAATGTATTACAGAAAATCATATGGGAAATGTTTTTTGTAAAAGTAATGTTTTATTTAAAACATTTGTATATCCCTTGTAAATAATGCATATAACAAAATGTATCTGTATAATTAATATCATTCTTGAAAATGTATATTAAATTTGTTTAATTAATTTATATATACCACAGAGAGATTTCATATCATCACCATATATAATATTCTGAATTGATTAAATTGAAATACCTCATATTCTTGAATATATACAGACGGGACTACAAAGTTCTTAACGAGGTTAATATTATTGGAGATTACAAATTTCATTTAAAACAAAAATATGCAACTGTGAATTAACTAACGTATGGATTCTTTGGTTATATGAGCTGTTGAATGTTTCGAGTTGGCTTCCCCAAATCAGATTTCGGCAATTTTTTAACCTATAAATGAAGCTCCGTCAAAAGATACAAGAAAGTATAAAACATATTTTTATACATATTTAGGCAATAATGTTTTTTTGGACTGTCGTCTAGATTTGCAGGCACTCAAAAAGGTTCAATCGAAATTGTTGGAGAAGAAAGTTTTAGTATTTAAACATTGTTAATATGATACAATAAAAGCGATTTGCAATGATGGATATATGTAATGTATTGTAAGTAAAGCAAATGTATTTTGTATATTCAATATATATACGTTATACTATATTCATATAATATATTTTACTTGTATTCTTGTAAGTTTGTTGATGATATATTCGTTTTTATACATATCATTCATCGACAAATTCCAATTAATTTACATGTTTTAAAATCAATCACTTAACTATAAACAATTTCCGTTTAGTTTCATGATATAACCGATTTGTAAATCTATACTATTATTACACAATATATAGTTATATATGTATATATTTATGTAAAATACATTTTATATCGTCACTTCAATTTATTTATAACCATATATGTATTTTATATATATATTCACTTTGTCATTATATGTATAAAGTTGATAAAAAAAAACTTGCTTAAGGAAAAAAGAAAATGAAAAAAATGGGGGAAAAAATATAACATGTAAATTTCAACACTTTTCCATTTAACATAACAAAAAAAAACTTAACAGAACTGAAAACTATGAACATGTTAAAGTATATGTATATAAATAGAGTATATATAAAGGAAAAAATCAGATGATGAAAGTTTTCTACATAAAAGTACAACCAATCAATTTATTTATTTTGAGAATAATATTCGTTTAATTTTATTTAATATATATGCCATATTTATAATATAATAATTATTTCTGGAAGGATGAATTGGGAAAATATGATAATAAAATTTCCCAAACAGTATATTGTGATTATATAAATATACATTTTCCAATTTAAATATTAACTTTATACATTTTTGATGATTTAATGATCATATATTAAAATTAGATGATGAAAGAAATATCTATTTTTATTGTACATTGATTAATCTGTTTTAATTAAAAAAGAATCTGTATTCATAAATTAAAGTTAAATAATCTATTTAAATAAGAAATTGTCATAATTAATTTAAGTTTACCATCGGATTACTAAATTTGTAAAATATATAGATTATATTATAATTGAACACTTTATATAGTTGTTATATAGAATATGAAGTTAATATCGTGGATATTTTGTTTTTTTATATTTTATAATTATCAAAATTTGTAATTATACTATAATTAAAAACTTGTGAACGAGATTAATTGGGGGAAACATGAAAAATGAATATCATATCGTGAAATGAAACAACCACGAATGTTTAAAAAAAATCAAATTTTAACGAGAAGAGATTTGGCTCTTTTTCATGCCCATATTTTTATTTTAAACTGGTGAACTATCCACATAAGGATTCATTGTTTGGACACACATTTTGAGTTTATATTCCGAAAAATTTCAATTGAATATTTAATGTTTTGAAATCTATATCTATTTTATAAAATGAACACAAATAGCTTAAAAATATATCTTCATATTTAAGTACATATACAATTCAACATTTTGTTAAACCAACTTTACCAAAATCATATTCATTATAATTACATTTCAATTTTTTTTCTCTATATTTACATTTAAATTGTATATGAATATAATAATACATAACATAAATATAAAATAGATAAAATATTATCCCGATATAAAAATATAGATAAAATATTTCCTCAAAATGAAGTTAAAAAGAAAGTTTTTTTTATTAAACTTCAATTTAAAATTTCAATGAATAATATATATATACAAAATATCTAATGTTTTATTCAAATGTTGTCCTTTTTATATATAGACAGCAATAGCTAAAAAAAATAAAAATAAAGTTGTCACCTTCTTGTATTGACAATAAAAATGAATTTTTAAACATATATATAAAGTGTATATAGGTTTATTTTTATATAGTAGCTATAATATACCCAGAATATCTAACAAAATGTTCATCAAAAAATAACCGCAAAAATTGTTTTATAAGGAAAGGATATATGAACCAAAAAAAAAAAAAAAACTCCTTAATATTCCTATAGAATACACTATATAATAATAATATTAATAAATTTGTTCTGTTATTCGTTAACCTTAATCTATAGATATATATTCAAAGATACCAAGCACTTTATATATATTTTAATAAAATAATAAAAATATCAACCAAAAAAAAAAGAAAAAAAAGTATAAGAAGTTATAATTTAATTTAAGAAAATCATCATCAATTCCATACACCGCAACCACATCTCCTCATATCAAATATAGAATCAGCAAAATAGAACTAAATATACGCAACAAACGAAATACATGATGGTTAACAAACAAAAAAACAAATTAAATAGAAAACTTTTTTTTTTTTTTCGTCACAAATTTATAAAACCCAATTTTTGTATAAAATATCTTTATGTTTGGAAAAAGAAAAATAGAAGATTAAAGCTACTAACAAAATGAGATACTATATATATATAATATCCATTCCTACATACATATGAAGTTCTTTTTTCTATTTTATATTATAGAAGAATCTTTATTGAAACAAAAATAAAAAAATTGAAATGTACGCAAGGAAGCACGAAAAGTATTTTTTAATTTATCCATATATATATATATATATAAAGAAGGATATTCTTATTTTTCATCTCCTTCTACATTATAATCGCCTTTGTATGCATGCATATCTATACTAACAAATATAATATATATTTGGTAAAAAATAAACTACGTGATACATTTTTTTTTCGTATTTCATTTAAAGGTAAACCAAATCTTTTCGGTGAATTATTAATTGATATAGCGTGTATTTTAGTGTTAACAAAAAAAAACACAATCCGCGTATATACCAATAATAGGGCCGTCTGTATATATCGTTTCTTTTTTTAGGTATTGATTATTTACCTTGTTGAATTTTCATTTAATTTTTTTTTTGTATAAATTTTATAATTTTTCAAGTATTTGCATAAAATTTGAATATATGAAATTATAATATATTATAAATATATAGAGGGATGGATGGATTCTTTTAAATAATAAATAAATACATTTTTTATATATGAGTTTAATGTTTCAGAGGAAAATAATATATTTTTTTTATTGAATATAACAGATTTTGTATATAATGAAGTTTTACATACATATTATACATACATTCATTTTGTGCGATGTTAAATTAAGTGATTTATTTTTTTATTTTTTAATTATTAAATCTTTCTATAGAAAATTTTCTTAAAGTTCTTGTTCATAAAAGTTATGAAAATATTAAATTACTAAAAAATAAGGTAAAATGTTTATTATATATGTTAAATAAGTAAATCTAATACCTATAAATAAATAAATAAATAAAATAAAACACGTTTAAATAACTTCTATATATATAAATCTCAATGTATTCAATTTTATACTTTAGTATAAATACAAAAAAATAAAAAAATAATGCGAGTTCAGTATATTAAAACGTACGTGTTTTCGTGTTAATAAATTTGTATTTAAAATGAAATTGTTTTTATTTTGTTTTTAATTTTAAAACAATAAATTTAATTTAACTAAAAAATAAATTAAAAGTAATAAACAAGTGAACATAAAGATAATTTATAAAATTCATTTTTTTTTCTTTTACATTTATATATAACTTTAAAAAGTTACATTTATAATAATTTAGTCGTTTTTTATTTCACAATTATGTTATAGTGTTTTTCTATATATATATATATATATAGAAAATTCATGTAATATCCATATTATAATGAAAATTTATATACCGCACACACACACAAGTTAAGAAAAACATTCATATCATATATATATAAACTTTATGTATTTAAAAGTTAAAGTTATTCGGTTTATTACTACATTTTCTGTTTTTTTTTTTGTATTTGGTATATGAATTTTATTTAATATATATTATATACGAATGACCAAAGAAAATATACATCTATATACAGGATGATTTAAAAGGTACTTTAGCTACATGGCTCTAAATGTCCTATAGCCTAAACTAATATCATTGTAAGTTGAAATTATTCTATGAGGTTTTTGGATTTGGGCTCTAATTCCGAGATATTTGGCTAGAAGAAATTTGAGATATTATTCAAACCTAGAAAAATGTGCCCAACGTAAAGAAAAAAATAATAAACAACCAATATTGTTGACGATAAACTTCTTAATTAAAAAAGATATATATTTATAATAAAATACACCATGTTATAGTATATTTATTTATGTGTATCGGATATAGAAGAATACTTAAATGTATCGAACAACAATAATAATAATAATAATATCAAATGGAGAAAAGTGTATATGATTTGTTTTTAATTGCTATAAAAGAATTTAAAAGTTTTCCGTTTGGAATATAATATCTGAACACTTTGTTAATTTATATAATAAAATTGTGTATATACGGATATATAAAATAATATCATTTATATATGTACATGTAGAATCGAGAGAAAGTCTGTAGACTTTCATTAAAAGTTTTTCGTTTTTTTTTTGCTTGCAAAGCTATTGAACAATTTAACGACTTGTTATTTATATTTATTATTTTTTTGTATTTATTAAAGAACTTTTTATGGACACGTATATATTAAAATATCAAACACAAAAAAAAATGAATGAATGGTTATGGTTATGGTTATTACATATATTGATTTTCTATCGATTACCAAGAATCAAATTATAATTTTAAATTCTCAACCATTTCTGTGGGTTGGTAAAATCTTTCATTATATAACCAGGTTTGAATCTAAACATTCTGGGAATTTATTCAATTTTCTAAAGGCAATTTGTATAATTTTTAAAAGGAAATTTTGCATTATTTTTAAAAGGAAATTTTTCAGTATAGTTTTCTAAATGAAATTCTGTGTAATTTTTTTAAGTTTTCTTTTCTTAAGTTAATTCTGTCTGCAATAATCTGGAAAAAATACGATAAAATTAGATGTTCAACGTTATAACGTTTTCAGATGTGATTACACTATTTATCTAACTATATCAAATTCATTTAAGCAGGATTTATCCATAAAAATACGATTATGTCTTTAATGCATTGGGTTCAATAATTTATAAGAACGAATACAATTGAAATATTATATTTAAGGTATATAATATAATATATACAACAAAATATATTGCTAAACTATCAAACGAATGTTATTATATATTTACTATAACATTTCAATTATTGTAAAAAAAGACAGATATTTTTTTAATATTACATTTTCAATATGGTAATGATACATATTTGACTTTTTAGGGTATATAACAACCGTAAACAGCTAACATTTTTTTCTTTAAAAGCGAGCATTTTATTATTTGTGTTATTTCCTTATATTCTCAAATATTAAATGCATATTTCATATAGGAAAATATGAAATTTATAAAATATATAGTAAAAAAAAAAACTTATATTCTGAATTCCTATGGAAATATATAAGCGGATATTGAAAAGGAATAATAATAATAAACATATATTCTAATCGCATTAACCTTTTCTTAGTGTAAAAAATATCATCAAGCTATAATAAAAAAATACCTTATAATAATATTAAAAAGTTAAAGCTATATAGTTAAAGTTCACCTCAATCAATATAATATAAAAAAAATGTACATCAATTTGTTAATCGAATATGTAAAAAAAAAAAAGATAGAAAAAAATATATAAATATTATTAGGTGTCAATACGAAATGGGATTTTTTTTTTGTTTGTAAATTGAGAATTGACGATGAAAGATGACGAATTTAAGAAGCATATGAATAATACATATACAGACAATTTAATAATATGTATTATTAGTTAAAAGAAAAAAATAAATAATCCTTAAATTGGTTTTCAATTACCTCACATATATTCGAAACATATATGTATATAGAATTTTATCCATAAATACAATATATTAAAATAAGAATTCCTTTTAAATGTGTACTAATTTTGAATGAATTTGATGACAAGGGTTATTTGGTATACATAGAGATGTATTATTGTGGATATTTATAGAAGAAATATATATATTATAATTCAGTTATGTATGAATGTATATTACTAAAGAAGAGATTAAAATTAATTTCAAATACTGATTGATTTTTTGATTGTTTTTTTCTTTATATATTTATCTTTCCAAAACCTGACTTCTTTCTATACATTTATATTTTTTTTTGTTATTTTAATAATGGTAACGAAAATAAGAACTGGAGTAATTCAATCAATATATAGCAATAACTAATTCAGTTAAATTTAATTCATTTTAATAATTCTTATTTAATTTCATGTTTTTAAATTTGAGCAAATAAATTCTGTTTTTATAATTATATATTAATCTAATAGTAAAAATGTTAATCAAAATAAAACTAACCTTATTATATCTGATAAGAAAATCTCGGGAAGCCGCTTTGCTGATGACGTTTTTGGAATTTTCATTGATGTGAACAATCGTAATATAATTGAATTGAAGCAATATGATGAATAATACCATAATTATCTTTATATGTTAAAAAACAATTAATTACAAAAACACTTTCAATATAAAACTAAACAACTAAAAAAAAAATTCACTCGATTAAAAACGCGTATAATAAACCAACAAAACTTGAGACAAATTAAATTTATCGTACGGATTTTTTCAACTTTTATCAGAACTTTTTTTTCAATTTACTTAAAAAGTTCTTTTCAATTTGTTTTCATTTATTGTATAACTTTATTATAATTATAAATTACTTTTATTTAATTATTTTCTTATTATTTTCTGCGATCGGATTTATTAATTAATTTATTTAAAAAAAAATTGTTTTTATACTTTTTATACCTTCATCACACAGCAAAAATTCACAATTACAAATTATTTATGTGCGACAGATAATCATATAAAATATTGCATCGTATGACAAAGCGGTAAAATCTATTTACTATAATTTAATGAAGTTTTATAGTGTATGTATTTCAATATCATTCAACCGGATTTTCCATTTTGTATATCGAATATTTATTTATTTTTTTCATGATGTTTTATTTCGTTTATTTGTATTTATTGATGATACGGGATTTTTCGATTGTTGCTTTTTGTTATTCAAAAGTGTGTCATTAACCTGGAAATATTATTAGAAAAAAAAATTTGTTATACATTTATATGGCATTTATAATTATTTATATATTTTACGAAACGAAAAGGGCGAACCAAATATTTTTGTAATGTTTATCTAATTAACGAAAAACTATTTTCATGCATTTGAATACAATTACAATCAATTTTATCTAGCTTTTTTTAAATTTACTTTTTAACATTTAATCACACATGCCATACCATTACAAAACTACACCATTACCAAAATATACATGCATTTTTTAAAGGAGTTAAAAGTTTTATCGTAATTTTTCAATTTAATTTCATAATATAAATGTATTTAAAATTATACTCTACTATACATTTAAATATAATATTTAAAATATAAACATTTGATGATTTACATTAGCAATATATGCTGAATATATAGAAAATATCGGGATATTGTTGATAAAATTTGATTTAATATGTATAAGCTCTCATCAAATTTTTCAAACATGTTTTCTCTATATTATTTTATTTATTATTTATAAATAAATATTATATTTACATCTTTAATTCTCTGTATATATATACAAAAATACATAATAAAAATATTTGTAATATTTCATTCAAATAATAATTTTAATATATAGCATTGAATATAGTGGTGGGGTGATATCTTATTGACATTTTATTTATTTTTTTTTTTTGGTTTTTAATTCGAAGAAAGAACATAACGATCAAGAAAATAAAATTATAATTTTTTATTTAAATTTTATTATTCCTTAACCCGATTAAAAATATTACAAATATATTAAAAAATATTCTCTATATCTATACATACATATTTTTATTTTATAGTTCTTATAAATATCATCCGTTTTTATTATCGCATAAATAGTTCTTTTATGATATATATTTTTCTTCCATTTTTTAGTAATATTATTTATATATTTTTATGTTTATACAGCATATATGATTCAATGAAATATACCATTTATTATACAGTATATATAAACGATGAACATTATTAGGTCATTGATCGTTCGTTGGTGTTACACAAAAATTAAAGTCAGAGGAGTATCTCTATTTGTTCGTTGTATTACGAGAATTATAATCTATAAAATATTAAATAAAAAAAAAAAGTAGAAGATAAATCTTGTAACACTTTTTAAAGGAAAATTATACAGAGATTTTTATTACAAATTATAAATTGTTGCGTTTACGTGCTGATTTATATCTGATATGATTTAGATTTTAAAGAATTGAATGTTTGCAAAAACGTTTACTATTGTAAAGAATTTTAGATTTTGAATAATGGTCTAAACTTTAAATGAACAAAATCAATGAAATTATAAATATGTAATTAGTAAATATAACGAGAGAATACTGACATGATTTAGGAAACAAATTGTTTTATTTAAATTGAAAATGATTTCAATGTGATTTTATAATTTTAATTGTCATGAATCAAAATGTATCAATTTAGAAAACGTCTTATATATGATAAGGTCAAAAATGTATCCAATATTTTTTTAATTTTAAACATCCTCAAAGATTTTAATTGATTTTTCATGCAGTTTAAAGTCTCATGACTTCTTGCAATTATATGTTTGTATATCAGGAAATTACTCAGGAACAAATAGGTCACGTAACCTTTTCAGTTGTAAAATGTAATTAAACCTATTTATTTTAATATGATACGTTCACTTAACTGTATATAGCATATATACATGGTTAAAAAGTAATTATTATTATTATACTATATATACATAAATGTATAGTAAATATTATATATATAAAATGAATTTAATTTTTGTATAAATAAATATTATCTGAAATCCTTTTTAAAATAAATTTTGTGATTTTATATTTTATTTTTGCTGATAAAGTAAATATATACTTTTAATATTATATTATATGTACAACATTCATTATTTTTGTGTTCATTTAAAATGAATCTTTTATCTATATTTCTATATACATATATATATATATATATATATCTGTATATCCAAATAATAACGAAAAAGAAAAATATTTTGTATCATCATGCGAGTATAAAAGTGTATGTATTTAGAATTACATCGTATGTGTACAATTATATATATGATATTTAGACAAAAATAAATACAATTCAGAGACGGATTATGTATTATTAGATATGATATAGGATTATTCTAAGTATTTTTACTCGAAATTTTAAAGAAATTCCATATATTATATACAGTGATAAATGGAATTCCAATACAGATTTGATTAAAAAAACAAAAACATATATTAATTAGATATATTTCATATTTACCAACATATTTTTTTTTACATATAGATTCTAATATATACATTTGAAAAGGATTAATTTATAAATTAACAATTGGGTAATTACTGAGCACATATATAGAATGGTAACTTTAACTGTATATATATGTATACAAGTGGAAGAATTGCATTTAGTATTTAAAATATTGTATATGTAAGAAATGTGCATTTCTATATATTGATATAATTCGTTTTAAAACAAAACACAGATTTTAAAAAGGAAATAACAATTCTATTTGTACGTGAATAAAATATATGAAACACAAAAAAAAAAACTAGACTAGAATAGAATAGAACTACAAGTTTAATATGATTCTGCAAAAGGAATGAATAAACACAGATGGTCTATTTATGTTTATCTAGGGGTTTTTTTTTATTATTATACACTATTGTTGTTATTATGCTGACATGTATGTTTATATATATATTTTTTTATATATTATATATGCATACATTAATATATTTATAAAAATATATATGTTTTATTTTATATAAATAACATATATATAGAATTTACATTGTATAAAGTCAAAAAATTTAGTATAGATATAGAATTTTACTCATGTTTATATATGTGCAAATTTATTTGTCGTCTCTATGTACATTTTTAGTTATTTTTACGTATATGGTATATACATACATATACTAAACCACAATTTGAAATGTAATTGATAAAGTTTACCAATTATACATATCTGAATATGTATAATAAATATTACATATGTATGATATTATTTTTAATATAGAGATATACATCGAATATTTTTAGATACGTGCATAAGATATAGATAGATAGATATAGATATATTTATATAGAAAATTCAAGTATATATTTGTATGTATGTAATTTATTGTTTGAAATTGTTCGACTTTTTCTAAATAAAATAAATTTGTTTTAGAGTTTGTTTCAATAATAGATGAATGTATGAATTTGCATTGAATGAATGTATATATATATTTTAGCATTTTAGTTAGACTCTATGTATGAATATACAAACGTTTACGTATATACTATTGATGGTTTATTTATCTATATATGTATGTACCATATATATAAAAGGGTTCATTCAAAATATATATGTGCTTTCGCATATGTCAGTTATTCATTTATTTAAAACAATTTATGTTTTCTAAAAATATATAAAAAAAAGAAATATTTTTATATTATAGAATATTGGACGTAAATGCAGAGCTAAATGGAAATGAAAATTTACTCATTATATGTTTTATAGAAATTTTCTTTCATTTTAAAACTTTTAATCAGTCGAATATTAAACGAAAAAGCAAAACAATTTTATATATATCTTCATTTAGTTTTGTGTATTTATCATATAAATATATTTATTACTCCGCAATTGAATACATTTTCATTTAAAGATTTTTTAATCAAAAAACAATTGGTTTTGATTTTAAAATGTTGCCTTATTATAATGAAAATAATTCAATTCGATCTAATGAGTATTGTTTTGTTTTTACTAATTATATCAAATACTAAATTAATCTTAAGGTTATGCTATTTATAGATAGTTTTGAGTTAGTATTTTAGGTAAAATGTCATAAGGAAATTCTTTAGTAATTTTATATTTATGCGGTTAAAAATGGAAGTTAATCGATAAAGATTTATTTGGGTTGCGAATGCGATTTTGGAATAATAAAATGTCAATATATATATATATTCAATTTTTGTTTTATTTACCATAATTCAAGTATTTCATTTTTTCCCCTTTTAATTAATATTTATAATTAATGTATAATTAAAAATAAATTGAATCCCAATCATATTTGTTAATATATTTAAAAAACAATAAATTTCTTTCTAATGTTATTTAATAGTGGCAAAAAATAATGAACATGATCTTATTACATTAACATTATGCGATATTATTTGATATAATATATATTTACAAAAGCAATACGAAAATTTGTATTACATGAATATAAAACAAATCCATACAAAATTTATAATAATATATATATATATATATTTAATTAATGGATTATTATACATGCGAACAAAATATAATTAGTATTATTCTAAATACGGATAATATAATTTTTGTATTTTGTATTTTCTTGTTTTAATTTTTTTTGTCTGTTTTGTTTATAAATAAACCAAATGAAATATAATCATTATAAATAATTAAACAATTCATAAAATAAATATTTTGTTAATGAACCTTTCTTTCAATAAATTTTAAATGAATGAAATATAATAAAACATATAAAATAACTCAACAACATAAAATGTAAAATCATATATATATCATATATAAAATCATATATATATATATATATATATATATATATATATAATTATCAAACCCTTTTTGCCTCAGCATATTTATATAAATATTTCTGTAAGATTTATGCATGCCCATAAAAAATATAAAAAATCTATCAAATAAAACAAGAAAGGATTTCGGCGAAAATGTAAATGAAAAGAAAATAAAGTATACATAATATACAATAAGAGATATAAGAAGTACCAGAGAGGATAAAAAATTAAAAATATTTTTGTACATGAAAAACTTTTTAAATTTAAAATTACTTTTTGATATTTGATGATGCTGTACAATATATATATGTATACAAAATTAATGATGATAATAATCTACTTTTTATCTATATACACAATATAAATTAATATATATTTATGTAAAAATCTTATAAAAATACAAATTTATATTATGAATATAAAATTTAAGGAATATTTAATTCCCAATAGTCCTGTCGAATTCGAATGAATTACCATATATACCAATATATATTATTTAGTATTCAATATGCTATCCATTATTATTTATTTATTATATACCTCTAAATATCAGACTTTTAATAATCCTCATCATCACATAATCAACTAACTAACTAAATAATGGGCAAACAACATAACCACAACTACCGCATATTGACTCATCATCATCGCATCATAATATAAAAATAAATAAATTATCTTCTACACCATAGATATACTAATATCCTTTAAAATTTTATTATATAATTTAAATTTTAATGTTTGAGTTATATAGTATAGATAAAAACAATAATATTCAGTTTTCTTAAACATTTTTATTGTTTTTATTTGTATTTATAAATTTTAATGATGAATGAAATATTTTCTTGCAAATGGAAAATTATTATATAAATAATATATAAAAGAAAACTTTTACCATTTTTTATTAGTATTAGTATGTATACAAAAAAAATTTGATGATTTTATATTCCTTATTTTATATAAACGCATACTGAACATTTTAATATAACAATTATAATTTATTCCATATTATGTATCCTTTTTGTTTTTGTTTTTATTATTCTCCATTTATTTGATCCATAAATGTATCATAAAGAAAAGTTAAAACAAATCCAAATTCATTATATTTAAATGGAAATTTCTTCTTTAAAAGCTAAACGAACCCCCAAAAATTTTAATGTTATAATGTTATAAATATATAATTATAATATATATATAGCATACAAAATAATGCGAATAGCAATAATAACCATTGAAGGAAAAAAAAAATCTTAAGTTGTCTTCTTGTGAAAAAATATAAAAGACAAGAAACCAATTATTCCGTACATTATAAAGTTTGAATGTGTATTTGAAAGCAAATAATATACATTCTATATAAGTGGAGAAAAAAATGTATTTTCAAATGTAATTCCATGAATTTTCACATCAAATATAAATGAAATTAATTAGAAAATACATCATTTTTTGTTTTATAATATTCAGATTTATACAAGCGAATATTTTCCTTGCAATTTAATATAATGTAAAAAACCAGAAATAGTCCTCCTTAACAAAAGATGCGATTTCTTTTTTTATTGTTCGATAATAGCATTTTGTTGTTGGTTTTGCTGGAAGATGTAATGATGTCAACAATTTCCCTGATCTGCTCATGATTTAGAGTGATATAAACGCAAAAAAATGTGTAATACAACCAAAAAATCTTAGAACGTCTACCGCTTTTAGAATATTAAATTGATTTAGAACATTTTCGGATTTTCTTGATTTCCACAATAAAAAAAGCAAATGAAATAAGTAAAGTAAAATTACTGTTTACTAATTAGTTTTACTCATTCAAAGATTACAATTATAAGTTCAAAAACATTCGTTGAAGGGAATATATCAATATAAATCGAATAAAAATTATTTTCAAGAAGCAAATTTTAAAATCAGATTTTGTTTTGGTATAGAAAAACAACAGGCATTAAAAATAGATGTTATTTTTTTTCCTATTCATGTAATATAACGCATTTCTTTTTTTATATAATCTTTATGTGTATATTATATATATAGCAATAAACTATGTCCTTATGGTCCTTATATAAATATGGTATACAACAAAAAAATTCTTGAAAACCAGATTTATCTACAATAATATACTTTTAAATATAATATATATAGAATTGTGCCAAATGAGAAATCTATAAATTAAAGGATATTATACTCATCATAAATATACGTGAGAGAAGAATAAATATAAAAATCGTAAATGTTCGTGAATTCTTTTTCCCCCATATCTTATTTTCGAAAATGTTTTCCCTTATTTTCAAAAGTTTCCCTTCACATATACAATCAAGATTATCCTTGCGGTATTACATGCGCGTATATGTTATTATATATATATATATAGATACCATTGAGAAAAATTGTTGAATAAGGAGAATTTATATTATCATAATATTTGTGTTGAAAATTATATTTGTAAACAGGATATATAAAGAGTTTTTGGCTCTTCGAATATTTGATAGCTGTGTGAATATAAAAAACAAATATACACAAAAAGGATAATAAAAATGGTTGATTTTTATATAAATATAAATCTCTATATAATACAAAATAATGAAATTTATATCTTGGTTATTAAAACTAAAAAAACTAAAAAAATATTCAGGATTTTCGGTACTAATAATTTTGTTAAAAAAATATTTTTAGTTATAAATTGTTTGTTAACAAATGTAGATCTATATATATAGATATTTGGTTTGTCTATCGTTTTCTAGGGGTTTATTTTTTTTCAATATATAAATCCAGTATTGTATAGTTGAACATATGAGTAACAAAACGAAAATTATTGATTTTATGCTATGGATATGTATAAATAGTATGTGTTTTATATAATAGAATATGAAATTGGGACGACAATTTTCATTATTCGAATAAAAATGAATTTAAGTCGTCATCGTCGTCGTTTGCATACAAAATTATATGTAAATTTTTATTGTACAATATATAGGATAGAAAAAAAAAGACAAATAACAACAAACAAAAAAAAAATGGTTTTTATTAATCAAAAAAATTAAAACCATTTTTATTATTGTTTTGTGCCGCACATCATTTTATTATTGTATTGTATACATTTTATATATATGGTATATATACCACATTTATAATTTGAACTGATACTATGCGGATATTTATTAAGCATATAGAAAAACATTGTGTTATATATATATATATATATATACATTTCTTAATCTCATTCCATATATTATATATTTTTATGGATAAATGTATATATTTTCTTTATATATACATACAAATCTTTATTATGTTGTTCAACCATATAGTATATACGGATTTATTTATGAATAAGTAAGCTATAAAATCTATGGGCTACCATATATATGTATATACACACAGTATAAAATATTATTATTTTATTTAGTTCAGTTTATCTATATCATATATATTTATATACATATATTGGATAGTTTACCATGTACATATATTGAGAAAAATTTTTTATGATTTGTTTTTACAAGATAATAATTCTCATTTGATGGTTTCCTAAATGAAATAATCCGCATCAAAAGATTTGAAAGACTTTGGTTGAAGTATAAATATAATATGTACATCTGAAATACATATAGTTGTATATATTTATATGCGTTTATATGGACAAAATCTTTATGATTCTTTTTATTTTTGTTTCTTTTACGAATTGCACTATGAACATTAATATATAAAAAACGATAAACTTTGTTGTGCCTATAAAATTTATAGAATTTTTATTTTGTTGTGTATTAGTCTATAGTAAAGTTATCATCAAATAATTTTTGTTTGTCTAATTTAATATACATAACTATATATGTATATAATAAATGTTTAATATACGAACGAAAAAAATTGCATATTAACCTTAAATTATCTAATAACATAAATACTATAATATATATGTATAAATGATGTATATTTATAAATATTTATATTTTAACGAAATTACTATGTATGTATACTTACATAACAAATTATTTACCATATATACATATATGAGGAAATATCACATTAAATAAATAATTTGTTATATTATTAGATGTGAGGGGTTGGATTTTCATTTGTTTTTTTTTTTATTATTCATTCATTCATTCATTCATTCTGAATTTATACTTAAACATCAAAAACATAATATATAATATCCGTATTTATATAAATATCGTTCTATATAAACATATATGTATATAAATGAAGGCATGACACGCATTCAAGGTAAATATCCATACATATATATATAAAATATCCTGAATATATATCTATAGATATTACCTGCGCTATATATATGCTACTTGTTTTCCATACATGTATATATCAAAAAATATAAAAATATATATATGAGAATAAATTGTACATTTGAAAATATATTCATAATTCAGCTATATATATATATGAAAATATATTAAAGTGCTTTTCATTTATCATGGAAAATTTATATGATTATGAAAATTATTTTAATACGTGCTTAAAATATAAGTGCAAGTATACACCGCTATTTATATATTTATAATATGCGTATATATTCGGTTAATGTATTTATCCATTTATATATTATTATATGTACATATATGCATATATATATTTAACAAATATAAAAAATACCTATAATATCTCTAAATGTCTATAATATGTACGTATATTGTACAATTGTTTCTTATATTATTTGTAAATGTAAATGCATATAATAATATTTATGTTAGTAGTGTGGTGACATAAATATTAGATATTATCAATATTTTGTATAATAATAATAATAAGAATAATACAGCAATATGAAGACCTATATATGTCACAATTGGACATGTAATATATAGTTGTTAGTTAGTTAGTCATCAGTTATAGGTGTATAATAACATAGATATATACATATGTTTATAAAATTTAACTTTTTGAAATATATGTTATGAATAAATATAGATATGGATTCGGAAACATTATAAATAACTATATGTATAGTATATTGTAAATATAAATAACATATGGGAATATTTGAACATATATTTTACAGCAACAATAATAAAATATTTGAAACTACAACCTTTTATGACACACATCACATACCAATATATATACATATATATACACAGTTCAATTTTCATGTATGCATACATAGATAGAGATAAATTAAAAAGAAATCGATTTATTGTATGATGGATGATGATGACCTATTATTTAGAATATAAATGGTACGATTGATTTTTCATTGGGAAAAGAACAAAATTTTCAGTTTTGTTTACTTTATATACAGCACAAGTTGCATATGTTGTATTAAAGTTCGTCATAACATTAATAAGTCTGGTAAGATTATTAAACATAATTTTAAACTAAAAAAAGTGATTCATTTCTGTTTACGTATTTCTATGGCAGCATAATAATTAAAAGCATATCAATGAGTTGATAAGTTGGGACAAAGTTATATATATTTCCTTGCATTTCAACAATCAAAAACTCATATTTCCATTTATATATCGGAATTAAAGTTCTATACATCAAAACAGTAGTTCAGGAAAAATATAAAGATCATGGAAAAAATAACATATTTTTAAACAATGTTTTCTAAAAGAAAATGAATCCCATATAAATATTGAAATTTTTATATACATATAACAACATTTTTGCATTTGAAATGAATTTGTATAATAACCAAAATGGAATGAAGGAAAAATGCTTTATAAAAGAATTCAAAGCATATATATTATATATATATAGCTTTATATCGTTTAATATTGAAAAGAAATTTTTAATAATTCAAATTCTAAATAGACAAAATTATAAAGTGAAAACATAATAGAATCCAATTTGTATTGGTATATTAAAAAAATCCTTCCCTTAATGCTAATAGATATTTAATAACCAAAATGTCCATATTATATAACGTCATTCAATAAATATAGTTTTCTTTCTATATAGGAATATGTATATTTAAACACTTTAGTAATATTGCACATGTAATTATTATATTTGCTTCATGTATATAAGCAGCACTTAAATAAAAAATGTCTAATAACATGCATCCATTAAGCATATATAAACACAAAATTTCCAATATTATGTTATGAATTCATATAAGCATATTGTATATATTTGTATATGTGCAAGCATACGTGTATGGTTGAAGAAACATTTTAATAATGACATTGTACTGAAGCTGGTTTAATTGTACAAATTTATTATAAGCGCATATATGTATGAATGGATGACAAAGTTATAAATGCATATATAATTGGAATGATAATAAAATGTTCAAACCTATATCATCAACCCTTCGAAAATAATTTCAAATATAATAATATAGTAATACCAATAATGGAATAGTTAAATAATTGCAGTTTATAAAATTTTCAAAATATATATGAATTTATTTATGAGGAAAGAACAATTGGCAATAGATGTTGTTATATATTATATATATATATATGGGGGTAAAATCTTTTATTGGCAAATTACAGGGAATCAATCAAACAGGATAGAATTTTTTGTTTTTTACAATATAGTTTTTTTTTTATTATTTATTTATAGTAAAATCTTATAATATATATAGTTAATTATATAGAGATTTAAAGCAATTTTATATATTTGCTAAAATTTATAGTGACGGAAATTGAAATTTGTTTTAATTATGATTTTAAATTTCATGATTAAATTGACATCATTAATTTTTTATTAAATAACATTGCATTTTTTTTCAGACTAACTTTTTACATATATCTGTTTATATCCCCTTTTAAATCTATATAAAATAAAAAAAATATATTTATACCTTTTGTTATATATATTCTTAATAATCTTTCAACCCCTTTTTTTATATCTTATATATATATATAATATTGGATACCTCTTTATATATTTTACAATTTTGACGATACCATTTTCCGGTATACACAACTATTTCTTTTGATGTTTTTTTTTTTAACATGTAATTCACGTCACTTTTTAAAATATCATTAAATGTAATTTTTCACGGTCCAAGAAATATTTATATACATATAGCAATTGCCTTTACAAGAGATGTGTTTTGCAATTACATTTCTCATAATATTTAATTAGGGTATATATCGACGACGTGCAAAATGAAAAAAGAATTTGTACCCATTAAATAATTTTCATGAAAATTCTATGTTAATTACACGTTTTTTCTCTATTTTTACAAGCAAAAATAAAAAGATGATTATTCTATGAAAAAATATTCAGGATTTTATATTATTTTCAAATTATTAGAATTTTCTTTTATGTATAGATAAAAATTACATATTTTTTTTTCTATATTATAATTTATATAAATATATAAGCTCGTTTAAATATAGAAATATTTTTCCTTTGAACGCAAATTCTTTATATACATATATATATATTCACTAAATAAATTATAAGAAAAGCTACAGTTTTCTTTATTATACTACCTTGTACATTTATAATATATTCCTCTATATATACAAAAATTATATACATTTATATGGCTTATGTTCTTCTTTTGCGAGAAAATTAAGTAAAATTATTATTTATTCATATACTATATATATTATATGAATGTATTTAAAGAAAGGAAATAATTCTGATAAAAATTAATAATTATCCTATATTTTTATGTTTGCATTTAGTGAAATTTTCTTTACAATTGGAAACAAAAAAGAAAATGTTATCAATTAAAAAATATGGTTCAATAATAATAATAATAAATAGACATGCACAAAATAAAAAAAAATGATTATTTCTATATGACACGACATGGATTAAAATTAAAAAGAAATTCTTCAATTTGATAGAAATTAGATGGAGTTTTCTGCAAATTTTGGAAATATTAAAAATAAAACATATATGTCGAAATACGAGGAGTTTGAAAAAAAATACAACAAAACAATTGCAACGGATCGTCAAAATGGAACAATATTAAAATTTGTATTCTCAATTTCTTAAATAAGATGTTAATTTTGTTGACGGATTTATTGTAATATAATAATCAAAAATCCTATTTTATTTCTCAATTTTTGACCCTCCCCATTTTATTTTATTTTTTTTTTGAAAAAGAATCACAAAACTGTTTATGTTTCAATTGATACCGAGAAATATTTGCGTTCATATTTTAACAAATATATAATAAACAATTTTCATATAACGATTGTTATTATAATGGTAGGTATGTATATACCAAAAAAATGATTATTTATGTGATTTGTTGATCTATTCATTCGAATATATATCTCTATATTATATTCTATAAATATATATACACAAATAAACTAACTATGTTATATTGTTTCTTAATTTGTGGATACCCCAAAGTATTCGTTATATAATAAATATGAACATAAATTATTAAAGTATATTTTTTCAAATATACAACTTTTTTTTTTTTTTTCATAATAAAAACAAACTAACTTCAAAGTTAATTGTTGCTCAATTCAGAATTAAGATTGTATTGTTAAATTTATGGTTTTATGTATTTTGGTTATGTACAAGTACAACACAAAAAAATAAATAAACGGAGGCAGGTAAAGTATCAGCAAAAAAGGTGTGAGGGTTCATTCATATCGCATGTATAATATTTAATATACAGACGAAATACCTCCAACAATAACATCAACTTTTATATTAAGTTATTATATTCTTATATATATATATGTATATATACAGAACAGAGGATTTACTTTCTATAATATATAAGATATTTTTCGGGATAATGTGAATGATGCCATAACGATTTCTTCTTTAACACAATTTAGTATATTATATAGAAAATTATTATATTCATTTGGAAAAGTGTAATTTATATATACAATAGGATTATGTATATTGAAAATATATTTTATAAAAATTAGTTTAGATAGAATAATCATAGGTAAAATACGATATAATGAACATATATATACCTTTAATGCTATTTATCGTATATATTATAGTAATCCTATGATTTAATATTATTAATTTTTTTTCCTATATTACAATTTTTTTTTTGTAAAAATTTTTATGACAAAAGTTTTATTTTTATGATCCGACTATAACTATATAAAATTAAATGGATAATTTTTTTTCCGATTATAACTGCAACATCATCATGCAATTATTATATTATATTTAATCACACTCTAAATATTATAATAAATACAAAATTTTTAATCAAAAATTGTTATGACCTATTTATTTTTGGTTGTTGTTCATTGATGTTCAAATTATGTGCTAAAGTTATCGCATATATGTATGGTATATAGAAGTAAAAATATTATTAGAACTTTTTTTTTAATGAGATTTAATACAAAATGAAATTAAATATTTATGATAATATGTATTTATTAAAATGCAATTTAACTCAACAGTGTTTATAGGATATATTCTATACAGAGAATTCATAATAATAAAATTTTATATTATTCAAATACTCGAGATAATGAAAAAATAAATTTCTGAACCATTCAGTTCAAATTTGTATGAAAAATATCTTTTCTAAAATTGTATGATTATTTTTTTTTTTTTTTGTAATTTGTGGCTTAGCTTTTCAAATATAATCGTGTGAAAAATGTTACGTTGACTAATGCTCATCCGTTCTATTTAAAATGTCTATATCTATTTTATGAATAGCCCATCAAGTGAAAATAACATTTAAAGTGCATCGTGAAAAGCGAATATATATATATATAATATAATTAATGGTTAAATATTTTCTATTGCGGAATTATTTATTCATGTTTTCAGTGTTTTTTTTTTGTTTGTTAAATATTTTAAATTTTAATTTTAAAGTTAAAAATTTCGTTCTATGTCGATTTACATAAAATATATATTATTTATTATGTTGTTTTTTGCGTTTTTTAACGATGATTATTGTATATTGTATACAAACAATGTACAAGTATAAAATAAGTATATTATTCTATATATTAAGAATTTTAAGTGTATATAAATATATAACCAATTTGTTATTTATTTATATATGTAAATTTGTTCATATACTGTAAAATATTTTATATTTATAAATATAGTTAAAAAATATTTTTATGGTAAATATTTTCCATATATATAAATAGAATATTTTTTTTTTTGTAAATAAATATAATGAATGATATTCGCGATGAGATGGTAAATGAAAATATATGTTTGAAAAATGTTTACATTTAGTCAAAATAGTATTTATACATAGAATTGGAAAATGGAAATTAAAAAAACCTATACAATTTGTAAAAAGTAATTGATATTATTTGTGATATATATATAATCAAAGTTGAAGACCTCGATAGTTTTGTGAGATTCAATGGAATTATATTTAAAAATATCTGGATTTTTCTTTTATAGCAAACGAAAGCTCTTAATTACTATGAGATTCCACTGAATTGTTCAGTGGAATATTTGAAACGAAACCATTGCAGTTTTGATAAACTATGGTGAATACAATTACAAATATGTATAGACGAGAAATTGTATAAAGATCTGTTTTTTTATATAGTGAATATACAACAATTAATGTATTTTTGCTTGCAAATATATATACATACATATAATAAATAACATATACAATAAATGTTGGAAAAATTGTTTATTATTTTTTGTTAAATATACATATATACATATCATTTTTTTTTCATTTAACTTGCTATGTAGAATATATTTATATATATAAACATTATATTCTATATTCTATGCAATAAACTGAAATTTATTCAAAAATGATAAAAATTAACTTAAATTTTTATATACATGGTATTTATATGAGAAAAATTTAATTTATGTATATAATCGCTATAGATTGTGAAATATATTATTTTTTTTTTAATTTATTTGTTCTGATAACGAAAATGTTATTCTAAATTTAATGTTTATAATACAATTTATCACACTTTAATATCAATAAATGTGATAATGTTATATAAAATATAATATAATAATTCTATATATGGAAGGATATTTAAAAGGTGAGGTATAGAAAATAATATTCAAAGAAAATTCTGAAAGTTCTAAAAGTTTTATAGAATTTTTAAAATATACTCTAGATTCATATGTCGCATCAATGAATGAATATATGAAAAATATTTATTACGAGTATAGTATTTATTTATGTATCATATATTGATTCGTATACGCATAAATATAGAAAATTATTTTAGTAATTTTACATACATATGGATTAAAATTTACGTCATTCATTCATTCATTCAATTGTTATTTGCATAAACCCTTTTTTGTTAAAATATAACTAAAGTTTTTTTTTTCAATATTAACCCTTATCCATTTTACAATATTATATTTATTTTTTTTTTGGTTAAATTAAAACAAAATATTCGATTTTATTACGTAAAAATAAATTTTTATATAATTATGACGTAAACGCAGTTTAAAATTAAATAATCTAATTTGAAAAAAAAAAAATTTCCCTATATATAAAACAACATAAATTATATAATACATGTATTAATCTTTATATGCTTTTATTTTTGTATTCGTGCGTATAAAATTAAAGTATTTTTTTTTTGTATATAATGACGTGCTTCTGCTAATTGAAAACAGTACATAAAATACCATCGTGCTTAATAACATATCCAAAATATTTATAGAAGTTAAAAGGATATATGTAATATAACGATAATAAAAATAATATTTTTTCATTAATTATTACAACAAAAATTTTCAACTTTGTCCTTTTCTTTATATTGGATCGTGGTGTTATGCGTGTATTTCTTATAAAAAGGTTACATCTTTTTAATTTTAATTTATTTAAATAATGTTTAACATCAAAAAAATATTCTATGTACATTATTTAATGGGATAAAAAATAAAGGAATTTAAAATGTGTTCTTATAAAACGGAAAAGTTTATCAATATATGAATGAATTTCCTAAACTCAGTAAATCATTTTAAGTAACGTATATAGGTAAAATGGATACATTAGGATATTCAATTGATTGAAATGCGGGTGTGAATTTAGAAGATGTAGACATTTTTAATGTAGATTTCTAATTAAGGGTTGGATAAATTTTTACTGTAACACTTATATTATTATGAATAAAGAAATTTTGGGGTCGTGGGTTCGAATCCTACTGAATGCATAAAATATGTTTTGTGTTTTCGGTTATTTTTCGAATCTGAATTTTAACACAGAGTTGTATATCCCGCTTGCGGTTGGTCGTACGGCTAATTACCGACACCGTAAAATCCACAAATTAAGTAACTAACAACAGAAGGCTGTTGTTGGACGCTAAAACCAGATTGTTGGTTGTATAGCGAAAAATTTATTTATTTATTTATAATGAAATAAATATCCTTTACACGGAACTAAGGTTTATTAGCCTTTGAATGAAATTCATAAATTAAAAAAACATAAAAAATAACATAAAAAACAAATAAATACAATTCATTATAACAATAATAATAATGATATGTTTCATTGTACATTTATCCATATATATATATTTATACATTATATATGAAACATAAAATCCTTTAAAAGGCTTCCATTATGTATTTTATTTATATAGAATATTAGTATTTAAAGTTATTGAAACCCACTCCGTGTTTTCGCAAAAAAAAAAAAAAACATATTTTATATTTTCATAATATTCTGTGAATTTAAATGTGCATATATATTTTCAGAATTCGATTGTAGGCAGATGCTGAATGCTTTTAAAAATCAAATTTTTTATCAATTTTATATACATACAATTTAAATAAACCATATATAAATATACATTTGAACGTATAGTATTGTATATAATAAGTACAAAGTCCATAGTAAAATACATAAAGAATACAAAATAGAGAGAAAAAAAAAATTAAAAATCAACTAATTTAAATGAATGTAAATTTAAATTATATTTTCAATTTGTTTGGAAATTTTTTGGCATGAATTCACTACTATAAATTAATATTTAAACAATATAAAATATGATATGTATTATATATGTATATGGAATAATATAACGACTATAATATATAAGAATATATCTATATATAAATGACAAAAGTTATGTATATATAATTTTCTCATTTTCTTATACATATGTTATATTTATTTTTATATGAATATAGATATAATATTCATTTAGAGAAATATGTATAATATATGTTGAACTGAAATGAATGAAAATCTTATGTTATATGAATACAATAAAATATATTTATATATGGTTATATATATATGAATAATACCGCCAATAATACATATACCGGATATATTCATATATATCTTAAAGAATGCGAAAAATTGTATGTTCAGGAAGTTCTACAAGTTTTCCAAAATGCACGTTAATTTTGAAAATAAACCATATAATTTTATGATTTAAAAATAAGTACAAAAATATTCTATATATATTTATGTATATGTATATATACCGTGCACTGCGTTATAAACAACATATGGGTATGCCGATTAATAATTCCAATATACAAAATTGAAAATATATAGAATAAAACACAATTGAAAATATTATTGAACTTTCTGAATAATATTCGTTTTTAACGATTATATAAAAAACTTGATAAATATATATTTATATATAAATGATATAATATTTAATTTTTCTATTATATAAATTTTTTATATTATATCTATTATCCTATTCATTTAGAAATTTTTAATTTTAAAGCGTTTAAAATTAATTCTAATAAAAATGTAAAACGATTTATCATATATTTTTATAAACAGAATGGATTATGCGAATAATATTAATGATAAGCAAATTATGATACGATATGGACCGAACAAATGGTAATATAAAATTTAATAGACTATTTGTTTTGTAATTTCTTATATAAGAATAATTGATTAATAGAATTTCATATTGAATAGTTAGCATTTTTAGAAGATTTCGCATACATTCCCATTTATCATATATATATCGCAAAAGGATTACACTTTCTTCAGCAGAAAGACCAAAGTGTTTAAAACAATATCAAATCCATCATACATTTCCATTCTGTATATATATTCTAATATATATATAGGTATTATTTGGACAACATACAAAAAACATTTATACTGGTAACTTCTTTTATATACCGTATATATTGACACACATATTTATACGAATGAAATTGAATTAAATTTAATATTTACTTAATGAATTATAAATACATTATTTAACATTTAATATTTTTTTTTTTCATTTTTGAAAATTATATATAAATGATTATTATAAAATTCATTCATTTTTAAACATTTCTATAAAGAGATATTCTTTAAAAGTGTATTTGTGTATTTGCTTTACATTTTTCCATTTATATAATGTACATATAAAAATTTCATATACATGGTATATAAAATGAATAGCAAAAAAATAATTTTTAAAATTAAAATCTTATAGTAAAATAATTTTGTGAATAAAAAATACTTTATAAATTGTTCAAATGTCATTACGTTTATTTTGTTGTTTGGATGTTTATATAGTACTTTTAATTTTGTAAATTATTATCATTAGTATATATTCAACATATTGTATGTTTAATATTTGTACTATTTTACTTAATATTATGTCAATTAAATTTAGTAATGACAGTTTATTTCTTTTTGAAACGTTTATTAACAACGAAAATGTTAAACTGCATTCATTTTTCTAACCATAATTATATAAGTATATATATTTGAAATATCATAGTTTTTAGTATATCAATTTTATTTTATATATGGGACAAATTGATCAAATACCTAATATGGTTAAATTATTAATTACAAAGAAAATTTTCTGTTTTAAAGAATAGCAAACAGTTTTAAAATAAAATTTAAAATGGATAAATTATTTAAATGTATTAAAAATAAAAAAATAGAAAGAAGATGTTTTACTGTCTTCACAAAATTACATATAATATACCAGAAAGGATATACACTTTTTAATTGTTTTCGCATCATTTAACTTTTAACAAAATGGGTATTATAGAGTAAAAAAGTGTTTTAACTTAATAATAAATATATATGTTATGTGTATAGTTAAAATGCATTGTGTCGTTCATTGAGGGTACTTGCATTAAATTATTCTACTCGAATTATAATAAATCCCTTATTTATATACAATTTTTAAAGAAATTCTCAAAGGATTTATATATGATATGGCCTATATCTTTTTTATGATTGTAGATTCGAAAAAAAATAAACAATTTTAGATATCCTATTACTACTATTATGAGTTTTATGTATATTTTATAGACGAAATACGCCAATTCTTGTATCAAATCATCAATGCGGGAGTTTATGCCTTTAAACATGTATTGTGTATTATATTATAGTGTGGTAAATAGTTAAATTTATATTAAAAAAATACGTTCTACTCACATTCGTTGGAATTTATTACATATGAATAAAATTGAATTCGTAAATCTGGCAGTCAAAAAAATTCACACTAACCTGCGAAAATAATAAAGAAAAATAAAAATAAATTAATATAAAATACAGTATATAATAAATAAATAAAATAAAAATATAAAATAGATGTAAATATTTCAATTGAAATTTATAATCCAAAGAGATTTGCATGTGCTTTTGAAATTGTACCAAAACAAGTCTTATATAATCTTTATATCACATCTCAATACTAATACACATAAAAACCTGTGAATCCCTACACAATTCCAACGTTGAACAACTCTAATAAATAATACTTTTGTGAATAGGAAAAACAGCATGATATGAATTCATATGCAATTAACAGACACAATTAAAAGAAATGATGCCTAAGTGCACATTTATAATATCGAATTAAAAAAAAAACAAAAACATTTCACATATGCTATATAATGATAAAATTACAACAAATGAACAAAAAAAAACTTCACCTTAAACTTATAAAATGTACAAACATTTCACTACTTTATGCAAATGAAATCACCAAATACAATTTTCGCCTATAGATTTTAAGCACAATCACTTTGTTTTTTAGCAAACCAAGATTTTTAATTAATTGTAAAATTAATGAAATTTTTTTATTAAAATTAAAAATAATAAAATTGCAATCCACCGACGCGATCAAAAATTACTTTATGAAAAAATAATAGCAACAATTCATCAACAAGAAAAAACACGAGTTCAAAAAATATTATAGAGTACCGATATAAAGTTCAGTTATCATAGATATTTTATCATTAAAAATATACATTGGTGTATATTATTATTCTATTATATATACAAAAACCTTGATAACAAGAATGAAATATTCCGTTTTATATATTTATATAATCATCAAATTTTAAAAGTGTGTTTCATCAATTTTGTCGTGGAAACTCATATTACATTTTAATACTTTTGGTGTATTTGGTGACCGTCGGTCACTGACCGATCATTATTTTAAAGTTTTAACTATATCACAAATTGATTTGAAAAAAATACTATATTTATACTTCTTAAATGAATCCCAAATGAAAGACTTTATTACATTATGAATCAAAATCTTAAAATCATTCCATAAAATATTACATATTGTATATATAGAGATTTATATTTATTAAACCCCCTGCACATTTGATTTCAAAAATTATTTTGATGAATAAACAATAGAATTTGTTGGATTTGTAATATGAGTGTGAATTCAATCCACTAACAACGAGTTTATATTTATATTATTGTTGTTTTATTATTTCGTTGGTGTAAAATCGAAATATTCCGGTAAATTATTATATTTAAAATTAATTTAATAAAACAACAAATAAATATAGATTTTAAAAGAAAGCCATAGAACCGAAAGCATGTGCAAATGGGATGTCATTTATCATCAATCAATTCCTGATAGAAATAATCCCGCACATAGTATGTAACTTATTAGTTTAATGTTAATTTTGGAAGTTTTTGGATTTATCAGAACATCCCTTAAAATGATTTTTTTTAATTATAAAATAGTAAAAGGTTTTGCTTTTTGAGTTCTCAAAGGATTATTTTAAAAATCTTAAATTGAGGAATATCATCTATTTTGATTACATTTGTATTTTGGATATGGAAAAAAATGAAAAGAAAAAGAACAATTTTATATGAATATCATAAGTTATATAAACCAACTAATGAAAAATTATGCCAAACAATTTGTTATATTAAAAACATAAGTAGAAAACATAATTGTGCGGTTTAAACAAAGTGAAATAAAAATATTTAATATAAGAATATGAATATTTAAAAAAATATATAATGTTAAAACATTGAAAAAATAAATTACTTCTGCATTCTTAAATTTATAAGTTTATGAACTGATGTTTAATATATATTTGAAAAAATAAAAATGAAATGTTATATTCACATATTTTGTACATATTTACTATATATATATATGAATGAAAGATGATTTTTACTATCTAATCGGATTCCATATATGTATAATAAAAAAGTTAAATATTCAAGATTCACTACAGAAAAAAAATTCTTTTATGATGGTATAGTTCCTTAATTAAATAAATGAATGATTAATCGTTTGAACAAAAAAAAATGTTATATTACAATATATATATATATGTTTTTTTTTGTAATTGATTGATTTATTTACTCAAGTAGTCATCAAGTCGTGTATTTATTATCTTATTATATACTATATCTGTATAAGAATAACCGAATTGAATATAGAGTAGTTTACGATGAGATATATAGATATAAATTTATATTTGTTTGTAACTCTATATATATGATGGATATAATACTCGTATCTTGTATTTATACTTTTGGATAAGTGGTCGTCTTTTTTTTTTTTTTTGCTTTATATGCTTCTATGAATTTTTATATACTCCTCATGTATTGTTCTTGTTCACAATCTGTAATATATTTTTCGTGTAGGCATTTTCAATATTTATCTATACAAACGGTGTCCGTCATAAGTGAAACTATACTTTTATGTTTATTGTGATCACTTTTTGATACAAATAAAATTAACATCGATAATATATTCGAATATATCAGAAAATAGAAAATTATTTTATTATTTTTTTATATATTTTCTAAGAATTTTCCGAGAACACTCACTTCAAAAAACAGTATTTAAATATCAGAAACGATTGGTACGGTATTGTTCTATAAGATTATAGACCGTGAAGTTTCTTAAAAAAAAATTACTTTACTCGATATACTTATAAACACCAGTGTATATACGAATGCAATATATTTTTGAAGTTTCATTTATGTATGTATATTGAAAAAAATTTGGATATTGAAAAACATTTAACAATATTAAGTTTGTTGTAACAGAGTATATGTATATTTGATATTATAATATATAAAATATTTGCTCATCATTCTTTCTTTCTTTCTATTTTTTTCTTTTTTATTTAGCATGTTTACATTTTATCAATATTATATTTTTTTCCCATTCAATCTATAACTATATATATGCAATATAATGATTTATTATTTATATACACAATGTTATTTGGTTAATAAAGGGTTTGATGCGACGATGTAACTATATTATACGCGATATATATAGGAGAAAAATATATACATTTTTTTGTTGTTGAACATTTTGCAGTGCGATTAACGCGAGGACATATTTATTTGTTAGAAAATGAAAATGAAAATTCATTTTCTCTGTACTATATATTCTATAGTTATATATATAGTTTGTTTTTGAATGATGATGACAAACACAATCCATATGTACAGTTGACAAACATAAACAAATGAAAATATTTCGATATAAACAAATTTTGTTAAATAAAACATCTAATGTTTTGTTTTTTTTTTTTTTTTTTGGAGGAAAGCGAAAAAAAACCAATAAACAACTCATTGACATAATCAATTTTTCCAATTAATCATTTACGAGGTTCGGTAAAGTGACTTATGGATTTGAATCTAAAAGTTTGATGAACAAAGGAAAATATTTTTGAATCGTGAAATCTTTCCCAATTTCCTATGATAATCCAACAGTAGTGCTTTGTGCGAATTAAGTAAAGTAAATTAATGTGGTTTATCATTTTTCAGTAAACTTTTATGAATGCAATTAAATTGGTGATACATTTAAGCCGCTTTTATCCGTCATAGACTTTATATATAATTGATTTATGTTCTAGGTATTGGACCATAGCAGCATTTTTTTATTATTTGTTTTTATAAATAGGAGATATATGAGATTTTAATCATATTATTACAACTAACATTTTGATTTTTATTTTGGCTTTGTCAGCATTATATAGTACATTAAGTTGAACAAAAGAAATATGCTTATGTTTTCGTAAAATACTAAATAATTTCTTCACTATATATATATATACAGATATTCGGATATTCGTGAAGTAATAAATTTTCAATTATATAATATTGTATACATACTTAATATTTCTATATTTTGATATAATAATTGACAAAAACACAAATATATAACAGCAAAATGTTGATTGAAATAGAAAAGAATAAATAAACATTTGTTTTTATTGAATCTTTTTAACATTATAATTATATTAATTATATAAGCGTATATATGGCGATTTTCAATAACTTATTGGTATAATTTCATTGATATATATTGTACTGACAACAAAAATAATCATAATAATAAATATTGTTGGCGACACCGACAACTAAATACTATACAATATATAGTTTTATTTTTTATGTATTTGACAATTTTTTTTTTGATTTACATTTTAATGTTTTTGGTTGTTATTAGTATAAATAAACGCACGTATTTTGTAATGTAATAATAATATTATTAGTATAATAAGCATTTGCGTTATAAACATAATAATAAAATGTTTTTATATGCATAAATATATTATTATATTTATAATAAAAGCAAGCTACTTTTCGTTCTTCATATATACATAACAAATATACATGTATATTTGTGTTAAGATGAAAAGCCTTCCATCATAACCATGAAATAAATAAAAATTCTATACTTATATTATTATTATGCTTTCTATGAAAAATTAATGTAGCTTGAATGTACACATATTTTACGTATGAGTAAATTTAGATATTTTGATATATATTATAAAGATATACACAACTATGGATAAGAAAAATGAAGAAAGAAAAAACCATCAAATGTGTGTATTGTATACATATAGTTAATATATGCACAACAGAATATTTTATACGACGCTACGTATCATATTATTTGTACATATAAGATTCAAAATATGCATATTTTGAAAGTTTTCTTAAAATTTTAGAAAATATTTTGTATATAACTTCCAAAAGATTAAAAGCAAACAATTTCTGTTATAATAGTGAAAAAAAATATATAAAATAAATAGACATTTACAAGTTCTGTATAAAAAAAGTATTATAAAACATTATATAATTACGATATGGTCTATTCTATTTGCATTTTGCATTTTTCTGTTGCTTTCGGATTAAGTTTTTATATATGTAATTTAATAATTACATATATAACTGGAGGTAGTTGAGAATGTGGTCATGTAAAGTTGATGTGGATAGGATTGAAGAAGACTGTGTTATGTTAGACACTAAAACCAATACTTGTAAAAGGTCACAAAATTAAGAATTACATTCAGAAAAGGAATCAATTATATTATATACTAAAAATTTAGTAAAAAAAAAATTATTAAAAAATGTTGTCATACATTTTTTACTATTACAATAATTTTAACAAATTTATATATGGTTTTTTATTGTCGTTAGAAATTTATATAAAGTGAAATTTGAATATGCATGTAAATAAAAAGAAAAAGACTAATTTTGTTAAAAAATAAACAAGCAATACCAAAATTAAGATTGGTTGTTTTACCAAAAAGCATCAAATTTCAAAACGAAATCCCATATTTCTTTTTTTTTTAATTTTATCACTATTATACTATTTTAACTATGAAATACATAATTTTTAAATGCATTTTTATATTTTTATAATATTTCTGTGAATATTTTTTGTATTTCGAGTTGAAAATTATTTATTATTATCTATACTATGCGATATAGAAATATTTATATTTTGTATAACTTCTCAATGAAGAGTACCCAACGAAATCTATTTAAAAATTTCCCCTTAATCCTTATATGATCCTTTTTCGAAAAATTATTTATTTTATACCATCATGATATACCGCACAAATACTATAATGAAAAATCCATAAATGTTATGAATATAAAGATCAATACAATTTGTGAAATTTTCTCTCAATAATATAAATGCAAACTCATATCAATATTTTTATATTTCTTACATAAATCCATCATATCTTTATTTAGTATATAGAATATGAATATTATAATGTATCTATGTATGAATTGAAGATGCTGTGAGTTTAAAAATGTACCAAAACCAATTATTTATTTGTGATCTCTACTTCTTTTCATATCATATTCATATGCGTATATCATCCAACAACAAACCCAAACAATTTTTATCTCATCTCAAAATCTAAATACATAAAGTAAAGATATACCATTTTTAGAGATCAATTGGTACATTAAACGAGTATATATAATATAATATATACGATGCGGTAACATAACAAATAATAGTACAGTGTGTTATAAAAGTGATCTTGTTCTTGCGTATTTTTGAATTTGTATATATATATATATATATATATACTCTTTCAATGTACAACTGGTACAACTCACTCATTCAGAACAGCAGAATAGAACTTTACCCACACAGAACAATTTTATTTTATTCTGTTGCTATACTTTATGGTAAAACATGTATATAAACATATATACAAAAACACCGAAACAAGAAAAAATATTCTTTTAATATATATGTATGTTTCAATATATGTCCATAGTTCAGAGATACAATTTCTATATATAGGGGTTAACATAAACGTTTTTGAATTTAGTTGAACGTGAACTGTTTGAGAGTTAACATATCTCGTTGATATAGTGAAAATTTTCGGTATAATACAAATATATATATATATATATATATAAATAAATATATATAATATGTTTTAACCGTGAAAATAAAAAAAAAAGAAAATTTGTTTTTCCTATATATGTGTGTCAAAAAAGAAAATCAATTGGAAAAGTTTTTGCCTATTTATGTATATAGTAAATGGAAAATAAAAATATGAATTTGGCAGTTATGCATTTTTCATAAAACAATATTTTCTTCTGTTATTTAGCTAGTATATTATAATTTTTTAATATATAGTGGTAATTTTAATCTTTTTGAAATATATAAGAAAATTAATACGGGCGCGGTGTATTTCCTTTTTTTTTCTTCATATATATATCGTCTATTTTAAAATGAATATGATTTTATGTAACGAAAGGTGTGAACATCCTTAAATTATAATACTAATATTTAAATGTGAAAAATTATGTGAATAAAATAAAAAATTAATATCATTTTTTTTTCTATTTAATATCAATTGTGTAACATGTGGTTCCTTCATGTGAAATAAAAGTGTTTGTTTTTTCATAAAAAATTTTGTTAATATTATTGAAATATATATATATAGTTTTAGTTTTTTAGTTGTGAAAGAAAATTTTTTCACAGAATATAAACGAAAAAAGAAAGAAAATGTTAGTTCATACACAATATATATTCTAGTTGACAAATCGCGCGATAAAAAAAAGTCACCCTTTTTTTAATTTCGGGTTGTTTTTTTTTTGGGTATATATCACCATATTCGCATTTACCATATATATATATATATATATATACTTCATACATACAGCATTTTGTTCGTCTATTTTGAAGGCGCCAAATGAAAAAATAAATATAATAACTACCCTATAATATATTTTTGGGTTATATGAAAATATATTTATTTTTCGGTATAGTAGATATAGAATAAAAATCTAAAGTTATAATAAAAATCACAAGTTATAAGAATAAGAAAAAAATAAAACATATAAGCATCAACAAAATATAATCAAATAAAAAAAAAAAAGTTGGAAAGAAAATTTCCGTACATAAAAAAGAAAATATATATAAATAAAAGTATACTACATTTATGTGTTCGTAAAAGTAAAAGCAAAAATAATAAAGAAAAATGATGTTTTCATTCAAAAAAGTGAATTTTATTATTAGTTCACTACTAATAATAATTATATTAATGTTGAATGGATGCAATTCATCGAAATTACAACCACAACAGCATCAACAACAATCAAATTCACAGCAACAACAACATCAACATAATTTCGATGAAATTAATAAACAAAATAATGATAATGCCATCAAATATGAGGCACCGGATGATTGTCATTATCAAATATTAGATTCAAATTCAATATCATTAATATGTTCGTTACGTACAATAAATAGTGTTTATGATACGACAAATTTTAGTGTTATACAAAATGATAATACTGTATCATTGCGTATATACTGTAATGATTCAATATTTATACAGAGTTCATTAGAACCGAAAAGTTTTATTCATTTAAATCGATTACGTGAACTGTCAATTGATTATTGTAAAATTAAATTTCTTTCCCATTCAGTGTTATTCGGTTTAATGGATTTACGTAATTTAACGTTGCGTACCGAAAATAATCTATGGCCATCATTTAATTTAGACATTGAATCGAATGCATTTGGGCATGCCAAGAATTTAGAACGTTTAGATTTGAGTTACAATAATATATGGCAATTACCGGAAAATCTATTTTGCCCACTGACCAATTTAAATATGTTAAATTTAAGTGTAAACCATTTACAAGACATAAATGAACTAAGTTTTCGTGAATTGTTGAAAATGAAACAAGAGATAAAAAATCAACAAAATCAAACGATTTTATCGCCAACCTATTCAACGATATTTTCATCAATTGGATCTACATCGATTGGTACTGGTGCATCAACACCAGCTTTAGCATCTGTCGGAACGACAGCAACAACAACGACAACAACAAAAGGAACTGCTGGATCAGCAATCCCAACAATATCAAATAGTAATGGATTACCGTCAACATCATCATCATCCGTTTATGCACATTCACCACAATCACACATAACTGCATTAAAAAATGCATGTTTATTAGATATTGAAATATTGGATCTATCATACAATTATTTTCTGCTATTACCATCGTATGGTTTTGGTTTATTGAAACGATTGCGTCAATTACGATTACATCAAAATGAAATTTCAATGATTGACGACAAAGCATTATACAATTTAAAACAATTACAAATATTAGATTTATCATCGAATAAATTGGTGGCATTACCAGCTGAATTATTTACTGATACACGTGAATCAATACAAGAAATTCATTTACAAAATAATTCGATAAGCGTGCTATCGCCAATATTATTCTCAAATTTACAACAATTACAAGTGTTGGATCTCAGTTCAAATCATATAACATCGACATGGTTTATGAACACAACATTTGCCGGTTTAATTCGTTTGGTTCTATTGAATTTATCATTTAATCGTATCACCACCGTACAACCAGAAATATTTTCCGATTTATATACATTGCAAATATTAAATTTACGTTTTAATCAAATCGAAACGATAACATCCGATACATTTGCATCAATGAATAATTTACATACACTACTATTATCGAATAATAAAATAAAATATTTAAATGCATATTCATTAAATGGATTGTATGGTCTATCATTGTTGGCACTCGATACAAATTTAATATTTGGTATTCATGCCGAAGCATTTCGTAATTGTTCTGCATTACAAGAGTTAAATTTAAGTGGTAATAGATTAACAGAAGTACCATTGGCCATCAAAGCAATGCAACGTTTACGTACCATTGATTTAGGTGAAAATCAAATTGAACAATTGGTCGATCCAAATCAATTTTCGGGTATGTTAAAATTATATGGATTACGTTTGATAAGTAATCGGATACGTAACATAACATCGAATATATTTAAACATTTAGAAAGTTTACAAATATTAAATTTGGCTCATAATCAAATTGACCGCATTGAATCGGGTGCATTTGAACAGACGGCCAAAATTCAAGCAATTCGATTGGATGGCAATCGGCTGCACTCAATGGATGGGCTATTCTCAAAAATGAAAGAATTATTATGGTTAAATGTTTCTGATAATCATTTGGATACATTTGATTTATCGCAAATACCACCACAATTACAATGGCTGGATATACATAAAAATAGTATACAAGAAATGACAAATTATTTTGCATTAGAAAATCATATGCAATTACAAACGTTAGACGCCAGTTTTAATAAAATTCAATTGATTACACCGAATATCATACCAAATAGTATTGAATTATTATTTTTAAATGATAATTATATACGTACCATTGAATCGCATACATTTATGAATAAAACAAATTTAACAAGAGTCGATTTATACGCAAATTATATTGAAACGCTCGATCCAAAAGCATTACGTTTGCGTCCGAATAAATTGAAACGACAATTACCAGAATTTTATATTGGTGGTAATCCATTTATATGCGATTGTAATATTGATTGGTTACAAAAAATTAATTCGGTAAGTTTTTTCTTTTATTTATTTTATTGTGAATGTGTGATTATGAAAATGGTTTTTTGTTTTTCAAAACATTTTGTTAACAAAACAAATATGTTATTTAAAAAGTTTTTGTTATTTGTTTTTAAATTAAATTCCAAATAATAGTTTTTTCTTTTATTTTATTGAGGAAAATTTGGTTTAACATAAAATTCAGTGAAAACTTTTGTAATATATATATCAAAAATACTTTTATTTTTAATATTGACAATTTTTTTTTTAACCGCATTATTGATTGAATTTATTGATTAATTTATATATTGGTGCGTTATTTGATGATAAAATATAAAATTGTTTAATTTATTTATGCTTTTTATATATTACCAAATTATGTATACGCAGTCATGAAAAGGTGGTTCTCACACTTTGTGTTTTATTGTCGTTATATGGTTTTGAGCTTCGTATTTTCGTAATTGAATTATAATTTTGTCATATATAAATACCCATTTACCATTTTCAATGGTATATAAAAGTATAGCCCATTTTATATATATGGAAAAGATCTGTTTATTTAGAGCATTTAAACTGGAATTTAATAGTATTACTTTAAAATACGGGTTTTAATTATACTACAGAATTTATAATCACTAGAACTCCTTGTAATTTTTACTATTATTATACGTTTTTGTTTAATTTTTAATTTACATAGAAAATATAAAATTCGATTTTTTATGATTGATCCAATGCCCATAACTCAAAAATTTAACTTTTAATTCAATTATACATAATTTTTTCCGTGGCATAAAAACAACATATTGAAAATTGATGTGTTTATAATTTAAATGTTATTGTTTATTATCTTTTATTATATATTCATGTTTGCGTATACCTTTAATTTACTATTATTAAAATACAAAGAATAAACAATTTTTGTTGAGAAAAAAAATATCTATAATGAACATATAAAATGTCTTCATCAAATCAATCAAAATCTAATTTATAGATATTATAGAAAATTATTTATGTAAAAAAGAAAAAAACCTTGTTACAAAATCTCAATCCACAGACATATATTTAATAATTGAATTTTATTGTTGAATGTGCGTGTGATTTTTTAAAATTGATAAACTTCCATTTAAAATACACAATATAATTAAAGATAAATTAAATTTATCATTCAATTTTTATCGTTTTTCTTTAATAATAAATTTTTATAATATGCAAAGTACAAAACATTCGTCAAATAAGCAGTCATTTATTTATATATGTATAAAACCCGCACTTGTATTATAATTTTATTTTATTTTTTTCCATCTCTATATATTCAATCATTTCAATTATATAATTATTATCAATTATGCTTATGTGTCAAAATTTAATTGACATTCAGATTATTATTCGTATATATGTAAATCGTATGTGTGTGAATATAAACACATATTTTTTTATTATTTAAATTCAATAAATTTTAAGTCTATCGGTATAGAGAAAATGATATAATCGTTAAAAATCTCTTTCTGTGCTGTAATATTAGAAAAAGAATCGTGGTAGTTAAAAAACTGTGTACTCAAAATAAAATTGTATGAATTTTATCAAGTCATTTTTGGATACATTTATTTGTTATTAAATAATTATTTAATAATTGTATGAAAACTAATCAAATCCATTAAATTTCAAAGCCAAACAAAGAAGCATTAGCAATTTCAAGTCTCAAAGAACACCAAAACCAAACATATATAGATATAATTTATTTATAAAACCCATAAATATTATTAGGTTTTAAGAAAACCAAATAGGATAATTGATCGGTTCACACCTGGCCTATAGTTAAAGTCATTTAACATCTTTTACATAAAATAAAATTGTAATAAACAAAATTCGTATGAATTAGATTTTAAATACTTTTGATATACAATTTCTCTAGTATATATAGGCATTCTAATATTGATTTCTTAATGTTTTGTATATATATATAATAAATATTCATAACACAAAACATTACCATAGTACTATTGTGATTCATTTAACCTTATCAAGTTTCTATATAATATAATATTTTTACAAGTATAACATAATTTTTAATATTTAAACGAATATGTCAAAAGAACTATGTTGCTTGAAAATTCTATATGTAAATATATATAATAAGCAGAAATATACAATTAAGAAAAATATATAAGCCTCTTTTAAATTTCCTTTTTATTGTACAATAGTTGGTTTCTATACTTATATGGTATGCAGATGAATATAACATGCCATTGAGAAAACAGCAGGATACGAAATATCTTCGTTTATTTTTTGCTTTCTTTCATTTTATGAAAAACATTGAAAGAAGAGAAATTTTTATGTTTATGATAAAAGGCAATTATTATTATATTAAATATAAATTGATTTTAATTTTCTGAAGGATATTATTATATAATTCTGTTTTTTTTTTTACACATCAATATATATATACTAAAAGTAAATTAGATATATGATTTCTTAAATTGAATGCCTCGACCGCCACTCATATAAATACATACAAATATATATAATATGTGCAATAATGCAATAAAGCAATAATTTTCAATTAACTTCTATTATTATTATTATTATTATTATCTTTTATTTGTCATATTCACATTCACGTTATAATAATATCATAATTTTAGTTCTATAAACGATGTTATTTCAATGACTTCATCATACGTTTTATATATATATATATATATATATATATATATAAACTGAAAATCGAAAAGATAAGCAAAACTATAATAAATATTTACCATTTTAGGATAAAAACTTTATTTACAAAATGACATAAAAATTAAAAAAAAAGTTAAAATTTATTGATAAAATGCCGTATATATATTATTTTCAATTATATACACAAAATACAACCATTTTCAATTATCATATTTCATTCGCATTTCATACGAAATATGATAATATTAAAAAAAAATACCCTTGGAAAGACTCACAAAATATATATATCGAATTAATTGAGCTATATATATATGTGTTATCAACAACGAATACAATATTTAAATTTATATTGAATTCCACAGATAATAAATATATTATAATATAATCAATAATATTATGTAAATAAAATGTCAATTATGTTTATATATTTTTATATATAGAGATATTTAAATATATATTTGAATCAAAAAGAATGGTATGGGATTTACTTTTTCATTAATATTTTAAACCCAAACATTTATCGATTTCGAATCAATAATTAAATCGAATTAAATATAGTATTAAACAAATTAGCAATATTCTATTTTCCTGTTCATAATTATATAGACTTTTTTTTATTGAAATTCATAATTGGGTATATTATTTTGTCAAATTTTGTCAAAATATGTTAAAAATGAAAAGAATTTACAATACAAATTTTAATTAATTGTCAACATTTTATTTAATATATGAGATGAGATTATTTTTTTTTCTTTTTCTATACACTATACATATAATCAAAACAAATTTTTTTTTTTGTTTTAAAAATAAAATTGAATATTATCGTTCAATTTGTATACGTTCGATTTTTTGATGTGAAGCGCGGCTGCCGTTTATTATCTTCTTCTCATCATCATAATATATATTATATAAATAAATAAATATGGTAATTTTAAACGCATATTTATCACAAAATTATAAATATAAATGATTTCTGTGTGTGAATATAATCATAATAATTAATTGGTTTTTTTTTATATTAATGCTGTATAGAGAAAATTGAGAAATTAAAAGAATATATAAAGAAATACTAAATAAAAAAGAATAAATAAATAATGATTTTTATCAAAATTATGGTAATAATAATAATAATAATATGGTAATACTCTTTTATTTCGCTTGGATAAATAATTTTATTTTATTTGTATATTAAATACATGATACAGATAGATGGAATTTGGAGTTATGGAGTTTTTGTTTTTAAGTTATTCAAAACAGTATTTTAAAATAAATAATCTGAACATTATAGAATCACTGCTAGGATTCAATAATAAAATACAATTTTAGACATTTGTGGAACAAAATCTTTATAAACAAATGTCATTATAGAATAGTTGAATTGAATCTCAAATCCTGTATATAGCTGTTAAATTTCATTATTCAAAAAAATTGGTTGAAGTTAAATTGTACACACAGTAATGTTCTTTTCTAAACGTTTTGTACTTAACATAATTTGGTTATAATTGCTAAATTAGATTCTTGGATTCTTATTCAATATTAATGCCTTAGTAAGAAAAGAAACCATTAGAATAGTTTCGGTAACTCTAAAATATTATCTATATATTATAAATTTCCGTATTTTATAAAAATAGAAGTTTGTAAAAAATATAAGAAAACCTTAATTTCAAAGTTTAATTATATAAAGTCAAAATTGAATATACAAACATTTTTATATTTATTTAAATTCCTTTATATATATTCATATATATAAGATTTCATTTTATTTTTTTTTATCTTATCTTATGTAAATGAATTTCTTTTATTCTCGTCTATATCATTTTATTTAAATCTTTTTAATATTATTTTTTTATATACTCGTATATTAAATACATATAACATATTTAATATATAAGAAAGCACTTTATTTTATTATTTTTTGCTGGTACTTCAATATCGTATTATAATTATTCTAAATCTATCTGTATTTGAATGCGATATTGGTGCTAATGTATGCATATATATTTATAACGAATATTTTAAAATAAGACACTGGACATAACTTCTTTTACAAATTTAATTATATTATTTATTAGATGAAATAGCGGATGCATAAAAAAAAACTGTTTAGTCTTTTATATATAGAGAAATCTTATGAAATATATAAATTTTCTTTTAATTGTATGTACTAGAAAATCGTTTTTAATTAAATTAATTTTTTGTTTTTGAGAAAATCTGATATTCTATTTAGATGTGAATTTTTGAATATTAACAAAATATATAAAAAATTTTACATTAAAAGAAAATCTAATTTCTATATATTGTTAAATTTTTAGCAAGAATTTGTGAAATTTAATTTTTCATTTGTCATTTATAATATGGTAATTATCGTATAAGCAACAACCAAAGTTAAAGTCAAATACAGAAGGCGGTTGACGGTGTTGTATGACGTCTTTCGTCTATATGATTTTGACTACATTATTTTTTATCTTTACATGCACAATATATAGTTAATACAATAAATTCAAGGTTAAATATCCTTAAAAACCCTTATTTAAATCCATTAAATAAATATATATATATATAGATAAAGTTCAACGCACTTTGAAAACATAATAATAATAATAATAACAACAATAAACATCCATTTTTTAAATGTACAAAATATTATATTCTTAAAACTTTTTACAGACAACAAACAATCGTCCTTCTTATATACTATACATACATGCATATACATATATTTTGATATATAAATTTATTCTTTTATCAAAAATCAATTCTACTTATAATTTAGATCCTTTTAATTTTACAATTGAGTTAATCGGATTATGGTTTTTAATATAAAGTAAATATAATATAATATAATATAAATATAGTATGACTCGTTTAACATTTTAGAATATTATCTTATATATGTATATATACGACGCGAGTAAGTATATAATATACATAAACATTAAGGGATTATTATAAAATTATGAAAAATAATTTTATGCAGACACTCACTGTTAAGTAAGGACACAATTTTAACATTTTTGTAGACAGATTTTTAAGATAAAATAGAAAACAAACAACAGTAAATGACATCTTTTTAATGATAAAGGCAAATAAAAACGTAATATATAGTATCAAATATCAGATAAATGTTTTTATTAATATAAACCCAATTTGAATTTTAAAGTAAAATTATAATATAATTAAAATTAAATATAAAATTCCATTTTCATATGAATTAGTTTTGTTTTTTTTTGTTTTGAAAATTTTGAATGAATGAGTAACAAAAACTATGTATGATTCAAAAAACTTATAGAATTTGTTTTTTAATTTTTCCAGGTATCAACACGTCAATACCCAAAAATTATGGATTTAGAAACAATTTACTGTAAACTATTGAATAATCGTGATCGTTCATATATAACGTTAATCGACGCCGATCCAGTGAATTTTTTGTGTGCCTATAAAACTCATTGTTTTGCATTATGTCATTGTTGTGAATTTGATGCATGCGATTGTGAAATGACATGTCCACAAAATTGTACATGTTATCATGATGGTTTATGGAAAACAAATGTGGTGGAATGTTCAAATGCAGGCTATTCGGATATGCCCGGTAATATACCGATGGACGCCACCGAATTGTACATTGATGGTAATAATTTACGTTTAAATATTCATGGTTTTATTGGACGTAAAAATTTAAAAGTTATATTTGCGAATAATTCGGCCATTAATGAAATATACAATCAAACGTTTATCGGATTGCGAAAATTAAAAATATTACATTTAGAGGATAATCAATTGTCGAAGTTTCAGGGTTATGAATTTCAATCAATGGAAAATTTACGTGAATTATATTTGCAAAATAATCGATTGTATTTCATAAACAATTTAACATTTATTGATTTGAAAAAATTAGAGGTAATCCGTTTGGACAATAATAAATTGATGCATTTTGAAATATGGCAATTGTCAATGAATCCGTATTTGGTGGAAATTGGGATAGCCAATAATTTATGGTCATGTGAATGTGAATTTTTACATCAATTTCGTAATTATTTACAAATTAACCAGCAGAAAATATTAGATTCAACATCAATATCGTGTATTTATAATAATTTAACAAATATTTTGAAACAAGATAAAAATGGTATTAAATGTACAGCCTATAAAGACTTAGGTTTAATGAGTGGTAATAATAATATTGGAATGAGTGGTGGTAATGGTGGTAGAGGTAGTAGCACATCTGGTAATTTCGGTAGAGGTATCAGTGATTTATCGTATGGTGGTAATGGTGGTGGTGATGGTGATGATCAGCGTTATTATGGAGAACATAATATTTTAAATGGTAATAATGTTGGGTTAACAACATATGTTCGCCCACAAGATATGGATAATCTATTACCGTTGTTGTTAATAGCCACATGCGGTTTCGTTGGTGTTTTTGTCATCATGTTAATGACATTTTGTTATCGACGTGAATTAAAATTATGGGTACATACACATTGTTTACCCATTATATGTTATCGTTCGAGTGGATCATCTTCAGCATCACAATTTATCGATGAATATGATAAAGATCGTTTATTTGATGCTTACATAACATATAGTTTACAAGATGAACATTTTATTAATCAAATTTTAGTGAATACACTCGAAAATGATGTTGGATATCGATTATGCTTACATTATCGTGATTTTCATGTGAATACTTATGTGGCCGATACAATAATTGAGGCTGTAGAAAGTTCCAAGAGGGCCATCATTGTATTGTCTAGAAATTTTCTGTACAATGAATGGTCTCAGTTTGAAGTTAAAAATGCCATCCATGAAGTGATAAAACGTCGTCGAAAATTTATATTTATTTTATATGGTGAATTGCCACAACGTGATATTGATGCTGATATGCGTTTATATTTAAAGACTAATACATGCATAGAATGGGATGATAAAAAGTTTTGGCAAAAATTACGTTTAGCATTGCCACATTTACGGACGGCATCGACAATTGTGCCGGTGCCCAGACCATTAGGCAGTACCGTACGATCATCAACGGCTATGCATTTTCTCAACAATAATAAACGTTTAATTGGACCAACACAAGGTCCACCGATAAATTCAAATTCGGCCGTAAATATTTATGCAACAGCTCAATATCAAACTGGTGGACCAACGGCCGGAAATATACCGGGTACATTAAGACGTTCAAACATTGATGGAATATCAACGGCATCATCATTAGTACGACATTCAAATAATAATCATAATATTATTGTTGATTGTACAAATAATTATGCAACGATAAATGATTGTCTGAATAATTGTTCGGATAAATACGATAAAATAAATATAAATAAATTTACGTTAACAAATGAAAAATGTCGAAGTCCAGCACCACCACCGCCACCACCCCCACCACCACAGTCATCCAACTCATTACATTCATCTAATAATTTTAATAATAATATGAACAATAGTAATTATCAATTATCAAAAACATTAGATCGATATCAACATCACGAATATGCCGAACCAACAAATTGCATAAAAGAAACATTTCCAAATTATAATAATTTAAATAATTTAAATAATAATCGTAGTATTTGTACAACAAACACACCAATAGCAACAACAACAACAGATTCAACATCGTCCCGAAAATGCAATACAATGGGTGGTCACACACATGCAGGACATCACCATGGACCACCACCATCAGCAACATCAAATTTTAATTATAATAATAATAATAATAATAATATTAATAATAGCAGCAACATCAATAATATTAATAATCATCATGTTCTAAATAACACTAATTTAAGTAGTTGTAGTAGTGTTGATAATGACAGTAATTATAGTGTTGATTCGGCGGATGGTTGTGAGGATGGCCTGGATGGAGCTTGTAGTAGTTCAAATAATGGTGGTTCAAATAAGTGTTATAGTTATAGAAATATTAATAATTGTTCGAATACAAGTTCGAATTGTGCAGCAATGATTGCTGATGGTGGATTGGTTTCGAATAGTGGTCATAGTCATGGAATAACCACAAATAATATTAATAATTTAAATAATCTTAACAACAATAATATTGATGATACTCCACTAGATAGTGATGATAATTATGAATGTGATGTTGATTTTAATCAACGAAATTGTAAATTAAATTGTACCACAATTAGTGGTAGTGGTAATATCAATAATAATAATAATAACAGCAATGCCGCTATCAACAATAGTAATATTATTAACAATAATACTATACATAATAGCATAAGTAATAATAATAATAATAGTACTACTGCCACTACGAACAGTGATGTTAATTGTATTGATCGAAGACTGCCACAGGCGATGTGGGCGTAACAATTACTTAAAAATTATAATTATAAATTAAAAAATTACAGGTTAGTTAATAATTAAGTTATTTAAATTATATATGTAATTATAAAACGAATATATAAATAGTAAAAAATAATAACAATAAAATAAAATATTTTCGTAACAATTCTAAATAATAATTTAAGTATATTATTATAAATATAAAAGTATGCATACACATTCTTGATGTAAATGAAAGTAATATAAATGTTGGTAAATTAATAAGAAGGATTTCTCATTAACTATTTTAAAGGGTATATAAGATGGTTAAGATTTATGAATATAGATAAATAGGAAATAATATTGCGTATTGATTTAACTTTATATAGTTTCTGAAACAAAAAAAACATTATATTGAACTTTAAAGGGAATATCAGAAAGTATATATATTTATGATAATGGATGTTCTGTTGGTAGAACTTTTTTTGTGTGTGAAGAAAACCATTCATAAGTCTCTTCACCTTAACATTCATTGAAATGAAAGAGTTTTCAGATATTAAATTTTACAAATCTCTTTGATCACAATATTTTTAATGAATTCTTTTGAAATTTTGTCTATGCATTTATATAAATAATTATGAACCATGTAAAATTAATAATAATATTTATTGACTTCAATTAAAAAAAAAGGCATTTAATTCACTAATAAAAAAAAATAATTCAATTAAGATTACTTTACCGATTAAATATATAAATTAATTATTGTTTTTTGTATACTTAAAATTCGGAGATTTAACTTTACTAAATTTGAAAATCGTTAATGTAAAAATATATTAAAGTATAACATTCGCACACGTATAATAATTAATAACATATATTTATAGAAAATAAGATAAAAATATATTAAATAAAGTTTAAGTTGAGGGGAGTTTTTAATATTGTCAAAAAAAAATATTGATGTTCACTTAAAATTCACACGCTCACACACAAAATATTTAAATAATTTAAAAATTAAAAACATACCCAAATGCAACGAAAAATAAAATGTTCATCTGTATCTTGAATATATACAGAACATATTATGAACATTATAAATGAAAAATATTATTGTATAATTTTGTTTTTCGATCTTTGTTAATTCATCAATTGTTTAATTTAATTAATAATATAATTGTATTAGTATTTTTTGTTTAAAGAAATCATTATAATATTTAATTTTTTTTGTTTTGCAAATACCTTCTGGAAGGCTATGAAACTGAATCTTTATATCCCTATACCCTTAAGCATAATATACAACATAATAATACAATTCATACTTCTTGTTTTTTTTTATTTTGAATTTTATGCAATGACAAATTTATACATTATTTCCATCAATTTAAAAGGTTTATAAATATAATCATATTACATAAAAACATAATCGTAATTATATTAAATTAACAATATGCTGATATCTCAAAGCATTTTATTTCAAAAGAAATAAAATACATGTTATTGTTTTCATATATACCCCCACAGATACTATAAAAAATTCTACTTTTTTTTATTCATTTCTCGACATAATATCCATCAGATATCTTCTTAAATACAAATCAATAAAATAAATGAACGTATAAAGAAAAATAAATAAATTCGTACAATATGTGTGTTTTTTTTTCTATATGGAACAAATTTTTATGCATCATTAAATTGTAAAATTTTTGTAGATATTCAGCCGATAAAATATATTTTGCTGTCTTATGTAATTAGTTTTCTTTTTCTTCTTCTATTTCTTCATATTTTTGAGAATAAACATGAACAACAAGAATCTAAATAATATTTTTTTTTATTTTTCAAGTATACTTCAATAATATATATGCTTCTTAAAAGAAATATATCTATTATATATACATATTTGTTATTACTCTATTTGAGCGCATATATAAATATTATATATGTATATATCATTCATTCATATGTGCATCTGCATATGTATACACTCTTTCGATAAATAAACATTGAAACAAATGCAATTGAATTTTTTTTCTTTTTGAAAAATAAAAGAAAATATATTTAAGCTAACCAATTTCAAATTGTTATAATACTTAAATATATATATAGAATTTATATGTAGAACAATTCAATACTACATTTTGATTATTATTATTATCTTTTATTATGTATGCGTATAGTCAAATTTTTCAAGAATTTTTTAACAAAAAGTATATAAAGAAATACTTATAAAATTGATGATAGGTAAAATATGATATAATAAATGTATGTAGGTACATTCTCATCTATATACTACACACATGATATTTTACATTTACATATAATAATATTGTATTTATTGACAGCAAAATCAATATTTATCATATGGTAATTGAAAATTCCTATTGTGTTGTATTTTATTTATATTATTTTTAGATATATAATTGCTATTGATATTTTTATATCGCATATATTGATTTTGTTAATTATTTGTATTGTTCATTATTCTATATATAAAGAAAAAAACATATGTTGTTGATATATCATTCAATATAACTATCACCACAAGTCTATTAGAGATCTATTCCAAAAAAAAAAAACAAAAATCTGAATAGAAATGAGAGGTTAAAATCCAACAAAATTCTTTAACCATTTATTTTAGTTGTATCAATGAAAATATATGTTTATAACAATATATACATTTTTTAAAGTAATATAAAAGAAATAAATTGAGATTGTTTTGCATTTCAATTACTTTATAAATATATAATATATAGATTGTTTCCGGTGCCAGAAAAATATAAAATTTATTTAACATTTGAAATTAGTAATATAATACATTTTGATCATCTCAATCAATTCAATTGATTACAGAAAAGAATAAAATTCGATTTATTCATTTATAATAACAAAAATATATAATAAAAAGAATGAATGCTATCGTAATTTTTCAAGAGACATGTGCGGGTGGCTTCATTTTACTTGAATACAAAAATCATACTGAATAAATTTTAGTACGTGTTAATTTATAGACATATTCTTTTGCATCCATGCCGACCACAGCAATCAACATATTACCTTAATGTATCCTTTTTAACACTTTAACAAATTATCTTAATATGTACTTTTTAATAGCTGACACAGAACCGTAGTGGTACTTTTTTTTCTATGTTTAGTCTCTCAAATCTAAAAGAGCCACTCAAGCTAAGCTAAATCACTATGATTTTAAAGAAATATTAGCAAGCCATTGAGGGTTAAGATTTCGGTCCATTAAAAGAGATATACAATTCAATAGAAATTACCTTTATACAATTGTGTGTTAAAAATGATAAAATTATGCCATTTCTTCAATATATTTTGTATAATTTAAAAAAAAAACCCTCAAAAAATATTACAATGTACAGACACAAAAGAACCAAAACAAATATATGTTAAATTATGTACTGCCATAAATTACAATTTAAAAACTTGTCAATAAAACATCCTAAAAAATCCTCAACAAAAACTATGTTCAATTCACAACTAATTTACACTTTCATCTACTATATTTAAAAAGGCATTTTTATTTCATAAAAGAATAAATTAGTTACTGGATTTAACAGAAAAATCAATTGCTACTACTTTCTAATACAAAATAAAAACTCAATCTTTATTATTATTCTTTATTGAGAACGGTCATTCATACACGGCGATTTAATAATGAATTAAACATTTTTTACCTGGAATTTTTTTTTTTTTTTAATAAATCTTTTCAAACTTTTCACTTTTTAAAATAGTAAAACATAAATATAAACGATGAACAAATGAAAGGTAAAATTTCTTTTAAAAAAAAAAAAAAAACAGAAAAAATACAAATGAAATTTAAACGCTTTTTTTAACAACAAAATTTATATTTATTTTTATTATTATTATTATGGAGAAATAAAAATTAATTTATCAATATAAGTTTTGTATTTTACAATTAAATATATTTATTTTCAAAAAAATTAAATAAAAAAGAGAAACGAAAAGAGATTTTTAGACTGAATTTATTCTATAATAATATATAAATATAATTTTTTGTATATATTTGTTTTTGAATTATTATTATTATTATTAATATTATTTTATAAGTCGAATAAAATGAAAACAAAAAAATTATATAAATTAAAAAAAATTGTATTTAATAAATTGTGTAAATATTCTTTTTATTTATTTATTTTATTTGTTGTTTTTTATTGAATATAAAAATTGATGGCAAAAAAAATATTATGTAAATTTAAATAAAACAAATTCGTTTCACTTTTGTTTTCATTATTGTTTTAAATTGGATATCGCAAATGATAATTATTTATAAATAAAAAAAAAACTTTATTAATTTATTATATATAATATATGTAAATATTGAAAAATGCTGTTTCAAATTTAAGAAATAATAAAAATTATAATTATTAAAGTTAAATTAGAAAAACAAAAATTGTACATAACATTATTTTGTATATAATTTATTAAATAATAATATTATCATCACTGCAAAAAAAAAAAATCACACACAAACAGAAACACACGCAGAAGAAATTTATGTTGTGAAAAATTTATAATAATATATTAAATTGAAAATTTATATTAAAAAAAATGTATAATTAATTATTTTTCTTTTTGCAAAAATTGTGCATTCAAATATATATATATATGGAAAATAAATAAAATAATAATTTATTGAAAAATTAATAAAACACAAACATTGGTATTTTTATTTATTTTTTTTTAATTTGAGTTTTGTAATAATTGGATTTCTTTTATTTTGCAGTATAGTCATTTTTGCAGTTGTTTAATAATTAAAGAAGATTATGCATTATGCAAGGTTATGGTATAAATTGGCATAAAACCTTGTGAGTAATTCGTACAAATATATCGACTATGGGCTTAAATAATTAAAACACTTTAAATATAAACAATTTTGGGTTTTCGAATTTTCATAAATGTACCATTCAATGTGAATACAACCGGAAAATAGGTAATAAAACAAAAAAAAAAGATATCAAAATGCATTATGGGCTTGCGGTTTTTTTGTTTAGGTAAGTATATAGACAGTATAGATAAAACAATTTATTTAAATCGGGGCATGAATTATGTCTTATGTAATTCATTTCCTGATTATCTATTGATATATAAGTAATTGTCAATGTTAGAATATGGTTAATTTTGTGAAAATACTCTAAACATTATACAAAAGCAAGCTAAATCTGATTGATAGATTTATTGTTAATTATTAGAATGAATTTTTCATAAATACCATCATATGAAATCTCTAAATTTCTACAAAAGGTCTGTCTATTAAAAAATTTTCAGCCAGAAATAATATTGTAATGGAACACTACAAATAGATAAAATTATCAAATAATAAATAAACATAATGATAACAAATCGTTCTAATTCTGTAAATCATGTTTACACTGATTAATTATTGTTAATTTTTAGGTAATAAAATCTTTTTCTCTAACATGTTATATAAATAAAGTCATTTTATTTTTTTTATAAATACTCATACACATTCTTTAAAAATTATTCAACACCCAAAACAAAATGTGTCATCATCAATATATTTCAATTATATATGAATTTATAAAGTAATAAAAAAACGCATAAGGTTAAAAACACAGATATAATAATAACTTCAAAAGCGTAAAGAAAAAAATAAAATAAAATACAAATCTATCTATTTGTCACTTAACCAAAAATAAGAAATAAAACCAAAATTGGAATACTAACAAATCTTCTTCTTCATCTTTATTTTTTTTTAATTAAGACATATAATAACAAATTCATATATTTATATATTTGGATTTTGTATTATCTATATTTATTTACAGTAAATGCATTTGTTGAATGCATTTTATTGCACCCACAAATATATACACAACCACACACACACACACACACACACCAAATAAACTAATAAGTTTTTATTTTGTGTATAGAAATAAATATATTGTTGTTTTATGGCTATGATATTCTGATGGTATATGAAATGTTAAGAAAAAGTAGAAAAATAACTTACATATTAGTTTGGAGAATGAAACAAAAAAATTGAAAAGACAGGCGTCTAATTGTCGTAAAAACATTTCTATTTCTATATATATATACGATTTTTTTCCTTAATATAAAAAGAAAATATTGTGTCAATACTTCTTCAATATACATATTCGACATATCATATATATATATGGTATATGAAGAAAGATATGTTATATATTATATAAGGATTTACTTTTAATAAATTCTTCTTGTATTTGTATGTTTGTATACATATATTGGAAATATATTATAAATACTATAGTTTAACATCGTGGCATATCACAAAATATATTTTCGAATGCACTTTTTTTTTATATTTACTTGAAATGCATTCATGCACAGATGCGATATTGTATACAAAAAAAAAATGTATCAAAAAAATGGAATAGTTTGTATCGAAATGATATTACATTGGCATATCTGCTGCAGGTGTGGTTATATAAACATATAAACTTTAACAAATCTATGTATATCTTAATATTAATTTGAAAAATAAAGAGAAAAAATTAAAACGGCAACAAAATAAACGGCATACACGTTCAATTCTGTTTAGCTACATATACAAATCGAGAATAGACCACCAGAAATAATATATATATCATATGTCATATGCACTTCAGATTATAAATCTTATTAAATTTTATTTGTTATAAATTCATCTATATAAAATATATAAATATATATATTGATATTGAATGAGTGACATTCAATGATTCAATTTATCAATTTTAATACCTTTTTTCTCGATTATGAATATAATAATAAAAATATATTAAGGGATATAATACTTTTTTTTTCTTTGTGAGTGCGTATGTGTTGAGAAAATATAAAAAAATTTCGTTGATATTTCTTCGTATATAATACAGGCCGGTTCAGCTTTAAGGTACAAGATTTTGAAAACTAGAGGTTCTATAGATGTTATGGATTAAATGTAGAAATCATTTATTTTGATAGCTTTTGGTCACTCAAGGCAATTTGTCACGAATCAACGATCCCAAATTGAAAAAATCAGATATCAAATGGATATATTTCATAAATTCATATGCTCATGTTTTATAAATTATCTTATCAATGTTTCAATTTAGTTATGCAGAGATTCATCATTAATTTTATTATGGTTTTATTATTATTTATTATTATTATCTTATTTTATATTAAACCTACATCCTTTATTATATCTTATAATATCCTTGTTTTTGTTTTTATATTATAGTAGAGTTAGTTTCGACGAAAAGTTAAAACACCTTCACGACTATACAGAAATCATAGATATAATGCAAATTATATGAAAAATGAATTTAATTCTACATTCGTTATTTTATATAAATTACACAAGATCTATGATACCTTCATTCCTAATGGTGTTTCAATTACGCGTCAAAATGATAACTCCTCTATTAAATTTTTCAAGTATACGATTTCTTATAAAAAAAAATCGCTATATTTCTGTATATTTATGTATTTTTTGAGTTGTGTTAGTAGTGTTATAAATTGCGCGATCATTTCAGTTACCTGCTGTGAATAATTTTTTCTTTTTTTTTTTGAATAAACCCATTCTAATAATAATAAAACGAATAAAAAAAAAAAATTGATACCTTTTTATAAAATATCAAAAACGAAACGAAAATAATAATAATAATAAACTTTGCAATAACATTTTCATTTTCCCACATATCCAATATATATAAATATAACATTTGAATAACATATTTTTATTAAACTCTATGTTATAATAATAAGATATAAAGAAGTAGAAAAAAAAATCTTTAATTTGATGAGTTTATTTTATTATTATTTGTTCATTTTATTTTACCAAACCTTATATATGTATATTCCTTTCCATATATATATAACATAAATAAATATACAATTAAATACTACCATATATAAACATTTTTTTATATATAAACGATGATTGACGTTTTTACTACAACTAATTATTAGCAATTTATAAAGAAAAAAATAAAGAATATGATTATAAAATGATAATTATTATTAGTATTTACTATTTAAAATTGGTATATACTAATTTTTTTTTTTTGGAGAATTTTGTATAAAGGAATTTATTTCTATATAATAAAGAATATTATTATAAAAATGAATTTGTAAAAAAAAAAAATCCCTTTATTGAAAGCATTTTTTTAATATTTTGTTTATGTATTGAGAAAAATAGACATTTTTTTCATGTATCAATTTCTTGTTGAGTCATTTTTAAATATTACTTTACGTTTTACATTGTATAAAATAAAAATAAAATAAAATATTCACTTTAATTCTGATATGATGTAATAAAAATTGAAATTTTTTCTTATATAATTTATTTATATAATAGAGAATATTAAAAATTATAGTTAAACATAAAAGTTCCATTTGAAATAGATATACTTTAAAATCCATTGTTTATTTAAATTTTAATTTCTAAAGATGATTCATTTAAATCTGAAATTAATTGTTGTACAGGGGGAACAGGTTATTATATAGTATATATATATAGGTAATTAAAATACTTGATATAATAATTCTTAACTATTGAAATGTTTGCCAATTATTTCTGTGTTCATATAATATATTAAAGAATTTGAATGGCAAATCTATTTTAATATAGTCCTTCCTTTTTATTTTTTTGAATTTTAATATACCATTCATAATGTGTCATTGTAAAAAATAAAAAAGAATTTATACTATATGTAATCGTTAAATATAATAGAAGTCAATAGTCAAATATTTTCGATATACGTTATTTAAGCTTGATTAATTTTTATATGTATAAAAATATGTATGATATATTTATTATAAATTATTTTTCTATAACAGCAGTGAATTAATGTTGAGGGATTATAATAAAAGATGTAACTTATATTTCATATTGGGATATTTCTGTAACTTGAAAGTTTTTTGTAATTATTATAAAGAGCCTCTGTTTTCTTCTCAGAATTGCGTACATCGGAAAATTGGGATTGATTGGTGGATAACATCAAAAGATTCAATCAATGAGTGATAGACAAAATTAATACACCTAATTGCATACGCACATAATAAAGCCATGAATCTTTCCTATGAACTTTAAAAAAAAAAAACCCCTTAAAATCAATTCACAATCTTTATACAATATTAGTATAAATAAATTATATATTTATAAAGTTAATCTTTTCTATTCACATAAATATGTTTTGTATATTATTAAATGACATTCACATACGTATTCTATTCATATATATTTATGTTTATTGTAAAGGACTTATATAATATATATGGATTATATAAGGATGATGATGATTATAATGATGAAAATACAAATCAGTACAGAATATATACATATATATATTTTATAAGTAAAAGAATAATTACAATTCTGTTTTTTTTTTTTTTTTGGAATTATGCCATCTACAAATGTCACTACATTTAGAGCTACTATATTGATATATAGCATATTAGGAATAGTATAGCAATACAAAAAAAAGAAAAGAAATGAATTATATTTCCATAAATGTTCTAATATTTAACTGTGATGGAATTATGCCAAATATTTTTTATTTTATTCATATATAAATTTTTCTATAAACATACCTGACTGTATAGTATATATATTAAAATATTATTATATAATATTCCGGTATGTATATAATATATTATTTGGTATTTAGTGAAAATACAAAGGTAGAATTGAATAGAAATTTTCTTCTATTTGAAAAAAAAAAAAATATACACAAGCACGCACATATTATATATAATTTTATACAACATTTTTTTCTGATATTAGAAATTTTTATACAAACACATTCTTAAAACATATTATAGACTTTTATATATAGTATAGCAAGCATTTAAAGCACATACGTTTCATAAATTCACATAAAAAAAAATATGAATAAAATTATACGAAATTTGCCAGTGTTCTTTGCCAGAAATGCCTTACACTTTAAAAAACGAACTAATGCACTGTTTTTTAGGAAAACTAAACATTTTTTTTTAAGAAATATGAAATAATAAACTTAGAAATGTTGTTAACAAACGACGCACATTTTTGAAATACGTGCACTTAAATTTATTAATATCAATCAGTTGATAATGGCGAAAGAAAAAAATAATAAATAAAATACTGTAAATTTTACTGTAATTGATTTTATATAAAATAAAAATATGTATATATGATTTTTTTTTGTCTGATATATTCTATATAGAACAATACAATGTATGCGGATGTATTCGATAATGTGTTTTGTGTTATATAAATAAAAGAAACAATTGAAGTATATAATTTATATATGTTATACACTAAAAACTCAAAAATATACATTCAAATATAAAAAAGCAAACAATTTTTTTTTTATTTTTTACAACTATATTTTATATATATATATTCATAAAAAATGACAATAAATTAAAAAAAAAATGTTGAATAAAAATTGGTCCATACAAAATGTTATTATATCTAATTATATGTGTACAAAACTCAAGCGTATATATCTTAAGGTGAACGTATGGTCGAGTTGGTAGCGAAGCCGCCGATTTTCAAACAAAAATCTCACATGTAAATTTACATGTGAGATTTGCTTTTAATTAAGGGGAACATGGTTGTTTGAATTTGTGGACAGTCGACGATGAGACACATACCATATTCCAGCAATGATGTTCCCCGTAGGTTTATATATATACGGACCGCGCTGGCGTTTCTGCCAGTTGTGGTTTGTGTATATATATTCCCGGGTATCCCAGTGGGGATACCCGCTCTACATCCAAAAATAACTGTAAATTTCTATCGTTGAAACTTACATAAGATAAAAAGAGGAACAAAAAATATATGAAGAAAAAAATCATATAAAAATAATTGATTTTTCTAATATAAATTTTTTTTTCATCATTTTATCTTATGTAAGTTTCAACGATAGAATAATTGTCTGGAGGAACTTGGCCAAAATCCTGATTTTGCATTTTAAAGAAATTTCGTTTTTTTTTATTAATCAAGAAGAATTATTAATTAAGAATAATCAATACAATGAAATGTTTTTAAATTATAATTTGGAATTTAAGATAAGAAAACCGAACATTTAAAAAAACCTAATTTGTCCTATAGAAGTTATATTCATTCATATTCAAAAGTATACTATAAAAGTATATATATATTTTGGCTAAAACGATAAATCTAAATATATTGATTGCATAATATATTTCTATCGATTTTGATATAAATAAAAGATAATGACATTTATATATACATCATATATTCGAACAGTAACCTTAACCAGTTGAATATGTATTTAGAAATTATTTTTAAAATATGTTCTAAATAGTACAATTTTACAATCAGCCCACACATAATCTATTTTGTATCTTTAACGTATACATATCATCATATCATATACAAATATATTATAAAATCACGTCACACATAAAACCGATTAAAAATTTTATCAATGAAATTATTTATAAAAAAAAAAATTATAAAATAAAAAGGACATAATGAATATAATTATCTAAATAAAAAAAAAAAACTCTAAAATAAGTTTTCATTCATAAAAACCAAAAAAAAAAATCTATTTAAAATTATGACGAAAATTGAATTTTTTCATTACATAATAATTTTACAATTGCGTCAAGCATTTTTTTGGTTTATTTAAAAAAAAAAAAAGAATAAGTTCTGAAATATTAATGAGTTGACACAATAGAGATGGTTTTTATTTAATACATCAATATAAATCTAACAATAAAAACATATATGTACATTATTTGTTGTGTATATACGCATTACGTGACAAAAAATAAATAAAATTAAATTAAAAAAATATAATGAATGAAATATTTTTTTAATGGGGAGGTTAATATATATTTACATCTATAACAAAAAAGGGTTTTTATTAAATAAATTTTTTTAATTGCTATATACGATAATAACGCACTCGCATATGAACGAAGAAACAGAAACCGAAACATATTTTTTATTTTGTTTTTATATAAAATTATTGACCTTTTTTTTTTTTGTTGTATATAAATTTATAATTAAGGTATTGTCTTTACGTACATGTAAATTCAATATATTTGTACAGGTACTAGGGGGTATTATAAATAAATGTATATTTTTATACCTGTATTACGTCAGTTTTTATTTTATGAATATTATAGGCGTTAAAAAGACTGTGTATATAAATTAATTTTAAAAATAATGTATTCTATAACAAATGTGAAAAAAATAAAATAAATAAAATATTAATTATCGTAATTAAAAAAAACAAAAACTGTAATGTTAAAGTATTCAGAAATAAAAAAATTTTTTTTTTTATGTTATAGTCAAATATAGAAATGCTTTTGTTATACAAATTTATTAAAATTTTATAATATATTGATTTTTTTTTATTATTTTCATGCGTACGTATATAGAAAAATGATTTAAAAAAAAAAAAAAAAAAAGATATAGAATAAATAATATCATAAAAAACTTTTTATAGGTTGATGATTATATGATGAAATGTAAAACCCACCAATTTCTATATATACTGAAGTATTTACAATTCATTGTTAACATATTAAAACGTGCCAGGGTCAAAAGAAATTAGAAGGGATCAATTTCTTCAAACGTCCAGTTCAAAACTTCAAGTAAATATTAGTTAGAAAAATACGGTGATATATCGAAAAATTTCATGGAATTGTATGGAAGTAATCAGATCAGAAAAACACTTCTAGATATATAATGTTTACAAATTTTCTCATGTTTTCAGCTCTATTTGAAGTATTTAACTTTATAATTCACTTGAGATACTTGAGGGAGGATAGAGTTGCATAGTTTGATATCTGGAAACGTTTTAAACATTCCAAAAATAAACGAATAAGTAACTTTATGTATTGCGTTCTATACATTCTATTCTAAATAATTTTCATTGTGATTTTAATTTTAATTTTTTATCAACTTTAGTAATTGCTAAATTATTTATATATTTTTATAATTTCTATATAATTTGTTTTGTTTTTTTTTATATTATTATTATTATTTCATTATTTGAAAGGAAAAAAAAATAATTTTTTTATGCTGATAAAATATAATGCAAATTCCATTGTATTTCGGTACTCGTACTAATAAAGCATCAACACATTTATTTAGCTATATAGATACGACGATATGGAAAATAAATTATATGAAAAAGCCTATTTCTTCGTATATACTATACAAAACAATGCCAACCATTTCTTGGGGTATATATATAGAATAGAAAAAATGTATAAAAGGGTGTGGTACAACACTCTTCAACAGACCAAAATGTTTATATATAAATATATAATAAAATAATATACATAAAAAATCCAGACATCATTTTGCATTTATGTATATTATAAATATAAGAATATATATATCAAGTTCTCTATTTAAATACGCTACAGAGATTTTAAACAGTCAATTTTTCTTGGGTTCAGGGTGAATTTGAATTAATTTTTATATGATTTCGGGATTAGAAAATATTTTGTTACGTCTATATCTCTATTATCCCCAATAATTATCTCCATTATCCCCAATAATTTATTGTTTATAATATAACACGAAGTAAAAAGTAGAATCAATTATTTGGATACCTTTTTGATGAATCATTTTCACCATTTAAATTATTATTCTACTTTAAAATTACTGTTCTAGCCACACTGCTCAGGACAACCGTATTGAAAATCTATTAAAGTATAATTAAAATGTTCACAAAGGAAATACAGTATCGTAAATTTTATTGTTAATTTCCTTAAAATCGATTCATATATCATATAAATATATATAATTAATACGTTATGTGATAATTAGTTATGTTATTAATTACTAACTCATTATGTATTACTTGGTAAACTTTAAAACGAATAGGTTATCAAGAAATTCGAATCTCTGACACAAAGACTCATATATAATAAATACATTTTTCCGGTTATATTCATAAATTTTTTTTCTTAAACATATAAAAGCAAATTTTCTTCTTTTTTTTCTCCTTAAGTGAAAATAAAACATTTCATTATATGTTTTATTTTTTTATTTCATATAGTGTGTATGATTACAAGAAATGTGTGTGTAATGCTATAGATATAACAAAAAAAATACGTATACTTTAAAAAAAAAAGCAGAATCATATCAGATTCATTCATATTTTTTTATTTAATATTATTTACTCATATATTTTTGAATATATAAAACTTAAAGAAATTTATATATAGTATAGCTATGGAAAGCACTTTTTTTTAGTATACAGTGACGGAAAATAAGAAAATGGAAAACGTGTTATATAACCGAGTATATAACAGATATATTTTGTGAAAAATCTGAATATTTTGAATATCAACAAATGGTTGAATAAAAGAAATTATATTCATATACTATATTTATAAAATGTTCCTCTACACAATTTCCACTTTTGTGTAAAAGGATCTTCTTTTTTTTTTATAAATGAATAGATGGAATACATATTATGGATATATGCTTCGTCGTCACTGGATGGAACAACAATTTTTATAGATATTAAATTATTATATTTATAAATATAAAGGTCCAGCATATTATATATGTATATGTATTTCACCCTAAATTAAATTTTATGGATCTCTTAAATATTTTAGCATTGCAGTTAAAGTTCCTTATCAGAAACACATAAAGGGACAGGGATATAAAAAGTTTTTAACATGGAAAAATGATTTTATATATCTATATATACATGTACATATAAGAGGTTTTTCTCTATTCATGAATGGTATACATAGAAAAAAAAACCATTTTTGTATATAAAATCCGATATGTATATATATATTTATAAATATGCGAAAAATATGAATTGTGGATAAATATTTTATATATATAAAGCAATATATATAGCACATAAAATTCTGTCTGCTGTTTTTGTTGTGTGTATTATATATATAGTATAATATATAGAAATGATGATGTTGTATAAATTTTCCAATGGTTTTTCCAACCAATATATTTGTATTTCTATGTATTTTGGTTTTTCTTATCATTTTGGTTTTTTTTTTCATTCTATATTATGGTTATGTGGCTATATGTTTTATCCAGCTGGTGCGATAGTGGTACTGTTGCTATTTTTTTATTACATTTTGTTTGTTTGTTATACAGAGTGCCACATGCTGTATAAAAAGGTTTTTATATAAATTATTATATATTTATATTTATATCTGATGAGAATTTTTTTTTATAAATTACTAAATAACCTCCTTCGTATTATGATACCGGGATTTATTCTTATTAAATTATAAGCTTTTATAAAACCTCTAATTATTCTATTTAAAATCACTTTAAAAGTTACTTATATCTCTCAATTTGAAAAGTTCAACCTCATAGGATACTATATGTATATAAATTAAGTTGTAATTTTTAAAAATAAATTATAACAAAATTCTTCTCATAATAAATCTTTACTAAATTTGAATAAATTATAAGAAAACATTTTTTTTTTGATTTTTATAAAATACAGAGCCTCCAGACAGATATATAAATATATATGTGATAAGAAAATCATATGTACAAAAATAACCCTTTGTATATGGACAGTCGGATATACAAAAAATACTTAAATGGATTTAAATATCAGAAAAAACACATATCTGACTATATAATTTTATATAAATAGTGTGTTCAATGGATATACAAATTTTCACAGTAAATTTAGGTATATCAGAAATTTATTATATGATATTTTATTGTTATTGTTGTTGTTAGCGTTGTCGTCGTTGTCATTCCTGCAGCTATATATGTAATAGTCTAAAACGAAAAAGGATTGTAAAAAGGATATAAATATCTATCTATCTATGAATGTTTATATATAATGTATAAAAAGCTTAAGAGTTATACATCTCCTTGATGTGTTGGGTCACAATATCTGTACTATATATCCTTTTATTTTATGTTTTTATATATATTTAGCTATAGATTTGTTTATATATTTTATACTATTTATAAAGAATTTACTTGTTTTGAGTTTAAGTTTTTGGATAGTTTCATACATATATTTATTTATAATATATACAATATAATGATAATGGTATGAGAGGCGAATGCAAAGTTTTTCTTAATATATATATATAAATTATTTCAAATACTAGACAAACAAATATAAATAAATATATTTTGTATACAAAAAGATGTTGTATTATTCTATTTAGTAAATCTATACATATATAGAGTCCGTAAATAAATATGTATTTTATTCTAACATATATAGATATATAGTTCTAATAAGAAAGAAAAAAGCATTTTGTTCAAATAAACTGAATGAATATAAGATAAGTGAATGAATGAATTGGATATGTTGTTTTATGTAAGAAATTAGAGATGAACAAAAAGCTATTTTGTTTTTCCAAAAGTAAAAGTTTATTTGTTTTTTTTTTTTGTTTTTGCCTATCTATATATGCATGTATATTTTTGAACAAATAGACAAGTAAAACTTTATATATAATATATATGTTTGGAATTTTCTCTTATTTTCTGTATTTATTTTGCGGACGGTATGTTAGTATAATGCAGAGTGTCGCTGATAAAGTTAAACTAAAAGCACACAGACTCCAAATACCATTAATAGATTATAGAAAAAATAACATTAAATGTATAAGATCAATTGAAATAAAAAAAAAAAAATAAAAGAAAATTCATAACTTTATAAAATATAATAAAGGATAGTCTGTTAAAGTAAATTTTTTTTTTCAAACATGACATATATACATACAAATATACACCATATACATACATTATTTATTGTAATTCAAGAAGATGTTCAAATATACTTATATGTATAATATACCTTTTGTATTTTGTTGAAAATAAAATCAGGAAAATTTTGCTGACCGTGTATATATACGTACGTATACGTCTAATAAATTAATCTATTAAATAAATATAACAAACGCATCAAACAGATAAAATTAATGTTTACATACATTAAACATACATAATGATTATACATTTGTATGTACCTAAGCATTAATTATTTGTTAAATATTTAAATAATTTACAAATACATGTATTTCTTTCATATAGCAATTACAAAAATAAACACAAGGAATTGCGAAACTTATTAAAAGATTTGTGCAATCAAAGGTATCAAAGGATTATTATAATTTAATATATACCTTTATGAAAAAAAAAGTCAGAATATTTAATTTGATAAAAGATATAAATACAATTTATTTTTTTTTGTACTTGTGTTCTTGAAAGAAATAAATATTCTATTAAATGCTGAAAAATAGCACATTTTTATATATTAATATCAAAACATATACGATATTTTCCTAAATATTTTATGCATTTATAAAATATTGAATATATTGTTGAATATGTAAATGAAAAATAAAAATAAACAAAAAATAACTTTACAAAAAAAAAAGAATGAAAATGATTGTGAAAATTAAATTTCTAGTATAATATAAAAAAGAAAAATTTCTCGCGGGGATATTTTCTACATAAAAAATGATCTCATACATACAACATTTTGTTATACAGACAAAATGAATGCAAAATATCGATATATATTTATATAAATACACAATAATATTTTATATACAAAGAAAATTCGATAAACACTGAAACTCAAACATCGAACACATTAACGGCATAACAAAATATACAGATTGGTTCAAAAAAGTAGACACAAAACATAAATATAATAATGGGAAAGGTAGTCAAAAAATGTAAATTAAAAATATTCGAGCAATTTAAAGGATATGATTTGTTTATAGCGGATGATTTTTTAATTCTTTTCAAGGATTTTATTCTAACATTTTTTTCAATAAATGTTGAATATTATTTGGAATTACATAAAAAGATGTTAGATCCCATTCAGAAATCATGTTGGCCGTACTGTGTTCATTGAATAAATATTAAATTCAAATGCATACCATGTCGCAATGTTTGCGTACATAATAAAATTCTTTTAAAATAAAAGATTTCGAATAGGGATAGTTATTTAATGCACCTGAAACTGTACATTTAGAAAGTTTTTTGTATATTCATAAATAGAATTTCATGTTTTGTTATAGAAAATAAAAAATAAATAAGAGTACGAAACCACACAAGAATGGAAATTTGAATTATATTTTATATTTATTGTTAACGTTTAACATTTACAAATTGCACGTCCCATTTGTCACATTTAATATTTTATTTGTATAAAAATGTGTTGATGGAATATAAAAATATATACAAATAAAATTTGTTTGCTAAAAATATTTATAGAGTAATTGCTAATTCATAATCTATATGTTATTTTCTGGACTTCTATAATGATATGGGTAAAGAAACGAAAGGTTCTGCTTGAAATTTATTAAATATGAAGATCTATTATTATATAAATTTGGAAAATTAAAGAGTTTTTTTACATTCAAAACATCGTTGAACTTGATATAACTTTACTATCATTTTTCATTTACGTACGATCTATTAGAATCAAAAAATAAAATATATACAATTTGTGTAAAACTCCGTAAAATAAAAATAGATATACAACACTTCATCTATATAAATATTTGCATAATTATTAAAATTTCTTATTCATTTGATTGCAGAGTAAAATATAGAATTACAAACGAACAAAGTATCAGCATATAATATGTAATGTATATATAAAGATATTATAATATATTCACCGCATTTTATACATTATACTATTTTGATTGTGCATCGAATACATATAGTATATATTTTAATAATTTTAATAATAAAATAATTAAATTAATTCGATATATCCCGCGTGGTGCATTTTAATCAGATTTTTACCATATAAAAATATCCATATTTTATAAAATATACCTTTTGAAAAGGGACTGCGTGTACAAATAAAATATTTGAATAGCATAAATATATATCTTTAATTTTTCATTAAAGCTAATAATATGTAAATGATTTTAAAATCAAATAAGAACAAAACCTAAAAAACAAAAGGATTCTTCTTTAACAAAAACATCCAAATTCGCAGTTAAAAACAAACATAATGTACTTTTTGTTCATTTTTCATAAAACATTGACTCGTGTATATATAGAGTTTATGGTATTTTGTTTTAATTTTCCTTAGGGTTGAATGAGCCTTAAGTGTATTTTTTTATTCCTCCTGATCATTTTTATTTTAAGTATTCGTGTATCACGAAGGAAACTAGCCTTTATACCAATGTATTATTCTGTATAAAAAAGAATTATAAAATGAATTAGACATAACACGGAGGATAGGATACTCTATAAATACTATATCCGGATGTTTATTTATCTCTGTATATTAAAAATGTTTTATTTTTCTTTTGTTTATTTGAATAACAACATAAATTATGTATATGGTATTAGAATATTACATTAAAAAATATTCTAATATATTATTCATATAGATATAGAGCAAAAAGAGTTTTGTTAAATGGATTTTATTGTATTTATTTTCTTATTTTGTTAATTTGTTATTAATGCGTTTGTTTTATAGAAACCCTTTTTTTATTTTTTTTTTCTTGTTTTGTTTTGTAATATTTGTACAATATAATAAAAGGAAATGTATCTACTGTTTGATTACAAAAAAGGATAAATGTTATTTTAACAAAATATTTGTATTAGTAATGTAAAAAATTTGTCATATACGAATATTCATATAGCGTTTTGCTTCTGATTTGGAAAATTTCATGCTTTATTATATAAAAATAAAATTAAATTAGTACAATTATGATATTATCAAATAATAAGGTATCGTCTTGTTATGACATTCAACAAAATATACAAATATATAAAAAAAAAACAAACTATTATTATAACTATTATAACTGCGTGTGGCTGTATTGAAAGTGCTTAATTTACCTGATTAGTTCAACATTAATAATGGATAATGGATTTGTAGACCGATATTTTGAAAGCGATTTACTTTTGCAAAAGAATTTTTACCTGAATTATTTCTTGGGTTTGTTAAAATAAGACATTCAATGAAATAGAATGATAAATTGAATAGAATTTATTAAACCCGCAATATTTATATGATATCTGGAAAATGTACATTTATCATATATAATATCATTATTGATTAACTTGATTTTGTTTAATAACTATACCAAACAATATCCTTCTATTCAACTTGGTAAGAAAAAAATAAAAAATTTCTATAAATTATTATCATTATACGATGAACATGCAAAACGTAGAAATCAGACAATGCCAATACCTTTTTTTTTTGTTTTCTTTTGTCACATCATCATAAAATATCTTAAAAAAACATATAACTTGTTTCAATTGAAATCCTATATAATATTGATAATGTAAATAAGTATAAATGCGTGAGTGCAATTAATGGATTTAAAAAGACAAATGATTATTGAAAAGGACAGAATCTTTCTTTTTCAGTTCACAAAGAAATGTAGAAAAGTAATTTATTTATCGCATTTAATAAAAATCCATTTATATATGAAACTAAAAACCCTTTTAGGTAAATGCAAAAAATGACCATTGAATGACAATGGAACTAGATAGAGTTTTTTGTGACGGATGATTTTTATTCTTTAATAAAAATTAAATAAATCATTTGTAAATAATAGCTATTTTAAATTGATTATAGTTTTTTGCCGTTCTTTTTAGATGCGTCCTAGAAATTCACGGTTTAATAAAATTTATTTTACATATATTTATAATTTATAGTTATAAAATCGTGTTCTTATATTTTATAAATATGGAATTAATGGTGTTTTTGAATCATTTGGACCTCAATACAATAGTAAAATAAAACGTAAAACAGAATAACAATAACATTCAATTGGTTTTTTTACGCACCCTATCAATTATATGTGTGAGAATTCTTTATTATAAAAAAGAATTTTCTTATAGGGTACAAACCAAGTGTAATATACTATAATAATGTTTTATTTATATGTCCATTTTTGTGTCCTTTATAAGCGATACAACCTTTTCTCTATGACAATAATACACCGATTTTAGTAAACCATTTATTTTTATAAAATAAGAAACATGATTAAATAAAATATATGATGGGTTTTGTTAAAAAATAAAATAAAATAAATATGTTTATAACCAATTTATTTCTGAAGAATTGTCAACGGTTTTGCAATTGAGACAAATTGATGATCTATAGTTATCAATTTTTTAATACCTGAATAATAGGTACCATATATTAGGAAAATCATTTAAATTTGACGAAAGTAGTAGTTTTATTTTCGAAGTAGTTACAATTCGAAGAGTTTTAGAGGAGAGTTTTAAAATTAGGTACGCACAATCATCGGTTAAAAAAATTAAATCATGTTAACAACTAATAAAACAATTAAATTAAATCATAAAAAACAACTAATTAATTAATTTCATAAAAATTAATTTTCATTAATAATTCAAATATTCCATTATAATAAATGCATGTGGTTGAAATAGTTTTAATTATAATAAAACCCAATCTCTAAAAATAATGAGCTCTCTTGTCTTATACCAATTTTGGTGTAATAATATTGAAATGAATTTAAAAAGGTTGTATATCAAATCATAATAAATATTTTTTATTTATACACTTCAAAAGGATATTAATATACATTTTGGTAAAACTCATCTGTTATTTCTTTATAGTGTACATTAATAGTAAAGTGCGACAACAAAACAAAATAAAAGAACCCATCAAAATTTCGAAAAAGAAAAAGAAATATGAATTTACAATTCTGAATATTATAGATATGTTTGTAATTTATGGTCCAAATATTGAACAATATAAATTGAATCCTATCTTATCTTAAAAAAAATATGTAAAGATATTTTTAATGTTCTATTTGTGTATTCAAAAGAAATTCGTATATCCATTATGTATCTATATTTAAGTGTATTACATTTATGGATTTTATGATATTTTATTTGTCCGAAATAAATTGAAGGAATGTTGCATTAAACACGATCTATCTATCTATTTTGAAAACAAATCAAAAACTAAATTTTATATTTTATTATTTTTGATTTATTATAATTTCTTTTTCGGAATTCTATATAGAGGGCCGTGATATTGAAGTGAAAGAAAAACTTCTTGAAATCGATAAACAGAATTTTATTTTTGAGATATTCAATTCATTTCTTTCATAATTCAAGTAATGATTCATAAAGGATATATGGTTGATTTTGTTATATTTAGTTTGCCACCATTTTTGGGTTTATTCCAACTATGTATGTATATCAAAAGATGATTTAGAAATAAATAATTGAAATTTTCTTCGATTATATGGTTGATTGAAATCGTCGGCATCGTTATATAAAATGGAAAAAGTAATAACGTATTCATAGATAGAGGAGAATTTATATTTTTAAAAAATATGAAACGCCATTTTATTTATACCTATATATATATTTTATTTTATTTAATTTAACCGCCTCGCTATACTAAACAAATCATAAAAATCGATTTGTCACTTTATTATATATTGCAATTGACATCCCTCTTCACAAAGTTAATGTAGAATATTTTTTGTAAAATAATAAATGAAAGTGAAAATTGAATGAAGAAAATATATATTGTATAATTTAATGACTTTTTTGTTATATTTTTTACTATATGTATATTAAAATGAATATAAATATCAATTAAAAACCGGATGGGGACTTATCCAAATAACCAAATAACACAAAATGAAATTAACACAAAAAATTTTAAATTATTAGTTTTTGATGTTTATGATTTTTTTTTGTATATAGAGTTGATATGTACAGTGTAGTAGAGTATTTAACCAAAGAAATTTTATGTATTATGGATTTAAAATGAAAAAAAAAAAAACAAAATATCGAATATATTTGATATTTGATACTCTTTGTGTGTCTTATAAACACTGTATAGTAGTGGTTTTTTCACTGTATATAGCATATTTTCAATGTTTTTCTTTCATTTACTATATATAGTGTATATTATGCGCTTTACATAAATTAACAGCGATAAATTGTTTAAAATGTGTACACATAAATATCTAAAAAAAACACAGATTCTTTATTCAAATGAATTGAGGGTGCAATAAAAAAAACTATTAGTTATTGCATACCTTTTTTTTTATTTAAAAAAAAAATAAAAATAATAGGTCTTTGATTTTCTATTTTCTTTGAAATTCATTTAACATAAATATACTTTCATAAAAATAATTTTTGATACAACTCAGTCATTACTTCATATGATTATTCTTTAACCAAAGATATGTATGGAAAAATGTTCATCAGCTTTCTTTTGTGTAAACTATAATGTAGTTGAAATTCATCGATTTTATTGAAACGATTCTATTGACAAGATACCTTCTGGAAAACCTGTATATCCTTATTATAGTATTAATTGTTTTTGAATTATGTTCTATCCAACGAACGGTTATGTAAATAATGATATACAGGAATGCATTATAAACCGTATAACACCATATTTTTGTTGTGCATTGAAATTATATATAAAAATACCTACTTTATATATACATAAATTATAAAATATATTTTTGTTTTTTATTTCTTAATCTTCATAAATCATTTCAGATTTTTCTTTTTGGTTGACTTACTTATTTAATAAATTAAATCAATATGTATATTGTTTGTAGCATAACACACATATATAGTCTTATATGCACATTTATATACAATTTTAATCTTATGCATACAGATATATTTTTTTTAGCTCTGTATATGAAATTATATTTTGCTGTTGTTAATAACATTATTATGTTGGACAAAAAAAACAAAGTTAAAACAAAAAATGTATATCAAGTTTTTTTTTTTGCTTTTATTATATATATACATAATATAAAAATCTTGTATATTATTTATATAAAATTGTTTAGGATAGGATGAGATGAGGGAAGCTGCGTTATTCCTATATACGCTATATGTATGTATATATATAATATTTAACTTTTGTTTTATTACATTTACTTGTTATCATTCAATATATATATATAATGATATATTAATTTGAAGAAGACGAAAAAAAGCACAGAATAAAATGTGTGCAGGAATAATAATAGGATATATAAATATAACGAACGCAATAACGAAAATTATATTTTCATCATCCACACGCCAAAACAACACAAGAACGAACAAACGACGACAATAACAACAACAACATATATTATAGAAATTTGATATAACATAATAAAATAATAAATTTCTTCCGCAAAAAAGTTTTTTTCTAAATATATAATGATATATATGTTATATATATATATAAAGTAAATGTACCAACATCAACGAGGACCATTATATATATATATATAGATATTGCAAAGTATATCATAAGGCAGTCGTCGACAAAGAGAAACAAATTAAATAAGAAGCAAAGTAAAAAAAAAAAAAAAAATCAAACAACAAACTTTTTTTTATATATCAAATTATCAACTTTTTTTCTGGTGTTTCTTCGCATATACATATAGCCATGAAAGAAGAACATTGTATATAAAGTTCAAAATATAATATAATATAAAAAATTAAACAGATTTGATAATTTGTGCATTATTTTGTATTTTATTTTGTTCATTTCAGTAAACAAAAAAAAAAACAATGTTGTATTTCGTTTGCAAAAATATTAAATACAAATTCAAATGTATGTTTGTGTTGTGTAATCATCAAAAATAAAATAAAAATTGTTTTGATGTTAATGTTTTCGAAATAAATAAAAGTATTTTAATTTGAAAAGAATCTTATTTTGGTGGTGGTGCACGCAAGAAGACGGCTATTTTTTCCTAATAACCTCCTCATATATATGTAATAAAATTATTAAGTATATAATTTTTGTTGGTAAAAAAATTTTCATATTTAAATTTATTACATGAAAACATAAAAAACATCTAACAAATATTCATATTCATAACTCGCACAGCAAGAATATTTTGAAGAAAAAAAACCAAATATAAAGTCATAAAAAAAAAAAATAAAGAGTAAAACATAAATTTTAATTAAAAAAAAATCATTTTGACATACGAAAAAAAAAATGAATAAATAAAATTATTATAGGCTGGTAAATTTTATTATAAATATACAATTAATTTTTTTTCTATAAGTATATACATATAGTTGATTTTATTCCACTTTTCTTAAGTATCTTTTTTCTTGTCGCTCGAATATTATATGTATATATACAAAACAAAACACTTTGGATAAATAAAATTAAACTATAAATATATACATAAAGTAGGATATATTAATATACATAAAAAAAGATAAGGTTTTATCAAAGATGTATACTAAAATTTAATATTTATTATGGTATTATATATAGACGAAAAATAATTTTTTATTATAACTTGTTATAGTTTTCGAAAATATATACAATTTCTTGCTGTGAAAGAAATACTAAAAAAAAGAAGAAAAAAAATCTATTTATATATAAATATGTATTAAAATTATCATATTTGTAATTTTTTTATGTACATCTTCTTATATATGTATATATTTTATGTACCAATATTATATAATTGATATGATGCAGTTTTAAGTGCGACAAACGCAGCGTGTTCATTTTTTGTTTAATTAAATCGAAATTAATTAAGAACGGAAAAATAATTTTTTTTTTAATAATATATTAATCTAACGATATCGCGTTTATATATACCATATATATTTTTGTTTTTTTTAATTTTATTGATTTTATAGTTCTTGTTTTGTATATCAAATGGAAAAAAATGTATTTGTTTATTACAGAGATAAAGTGTGATGTAAATCACTTATGAAAATAGTATCAGGATATATTCGTGCGATTGTAATAGTGTTATACCTATAATAAACACATTAAATTTAATAAAATGAACTACAATAATTGCTGTGGCAATTAATATATGACGTATATAAAATAACTGCAAATGTCTTATACAAAAATCGGAGAAAATTATTGAAAAATTCGGCAGTGTGGTGGTTTCAGAAGCACTACAAATAACGAAATATTCAATGGATACAACAAATTATGCAGGAAAAATCTTTGACATATAATATCTGTACACTCACCGTATATTTTCGTTGACTTCAAACATATTTTCATAACTCTATAACCACAGTTCTATATTATCATGCCGGAATTTGGAATTTAATATATTAATATTATATTTTATTTTATTTTTTCTTATTCCAACTTTCTTTTTCTTTGTATTTTATTTAGAAAAGAAAAATGTACTATAATAAATTATGATTAATTTCGTTCGTACAAAGGAAACATAAACCATTTCTAATTTTTGAAAATATGTCATTTTGAATTCTATAAACAATATTTCAATTCTTAAATAAACCAGAATATACTAAATCGAATAATCATTGGTTCTTTTCATTGCAAATTTGTTACATATTATCTAAATATACAACTAATATATAGATCAATGGAAAGCGGAAAGTGCCTTATTCAATATATAAACATCATTAAAAAAAAAAAAGAAAAGAAACATGAAAGTGAAAACCATACTATAATATAGAACATTTCTAATTTTTCGATTGGTAGATATTTATTTGATTATTGTAAATGACCTATATATAACTATTTCAAAAATTATTCAAAATGAAATTTTATGTTTAATTTTTATATTTCATAATATAGATAAAAAAAAAGTACAAAAGACATTGTATACATTCTTCTCTTTATAATTTATTGGTTATTAGCACCGTTTCAAAATAAAAAATCTATACTGAATCATATATATATAATATAGATATACTAACATGAAATAAAATCTTGGGTGAATCTTTTAAATTAAAAAAAAAAGTAGGAATGTTTTATTTAAAAATACAAATTAAATTATATATAATAATGCCTAATAATGTTTTAATATACATGTATTTATACTTTGTGGTAAAAAAAATAATAAAAATAAAATATATTCCCTGTTGTTATCCGGCGATTGTCATTATTTATACATTTATGAAAAACATCAATCTATTATATATTATGGGTATTATATAGAGTTTAGTATAGGTGTTTTTTGTGGTCACCAACAAATTTTAATAGTCGCAATAAATATGTTTTTAAAATTAATAATAACACATAATTGTATAAACCTATTGTCAAATTTTTATACAATGATTATTTTTTTGTATTTTTATGTGAGATCGTATTTTTCTTATATTACATTTGATTTTTTTTTTTTTTATAATAATATTTATTTCATTTAAATCCCGTCGAAAAATTTCATCAATTTCGATTATTTGACTAATTTTATTAACACATGAATTTCGTGAATGGAAATAAATTATTCTAACTAGTATATCAAATAATGGGGAAAAATTCGTAAAATCAACCAAAAAAAAAAAGTATCACTTTTAAAGCCATTAAAAGTATTCTATATATAGAAAATTGTTTCATTTATAATTTTGTGTCAAATTCATACCTATAGACTGCACAGTCTGTGGCGTAAATTCTATAAAATATTCTGAATATGTTTTGAAGATATTTAATGGTAGAAACTTTGCAATTTGCATAATGTATTTCATTCATCAAATTTAATTGCAACCCCTTAAGAATATATATATTTTGCAATGTCCCTAAAGACGTTTTACCAGACTAAACCTTTGTATAATAACTTAAGGAATGTATTGTACTTTATGCATTTTTTAATAATAAATGAAAAAAAACATCAGGTAATAAGAAAACACTTGTTCAAAATGGGAATAGATACACATATAAATTTTATATTAAATAATTTCAAATATACATTGAATAATATCTTTTGAAAATATACGAAAAACAAGAAAATCTTGATATAAAGAAACAATAAAAAGAAATCTTTCAACACCGTATTATATATATTAAGTTTGAATACCAAGAAAAAAATGAAAAAGAAATAAGGATAAAGGATATATATAAATATATAACCATTTGATACCAGATCTATATATTTATATACATATACGAAATGAAAAAAATAAAATAGAACACACCGCAATAATAATGATGGATATTGAATCACTATATATGTCTTTATGGGATATTTTATAAATGTGTCTGTGTTTTTGCGTGTCATGTACCAATATATGAATATGTTCCAAAATAAAAGAATATACCTACATATAAATATAGAGTGAGTTGCCTTAAAGAAATCTATATATAGTATTATTTGTTTGATTTATTACATTACGTCTCTTGTGACTTTTAGGATTTAGGATTTTTGCAATTTTATCACTTTTTTTTTTGTTATTATTTATTTCTAACAAAATTATTGTCGTTGTCGTCTATTTGTATTATTGGTATCAGGTCCGGTGTCTATATAGATACGAGCTTTTGGTTCATGTTATTCTGGTACATTTTGATATTCATTTCAACAATCATAATTCTAATTAGATGGCATACTGATAGAAGAGATATATATATATTATATAAACCTAAGAAAGTACTTAAAGAATATAGTTAAAAATACCTTAAGTCATATTTAACATTATAAGATATGACTTTTTTTTTATAATATCCTCTTTTTTTAAACGATATTTTGTTTATCTCGAAAGGACATTTTCTGTAATTTTCTAAATATATTCTTGTTAGTTTTCTAATTATCACCCGAAAGTTTTCGGTTTTTTTTTTGAGTCATTGAAACCTTAGTTAAAACCTTAATTGATTGACATTGTTATCGTTATATTCTTATACGTTCATCATCGATTTTTCTTTTTTTGTGATATAGTTCTATTTTTTTTTCGATTTTCATTTCTATATTTATTGGAAAATTTCATTTTCTTTTATTTTTCTTATATTTAAAATGTGTATATATATATAAATGTTTTATGTGAAATATATCAAGTATGTTGGCGCGGTAAATATATAAAATTTTTCTATATATAGACAATTCTTATTTTCCTACATCATTACTATATATGTACATAGATAAGTGTGATATGTAAACCACTAAAGTAATGCTTTTCATGAAATGCCGACGGCAGACGACGGCAAATGTCAAATTGAAAATACATGCATTTCAATGGCGGTGCTTTTTATGAATATTGGACGGCGGACTGACGGCGGACATTGATATTTTTTCTTCTATTGCCGTCGGCTGACCGTCGTCCAAACTTCATTTTTCATTTTATTTACATTTTATTTAATTTTTATGATTTAATTTCATAATAATAAAATATCCAGTTAATTTACAAACTAATAAAAAATGGAATTATTTAACAGCAATTGGTATTTATTATTAAATTTCGGTTTTTTTATCCAGGCAAAATAAATTTCAGAAAAAGCACATTTTTTTTTATATCACAAATATCATATTTGTGATAAATAAAATATTTTCATAGAAATCGAGGCTTAACAAACGAAATAGAAAATATTTTGCATAGAAATTCTCCAGTTGTGGTGTTTATAATATTCTACTACTCTTTGATGACAAAAATACAATAAAAATTCTACATATAGAATTTCTTTTAATGGAATGTAATAACATTTAGGTTGCGTTTTTATAGTATTTATCGTGTATATTATTTTTATTCATTTTTTTTTGCTTCAATTTATATTGTACATTTAAATGCATCTTTGTTCTAAATATATAAAAAAAAATTGTATATATACGATATATATATTACAGTAATTCAATAAGTGTGATTGTTTTCAAAAGATTTTTTTTGTTGTTGTCTGTTAGTTGATGTTATTGTTTTGACTTCTTTTATCAACATTCAACACACAGAAAAATAAGTAAAAAAAAAAAAATCAAATATAATAATAATAAAAATAAAATATAACCATAAAAATATACTCGCTCTATATATGTCCTTTTTGTTATTTATATTTATTTATTTTATATTTTTCACTTCTTCTTCTTCTTCTTCTGCTTCTATATCGTTATGCGATATGGTTTGGGAGGACAAGTTTTTATTCTAATAAATTTTCTTTTACGATATACTATTATATTGTATACTTTTTTATATACAAATATATAGGATAAATGAACAAAACTTTATTTTACTTGTGTGATATTCGAAATTGTTATGTATGTCAAATAAACCAGCAAGTATAACAAAATATACTATATCTATACAGATCGTTGAATAAGAGTAACGAACGATACAACAAACCATTCTAAATAATAAGAATAATAATAATAATAATAATAATAAAATGCCAAATCTATATATATAAAAATCACTTGAGTGCTAAATGTAATGATTTTTGATTTTATTGATTTTTTGTTGTTCGTTGTTCATTTAACAACATGATGGAGGTTTTTTTTTTTTTTGGTTTAAGTTGTGTTGTTGTTTTATGATAACGAATATATGGATAAGAAAATTTCTATTATTGAAATCTATAAAATAAATTGATACTTTGTGTATTTGATTGATATATACGTATTTAGGTTTTTATATACATTTACTATATACAGAGCATATATTTGTATATATATATATATATATATATATATATAGAATGAGTTGAAAATAATATGGATAAAAAATAAAAAATATATCTATATATACATAAAATTCATGTAATATTTATGCTATACTTTATATTATATATACATATAAATACAGTAAAAGCAATTTTCAATCAAATATAAGTACGATAAAGATAAAGAGATTTTATGATTTTAATTCAATTTTGATAAAATTAAATAAATAATACATTTAATTTAATATATTGAGTTATGTTACCTTGAAATTTATCGGTTCAAAACAAAAAATATACTCAAATAGTTTTAAAATTTTGGTAGAAAATAATAATAATAAATGTATAGCGAACTTGGTAATTTCTTTCTCAAATTCTAATAAGGTCCGAAATTATTATTCATGATATTAACTAAGGTTTTTATTCATCAATAAAATTAAATTAAATCATAGATCAAATATATAAATTCTATGGTGAATATAAATTCAATATATATATATATGTAATAAATTAACAAATATTTGTATGTATTATGATATATATCATATATTTTTTTTTGTTTATACTATAGAAATAGATATAGAAATAATGAAAAAGGAAAATTTAATTTAATTTAAAATAAAATAACCCTTCTATATATTATTATTTGTTTTGATCATTTTTTTTTTGTGTTCCTTTATGGTCTTTTACTAAATTTCAATTTGTGAATTTCTATATATGTTTACACTATTATTTTTTGTTTTGTATGCAATTGTAAACACATTGCGCTCATTCATTTTGTTATATGGATTTTACATATATATATATGCGTTCTGTATTTATATCCATATATAACTATATATAAATTTGTTGAAAATTTGCAGATGAAAACATATGGCGGCTTTCATATACATGCTATATAATATGTAAAACCAATTCATTTATTTTTCTTTTATGTATGAAAATATATAGACGAGCATATCCATAGAATCGATATAACCACTAATATATAGAAAATTACAAAATTTTCAAACAAAAACAAAATTCTCTCATCAAATGTATAACAAATATTGAAATTCTTTTGCGTTTCGTTTTCAATATGTGTGTAAAAATATATATCAATTTATATATTATATATATTTATATTGAATCACATCATATGTATAAAACATGTATAAATAAAATATAGTAATGATTTGATATATATATATATATCAACAAATTTAGTTATAAAATGTCATTTGCTGAACATATATGCTGTCGTCGTTACCTGCTATTGCTATATATGCGTATATTCAGTCAGGAATAGGGATGTACATATTGAATATACATATGTAATTATATTTATTTATCATCTATAAATATATATATATATATGTATTAAAATGTGTTCTCATATAGAATATTGAAATGTTTTATAGAATAGAAACAAATAAAATGAAAAAAAAAAAATCATCCATTATAGAATAGATACATAGACAGATAGATATATATATTTATATATAAACAATGATAGTATTTTCAAATCTATATACATTATTTTATTTGCATAATTGCATACACATATATAAAAATAAAAAAAAATTCTATAGAGAAATAGAAAACATATAATATATAAAATGAATAACCCTTTATATATAAATATATATATATATATATATATATATATATATATTCGTTGTGAAGATATTAAATTTGTTTTCAATTCCATATATACATATGTAAAAGGATTTTCTATATATGCGTTGAATATATTGAATTGTTATATGATAAAAAAAATTAAGCTAAACCATTTCAACGCGTATAGATAGAGGTAGGTATATATTTTTATACTATATATACGACGAATAATAGATGATTGAAATGAATATACACACATCTGTATAGAGATGAAATGTATTCATAATATGCATAAATTTGTATATGCATACTTATATATATTTATGTATAAACACTTTATACTTTTCATTGTTAAATTATAAATCAAATATTATATATACTTATATATATATCATGTGGATTCATATAGAAAAGGATTCATACATCATCATATGTATCAATTAATATATATCTATATATATCCCTGAATAATAAATACGTTAAAGTTTAACAACAAAAAAAGCCCCCCTTATATTTATATGGTTTTGAATTCGCTTGTGTAATTTTATATTTATATTTACACAAGTACTGTATTGTATTATTTGTATATCTATACATTTTATAGAAAATATTATTTGTATATGATGATACACAGACTGAATTTAGACTAGACTCAAATACAAATATATATTATAAATGCATATATAGAATTTTATATTTATAAATTTCATTTATATATATAAAAGTTTAATCTCTATTTAATAATATAAATGCATTTATTATATGATATATATGCGGCTATTGTGTTATGTTAATGATGTCTTTTTTTTCTATATATGTATGTATATCAAAAATGTTGAATATATAATATAATTTTGTAATTCGCATATATATAAATACAAAAAAGTCCTCATTTAATCATATGTGTATTATTATTGTTCGAGTACCTATTTATGCGAATAATTGCTGTTTACATGTTTTATTATATTACATTTAAAAATGTGTATTTACCTATATAATAAAGATATCGAAATAATTGTCTGTTAGATTGTATCGGGGAAGACAAAAAAAAAACCTAAATATAATATTATACAATTGGATTTTAAATGCATCATAATTTCGAATGTATTTACTCTAATATACTGGTATATGCAAATTATTATTGTGAATTTTTAAGTTATTCAGAAATACTAACAAATGATGGATGCATTTATAAGCTGAGGGGGTTTTTCGCAATGGCAATGTAATAACAAATAATAATTTTTGTGTTGTGTTTTATTGTTGTATAATATTGTATGTGAATTTGTATATAGAATTAATTCAATAGCAAAAGCTATAGAGTGTATTGGATGAACTTAAAAAAACTTATCAATATACGACTTAACGACTATAACCATAAATGCGAATTTAACCTTAAAACTATAATTCATATAAAAAATTGATTTACTCACATACAAAGGCAAAATTTTACATAAAAAAAAATGTTTACCGTTGTCAGAAAAAATATACCTGAAATGAAGTAAGAAAAATAAAAAAGCATAAGTAATAAATAAAGAATTAATTTAATTGTGATGAATATAATGAGACAAAATAATGTTCTTCATTTATTAACTATACTTCTTATAATTAATAATGATTACCTGATTTTTACATTAAGAACTACCAAATATTCATAAATAGCGAAAGCAACAGCTGCAGCTGCAACAACAACAAAAGTTACATACGAATTTTTAGTACAAAAAAAAAAGTTATGATAAAAAAAAATACTTTGAAATTTCTTTCACTTTTAGACTTTATTTTACCTGTGATTTTCACAAGAATTTACCAATTATTTTATTAACAGTAAACATTTTCACAACTAAGGAACAAATTAATTGAAAAATATAAAAGAAAATCATTCAATTCTATTTTAAAGAAAATTCACAAAATATTTATTAAAAAAAAACGTACCGAAAATCAATCAGACAAAAAAAAAATGACGCCATTTAATAAAATGCCAATGAGATGAATAAAAAAAAATTTCGGATGGAAATAAAAAAAAAAATCATACAAGAATGTATATAGAATTTATGTCTTCTGCGTATGTCACACACACACACACACGCACACACAAAACGCACTCCAATCAATGTATTCTTATCAATTATCGCACATATATTTATGAAGCGCGTCATTGCATTTTCTATCACAGATTTTTTTTTTTTAAACAACGAAGATTAACGAGTTTTTATATACGAATATTTGATTTTTCATTCTCTGCCGATTGCTGCTGCTGCTGCTGCTGCTGCAGCGCCCATTATTAATTTTATTATAGTATTTATTTGTTAGTGTTTTCCGAGATGTTTTTTTTTTTATTGTGGTGCGATTTTTTTTTATCAACAACCAAATTTAATTTTTACGATTTTTGAAACATCCAGAGGAAAATTACAGGATTTATTTACTGGTAAATACATTTTATGTACCAATCAGTTTACATTAAATTCTATTTTCATTAATTTTATTTTATAATTTTTATCGGTGAATACACCACTATTTGTTTTTGTTTTTAATACACGGTTGATGAAACAATAAATTCAATATTACAAATAGAAACAGAACGCGTATTATGCATTAAGTTTCGGAAGAGATAATTGATTATTTAAAATGTATAGAGTATTGTGTAAGGATATAGAATACACTAGGATAATTTAATCAACAATTCGAATGTTCAAAAATTATTTATGAAATGATCTATGGCATTAACTATTAAATGGAAAATTGTTCATCATCTCTTTGGAATTGTATCTCAATAACTATATTTTATAAATTAATTTGGAACTTATACACGACAAGCACATCCCTTTTATGAATAGAAATATGCGAATACAGTTTATAAGTTTTATTATGTAATATATTGTATATATAACTTTATAAGTATATGTTTGAAAGGCTTCTGTTTCTGGTTTGGATAATTTTTTTATTATATCTGATATATTAATATGATTGAACATAGTGTATATTTACAAAATTGTTATGTAACAAAACACGGTATAGTAAAAATATAGTTATATGTACAATATATAAATGAACATATATATGTATGTATAATGTATTCGAGTCTAGTGATAAATTTACTTAATTAGCACAATATATTCATATAAAGGACCTGACTAGCATACAAAATTTTTACAATTTTGTGGGCGAAATATATATGTATTTATGTATAAGGAAAAATATTATCCATATATAATTAAATTTCTTATATATTTATATACACAGAGTCATTTCCAACAAAGTTGTGTAATAATAATATACTAAAAATAATTGATATATACATTTATATATATATATATATATTCTCTACATGTATTAAAATAATACTAAAAGTTTTATAGTTTTGACACATTCTGTAATTTATATAAAACGAGGAAATGGAAAAATTTTAAAACATAATCGTAAAAATAATTATAATAATAATAATAATTATTATTATTATTATAATGTGTTGTATATAGAACTCTATATGCAAAAGGACAACAAAAAATACATATATACATTCGTTTAAAAAATGGATATCTACACCTCTATTAAATGTTATGTTATATATTCAAAATACCTTATGTTTTGTATAAATTGTAAATTTTATACAAAAGTTCACCAACCAAAAAAAAAGGATATTTAAATACAGGATATAAAAGAAAAATGTTTATTGCTCACCTTCTCTTGTATATAAACACATATAAATATATATATAGATATAAATATAATAATAATTTTCATTTGTTTAAGGAAATTGCCAGTAAAAATAATATTTATGCTTTTTGGTATCTTATATATACCATTTATTTTCGGTGCGGTTTCTGTTTTATTTATATATTTGACAAATAGATAATGTGAATAAAAAAATGCATATTTGTATATGACTTAAGTTATACTAACGTCAAAAAGAAAATATAATAAATTTATTGATAATTTATCAACTATATATTAATAATAAAAATCATAAATATATTACAATTTGATTGGGTGTGCTGCGGTGTATTTTACTATATATATAGATATATATAAATATAATATTAGGAATAAAAAACAAAATTGATCCAAAATAGACGATATATTTTCTTTTTATTGCAAATTGTTTCTATTATTATATATATATATATAAAAACAAAATACCCGAGGTTTGGAAATCAAAAATTTATGAGGATATACGCATAAAGAAACGACCATACATAAGATCGAATAAAAACAAAACAAAATAAAAAAAAAAAGTTATAAATTGTTATAAATTTTTTAAACGTGCATAATAAAACTTTCTATAGATTTACAATAAAATAAAATATTTTCAAAAATAATATATATAAAAATTCATATTCCACTTTTAGAGGAACGCATTTTTTTTTTTTATTTTTTATATTGCCTCTTGAGATTTAACCTTTTTTTTGTTATTTTTTGCTCCTCATCTATATTGTATATATAACAGTGATGTTATTTTATTGATAATCATCGCATCATAACCACCGAGGAATCATCATCATCATCATCACATGATAAACATTAAATGGTATTACACGATTCAAATTTTTATATATAGTCATATTTTACTGATGAAAATATTTTATCAATATATAAATAGGATTATACAAGAATAAAATAGAATATATGAAAATGGCAAGGTCGAGGTAAAGGAAAAATCACTGAAAAATATGCAAAATTTTATATATATATACATAGATATTTTAATAAATTGACTATATATTTTTAAAAAATGTGTGTGTGTGTACGAGTTTGTATATAAATAATAAATAAAAAAAATAATAATATAAGAGGCTGTTAAGTGGCGGTGAAATATCTGATATATATATATATATATAGGTTATAGATAGAGGGAAAAATAAAATCCAATTTTTTTTTATAGTACCACTTTTATTTTCATAGCATTCAAAAACAAAATTATATTCTAATATAAACATAAATAAATAAAGAATACAAATAGGGAATTGCTCGTATATTTTGAATCAAAATATGAATATGAACCGATTTGAATTTCTGTATATTTATTTATTTATGTAAAATATTTAAGATTTACACATTTATTGATTATATTTATATATTGATTATCGTATTAAAGAAAATTCTTATATTAAAGGAAAATTATATAAAACTATATTTATATTTCATTACAAAAATGCTGATAGTATAATAAAAAAGATGGCATTAAACTTTAAATTGAATGGAATCCTTATATTATATCATGCAGATATGCACCATTGTATCTAATGTTTTATTCTTATAGAGTACGAAAATATCTATCTTTTGATGGTCCATTTGTTCAGAATGGTTAACGGCTTCGGCAATAACAATAATTTTAATATAAGTAGTACATTTTTAATAATTCACCATTAAAAATATATGTTTAAATTTTGCAGATGTAATGCTAAAATAAAAGAACGATGTACTAAATTGTACCAAAAAAATTACAATGTAAATTTAGTATAGAAATATAATAAAAAAAACATTCCTCATTGAATTCTATATACTATTGAATATTCAATTCAATTTGCTTATATATATATATATAAATAGGATAAAAAATATGCATAAATTTTAAATTATAATCCCTTTTCAACATTTATTTTTCAATTAATTGCAATCAATATTTAAATAAAAAGTGCATGCAATAATATGGCATTTTGTAATAAATACTTTTTATTTATATAACACAGAAAAAAAGAATGTCTTTCTTATATATCATTGCAGTATAGCATATTCTATAGCAAATATATACAATAATGGAATAATTAAATTCGAATAATAAAGACTATATCACCACACCATATAATTAATATATCCCTATATTATTAATGCATTTATTTGTTCAACATAAAAATAAACCCCATTTCATTCTTATATATCTATATTTATATTCAAATAGACAGTGATATTATATAAAAAAAACCTATCCTTTTTATCAAATTAACATTCGCAGTAAATAACTTATTAGTTTTGGGGTTTGGAAATTTTTCTTTATACCTCTCATTGAGATTTTATAGCTAAAATGCAAACCATCCTTTCTATATACCAGTTAAAGTGACGGGGTGTGAAAAACATTGCCCTGATAAGCTAAACAATAGGATATTTTGAAAGGTACAGACATAAAATAATAAATTTTCGGGAAAAATCAATGTGAATTTTATTTAACCATATATAAAAGCCCTTTCTATTCTATGTGTTGACCGACTAGCATATCGTTTTTAATTTGATTCAATTTCTTTTATATCCTTATATATTTGGCAAACAAAACTATATATGGATATATATTATTGAAGAATAAAAAAAAATTAGCAAAATCTATATTTTATATGTTAAAACTAAATTATGCAAATGAATTCTGTCAACAAATTCCACTATCATATAGAAAAAAAAGAAGAAATTGTAACCAAACCACACAAAAAAAAAAAAAAAAGACAAATAATATAGAAAATGAATAAAATGTTCTTTTGTGTTCAACTTCAAATATATTGATATACTACTAATGATATACAACTTTCTATACTCTATAGCTATATAAATAAAATCTTATTATTCTTATTGGTTTTTGTTTAAGTATGCATATATAAATCCTCTTTGCATTGGTTTTTCACATTCAAAGAAAAACTAATTTTATTTCATTCTTATTATTTTTACTACAAAAAATCGATTCATATACAAAAAACTACTGTAACTTTTTTTCCGAATCGAACATAAATATTGAAAAAATTAATACAATTATTTTTATTTATTTTATAGCAAATCATATATAGATTTCGTTTAGACCCGTAATGAAGGGAAAAAAATTATCAAGGAAATGTAATTTAATAATATAAAAATATCCTTTTCCCACATATCCTTTTTACACATATATAACAATTAATTTTATCCATTTTGATTACATAATCAAATTTATCTTATATCCTTATATACATTTTAATAAAATAAACTACACTATTTTTGTGTTTTAATAATTAATAATAACATTCACCTTCAAAATCTGTTACAATTTATCTAAAAATGAAATAGAGTTATTAAATCTATTAAAATTCTTTCTAAAATTCTATTTCTGTTTACATACAGAATAATTATATATGAAAAGGATCAAAAAGGAAAATTTATATAATATAAAATATTATTTATTTATGAATGATGAAAATAAATGAAATGATGATTTCATAAAAATGTTACAATTTATATATACTATGTATAGTTTATGCGTCTGCCCACGCAACAATGTTAAGAATATATATTTGATAAAGGACTCTATGCCACTGTCTATATTATTTACTATATAAGGAACAAAATCCATATAAGATATATTTAGTATATATATAATATATAGAATAAGAAAAAAAAGAAAGGAAACCCTTAACGTGTCCAAAAAATTGTGATGTGAATGAAATACAAAACGTTGAAAAAAATAAAATAAAAATTAAATATATATATTTAGAATACAAAACCTGATGAGAAATGCATATAACATAAGTATATATAAATATAAAATATATTATATAGAGCAGCATCACAATTTATATAAAGGAATTTATTTATTTTATTTTTTTTCTTATAAAGAAAACGAATTTTATATCTTACAAGTTTAGAATACCAAATTTGTTTTGCGGAAAAGACTGCGTACATTTTTTTTCTTCTATATAGGAAATATATATATATATATAAAGAGTAAATTTTCTACTCTAAAAAAGAATCTGTGTATATAAACATTTTGGAAAATATACACATCGAGTTTTCATCTGTACCGAATATATATATAAATAGGACCAAAAGAAAAAAAAACCTTGTTACATAATGATTATATTTACTGATGTATACACAACTGTATATAAATAGTATAATATTGTTGTGGTTATATTCTTAATAGTGTGGCTGATTTTTGTTGAGTTTTTCCATTCATTTTACCACATATATTTATATATGTATAAATAAAATCTTAAAATATATTATTAAACAGGGTATTTCCCGGTATTTATATAATAGGCAGCATATTAATTGACATTATTCTATATTAAATCATTTTGAAATGGTTGCCCAATACAATATTTCATTTGGGTCAAATCAAAACACAACCTGTTTAATATACATGAATGGACCGGCAAACGTATTTTGGAAACATTTACGAAAGGTTTGCGAAAGGCTCTTTCATCAGGGTAATTTTGGTATCTGGTTAGTTTGGCAAATTGTATACGTTAATAACGTGATTGTGAACGAATTATTTTTATTTTATTCATCATTCAATCAGCATCATTGGATATGGGACGCGATGTTCATAGGGGCAATAAGAAACCATACGTTTTGTAAATTATAAATCTAATGATTAACTTTTCCTTTATAATTTTCAAATATAAACAGAAAAAAATCCAATCAGTGACATATTTAGTATATAAACCTATAAACTTTTTAGTGAAATACCACACTGTATAAAAAAAAAACATTGTGTTAATATTAAAAGTTAAGAAATATTAATTTTTTTTCTGGTTATCATAACATTTTCCCGTCTTTACATATATTGCAAATTTTCTTATTATATATATAACATATTTTTATATAAATATTTTCGCATGTCTATTTCCATTTTCTTGTCAAATACATGTGTATTTGAACAACCGAAATGCACACACGTACAATATAAAAATAGTTATATATAGTATAAGAATCATATGTATATAATATGTAATAACTCGTCGTTTCTGTTGAAATATAATTTATATATGACATATATATGTTATTATATTATTTGATGCATTAAATATTTACACGCGAATGTTATTTTATTAAAGTATTTCATGCATATACATTTTCTTTGTGGCATATAAAGAAGATGTACCGTGAACCTGATTTTATTAATTCTTTTTACAAATATTATTAATATAAATTTAAAGCAAATTATTAATACAGAATTACAAAATAAAAAAAAATCTCAACGTTTGATTCCAATAAAAAAAAAAACGAACATCTCTCTAATCCCCTAATATTCTTTTCAAATTAATTCAAATTATGCTTTAATTTTATCTATGAATATATATAGATTTTTTTTTGTAGACCAAAAAGAATTCATTATTCCTTATCATAATCTAAATTATATCTTATATATTTAGAGGAAAATAAAAATAAAAATAATGATAAAAAATAAAAAAACACGAAAGATTAGTAGATTTATGTTTTCTTGTACATTTTTTTTACATTTTTTGTTTGTTTTGTTTTGTTTTCTAATATACCAAAAAAATAAACCGCACACATAATACAAAAAAAAGTAAGTAAATTAGGCTTGTCTCATTAAATTTTGGTTGTTGTCATGTCAGTAACATTACACTGGAAATTGAATGAAAAAAAAAAAAAAACGCAAGAAGAAAAGTATCTCCCGAAATAAATAAATACAACTGTAGATATGTACGTAGATATGGGGGTCGATGTCTTCTTATGTAAGAGTGGTAAGAGTTATTATATATATATATATAGGAGTTGGTTTATGATTTCTTTTTATCATATATAAAACTTATAAAAATGAAAATAAACAAACATCACCACACAGCACAGCACATATAGCATCCATTTCAGATAATATAAGATAAGTTGATGTGAGATGTTGTGCGATTAATTTTGATAAAGTTCTTTGTGTACGCGACACACAAAAGTCAGTTAATATAATTTTTTTTTCACGGTTTTTTTTTATTCCTTTCATGTCGTTTTTGGTTTCATTCGAATATAAATCATATATATATATATACGTACGACTTGAGAGGATATATTTATATCTAGTATTGTATATATATATATATGTAAAGCTTTTCTTTTATGATTGCATACGTTACTTGTTGTGGTTATTGTTATAATGTACAATTTTTTTAACATATATATATATACATTTTCTGTTATATAGATATGCCTCTTATAATAAATATTTGTATATGCGAATGCATGCCGAGCGAGTGTTGTAATAAAATATATAATTTTCTTATTTATATCAGGATCAGGATCAGACTCGGTCACAACGCCACTATGGTTATTACAATTTACACATTAAAAACAATCTCAAAACCATCCTTAAAATATTCGGAAATTCTATATGTACTTTTCAATAATAAGGAAATCTTGTAAATTAATTTTCTTAAGGATATTCTGAATAATTTCCTTAAGCCAAATTCGGTATAATTTCTCAAGGAAAATCTCTATAATTTTCAGGGAAATTCTGTATAATTTTCTAATAGGAAAATTATAAATAACAAGTTAAAATCTTCCGCAAAGCAAACTGAAAACTTACAAAACTATATAAAAATAATGAAAGATTCACCTTTATTAAGATAAAATAGCCAATTTCTGAATGTAAGAATCTTCGCCCAAATGTAAGGGCGCGAGTTATCTATTTTTCTTTTGCCATTGCAACTTTTGCCGTCATTGATATAAATATACAATACGTGAATATTTTTGTTGAGGTAAAATATCTAGAATAGAATACAGAATTATCATTTCATTTAGATACATATTTATAACTAACTATATATGTATATCCATACAGAAAATTTATTCAAAGTTGTATTAAGAAAATACACATAATATATATTAGAGGAAAATATCAACAAAAAAAAAAAAAAAGGAAAAGAAAAAGGTATGTATAGGTTGGGATTTTGTATATAATATAATAGTCTATGTATATACGCATTATTTTTTGTTTGTTATAGGATTAAGTCACTAGGTCGTGGATTTTCAAACATGACATCATTTTATCTTCATATACATATATATACTGTGTTTATTTATATACAACTTTATTTTATTTTATATTCTGTTGTTAAGATGCTGATATACGGATTGTTGTATAGATACTTCCTACTGTTTTTGTATTATATATAGGTACCAAATCCAACAACAGTTTTCGGTTCTTGGTTTCATATAATTTGTTTGGTTTTTACCGTATTGGTAATTATAGTCGTTGGAAACGACCACTGACATTGGAAACATATTTAAATCAACCACGTAAAAAAATATTTTCATATCTTTTTTGGTATCGCAAACCAATGCGACTTCAAAATTTTGTTAGAAATAGCGAATATTATTTTAAACGATATATTCTATAGATCAATTACTATGGTTTGAAAAAAATTACTTAAATAATTGGTTTAGAATCTGTGTGACAAAACACAAACACATAATTGTTTCTTTTATATATAGAACCGATATACCTTTGTCTACTAAAATATATTTTCATTTTATTTCGTATGTTTTTTTGTGTGTTTTTGTGTTTCAAGTTAGAGCAATGACATTTTCTTATGTATGTATTATTGTTATTATTATTATTATTATTATTATTATTATATACAATTTTTTGTATGTTATATTATATTATGATTATTATTTTTATTCAACTTAATACTCGCATGTCTTTTTTGATATAGCTAAATATAAAAGTTCTTGTTTTTTTTTCTTGGTTAAATGCTAATAATATATTATAATGGCTTAAAAAATAGTAAAAAAAAACAAAACCTAAAATAAAAGGTACGATATGAGATAGAAAATAATAAATAGATATACAAACGCACATTCGTATTTAATATATATGCATATACATTTTCTTATGTCATTTGTTTTTATTTTACTTTGTATTTTTTTTTTTAGTTATTTTAAGAGTAATATTGTATATATATATGGATTTTAGTTGTCGAAAATTAAACCTTTTATCATTTAAGGATTACTAATATGCTGTATTTATCTATATGTATATATATGAATATGATAAATCTATATGGATGCGTGTGTATATTTAGAAATAATATATATATATGAGATTTATTTATTTCTTTCTTTTTTTTTAGATTTTTATTTATTTTCATAAATATATATAATAATAGAATATGGAATTGAATTATAAGCCAAAAAATACTTTGTATATATATTTAAAGTTATTCAAAGTTATGGAACAATTTACCATTGTAGTGACCTCGGGTTGCATTTCTCAAAGAATATTTGTAATAATTTGCAGAAGAATTAAAGTTTTCTTTTCAGTATTAAAATGTGATTTATCAATTCATCAATCCGTCAGCCTAGAATCGACGACCTTTTCAAGTTAGAATATGTGGAGCAATTAATGTAATTTTATACATGTCATTTTATTTAAGTAATTTTTTAATGTTCAACAAATAGGTTGATAAAATTTCATATAAACAAATCGGTATCCTTCTAAAGGATCTAATATATATATATATATATGAATTCTAAATATACATTTTCATAATATTTATCTAAAATAAAATTATTTGCATAATAGATTTTGATCAATAGATTTGAATCATTTGAAATTTATTATAAAATAACACTATATTGGTAGAAAAAAAATCTATAAATATCCTTTTAAGGAAAATATCACAAAAGGACATAACCCACACAAAATAACGCTAATTATTAAGCAAAAAATCGACTTATATATTTCCAATTGGATATTATAAAAGGAAAAATTTGCGTTTTGTTTTCACTATAAATATAATAAATAGAATATTAAAGGAAATAAATTAAATCTTAACAAAGAAAAAGCAAAAAAAAAGAAGTAGAAGAAATATCATAAATGAAATATCATTTGGTACCTATATATGGCTTACACAGTCTATACAGAGTTATTTCCTTAAAAGCAAAATAAAAAAGTTAAACTAATCCTTAACATAGCCAAATGTTGTAATGCAAGAAGCGAATCAAATATATATAGTTTTTTATTGTACCATTTAAACTTTCATAGGGGCCACCTTTGCCACCATATAGAAGAATATCGCTTATAATAAATAAGAAATGTGTATATATATAGAGAAAGACCAAAAAAAAATAAACTACTTAAAATTCATGAATACTAAATTAGACGTATGTATATGATGATGCGGATATTTATATGTATATCTATATATATATATTAACATATATTATATATAAAATGTAATATATTTTTTATTTTATTTATTTTTTTTAAAAGAAATACCGAAATATTATTATTATTATATAATAATTTTTGTTTTGTTTTTATTATTGTGTATTAAAATAAAAAAAAAATGAATTTTTTTTATAACTTGAGGTTCGGTTCTATTTTAATAAGAATTCTTTTTGTTTTTATTCTTTTTATTTTTTTGTGTTATTTGTCGGAAAAAAAGGCGAATAGGTTAAATTCATATAATATAAATTTGTTTTTTATATAGCGTATATTATAAATAAATGAAAAGTACACGTAAAAATGATTTTTTTTATTATTATTGCTATATATATTTTTTTATGCGCATATAAGTACATTTTTTTATTTTCGTACGTTTATGTAAACCTGAACTAAACCTGAAAAATATTAAGCTATTTGTCTAAAATTAATGTCTATTATAATATTATATATATATATATGAATATATAGACAGAATGATGAAGGTATACAAAAACAGTGTGCGTCTTTTTTGTATTATTGTGTAGTGATACGAAACACAGGTATAATTTATTTAATATATATATATATATATAACTTTAGACAATTCATTATATTTAATATAATATTATTTATTTTTTTTTTCATTATTAAATTATTCATACAAATTTGTTATACTTTGTATATTTACAAAAGAATGTTTTTTTTTTATTTGCTTTGAAAGCATATATTTTAATATAGCTATATATAGATAGATATATCTTTATAAATATATAAGAAGCGAGTGTATAGAGCATCGACCAAATTATAATTTTAACATTTTAATATTCATAAATGTTGAATGAAAAAATATAATTTTTTTTTATGTATTCAAATTTATAATATTATTGACTATATAGAATATTTATTTTTTTTGTTAGTTAACCTATAGAACAAACAAACATTTTTATATTTATTATCATACGATAAATATTCTAAATAAAATTATGTATAGAAATGGTTATACCACCGTCGAATTAATTCATGTATAAGAAAATTAAAATCATATATATATATATATATATATACTACATTCATATTTGTATAAATGTTATGAAAATAAACACATGTTCGAACAGGGGTGAGAAAATATATAAAGCATGACTATTTTATTTTCATTTATATTTGTACATTTGATTGATTAATACATCTAATTTATTTGATATTATATTAAATATATATACGTAAATACATTAATTAATTAATTTGATAATAAAATTATAATTTATTTTTGTTATTTTTTTTTTTGTATGCTCTTTATACAACATTAATTTTTTTAAAATTAATGACTTTTATATAAGAAGAAATGAAATGGTGTTTTCTTTTTTAATATACATATACAAGAAATTTGTCTTTAAAATTATTTATTATTCATTTTTCTTTTAATTTATGATTAAAAGAACAAGTCTCAAATAATAAAATTCAATAAAAAAAATAATAAATATAATTTTAATGGTGAAAAGGAAAATATTTAAGATTTTCCATTGATAAATATAATCTTCAATTGAAGAAAATTCGTTCATAAAGGAATTGTAAATGATTTTCTAATAATACAAAATTGTTCACTAAAGAAAATATATTCAGCCCCAAACAGAAGTGTTAAAGTTCCAACGAATGGATCTATATCTATATAATAATGTTAAATAATAATCAGAAAAATAAACAAAAATCAAAACCTTTTTTGATACATTATCATCAAGTATATATATATGTATATAAGTACCATTACCATATATATTTTAGATGCTTATTAAAATATATTTATATATACTTAATGACATTATTAATATATATATATATATATATATATATATAAATGGAACTTATATTATATTTAGGTTAAATATCATTATTTTATGCAACATTATCTACGTTTATTATTTGTCATTCTTTTACCTATTTTATCATTATCATTATTATTATTATTATTTTTGTTTTTTATCATTACCACATAAATATACATATATCTATATGATTACATGTTAACAATGTTAATATATATATTGCCTGTGCCTATATACCTTCTATTTTTTTTTTGTATACACAACAATAGGATCAAAAAAATACAAATATAGTATAATAGAAAAATAAATGAAACCGAAAGAATAGACAATATTTTACACCATATCCTATATATGATTATAAATATATATATATTTTTTTTATCATTTTATATACAAATGAGTATGTGAGGATATGTACGTAAAAGCTAAAAAGGATACATGAGTTTGATAAGAATAACTAGAACACAACACATTTTCCTATTAAATCTATTTTGTTTTGTTCGTGTTTATAAGACATAATAATATCTACTTTTTTTTGTTTATTTATCACCGCATATATACACACACAACTCAAATACCAACTATATACAATACTATATGCAGACACCTCTACCGATACAAATATACTCCATATAAAATCGCATATATCCTTACTCTTAAATATATATATATACGATTGTTACCATATTATATCCTAAACCATATATACTGCCACACATTATGTAACCAGAAAAACGTATACATAAATATATAGACTATTTAATGTCACCAAAATATATTCATTTCTGTATACACAGACAAATACATTAATGTTTTGTTATATATGGTGTCGTATAGATGAGATTCCGTAATAAAATGTATCGAGATTCAGGACGCATAAAAAAATAGACCCTCGTAAAAGTATTGATAACAACTTGAGTATGTATATATAGTATATAATATAGTTGGTATGGATACATTCGATTTATCAATGCATCTCTATAGCATATAAATATATATATATAAATAAGATAAAATCATATCTATGCATACCTATATTTTTCCTTGTGGATTTTTGAATTATATATATTGTATAATTATGTAAAAGTCTATATATTGGATATAAATACATATAAAAAATACAATGTATATTTTTTATATTTTTAAGTTTATTCCCAATGGAATTACAAAATATCATTTTTATTTATATATGAAAACATTTTTCTGCTATCATTTGGTACACGGATGTATATATATGTTAATATATAATAAGTGGAAAATTATCGGAAAAATACTATTTATAATATATACAATATGAGAATTCTTATTTTTAGTTCTTTAGTATAAGCTATTATACATACGATATAACTATATATATCATTGAATTTATGTTATTTTTATCGTATCTTTATTATACCATCGTTGAATATATCAACAATATTTATTTATAATCATACTATATTTATGGATAGCCCTTGCACAACATTTATTTCGATAATGTGTTGAAAATAAAAAAAAATTAACACAACAGAAACAAAAAAAAACCGAATTCATAAATGAAAATGTTTAAGAAACTATTCTGTGTATATACAAATAAAAAAATTTTCAATTAACAAAATCCATTCATTTATCTAAAAATATAATTTTTGTATTTCTCCAAATATATGCTGTTAATTCAAATTAATTAATTACATATATAGAATATATATTATATATTGTTGGTGTGTGTTAATTGCTGGCAGGTGTGATATAAATATATTCGGTTATACGTTTATTTAATCATCTTAGTTTTATAATCATCAGTTTTTAATCATCTTAGTTTTATAATGAACTGTTAAATTTTATTTTGGTGTTGCTTATAATATAATAACAAATTAAACTTAATTAATTTCATGTTTAATTAACTCAAAAAATTATTAGATACGATTCATATTAAGTCAATACAGTCTATAAATAATTTTTTCTTGTTTCTATAAAAAACATTTTGAATGTTAAATGAGTTTGAAGCATAAAGAAGAAAAATATAATGTTTATTTATACTTTATCTCAATCTCATGATAGGTATGATATGATGAGTGTTAAAAGAAAACCAGAAATTTTAAGAAAAGATATATTCATAAATTTTTAAAAGACGAAATTCGGAATTTGATTACGATAAAGCAGTGGATGTAATTATGATTTTCTGTGAAGTGATAAGAAAATCATATATTTTTGAGCAGAAATAGCAAAAGCTGAACGAAACTGGGATGATTTTTTTTTGTAAAATCATCATAGTTTTTCTTTTTGGGTCTCTTGTGTACTTTTAGCTAATAAACATTTCTTTCTTCCCTCATGTCAACTATAAATTTCATTTGATATGTCAAGAAATATGATTATATTATTATTATATCACGGCAAACAGTATTTTTTAAAAGATTCTAAAGATTAAAGAATATCTCTTCAAGTTAACAATAGAATTTTCCATGAATAATGAAAAGCAATACACTGTTCATTATGACAAATAATACGTATATTTTCTGTTATTTATGTAGTAAATTTATTTATATATACTTTTCATAGACTGATTTTAAAACAAATAATAACCAAAAACATGCAATCTTTAATATATTATTTATATTTTGTACATTTTATATACTATATAGAAATAGTACCTGTATCAAAAAAAAACTGAAATTGTAACAATATATATATATACTATAAAAGTGAATATATATGCGTATATCAGAATTATATATAATAAAATAACAACGATATGATATCATATGAATTTTTGTTTATATTTTATTTATATTTATATATTTATATATTATTTTTGTAGGGCACATAAAAATGTGCGTCTTATTTATATAAATAATAAATATATATATATATATAAAGTATAAAGAAAATAGGAAAAGTGGGAAAATTCTATACATAATAAAGTCTCTAATATCGATTTGTTGTGTTCGTTATCACATTGAATTAATATATATGCGTATATCTCTGTATATATAGATTATACAATACATTTCTTTATGTATATGGCATACTTATATATATAGTGATGTATATATATATTTATGAACATTTCGAAAACGGAAGGAAAAACCTTGAAAAACGGAAAATACTTTTATTGTTTTCATGATTACATACACAAATATATATATATATATATAATATGTATTTTGTGTTTTAGTATAAAGTATAAAATTTATACTCTGATGCCTGTATGGTATATACATATATAAAGGAAAAAAAAGTATATCTTATATATTTATAAAAATTTGTTGAGGGTATGAAAGTGTCAGATTTTGATTAGATTTGTAATGAAGATTTAGAAGTTAAAATTTTTGTGTGTATATATTTCTTATATCGGGTATACATGTATATAATAAAAATTTTCAAATTAAAGTACAAAATTTATGATGAATTAATGTAAGAAAATTTGAATATATGATATTTTAAATTATTTTATTTATATATATACATTTTCATATTCTATAATAATATATTATATGGTATGGATGATTTTATATATATTAAATTTTCATCAACATATTTTCCGATTATGTATATTTGTTTGCTATTCGTATTTATTTTAATCTCATATATATATATATATTATATTTTATATAGAGTCTGTATTTTTAACATAATTTAATTTACACATATATATATAACAAGATTTAATACATACAGTAGATCTTCGTATAACGCGGTATTTACAAATTTATAATTAGTGCAAACAACTTTTTAGTGGAATTTCACCCCTAAAAAACTGCATCAAAGTGACTGGTACAATTAATCGATAACGTTAAACAATATATGAATATTAAGGGAGAACTTGGGTAAAGAATTCAGGTTGAGAAAATTAGCAGAATGGTATTTAATTACAGTCGCCGAAAAGTCATACATTATTGGTTTTTTGATTAAAAAAAACCAACATAAACTTAGAGATTCCACTGAAGGTGCTCAATAAATGATACCCAAGAGATTTCAAGTGATGACGACTACCATAAAATGTTCAAAAATAAAGAATTACGAATTTTTAAAAATATTACGTTAAAGATTAATTTCAATGTGGGACCGAACGGCTGTGTTTTACGAGGGACAAATATATATTATGCAGATCTATTTTAGGGAGACATTTATATATATAAATATATATGTTACTTATGTATATATACTTTAGTTATTTGCATATAAACAAAAGGAAAAAGTATGAAGTAAAAAAAAAACACAAAATCTAATGTAAACACAATTATGTTATATACAAATTTATGTATATATATAACATTTGCATATAGAGTATATACATTTTGAGCACGTATATACATTTATTTAGAGCAAATCATATATATACGGAAATGTATTACATGACATATAATATAAGTTACAGATATTTATATATATATAGGTATAAAATATATAGAATAGGTACGTAACGTATAAATTATTATGATTAAAAAGAAACCTGAATTTATTTTATATATACGCGTACAATATATAATACATTTTTAGCATGTAAATGTTTGATTTTCTGTGATAATCTAAAGTAGATTTAAATTACAATTAATGTTGATTTAATTGAAATGATGATGTATAATATATATAATATATTTTATATATATATATATATTACTTTTACACTATATATTTATCTATCTATGTACAAGGATATAAAACGTGTAAATACACATTGTTATTTTATTATATAAAATTGTAGATTTTGAATTGAAATAAATATATATAGATAGATATAGATAGATAGGAAAGTATAGTGTGAAAGAAAATAAAATGAAAAATACACATATAAATAAATATAAAATAAATTAATGTTGTTTAATAAGAAATGAATGCTAACTAAACTATATATACTATATATTTATATAATTTGTATATGTATGTATATAGCGACTTCGTTTTATAAAATGTATAATTTCAATAAAGTGAAATTGCATATATACAATATTGGTGTATTTATTTGTACATAGGGGTAAAAGAATATATAATTATTTATTTATATAATAAAAATAAATACATATATATATAAATAATGTAAATTAAATTAAATTAAAATTGTTATTTTGTATTTTTTGTATATCGATTTATTTTTAAATTTTTTATTCTAAATAATATATTCATTTGTAATCATTAAATTAATTTAATTTAAATTTTATATATCCAATAATATCTATATAGAAGTCAAGTGAAAGTATTTGTGAAAGTATTTGTAAAATTTTTTATTTTTTTTCTTTAAAAAATTCATATGACTGAATTATTTTGTATAATACAAGTGAATTGCTAATGAAAAATTAAGCTTTTTTGTGATTTATAGTCCTTTAAGGATATTTCATGTTGAGCATCAAAAAATTGATTGGTAATAATTGAATTTATATTCAAAATTTTCCGTTTATTTACTCAAACTTGATATATGAAACAATTTCATGAATAATCAACAGAATAATCCTGAGAATATTTTCATAATATTTACTCATTTAAAAATAATTAACTAATGATGTAATCCTCTGCTATATTATAAATATATATTTAAACGCACATTCAACTTATAAAATGATGAAACAATAATAGGAAAAAAAAACAAATCCAAAGAAATACAAAATTAAATTCCTCACAATATCTTCATATACATTCACTATATTTACAATTTAGTTTAATTAATTTCAATCAATACAATAAATTCCGTAATGTTTTTATAATATAAACTGACAGTAAATATATATACGAACAATCACTTAACTTTATAAAATAAACTACCATTCATTCATTTAGTTGGGATTTATTTGCCAATTTAATAAAGCAGTGAATATATAAATTAATTTATAACATATTGTGAAATCATCATTTAAAAATATATACATAAATAATAATATGTTTTTTGATATTCAATATCTTAAAAAATTCAATTTATTTGTATCACTTGACTATAAGATTTTTTTTCTTTAAATTTTAATAAGAGAATACATAACCAATAAATCATATTGAAAATAGCACATTCATATTAATAATGGATACAGAACATAAGAATATTTATATCTAAAAAATAATACATAACTCACATCCCATAAATATTATAGATATAGTTATAGTGTTTATAAAATAACTTATTGCTTATTTTTTATTTCTATATACACACAAATATTAATATATGTGTGTAATAAATTATATATGATTATTTTTAATAATAAATGTCTAGACCATGCAATAATATATATTAAACAATATATATATATATATATGTACCAATTAATTTTGTAAATCATTAATTTTTGTTCTATATAGTCATATACAAATACATACACTAGTAGATATGATTTAATAATAATCATTTTTACAACATCAGAATATATATTTAATATATTTTTTAGTACATCAACTTGACATCAAAAATTAAATAGAAAATGTTGATTATTTTTATTTTTTTTAATTCTTCGGGTTTTTTAAGTTCAAATTTATTAATAATTTTTAAACATTCATTTATTACCAAAATAAAATATATTTGCTTCTTATATATGTTCATAAAACGCGATAAATAAATAAAGATTGAGTTAAACATTTTGTTATACATCTCTCATCATCATATTTATATAATCATATCAAATTAAATAATAATAAATAAAAAATATACAAAATTGTATATGCTTTAACTATTTAATAGGATGTTTCGTATTAGGTTGTTTTCTTTTGCAAAAATTAAGGTTGAGAGGTTAATGAATTGTTGAATGGCTGAATGGTTGAAGACAATTCAATCGTATTACATACGAAATCCAAAAAGGAATAAGTAGGAATTTCTGAATGAAGCTTACCGCACGAGTTATGCACTTATAAAGATCCAATATTCAATCATATAACTAAATGCGATCGATGAATGGAATATATCAAGAAATATATAATAATTTTGTAAGAATTGTGATCTTAGTTGAACTGATAAATGAAAACTATTTAATTTGGAGTATACTAGATATTATATTAATTAAAATAAGAATATTTCAATTTCTTAAATCACCCTGTAATCGTTATAGATATAGTTAATAAAAAGCCGCTGATATACAAATATATTTATAGATAGATATAAGAGGTATGCATATACATATTTATATATCTATCATTTGTTATAGTGTTATATATATTTTTATTGATGTTGATGCCATTTATTCTTATATGTATATATGATATTCATAAAATATTAATAATATATGTATATAGTTATTATATATATTCCATCACACTTTATATACGCGATGCTTCTGAATGCTATGTTACCGCAGATGATGGTTAAAAAAATAATAAAATACTGTTGCTTTTTTGATTCTATTATAATTCAGATACAATATGCAGATATATATATTATTATATAGCTATATAGCTAAAGTTGCCTATCACCACCAATATATCAACATGACGCATCACATATAACCTCAGCAAAACTCACGTGTCATATAGATAAAAATATATATTATTAAAATTCGTCTATTTGATTGATGATATATAAATTTTTGTTGCTGCTGCTGCTGCTGCTGCTGCCGTTTCATCTTACACCAACCGCATATTCTTTGCTATTCTATATCATCTATATATAGTATATATTTTAGTATATACGACGTGATATGTGATATTAAAGTAAATGTTATTCTTTTTTCTTCTTTCATATATATATAAGAGAAAATAAACCAAAAGCGTAATGTAATATTCCCAATTTTTTGATGTTTCCAAAACAATTTGTTTTTTTTTTTTGATATTCAGTCAGTCAAGTATATATTTATTGAGTTTATAATATTTCTTATTATTATTTATCAACGAATAATATAGAAAACAAGAACCTAATCTGTTCATGATATATAAAAGATAAATATATATATTAATAGGAAAATATACATACCGCATGCATATATATAGTAAAAAAGTAATAATAATAAATAAATGAAAAATTCTAATCTATAAACAGCTTTAATAAATTATGCGGTTCATTATTATTATTATTATTATGAATAATAATATGTATATGATTCAATGTTACACTGTTTTGTATCAAAAAATCTCAATATATGTATCTATTCATCCATCTATCTTTTCCTATGAATACAGACAATTTTAAATATTTCATTTATTTTATATTTAGCATATATATGAAATACAGATAGATATATGTAGATGAGGAATTAAGGAATTTTTTTTATTTGTTATATACCTTATATTTGATTTTATTTTTTGTTCATTTTTATATATGAAATTTAAGTTTTGAACATCGTATATACGTTATGTATATATCGATTTAATTAATATCTTGTTAAAAAAATGATTCTACATATTTTTTTTGTTCAAGTATACACATACAATATGCACAACGAGAATATATAATCATATAAATATGATTGGTATATGATATAGTTAATAAATTGAAAAATTTGTTATCGAATCATTATTTTTTTATATATATTTATATATACATATATTGTAATTAGTTAAAAATGTTTACTATACACAGTTTGATTTATATATACTGTAATATATATAGTTTGCCTAAAGGTATAAATTGAAATATATATATATATATATATATCATATGTAATTATATCAATTTATAGAGTTTAATATGGTGATTAGCAAAAATGAAAAAAAAAAAACTATTAAGCAAATTTCATCAAACAGAATATTTTTTTATTTTATTATATTTATAGGAATGCTTGCTATTTAGAATGGATGATTGAGTATGGAATAGTACAAGTACTTTTATATTTGCAATTTCATACAAGTACTTGTAAAAAATTTTGTAGAAAAACGAAACGATATGAAATTCATTTTGTAATACTTTTGCTATAGAATTTTTAATAAATATATATTGAACAAATTGGAGGTATATATAAACATATATTAAATATTACATATATAGAGCATAATACAAAAAGAAGTGATTTTTATTATATTTAACCCCATTTACTTCAAATTTCTTCGTATTTGAGATACAAGTCAATAATGATATATAGATATATTGCAATTTTAAGCAAATATATGGATTATTTTGATGCGAAATCGATATTTTCACCTGTATCTCAGATATTTTTTATAGAAAATGGTAAAATAACTAACTTTCAATTATTTTCTAATTTCTTTTACTAAAATTTTCTTTTAATGATTAAAGAAAGAGAGATTTTCTTTTTAATTTATCAAATTAAAGAAAAGATTTAGTCCTTATTTGATGATTCTTATATACATTCAACTTATTGATTCAGAATTTTATTATATTTCCTTATAAAAATGTTTACACAGACTTCCTGTTCCTGTTTTTTTAATAGGTATATATTTTATTGTTAGATAGATGAACATTTTCAATATGTTTTTATTTATTATACATGTTATAAAATAGAAAACATTATTTTCCATTATGTAATGATTGTTTTTCATTTTTATATACCCAGACGTACACGCATATAAGATTTTGACTTTGTAAAATAATTGCACTATAAAATTTATTACACATAAATAAAATTACCATTGTTGTATAAAACACAAAAAGACAACTAAAAAAAAAAAATTTCTCGTCATTATACCCATTTTTTTTTTCTTTATTAATATTTAATAAGAGAATATTTTTTTTTTTACACAAGATGCATTATTTTATTACATTTATGTAATATTTAACAAGAAAATGTATTCTATATACTAATATAATAAAATGGAAGTAGGTATATATTTGAGGGGGTGTTGTTGATAATGGTATTGTAATTTTCTACATATTTGCGTATAAATAAAAATATATAGTGAATTTCAAAAGTAAATATGTTTAGTATAAATAAATATATAGAGAACAAAAAAAATAAACAAAGGAAAAATTACATTCAGTTTTTCTATTTTCATATTGTAAATATATATAAATATATTATAATTTTTTCCCTAGTTGTTTTTTTTTTTGTATTTTTATTTTTGAATGTGTATACGCGCTGCATAAACTCTTTAAATATTTAATAACCTCTTATGGAAACAAGAAAATTTTAATTTAATCATTTTTCATATACAAGTCCTAGATAAATAAATATATATATATATGAAATGGATTTGTATATAATATGCAAAAACATCCGACCATATTCCATATCAGAAGAATTTCCTACTTTCTATTATATACCAGGCCAGGGTATATGCAATTTCTATATACATATATTTGATGCTTTTTTTATGTATATATATATAAACATAAATGTTTATAATATTTAAAATATGTGTAAACATGAACCATTTATACAAAATAAAGTGATGTGCTTTGTGTATGCATAAATATGTAGAAAAAGAGGTGTTATAAAAAATTTGAATTTAGCGTTATATAAACGGCGCGTGGTATCCCAAAATTATATTACAAAATATTCATTCATATATCAAAATATGTAACATCACTCTATTATACGAATTTTCAGTTTTTACAGCACATTTTTATCATTTTCGAATCGAATTTTAACCACATAAATTTAATCTATTATACGAATTTTTCAAAAGAAAAATGGTCATTTGCACATATATGGAAAATGTGATTTCAATACGGATTAAATTTTCTATTTATATAAAAAAATATGTGCAAATAAAAGGTAAAAAGAAAAAGGATTCAATAAATTTTTTAAAGTTTGTAATAACATTGAAAAATTGTGTTGAAATTTACCTTTTTTAAACATTTAAAAACAAATATATAAATACAGAATATAGAAATATATTAACATTTTAAAAAATTTATCAATAATAAAGATAATTTATTCGGTCTATGAAACACACAAAATCAATTTTAAGAAAATTCTTTTCATAAACCACCATTTCATTCATATGGTTTTTTTTCTGTCTCGCATATTTAGAGAACAAAAAATTATCCATTTATATATCTTATGTATTATGCAAAAAAAATATTATTTTAAAGTTTATTCAATTGAAGAAATGAAAAATGTATGATATAATAAAAAAACGAGAGCTGCAAGATTTCATTTTCTGTGTATATATGGTTTATTATTAAAATAAATCAATATATTATAATGTATATAAAGTTTTCATTAATATATCGAATAATTTCCTTATATTAAAATTTTGTATTTATTGATTATATTATGATATATTATCTAGGATTTTTTTTCGTTGAATTGTCTGTGAAACGAAATGAAACTAAACAAATTCGTTTTATTTAATTATTCCTCTCTTTATAGTCATCATCATAAATAGATTTTTTTAGTTATATTGAATATGTTTTAGTTCAATAAGTTTTCCGAGGATGCAGAAAATTTTCATAATAATTTTTTCATAGAAAAATTCCTTGAATTTAATCTTATAAATATTTCTATGAAAAGAAAAATTGTTTTGGATATAGTAAAAAGTTTTATGAATAGTTTTTCCAGTTAAATTTGTATTATATTTACGAAAGTTTATTTATTTTTTTTTCTGCAATATATATGAGTGTTGAATATAGAAAAACAAAAATATACATGAATGTTTTTTTATATAAATATAACATATATGAATTTCAGAGGCGTTTGCACTTGAGTTTATTGTACTCTTATCTTTCAATATATATATTCTAATAATATACATATACAATGATGTATATACTATTAAGTTTTATGTACAATTATTTAGATATGGTACAAAAAATTATTGTAAAAGTTATAAGTTTTAACTTTTCATATTATCAGTGTTCATTATCGCTATTTATATATATAAGATTTAGTGCATATAAAATGTATAGACTTTTATATTGAAATGTTTATTTTATACAAAGTTAGATAGAAAAAAAAAGAAAGAATATATTATTATTATTATTATTATTATATATGTTTTACATCACTTAATGCATAAAAAAAATATACATAATAATCTTATGGCGTTATTGTGAATGAATGGTTCAATATTAGAAAAGTTGTGTATTATTAAATAGTTTTTGATTATTTTTTTTTTCTGTTGAATAACACCTCTATATATATTGTGTATACATATAAAAGTTTTGTGGTTCATCATATATAAAGATTTTATAAAATATTTACTATAAAAACATTTTTTTTGTGTTAATAAATATCTTGCTAATAAATTGCACATTCTTAAAATGAAACAGCAATATTTTCGTGATCAATATAATTAATAAATCTTTAATAATTAACAATTTGAAATAATTGAATAAATTATATAAGCCGAAAATCATACAGAATCTTGGCAGATTAATATCGAGAATTTACAACAGAAAATTATGTAGATTTTCCATAGAAAATAATATGAAAAATACGTTTTTTTTTGTTACTTTGTTGAGGACATATCTGTTCAGACTTTATACAAACTTTTGATATGGAAATGACAATTTTAAAAAATTTAACTGGGTGCAATAATTAAAAATTAAAACGGGGACACTTAATTTTTTAAATCGGGGTCAGAATATATACTAATTGCATAGAAATTCAAAAGGAAAATTGTATACTTTAAGTATTTTAGAGTACATCTTAAAAATAATAAGTATCAGTTTTATTTTAAAGCTATAAAAATCTATGTCAGAAGATTAATAATATATATATTTAAAAATTATTAAAATTAAGAAATTAAATAAATATACACATTTCATTATGTATTTAAATAATATAAACTAAAATATAAAATATATAATACACAAAAAATTATGAATGTATAGAAAATTCTTCAAAGAAATATTTATTTCCTTTTACATCTATGAATTTGTATTATATAAATGTTGTTATTCACAATCTATTATAGTCTTTATACATAATATATATATTCATACATTATATATAGCAAATAAACAAATAATAAGTATAAATATATTATATATATCATTAAAAATGTGTCATCTATATATTCATATATATATACGAAATATCAAAGTAAAATGTGTACAAATTTATAGATAAATATACTTTTAATACTTTCTGATAATAAATATTTTCATGTACATAGGAATTACATGCAATGAAATATATATAAATATTTAAAATTTCAAATTCAAATAAATATATGTGTTCGGAATCCTTTTTGAAAAGGATTTTAATTTTATTTTATATTTAAATTTATATATTTATTGTGTCAACTCTTTCTTCATCTAAACTCAATATACATATATATTTCAGAACAACATGCAGAAAAGTTTTCTACAACAAATACAAATAAAGTATTTTATTTATACATATATATATATGATAAACAAATATGTGCAATTTCATACAAAAATTTTATAAAATGTCTATTTAAGTACATATATCTATATATATATATAAATAGATAGAAATAACTTTATCATATGTATAGTTTTGTTTAGTTTTAATAAATATAAATATATGAGAAATACATATGCAATACATATAGTAAATAAATTAAATAAATAAATATGTTGAAAATTTTATTTATTTATTTATATACAAACAACTATAGTATTGCTTGAAATAATTGTTAATTTTCATACAATTTTTATTTTTTATTTCCAAATGATTGTTTTTAAATTCTAAATTTATTTGTATAATATGCTGTATGTGATGCTTTTTGTACTTCAATTGTTTATATGAATGCTTTTAATTTCTAATTTTATTTATATGTATATATTTACATTTAATTTGGTTCACGAGACCATACAGTATGTATAGAAAATTTCCTATTAGAACATTACACAGAATTTTCCTATTACAAAAGTATATACAATAGAATTTAATCAGAAATTTATATAGAATTTCTATTAGAAAATAAAACAGAATTTTGTTTAGAAAATCTTACTAAATTTCCGTAAAGAAAAGCAAATAGAATTTTCAAATTCTTCGTTGTTATTTGTTATAACGCGATCTTTGATAAATTCCATTAATTATATGTGTGAAAAAATGTAATTTGATGTATTTCAATATATTATTGGGAATAGTTTTCATTTACAATAAAGGTTTTATTTAAAATGTATACCATTATTACAATATTTTAAAGATATTCTATTACAGACAGACTCTTCTATATAGGGTTTCTTTAATCTACCCCGATTAATAAAATAAAATAATAATAATTTCCCTATATGCCTAACCTTAAATAAAAATTAATAACTATATCTAGAACTAATATTGGCGGATTGGATTTCTGTTTTATATAATCTATGCATATATAGTTCAATTTTTTCCCTTTTGTGTTTATTTTTCATTGAATCATATAGAAAAAAAAACCATATACAACTAATACATCATATGCATATATATATATTTATATTGAGCTTGGTTTATTGTTGTTATTGCTGTTTTGTTATCAAAATGGATTAGTTTTAATATACCAAATATATAAATAACATGAAAATAACATCATATAAAATATAATAGAGAAAACAAAAAAATGAAAATGAAAATGGTGGAAATGACTTTATATATATATATATAAAACATAAAGCAAACAACTAAATTGGATGGAATATTATAAACACACACACGATATATATAGTATAATACGTCGATCGATGTATTTATATGTATATACATATAAATAAATATAAAGTTATATAATAATTCACATATAAAAATATATTCTAAACACATAATTTATTTATATATACTATATGAAATAATATATTTATTTTCAATAATACATAAATATTTATAAAATGTATGTTTATTATATAAATAGGCTATTTACGAGATAGGAATATAATTTAACCTCTATATAGCAAAAAAAAAATGATTTCTTTTTGATTTAACAAATCCAATAAAATATACCACTATATGCTAAATACAGATTATCCTATTGGTTTTGTTGAAATCTTGAAATGGCATGGATTTCATTTTGACTATACATATATATAATTATTCAAATTTTTTATATTCATAAACCAAACGAATTTCATATAGATTTGAATTTACCCTACGGATATTCGTCAGATATTTTGCCTTATTATCAGACACCCTGCCCTTTCAAAGCAATCACCTTCTTCTATTATTATTTATCTATTTATAATATATAGGTTATATAATTTTCATATATTACGTATATAATATTTTATATAGCTATAAATAAACAAAATAGAAATATAGTTGTTGTTATGATGATCAACCAAACTTTTGCTTAATATATAAAAGAAAAACATGACCTCCATTTCATTATGGTATATAAAATTTGGGAAAAATAACTTATTTATTAGAACATAAAAATATGTTATTGAAATGCAATGAAATTATATATATACTACTTTACTATATAGTTTATATATATATACCGGGTACCCATTAAAGGTATGAATAAATAGATTGACATACCTTATATTTATGCGAATAACAAATTTTATTGTATATATTCCCTGATGAACAATGAATTTTCCAAATTAATATATATAGTTATAATAATAATAATAATAATAATATTATGCTAATAATTATATGTTTGTTTATATTATATATATATATTATAATATATAAATATAACCCCTGTGCCAAATATAGAGATTATTTTATTGCGTGTTTTATATAAATTGTGCTAATTGTATTTATTTATACAAATTATTGTAAAATCATTAATATGTATATAAAAAGAGCTATAGAATATATAATTCTGTGATTTGATATGGCAATTTAATTTATATACTGACCTTATTAAATCTGTATATATGTATGTATACTAGAACTAGATGATATTTAAGTAATTTTGAACTTGTAGGAATTTTTAGTTATAGCCTTTAATTTATATAGGATAATGATTGTACAGAAATTTTATAATTCGATTTAATAAATTAAATAGATAAGTGCGTCGATGCGTTAAAGTATTAATAAAATGTGGAAATTATTCAGTGTATTTTTTTTTCGAGAAATTAGAAAGATTAATTAGTATAGAAAACTATAACCCAAGGAACGGTTAAATTGAATTGAATTTTTGATTAATATAGATGGTTTTAAAAAAATATCCATGTACATATTTCAAATTTGTATATTTTTAGAGACAATTGTCTTTTTTGTTAATTATGTTCTATAGTTAATTTATTTGTATGAATATATGTCATTGTTTTACAATATTTTACCATATAAGGACGAATATTTTCACACACCTATATACTATAATTTCATTATAAATATATTTACTTTGATTTACATTCTCATTAATAGCGGACACAAATAAACAATAACATTTTCCTATATGATATAAATTATTCTGTTCCAATAGTGTAATAAATATTTATTAAATAATATTTAATAAATAGGTAAACAAAATATAAATATAATGGGAAAAAAAGAATATACATAGCCAATATAAATGAACAACATCGAATAAAAGAAATAATATTTTTTCTATCGATATGTGTGGGAAGAAGACTATATTAAACCAAAAACAATAATAGAAATATAAATGTAAACAAAATTTTTGGGTAAATAAATATACACATCTAGTGGTGTGATAGTGATTAAATATTTTATGTGTGTCCTGAATTACGAAATAATATAATTACATTATAATATAAATTGTGTTGTATTTTTCATGCGTAAATATAGTTAATATATAAATTTAATGTTTATCCTGAAAATTTTCTTCGAAAGGATCGATATAAATAAATGCAATTATAATTGAATATATTAGAGGTGATTTATTTATTTATTGTCACTTTATATATATATGTATAGTGTTATATAAACAGAAAATTCTATTTAGAAGGATATGGTTAATTAAACAGAAGAATTGTATCATATATATATAATTGTAAAATTTTATCTATATATAATTTATGTAATAAAATTTAATATTAATATATAATAATAATCGGATTTTAACAAATCAATATGCGGGGGTATATATTATAATAAATATGTTAAATATTTCAGTTAATTTATTTCATAAGATTTATACCTATATTCAATATAACAAAATATATCCAATATATAAACAAAAGACAATAAACGCATATATATATATATATATATATATATCAGTATATTTATTAGCAATTCGATTTAATTTGTTTTTGTTTTGTCTGTCTAAAACAGGAAATTATATTAAACAATTGAAATCATTATCTAATCGAACTTGTTCACAAACAATGTTATATTAATATACGCATATATATTCTATAAATTAAATCACAATAATATATAATATATACTTATATAAATTGTTTACGCATATATACATTTAAAATTTATATGATATATATGCCATCATTTAAAACCTAAAATATCCGTTTTCAATTTAGAATCTCCGTTAATATAAATATGGTATATATGTATATTGTATATATATGTTGGACACATAACGAACATTAAACAAATATGTTTATAACTATAAATATAGAATTTTGTGTCTGTCTAGTCATAATGTTTTACAAAACCACTTATTTCGAAATAGAAAAGTCCGAAAAAAAAAAAAGATTGTCAACAATCCAATATCTGTATATCTATATATCTATATATAGAGAAATTTATACGTTGTATATACATAGTTTGGTTTTATCGAGGTATATTTGTATACGTTGTTATATTAAATTCCAAACTAAATGTGTGTTTACATTATAGTCCATCATAATATATATAGAAATCAATATCTATTTTATATTGTTTTCTGCAAGCTATATATATAAACTCGTATTACACGTTCATATATGTTGAAATAATAATATTTATATATAGATATATATAGGGAAAACTCTTCGAATAATACCACCACCACCACCAATATAACATTATTATATACATACATAATACATTGTTCAAAATTAACTGATTGAATACTCTATACGCAAATATTGAAAGTCTATTTCATCGCATTTAATATATTGTATATAATATGTATGTATATATATAGTATAATAAAACCAAAAACTAACAATTGATAATGACAAAACCTTTAACATCAATCTTTTCCAAACCCTAAAATGGACACATATGTAATATATTTAGTATAAATGTAAAGAAATATCCACAATGTTCATTATATATATATATGATATATGTAATAATTATATTTACTCTACCATTATTACATTAAATCATGCATATATTTTGTAATTTATCACGTATATATATATATAATAAACCTATAAAGGTATTCATTAAATGTTAAATTGTTATATAAAATATTGTTATACTAAGATTTTTCCTATATGTATATTGACCCTTTTAAAATATACACGTGATTTTGTATTATCACTATATATATATGTTTAATTATACATAAAGTATATAGATCAACCATGAAATATGCATTCAAATATAATTAAAATATTTTTAATAATTCTTCTTTTGTTAATTATATATAGGAAAAATTAATGAAATATTAATGAAAATCAAAAGAAAAATTGATGTATTTAAAGTAAAAGAAATCTTTGTGTAATATAGTAATTTAATTATTTTTGTCAGAGTCAGAGATATTTGACCCTTTTAAGACGTTTGACCCTTTTAATTTGTACTATTAAATGTATATTAAATCGATATATAGATTTAAATTTAGAATAAATTACACAAACTGATGTATAATCTCAAATAAAATATAACTTTTTTGGATGGTTTTGACTGATTTTTAACAAATAAGTTTTTGAACTAATTTGAAAATTATTCATTTTTAAAGAGTAACATTCTGAAATCTTAAAAGTTATATTTACGCTAGAGATTGTGTTATCTAAATCTATGGTACCACGTAAACTATTGTAATAATTTTTCTGTTATACCATAATTATAATGAAATATGAAATATAGAAATTTAATTATGCTTTTACATAAATTTCATATATCCTTCTTTTATAGAAATAATATATAAAACTGAATACAATACGATATGATAAATAATCAGATAAAACACTTTCTCATTTTTGATTTGATCTAATATTTGTTTTTTTTCATATACTTAAAATAAGTTTAAATTAACCCCACAAACGAAAAATGAAATTAAATGAAATTACATCAGATTACCGATTGGTTATTAATCAATATATTGATTTTAAGTAAAAGAACATTTAATATATTTATGGGCTTATAATAATTTCAATGCAATTTTTATACTTATTAAATATGAATGTAACCAATGTAAACTACCAGAATATTACTTTATTTTACTGATTGTAAGATTACTCAATAATAAATTCATATAGAAATGAAATTTATGATTATACAAATAAATACATAATATTATATATATAGTATATATAATCGTATAATGATATACTATAACCTTTTAAACCTTATGTATATCGTATAATAATATTAAATAAACTAATTTCGACGAACATTATATAATTAAAGGTTGCGTACGTATATACAAGAGGGTTAATAAATACATTTTATCTGCATTTAAATAAATATATATATATAGTAGGTATAATTTTACAGAGAAATGAATATATATATATATATAATATGAAATATATATAATATATATATATTATTTTGTAATGTAATGTAATGTATTATGTATGTATGTTGCATTAGTAGTTTGTCTGTATATTTATCAGATAGAAATAAATAATATAGCAACGAACCGTATACATAATTGTTCCCAATGCAAAGTGCACATTGTCTCTATACATATATATTAGGTTATTCATTTGTTTATGAAATTACATGCATACCGTATAAATTTATATATATAGCTAATTGACCATTAATTACTTTTATGGAGAGCATAAACCAATTTCTGTAAATAATCATATATAATTCTATGACATAAACATATATATATGAATATGATTATATAAGGACTGTTATTAGCATGAGAATATCTGGAATAAATATATAATTGTGTAGATTCAAAAAGGAATTATGTTTACGAGTTACACTTGGATACAAATATATATATATATATATGTGAAGGAAAATACATTACAATATTATTTATTTTATTATATAATGCATTTTATTAAATGACTTTTTGCATTATTCAAACCGCATAGTATTAATATACATATATGAAAGTAAAATTATTATAAAAAAATTGTGATTTTATTTTTAATGATATTTATTTATATAATTATAATATATATAGTAATAAAATAGTAATTAAAGCATATATGGGAAATATATTTGTTTGTAATATGCGCACGTATACGAATTTTGTTTTTTTATAATCTCTGTCTATTTTAAAGCATATATAAATAATTTTTTATTTATAAATATATATATACTTTGTAAATGTAAATTAAAATGAAATAGTGTAATTAATGAAAATATTTTTATATATTATAAATAACCCTCTATATATGTATAATAAAATATAATGAAGGCGATATGTTTATATACCAAATATATATATGTTTGTATACAATATAATCATATATTTATAGTGTTTACATATCAATGGTCTCATTAATTTTTGAATTTAATGGTCATTTAAAATAAAAACATTTTTATTTTAATGAATTCCCTTATTAAAAATATAGTATTATTTGTCAAAAAATTATATTAATTAATAATTAAAATAATTATGTTAATTAAAAAATGAATGAGGGAAAATTGTATAAATTAAATATGTTATGTATTTCGTTTCGGTTTAACATTTAAAACACAAGGATTCGTTTATGTGAGTAGATTAATTTTAATAATAATTGTTATGATAGATAGATAATTTCCAATTTATTTTTCTTTATATTTGTCCCGTAGAAATATTTTCATTTTACAATGAGTAATTAAAAATGTATATTAAGTAATGCAATAATAATGAAAATTTCGTTTTTAAAAATAAAAGATTTTCTGGAATTCGATCTCCTGTTGTAATACGTACGGAAATCGTGAATTGGCATATTATTCGTTATATTATCCCGAAATTATATGTTCATTTTTTTTAGTTTTATAGTTTATTAACTTCATTTAATGAATGCTTTTAGGTGTTCATCAATCAAATTCAAATATTTTAGATAATAATATAAGTAAAAATGTATAACCTATATGTAAAGAGAAAAACAAAACATAAATGTGTGTGATTTAAACATTCTTCTTTTTTCCAAATGCAAATTTTCCATACATATTTTCCAATAGAATTAAAAATAATTCATTTACCATGATAATATATTCAAATGTATTATGTATAAAATTTCTGATGACAGATTTTCAAATTTATTTATTATTATTTTTTACTCGTTAACTTTTTCATATTACATAAATTATATAATAATTTATTTTCCATTGACATATATAGAAATAAATTTATTTTTATTGAAATATATATGTAAATGTGTATATAAAAAGAAAAAAATATATTATTGGAATTCATTGATTGAATCATTTTTAAATTTCTTGTCTCGTTTATATTTACTCATATTTTATATGGAGTATATTAATGGAAATTTATATAAAACATTTTCTTTTTTCTTTTCGATAAATAAATATACAAAATAATATAACATATTTTATACAATCAATAGAAAATTAAATAAAAATAGTGTGGCAGCATTCGTTATATTTTTATTATAAATATGCGAGGTTATTTATTTATTTTTTTTTGTTCGTACGATGAAATTATGGTAATGAGAAAGAAGATATAAACATTTTGTCATAATTTTTAATGTTGTAGATACGAGTGTATACGGGATGATCTAAACGACACCAATCGTAGTGTCATACGCTATCATGAATTAACAAAATTATAGTATTTTTGAAATGGAAACAAAATAAAACAAATTGTTTTAGACAATATTTTAAAGGATAAAGCATCCAACTAATTAATCGTAGAATGATGACAATTGTACTTGTAATGGACCATAAAAGTTTTAACTTGTTTGTAAAAGAAAGGTAAAATGCTTTAAAAAGCGTATTCATTTAACCATCAGCTTTTTCAGTGACCAACCAAAATGAAAATTTATCTACCCATCACTTGGGAAATGAAAAATAAAATAAAATTGTTATATATAATTATTACACGAATTGGAATCCAAAATATACAATCAGGACCGTGAATGAAACCATTCAACCTGTATTACAAACTTTTATTTTATAAATTCAATTTGATATAATTTTCAACGAATAAAAATAAAAATATTTAATGTCATATACATATCATTATTGAATTGTATATAAAAATACAAACGAAGTTCTGTTATATATCGAAATCAGAATAAGATTAGGAGTTCTTATAATCAAATTTTATTATAAACAATTGTCAATTCAATTCACATAAATTGAAACTATATTCTGATTGAATTTCTTTTATTACACCACCTCGCATATATGGCATTGATTAAGATAGAAAGTATTAAAGCATATAGACTATATATATATGTAATATAATTATTTTAATTCATGAATATGAACATTATCATTTTTATATATACACTAAATTTTACTTATATATAAACGAAAATTGATATTTTTCACATTAAACCACACATATTTTCAATATAAAACGCTTATAATATCCATATATACTATATATATATATAAAATATATATATAATTTGCGATGTACGTGCAGTAAGTATAAAAGAATTTTGAAGAATTCGCAGATCATGATCGCTTTATTATTATTATTATTATTATTATCACAATGTACTATATGTATATATGCTTTATATTATCAATCTATATATTTATATATATGCAATTTCATTATATTCACATGGCTCAGTATAACTATATAAATATATATTATATTCATTGAATGTATCGATATATTTTGTAAAAATTTCAATGATAAAAATCACGTATAATAAAAATATTTTATACATCACATGTATAAAAAGTGTGTAAATGGTATATACAAAAAGACAAAAAGAAAAAAAAAAGATTATTTTTGTATTCATATATATACAAAAAATACAAAAATTAATCTATAGAAAGCGAAAAAAAGAAAATTGCTTCGAAATATATATACTGACTTTCATTAATTTTCACTATATACATATATATATTTTAGTTGTATTTTGAATGTAAAATATACCAAAACCAAAGAATAAAAAAAAAAGAAAAAAAGAAATTGCCGGGTAAAGCTATGTACTAAATATTTATAAATACATATAAAATGATATTATATTTTCTTAAATTCTATATATACATACACATTATCATAATGTATATGGAACATATATTTAGTATAAAACATGTACCTATATATATAATATAAGATTACGTTGTTATATGAAAAGACAAAAAATCATATACAAAAAAAATACAGCTGCTAGATCAACATCTAGAATAGAAAACACTTACAATATCATATCATTAAAAAAATTCTTGAATCGATATCAAAAAAGGTTCTAATCAGTTGGTTAAGCTAATCAGAGTGAGATATCTAAAATAATCCATTGAATTTAAATGGAAATCGCGGTAGATTTGATGGAATCGGAAAAATGTCCGAGAATTTCATGTTTTTGCTTTTGTATTCACAAAACTTATCTACCAAAAATTTTAACTGCCAGCTTATTGTATTATAAATTTTTCCAAATCTAAACTAATAAGTTACATATACTGAACGTGTATACGTGCTTAAATAAACGTACATTATATAAAGAGCGAAAAATATACCCTATATATACCATATTAATGTATAACATTATACGGTATTGGTATATGATAATATAGAATGAAAAGTCGAATCTATAAAATAGTTACAAATCTTTCGTCTATTTGTATATAAATAAATATATAATATATACAATAAGTTATATATAGAAATAAATATCTTTATATGCCAATCCCTATTCGGTTTTTTTTTCGATGCTTTGGTTAGGTTTTGGTGTTTTTTTTTTGTGCTTCATCTTTTTCAATATATAGGTTTGAGGTTTCCTTATACATATTTCTAAATTTTTATACATACATATATATTTATAAGGATACATTTATATATAAAAATATAGATTGATAGCAATTCATTTTTTTTCTTCTTTAGCTATAACATGCGAGGATAACAAGAATATATATAATACCCTGTATACAATCAGCTGAACTTACATTTACACACATTTTTCGTATTGATATATACATGCGGTAGTGACATTTGCCCAAACATATAATGCTATATAATATAACTATACAGATAGATGTATTGTATTGTATATAATTCAAGTATATATATATATATATATAAATTGTAAGTCAACTATACATGGAATAAAACGTATAGATAAATATATTGAAGGGTACCCATCATATACGTATGGGATATAGAATAGAGTTCTTATATGTATATATAGTAATAGAAAATCGGATGTCGCCTCATATATTCGCAGTAAAATATAGTTATATATATATACGATACAAAACACATGACACTAAATGTTCTTTGTATATTTCTATAATATACTTATATATCTATAAATATGTATATACAAATTGTATAAGAGTATAATACGATGTATTGAATAGATTTTATATATAGGTGAATTCAAGTGATATATATTTTATATATAGAAATATAGTAATATGTACACTCTTTGACTTCATCTATATATGCATACATATATTATCTATAAATATATCAAATACAATGAATTGTACATTTTCAAATTCATATATACACAATTTATGTAACGATATATATAGGATATACAACAACCAAATGATGTCATCTGTATATATGTATATTATTGCTGCTATATGTAACTGATTTGTATGAAGAGAAAATACATGTTTAACTATATGTTTCAGGAAATCTATATACATTGCGCGATATATACAATGCATATAAAATTGTCTATCATTGATTTTTCCCTTAGTTTTCATACAAATCATACATTGGCGGAGAAATAGTTAGGTAGATTTTCAATAGGATAGGATATTCTGAAAGTCACATGTCTAATTAGAAAATTTTATAAAAACAAGTTGAATTAGCACGTACACTTTTTTGAAAATCGACTTTATCTTTAGAATAAATCGGACGATTTACAAATTTTCTTCTATGAAATATCAGGAACTGATTGAATTTTGAAAATTAAAATTGGGGAAAAACTATGGCTACATGGAAAATTTGCCTGACAATTTCAGGGCTTCTTCCCTGCAATTATTCTATATAAAATTGTTTGTTCGTATATATAATTGAACTTATAGGGAGGAATGTCACATTACTGTTTAATAAAATATATAACAAATATAAATATAAATTAACGATTTGTATATATATCATGATAAGCATAAATATATATATATATAATTATAAGAAGAATGTCTATAATAAATGGTACATGTATTTTAAAATATAGATTTCTTTTTCCTAATCATATGCATGACAATTTTAACTATATCTATTATTAAAAACAAACAAAAAACGCTCGCATATTCGCACTCGTATATTATTGAATTTGTTATATTTGTTTTAAGGTAATAACAAATACACGTGTTTTGAGACATTTCTCAGTTGAATATGAATATGAATTTGATGAATGCTATAATGCTAAATAAGAATTTTAACGTTAATAAACCATATATCAATATCAATACTGTATAAAAACATATTTAATAGATATGAATAACTTTGATTAATGTAAATGTTTTAAATACACATTATTTTCCATATAAAATATTTTCCTTTATTTGTAAATCAAACATCCAATATAAATATATATTTTTTTTTAATTTAGAAAATCTTAAAATTTTTTAAATATATATATATATATTATGGCAATAAGGATTTGAATTTATAATGTAAATTTGTAAATAGATATCCTATCGCAATATAATGCGTATATTATGCAAAAAAAATAAGTATATATTCAATAACATATGAAAATATATATAAATATATTATAAACGACTAAATATATTATAAAAAATCAGTCAAGTAATGTATTAACAGCTTTTAAAAGTTCAAACTATGTATATATCTGTATGTGGAAACCAATCTAATAAATATTAAAGAAAATTGAAAAAACCAAAATATATTTTATTGTAAATGTTATAAATTTTCGATTTTTATATGTATTTTCTACTCCAACACCACCACCATCGCCGCCGCCACAATCACTGCGACAACACCACAATTTTTCCATTACCATATCACCATATCTCTATATATTATATTATATACCATATCAGAATTCAAAAAAAAAATATATTGTGTGTAGTCGAAAAAAAAGAAAAAAAAAACACAAATAAAATATATATGTAAAATAATGAATGGGCTAAAGTTAAATAGCATGGAAAAGGTTTTCCCTTATATATATATAAATAAATTTGTTCTGATTATTATTATTATAATATTTTATATATACAACAAACACATAGACAATATATATTATATATATAGAAAATTTATTTAAATCTATATAATTTACATTTATAAGACGCCGAGCGGCGATGATCATCATATGAATTTATATAAGAAAAAATAAAATAACTTTTGAATTTATACATATATAAGAAAAGCTAAAGTTTAATTTATATCTATATAAATATATATAACATATAATATAATATAAATAAATATATTTACAGACAGGGTGCTTTAATAGATGACATAGTAATAGATGATTGTTATTTATGTAATGAATATTGTTTATTAATGAATTATAAATCGAAATTTTATGTTGTTTTTAAGTTTTGGACCAGATTTTGGACACGAATTACGGATACATTTTTTTATTTATGAATGGATTTTCATTTGGATAATTTTAATGAAATGTAGATACTCTTTATATGGGTGTAACGATCGTCGAAAGTATACGTATACGTAATTTTTCTGATAAAATTACCTCCAATTTCCAATTTCGTAAACCTAACCTTCTCCGGACTTAAAACTGCGCTAAAATTTTGTCTCTGAATTTATATAAAAAAAAAACTGTTTCATAACTTAAATCTCAACCATAAAGATTTCTCGTTACATAGAGGTTTGTATCGTTCTCTTCATCTTAATCATCCTATGAAACAATACAAATGAAATTTATAAAATACTTTCCCAACTTAAGGTATTTCTGTTTTATATATATGAATCTTTTCATATGATGTTGAAACTGACTATATTGTATATTGAATTTATATATATAAGTTAAAGAATATATATATATAATAAATAAAAATTAAGAAATGCTTCAAGCAATTTACTTTCTTATTCATTGTTATTGATATCCTTATATACCACGGTATACGTATATATGAATGTATATATTTATTAAATATATATGTACAAGTAAATATATTTGGAAAAAGGATTATATTTACAAATAAATAAACATATGTAAAAATATGGGGATAGAAGAAATGTTTTCATCTGACTGTATATTATAATAACCCTAAAATTCATAAAAGAATGCGAGTATGTACATTTTGATTATACAAAATATATATATATATATATATATATATATTTATGTATATATAAGATAATAAATCTCATATGAACAAACATTTAACATCATCATTATATATGTTATATGTATATACAAATATATAAAATATCAATCTCATATAAAAATGTCTTCTTTATATGCAAAAATAAAAAATAAAATACACATTAAAGTAAGAAAATATGCATATGATGATATAACGTATATCTACAATTTGGAAGACATTAGTCTATGTATTATATTATATATGAAAAGGTAAAAGAATTTAAAATATTTCAATATATTATATACATTTGTAATATATATGTGATTATGTAGTTGAATATAATATCATCATACATTTTACATTCCGTATATATATAAATATAAAGTGAAATAAAACAAAAGGGGAGGATTTTATTTTTTATTAAAATTTATAGACTATATATACAATATATTTTTCTTTTTAACAAGGATTTCCTATTTCATTTTTTCCATGTATTAAATAAAGATAATTAAATTTAAATCTTCATATTGTACATTTAACATTTTAATAATATATATAGATGTGAGTATGATGATGATGCTACTGATGATGAAAGAATATATGATATATGATGGATGATTATGAATTATGATAATCAAAGATTATATATAAGATTATATGCACACAATACAAAAAAATATGTAAATATAATATTCAAAATGTGAATAAAAATTTTATATGATAGAAAAATATATTTTTTTTTAATCATATAAAATATAAATCCTTATTATTAAATTTTTTTAATCAAATTAAACTCAATCATTCATATCAATGTATTTAAATCCGAAATGTTTGTATAAATTAAATTTTCAATAATGTATTTAACGTTTCATGAATGCATTGTGATACAAATTCTGTGTTGATAAGAGATTATCGCATATATTATAAAATTATATAATTTTTTTTGTATATATACAGATGCAAATGCTAAGTATATGCATTCCATATAGGAATATTTTACATATAAGTATACAAACGATGTAAAGCAAATAAAACAAAAAGAAGATATACGTTTAACATTCAATGAAATGAAACATTGAATATTAATTTTCGTATAATATACATATATATTTCATTTACATATTCTCAAAGGATTTAATATTATTTATTAGATGAATGATTCTGATCTACTAAACATAACATATATAGACATGAATTGTGTGTAATAAAATGTACAAATATCTACACGTTTATATAGTTTCAAACAAATACATTTTCTATACATACATTTATAATATAGTAAATTTGTCTTAAAGTAATTGTTATATATACACTCAAGTATTAGCTAAATTAATAGATTTAATGTTGATTACAATGAAAATGTTTAATGAAACGATAAAAAAAAATTGCTTATTACAATATCGATAAATCCAATCAAATGCAATATATGATATAAATTTGAAATGATTTTTTTTAAATCATTTTAATTTTGTTTGTTGTAAATATAGAATTAATTATATTTTATATTGATAATATGATATGGTTTATTGAACTATTAGATGCAAATGAAATAATAATAATAATAATAACATAAAAGTGAAAAAACTATGAACAAACTAACTATAGGGAAATGCAATTGTATCACAACAAACAGGAGGAAGAGCTAAGAACTTTTCTTGGCAATAAATTCCTATATTTCTATCTATCTATGTGACATTTGATAAACGTTGATCGAAATATTTCATTATATTTCATATACAATTTGGTTCGAAAAATTGCCTAGACTTTTACGAATGTTAACGTGTAAAAAAAATTTTACATTTAGCTTTGTAAATTCGAAATTATTAAATATACATACACATTACAATAATAGAATTAATTTATTTACTTTATAATATAGAATTTTATTGTAAAATTAATTTCATTTTTTTTTATTTTCAGACAAAAAATTCAAATAAAAAATATAATTAATCCATTTGAAAATCAATACGATGATAATGCACCACTGATACATCATCATGAACCTAATTAAAAATTGTGTAAGTATTATTAAATATCAATAAATTAATCTATTATAGAATTTTTGTTGATGATATCAAAAAGAAATTAATTCCAATTTCGAAACAATTTCTATGGACACATTCTTTTACGTAAATCAATTTGCATTCTTAAACAAAAGGTACTTTATAATTAATATACATAAGTTTTGTATTCAAATACATAACAAAATGAAATCTAATATGTTTGTAAAATAAAATTCTGGCGGCAAAACAAACGCTATCAATTTATAATCAACGTATATACATTGAGACCTATACTTTTGAACCAAAAAAAATCACTTGAACACACAAACAAAAAATATTAATAAAGGTTTATAATGCAAAAAAAAAAAATTCAATATTCACTGTCTTATACAAGTATCTTCATATATAAAAGTAAACGTTTAAAGCCATTTCCCATTGAAAAAAAAATGTCATTATATTATAGTAATAATAATAATATATACAAATAATAATCCACCAAAATGATCCAAAAGATAAACAAAACAAAGTAATAATAAAAAAAAAAATTACTTCAGGTAAAATATATTCTCATACAACAATTGAAAAAAAAAAATTGTCATTTAATTCCTTGTCTTCCGTGATATTAAAAGTATACAACAATTGAACACATAACAAAAAATATGTAATCCATTACAATATATAAAATAATTTATAATCTCTATATAGTGAAATAATTCATTTTTTCATTGCGTATATCATTTTGAAGGGTAATAATAATAATAATATAATGGCAAATCACAAAAAAAATAAAAAATAAAAAGAAAATGTTTTCTAAATTAAAAACCAAAGATAAACAAATTATCTTCAAAATAAATGTAAAAAAAAATCTCTACATTTTATCCTTACAGTAAAAAATAAAACGAAATCTCTCAACTTTAAGTATCCTCTTCATCAAAATATTATGTTTACCCTCCGAAAAAATGGTTTTTTTTTTTTAATTTTATAATTCCTTTCATTATATGCGTCTGATATATAATATAAAATAATAATAAAAAAAATTCTATATAAAAATGTGATGATGTTTTAAAATAACAAAATAGAACCTTAAAATATCAAAACGACATAAAGCATATATAAAGTAAATAATAATAATAATAATATTAATAATAATAATGATAATCATCCCATTTAAAGTACTTTTCTGTTCTATATAACTGCTATATATTAAATATACATATTTAGACAATATGAAATTATTCAAAGAAATACCTCACAATATCCCAACGTATAAATACCTATATATGTAAAAAAAAAAGCATTTTCTTTTTGTTCCTGTTCTGATCTATTAAATAAACAACAAGTATAAAGATATCCCAACAAGAAGGAGCAGCAACAACAACAGAATTGCAATATATGAAATAAGGAACGTATATATATATACAACAAAAAAAACAAATATTGAATGACTAAAATTAATGGTTGGATGAATCTGCATTTGATAAATAAATATAAATAAAGTATAAAATTGAAATATTAAATACAAATAATGTTCAACTAAAAAAAAAAACGAAAGAATATAAATAAACCAGTATATTTACAAAATATAGTTTATATACCTTTATAACATTAGTCGTCGTATACACATAAATACAGAAAATGTTAATCGGAAAATAATCAGAATGATAAAATCGATATTCCTTTTATTTTTTTTCTCCGCCGTTCGATATATAGGATATAAAAACTTAAACGTATTATATTAATAGATAGAAGAAGTCTCAAAATATTTAATATATGCACTATCACTATATGTATATCTGTTTTTATATACGCATATCATATATAAAGATATATATAAGATAATTTAACATGATTCAAACTTATTTATATAGGAAAAACTTCATATCTTCTTCTATATATATATAAATTTGTATTGGAAAAAAGATAAAGAAAAATAGATGTCTATTGTAATTGTCATTTATCTTTACACATTCACTTTATATACATGTGCTAAACGTTTAATTTAATATATATATAACTTTAAAATAAATAATAATATTAAAACGTATGCATCATTACTATATCTCTCTAGATCGATATAGAGATATAGTCTATAATAAAATTTTGTCAAATGAAGTTTAAGTTTTATCCTAATGGAATTATATACATTACCGAGTATTAACAACTACTCAACAACATCATATATATATATAAATAAAATATAGAAATACTTTCATCGTATATCTTTAAATCTATATAAAATAGATATATGTGTTTAAATTTACCCTAAATACATTTCCAATTTATAGATAGATATACAACAGAGACTAATTTATATTCTAATATTTAAATTATAGTTTTCAATTTATATATTTATCCATATAAATAACTAATCTGTACCGAAGTTTTTATACATAGTTGGTAAATTCACGAATTTACTTCAATTAATATGAATCTCAAATAGTTATACGTGCCTGCCGGTCTTGTTAAATTATATATAGAATTAAAATCTATTTATCTCTTTTGCTATCTTTTTCCTTTGGAAAATATTATTGTATTATAGCAAAATTTGATCATGACTGATAACATTTTTTCATTGTGAGCAATTTTATGTAATTGTAGGTTTTTTATTCAGTTTGTTAAACATTTTTCTTTCTTTTTACGAAAAATTATAATATCAATATAGACATTTTTGTTTTTAATTTTAATTTAATGTATAATTTATCTATTATATATTTAATCTGAAATGTTACATATGCATGAATATGCAGACATAATAAAATAACATTAAACAATAGTATATATATATATATGATAATATATACATAAATTCGATAGAATTTAAAATGCAATTATTTTGTTCTATATGCATATACATCTATAGACATTATTTAATTCAAATTGTACAAATTTTATTTGATGTGCTAATTAATATGCAACCTGTCGAAAATTATTCGGTCATAAAATTATACAACGTCTATACATATACAAAACATCTACATTGCATAATAATAATAATTGTCATATTTACATATTAATGGATGTATGTTTATATTTGCATTTAACATATATAAAATACATAATATCGATTATGTAATAATTGCGCGTATATATGTGTATAGCCTATGTTAATGTATATAATTGAAAATAAATGTTAATGTTCGTTATATGGTTTAAAACATTCATTATTGAAATTATAAATTGTGTTATTGTACAATAAAATAATGTATTTTACTTCAAAATAATAAAAATAAAAAATTTTCAATCGAATTGAGTGTTTTATACGAAAGTTTATATAATAACAAGAATAAACTTTTAAATATAATGAAAGATGTGTTTTTAAAATTATTATTTTTATTATATACAATATAGATCGAAAGCAAAAATTATAAATTCCACAAAAAAAATACCAAAAAAGTACACAATTGAATTGCATTTAATGTTCATTGCAAATAAAGTATATATATATATATATTTTCACGAAAATTAAAATAAAATAGTATAAAAAAAGAGGTAAACCGCATAATTTTATTTTTATATTGTTTCAAAACAGTTTTCTTCTCAATGACTTTGCATTTTCAAACACAGAACATTGAACAATTTTTAGTTTTTTTTTTATTGTTTATACGATATATAATAAGCAATGTTTTATATATTAAAAAAATTGAGCAGCATATGCATACAAATAAAATAAGGTAAAAAAAAATCTAAAAGTACACCGTAAATGGAAATTATTTTATTTTTCACTTGTTTTTTTTTTTTTTTAAATCGCGTACATACTCCACACTCCATACAGGAAAAGTGTATGCGGTGGTTATTAAAAACTAAATATATACATAGTTTTTTTTGCTTGTATACATATGGTTTTATATCGGATATCTCTATATGTGTATATTTTATACATATAATAAAGAAAAATATAATTGTTTAACATATTATCGTATAAATATAAAGGATAATGTATATATAGGATAAAAGGTAAAATAGTTATGTAAGTTCCTTATATTATATTAAGCATAACGTTAGTCCTTTTTAATTTATATGGCTGATTATGCAAACGGTTTGAAAATATTTAACATATATTTTCCTATCTATATATTTATATATATACAACATGAAAACCTTATATACAACTTATATATATATATATAATATAATGTATATTACATTCTATATATGGTATTTTGAATTAAACGACGAAAAAAAAATGTATTTTACTTATATCGTATACTTCTATTATACATATAGAACTATTACTCTATATTCAACTGAACTAAATACTATATACAGCATAAATATAAATTGTTATAAATCTGTGCGTTTTCCTTTTTCAATTTATATTGCACAACATATATATCTATATATAAAAACCTGTGGTTTATATAGTATTTTATAGAAAATCCTTTTTGAAACTATGCATATATGTATATAAATATTTAGCCTATATATATATATATATAAAGTCGAATCACGGATATTATACATAATTGTAATAAATTAAAATATAATTCTTTAGCTAATAATATTATAAAATTCTTTATAGACTTTTTTTGTTTTATATAAAAGTATATCTATCGATCGAATGAGGTTATATAATGAAAATATTTCTTTTTAAGTATTTTTTTGAAATATAGTTTTTAAACAAACTGTGTGTATATATATAAAAATGCATACCAATTTTAATCAATTGCTTATTTTTTATAGTTTTACATATACTATATAGTGGTGTATTTCGGTGATTAAACACCAAACTATAGAATTCTGACAATATTTTGAGGTCATGAGTTCAAATCTATTGGAAAACATTACACATTTTTACTTTACTTCTATTAATTTTCACATTTGGATGTTACGCAGAAATCTTTTATGCTGTTGGTTCTTGGTCCGGATAATTATTGATACAGTAAAAATAACAATAAATTGTGAAATCAACTAAAGAAAAGGTTTTCAAAGGCACGATTTTATTTCCTTTTTTTTACAATATAGTTAAATAGAGAAAAGTATAGCAAGGTATATTTACTAAAAAATTAATGATTTTTTGATATAAGATATAAATGTGTTTATTTATTCACTATAAATTATCAGTACTTTACTTACATGTAAATATTTGCATTTAATTATTCTAAATAAATATATGCATTTCTTTATAACTTTATAAATAAATGCAAATATAATATATATAAAAATAATAGTTATGTGGTTATAATTGTATTATCATTCGGCACGCAAACGGTTTTAAATATATATAGTAATATAGTATTTATGTAATTGTTGTTGAAATGCAACGACTCATATGTAAATATGTATAGAAGAATTCAGGGTATACTTGAAATATGCAAAAGTTATTTAAAGAAAAGCTATAAGGATTTTTTTATTTTGCATTAAATAATAAATATCTTCAAACATTTTTGTATAAATAAACCAAAAAACAGTGTTATTGTAAATCATATTTTATGTAATAAAACCGTTGATACAAAACATCCTTTATAAAATATGTTGGAAAGTAATTTTTCCAATATGAAAGATAGGAAAATTATCATACAAATTAATGTTAATGATTATATAAAATAATCGCAGTTGTCCAAGTGTATTACGGCCACTGAAGAGCTAAAGATTCCCTGGATGATCTGCGAATCATTATTTAAGATAAATTTAGAATTTTAATCCGCATGAATCAAATGTCGATCTTGTTAAATCAAACTGAATATTCTTTTTTTGTTAATAAATATACATATCTGAATATTATATTCAATATATTTTGTATTTTAACGCCAAAAACAAAAATACAAAATACGAAAAAAAAACAAATGCAAAGATAACAATAAATATATATAGTAGAAATAAGCAATATAATAAAAAAGAATTTATGATGATAAACCGTTCACAAATATATAGAATAGAATATATATTTGAAACAACAAAAGGACATAATATTTTATAGATATATCCAATCCATATATATATATATATATATATATATATATAAAGGATACAAAAAAAATTGATAAATATATTATTATAATATATTGAAAGAAGATTCATTCGTATATACGTATATAATATACATGAAAAATAAAATAAGAAATACATTTTGGTGTGTTTATAGAGATCCCTAAAGAAAAATATACACATTTATTATGCACCATACACTATGATTATATATATATATAATATTGTTGTTTGTTTAGACATATGATTCGAAAAGATCATTCTATATATTTCTAAATATAGATATATATATGTGGTATTAGTTCAATTTAGTAGATTTACTCTATACATATTTGACTATATATTTTTACGTTAAAAGAACAAGCAAGTATATGTACATATAATATTCTAAACAGAATATTTTATATAAAAAAATATAACATAAATCTCCATTATCTATTCTATCCATAGTAGTAAAAATATATATGTATGTATGTAGATATATTTATTATATACAATGTTGTCATATAATAAAACCACGAAAACTTGGGAAAATAAAATATATATGTATAATAAAGAAGATACCAAAATTTATCACCAAAACAACAACGTAAATTCAGATACACAAAATACGAAACCATACATTTTATATTTGAAAAATAAATAAATATAAAACAACACATAATTTAAGGAACGTATATATAACTTTACTATATATACATTTATAACACTTTACGACTTTATACCTTTAAATCTGTTACATTAAAAGTGTCATATTTTGTTTTTCAAAATTATGTAATATAATATAATACGTATGTGTGTGTGTGTGCGGTTCTTTACGACTGTTCTGTTCCTATCCTATATATATATATGTTAACTCCATGTATATAATTATTTTACCAATGTTTAAAAATACCATTCACGACAAATTTACTCATATTTTAAATATGGATAGTGTGTATATAGAGTTAATTAAAAGGTGTTACCTCACACACACCAATTTTGTTATACATTTTGTATTATAAATTCTTATTAATTATAAAATTATTCTTAATCTCTTATTTTTCCTATGCTAAATACTTCTATATATAGTAATATTACTTTACTCTGTTTATAATCCTCAAGCCTATATGATTTGTTAAATAATAAAGTGTATTTATAGTTATAATGGTAATCTAATATATTTAAAAATTATCGTGTGCATTGAAAAGATACAAAAAATAAATAAAAGATGTTTATATGGTTTTTATTCATAAAATATAATTAAAAGGAATTTTATGAAGTCATATATTCATCATTATATCAAAAATAGAATTAATAATATATAGGGGTCTTTTTTTTTGTAACGTAGCCAGTTATATACGAATTATTATAAAAAGAAAATGTTAAATATTTCATATATCACACCTTAAGACTGAAACTAAAATATTTTATAAATATATATAGGATAATTTATAATTTATTTAATACCAAGAAGATTAAATTCTGCTTGGTATTTTGATCATTTCCAAGTTGTGATGGATAGCACCACATATTTGAAAGGCATCGGAAATATGATCTAAAAGAGTACGAAGGAAACGCTTAAAAATATTCGAGAAATTATGAAAGGTTTCCTAAAACTATGACACCAACGTATACAAATATATAAAAATAAAGCTAAAAATTATGGATAAGAAATGAAAATCTTATCAAAACCAAATTTCGCCAAAAAAAAAACAATTTTTTTAAGGTTATACCTTTAAAATCGACATTCTATGTGATATTGTGATATAATTTCTATGTGATTCCTATGCAGCATAATACCAAACACCGCTCTAAAACGAAGATTCTAATTTAATATTTAAAACTGCCTAAATTCTTTTTTTATATTAAACGCCAATTATTTAATATTTATAAATAAATCATTATAAATATCCGCGTGTTATATATGATAAATAACTATACAAATAAATTCGGTTCTTTAACTAGAACCCTAAATACATCAAGATGTTTTTTATGTTCATATTTAACTCATATTATTTTTTTATGTTATTAAAATAAATCAAACAATATATGAAAAAAAAAATCAAAATAGTTTTCAAATGTTTTTATAGTTGTTTGTTTTTTTTTTCGTTATATATATATAATACCTTATTTATAGATATTTGTTTTATTTAATAGTTATATTAATAATATTTGGTAACAAATGATTGATTAACATTATTATTATTATTTTATTATATATATATATATATATAAGGTTGAATGCTTATAAATAATTGTTTTACTATGTTATTTTTATCATCATCGCGTATAATATCATTATTTAATGATCATTATATATGATAAAAATGAATATGATCATGAGAAGAAGAATATTATTATAACAGCAGCAAACTTACACAAAATAAACATATATGTAAATATTAATAATATAATAATAGTAATTATTTTAATAGAATATACATAATATTATAATGTAATGATAGGTTAAAAAACTTAAAATTATTTATTATTTCAATCATTTTGGGTTTGCGCTATGTGTTTTATTTTCTTAACTTAATATATGTTTAATTTATAATATATATAGTAAGTGTCTATCTATTAAATGTATATAATGAATTTATTGCTTATGCTGATATTTGACGTTAACGATATATTGCGTATATCTATCTATCTAATATATCTAAATAATCATTTGTCTTGTAGATTTAGTTTAATAAGTAAAATAAAAAAAAAAAATCTAAATAGGTATGAGAATTGTATTTTTTTTTTGTTTATTAATTGAAGAATTTCTATCCATACAGAATTTTTTGTTTAATTTTTATATGTATAGAAATTTAATTTACATTTATTTGGTGTAATATTTAATTTTTTTTTTCTATATTATGTTTGTGATAGACAGATTTCTAATTAGAATTTTACAATAAAAATGTTTCTTATTGAAAAAGCGCGATGTACGAATGCGATTATTTTATATATCGTATATAGTATAAAAATGCGTGTAATTATTTTTTTTAACTATATAACATATATAATTAACATTTTTTTTTGATCAACACCTTCCTTGAATGTTGAATGTGTGATGTTAAAAAATTATATAATGAATTATTATTTTATTATTAATGATTAAAAATGATTTGACATTATGTAATTAAAAAAAAAATAGTTTTTGAAAATTAATTTTAAAACCAGGACTAGGGGGATATTTTTATTATCATGTCTTTTATCTTTTTATTATAAAACTTGGAAATCCTTTTAATATCAGATAAATTCATATATATTCAATATATATATTTTATTAAAAAAATGTTAAGTTTAATAGAAAATTTGATTATTTATATATTTATTAATAATTCATTTGATGAATTAAATTATATATATACATATTGAATTAAGAGTTTTGTATACTAAAAATGAGGAAATTTTGAAAATTTTTTGATATAAGATGAATTTTTTGTTCATAAAATAATTGTGTTGTTTCAAGTTGCTTTGAGATTCGATAGTTTCAGCATTATGTCTAAATTTTTAACTGGTTAATTTCTTAACAATCACACCACTAAGCAAACAGATTTACATTTCTTATTTGATGGCCTTTAATATACCAATATATAAAATCATAAAATTAAAGTATTATAAGTATATCCTTATAAATATATATTAAATCGTTAACGTTCGTATAAATGCATATATATATATATATACATATTTTTACTGATACAGTTTATATATCTGAATAAATATATATAACCAAACATGTTATAAATCGGTTTATGGTTTTAACATTTTGAAGTACTTCTATTTATACATGTTAAATATACTATAGTTAATTTTGCGAAAGGCTTAAACCACACTCATGAAATGGTTAAAGCTTTTTCTTTGTTTTTTTTTTATAAAATGTGTATACATCACAATCATTTATACTGCATGATATGAGTTACTTTTCTAGGTGAATATACATAAATACAAAATACACTTTACATTAAAACAAACTAATATTTTTAGGTATTATATAAGACAGCTTCTATATATGTATAGTATATATACGAGTATTTAATAATAGATATATTTTCGTATATAGTATTTACACATAAGGTACTAAATGCAGTTATATTATAAACCATATATATATATATATATATATATATATATATATAATCAATTTTAATTTAAGTCATAAGTAAAATTGATATAATCTTCAAAATTTGAAATCAATGGAAATCTCTACAATTTATAGATATATATATATACATTTAGTTATAAATAATCAATTGATTTCGATTCCAAACCCCTTATTTATATATAAAGCTATTGACTGCAATATAATCAGTAAAGAAAATACAATGAATCCTTTATTGAAATATCATCAGAAGTTTTTGGTGCAAATATATATTATATATATGCATGCAATACTTTCTGTATAATTTTAATATCAATCATATATCAAGTACATATAATAAAAACAATAACAACCAAAACCACACACAAAATTCACATGAATATAACAATTTCATTTCATTTTATATAGCCATACTATATTTATAATTATACAAATATAATATTTCAATTGTTAAATCGGATTTTGTATATGTTCAATTTGAATACAAGTATTTTGAATGAAAATGCTGCATAAATATATAATGTTGCAATAATATACATAGTATCTTTGAAGTATAGAAATCGATTATATATTTTAAATACAAATGAAAAATAATACTAACCAGCAGTATATGTATATTATATTCATATTTACCTCTTTATTATATCAATATAATGAATAATAATAATAATATTTATTCCAGGTGCTTATTATGATACAAATATATACAAAAGAATATTAACCTTTTCAAAAATAGTTTGACATATAAAACTATGATGGTATAGTATAGTAAAGCAGGACGATCCAAAAAGGAAACCCAGTTTTTATTTGATTAAGACCTTGTAATTCTAATTATAAACCAATTCAGATTGAGGGTTTCAATAAAATTTCATAAAACCAAACCGTAATCAACAATTTTCAAAAAAAAAAAACCTTTGGTCTAAAATAACATTTAATTATATTTCTGTGTATATTATTGGAATTTTAGGAAGGGAATTGTGGGAAGGGCAGATACCTCCAATTTCCAATGGCAATGTCTCAGAGGTAGAGGCATAATCATTGAATCTTCCACTGAATAATTTATCATAATATAAATATTGACTGTATATACATTTTCTATATACAAATATATAAGTACAATAACGACAATTTGATACAATACAATAAAAATAAACTAAACTGGTATATGGACGTACAAAATATGTATTTTTTTTTTAAAATAAATGAACAGGATTATAGATAGATTGTTTATATATATATATAAAGTATTTTAGAGGTAACATGAAAGGGTTTATTTACAATTTTTCACATTGTCAATGTTTTCTCATCTTAATTCATTGTGTTATTTTTTGTACCATAGGGAGGACAACGCAAATGAATCATTTATACCTATAAAATACGTTATTTTGTTTTCATTTAGGATTAAATAAAAAAGTATATTATTATGAAACATTTTTTTTATTCAATCAGACAAAGAATTAAAAAAATGTATCTATATAATATTTTGTACCTTTAAATTTGAAAAATGTCTGTGTCTAAAAAATATATATGGTGATGTAATTCATGTATAGGTCATCGTTTATTGTTTGACAATTATAATTAGCATTATTATTAAAATTAAAAATATTTCGAAATGTATATACAATTGGAAATTATAATTTAAATTAAATTTGTTTGTATAAATAAATTGAATTTGATTTGGGGATTATTATTTATAGAGAGTATAGAAAAAAAATAATAATAATAAAAACACATCATTTATTTATCGGACATTAAAAATTACGGACAGTATTTTTTATTTCATTTATATAAGAGAAGATTTTATCGGATATTATAGTTAGAAAATATATACTGATTTGCGTTATTCCTTAAACCATTATTCCCTTTATACAGACACTATTTTGACAATTATCAAAATATAATTTATTTTTTATTATTTAAATAATCATTTGAATTAATAATTTTCATTTTAATCTTTATCTAACAAAAAGTTTACCGCCATATAGCATTCAAATATGTATATAAATATAAATATTTTATTAAAATTCCATTGATTTAAAAAAAAATATAAGGTATACAACCTATAAAAGTAGAAACATTTATCATTTATACGCCTATTGATCACTATTTAAAATGTATAATTAAATATTTTAATCCTTATTTTTATTGATATTTATTTTATATTATTTTCCGGAATAAGAAATGGTGTTTTATAATGTAATTGAATATATTATAACAACGTATAACTTTTATATATGTTACGATGTGGACAGAGGTTATAGCCGCTTATATATACAAAACAAATGTTAAGTAAATGAATAAATATAAAATTTAGTGTAACGAATTAAAAATTTCTCTATTATAATTTAAAATATACAGTATATGAATATAAAATTTATTATTAACCTTTTAATGTAATTTTTCAAATATATATATATCTATACAAATGAGTTTATTTATATTAGTAATTTCACACGATTCTTGATATTCTTTACTTTATTTTTGTTTCTTCATTTCAAATTTTTTATTATTTCTATATGCTATCCTATTCAAGTTATTTCGTTTTTTAGACAAACAAACCTGTTGTGCTTTTATATGTAACATATATAAGAATTAATATAAGAATTAAAAGAATATAAAAAATACTGTAATAATTTAAACTGGAATATTAATAAAAATAATAAAAAAAAAGTTACATTTTAACAATTAAATATTATTTTTATTTATTGCATTTTTTCTCTATCCAAAGGAATAAATCATTTATACCAAACTGTTGTCTCATTTACCATTTACAAAAAAAATATTAATAATATTATTAATATATAAATTTCCCTATAATATACTAAACCCTTTTTTTACATTGTCATTTATAGATGAATAAGATGAATTTTTTATTTAATATCATCATATATATGGTGTATATTATTTAGATCATGTTTAAGTACATGTGATTCGATTAAAACTTCTATTTTTTTTAATTGAAATAACAAGTAAGTATATATATTCTTTGATCCTATGTTAGAAATTTCCTTGTATTCTTTAAAATACCCAAGTAATAAGGTATCTTTATCCTATTATATAGATATAAATATATTGATGGGGAATCTATTCAATATAGAAAAAAAAACTATATAAGTATCATGATTAAATCAATTATCTTTCAAGATGTATAGATGCTTATATTAGTTATACACTCTTAAGCATCGATATATTACATATTTATATATTTAACATTTAAATGAAGAAAAAAAAAACCCCATTTGATAAATCTAGTTTAAGTTTTTTTTTCTCTATATACATATCTTCCTTCGTGTAATATTATATATAAAAAAAATACAAGAAAAAAGAAAGAATTATCCTTTATTCCTTTTATGTCAATATATGTATATATATATCTATATACGCGATGGGATTCTTCAAGAGTGCATGTATATATATCTAATATAAATAAGGGTATATATAAATTTCTTATTTCATCAATAAAATACATCTATGAACATATGTTTTAAAAATGTAAAAAAAAAAACATTTAAAAAAAATATATTTCATTTATTTATTTTAAAGTGAATCCTTTTTTTTTATTGTATTTTTTAATATTATTATTTTATTTTGTTCTCATTTCGAATTTTTTATTTCTTCACATCATTCACCCCCATCGATATATTGAAAGAAAATATTGATATAGTGAAACGAAATAATAATGGATAATTTATATATATACAGGCCCGTGCGTATTAACATTCCCGGTGTTTGGTTTAATTTTATATTACTATATGGTAGAGTTAAAGTTTAATAATCATTTCAACATCGCAATTATTTGAATTAAACATGGAATGCGATATATTGTTGTTAGATTGGCAATTTTTTACAATTTACAATATTTTATGAAAGTTCTTTAGAATATTCTGAGGCAATTCTATAAAGGAAAAACTTTCTAATATTTTAAAGCAAATTCTTTATAATTTTCTCAAGGAAATGCTGGATAATGATCTCAAGTGATCTCCTTCAAAAACGAATAAACTAAATAATCATCATCCTAGTTTTCGTTTTGCGCAACCGTAGCTCGAAGCGCTATTGTAAATGTGTCTTTATCTGTATAGAAAAAAAATCAATTATTATTTTATTTTTTCAATTGATTTTTTAATAACTTTTTCGTTCGTTTTCACTTCTTATATTCATCTTATTTTTTCAATGTATATATGAACTGTGTTAAGTGTTTTTATATAGATATATAGAAGAAAAAAACTTATTCATCAGATGGTATATAGAAGATATTTTTTGTACGTGATATTTGTGATATGTTGAAGAGTATATATATATATATATATATATAACATATATATATATAGTTTATTTTTTTATTATGAAAACTATATCCCATTTTCTTTTTCATATTATTATTTTTCTGAATTCTATCGCAAACATTTTTTTTGCCGTAACTCAAAAACCAATGGATGAATCTGGCTGAAAATTTGCATACTTCTAGATTAAGGGACACTGAATCCGATTTTCCATAGCCCAATAGCCATAACTCAAAAACCAAGGGATAAGTCTGGCTGAAACCAAAATTTATTGGGATTCACTGTCCATTAAAACATAAGCATGAACATTTTCAGCCCGATTTATCCATTGGTTTTTGTCCAAATTGTAATTGTTAAAATCCCAAGTTGTAATTGTCCAAATCACATTATTAAATATTAAATTACATAAACTAATTGTCTAAACATTCTAATACGATACTCTTAACTGAACTCAAAAACGTTATAATATATAATAAAATATATTATTAATTCTTTTGCTGCGTGTATGGAATAACGAATTACTGACAATAAAAAACAAATCAAAATTTCAATTTACTATTCATTTCTAAATAAATGTATAGTCTAGAGTGAGTGAGTAATGTAAAATAAATTTTAATATATATAAATATATAAAATAAATAAATCGAATAAAAAAAAAAAAAAAGATATAAAATTTATTTATTAGATTTTGTAAATAAAATTATAACTTTTTTTTTTGTTTCGTATATTTTATTGAACGAACACAATTGTATTTTGATAATTTTTCAATAATCCACTCCCCCAGCTTGTTTCGAACAACAAAAAAAAATATAAATATGTATAATCAATAAATTTATATGTATAAAATAAATATAGATCCTTTACGCATAAGGACATGGAAAAGTGCCATCAACATATGAGAATATAAAGTCAAAATGAAATAAAATTATAATTAGATTTATATACCATTTATAGTTGAAATATTTTTCATTATAATATATGTCACTATATGAAAATTGTATTATAATATTAAAGACATGGCACATCCCTTTTGTTGTGGTAAAAATTGATTTATACAAATTAGTATTAATTCTTTATGTGTGTACATTTGCTTGGAGTCATATAGCCGCACATGTATATTTCAAAAGGATAATAATATATACAGATATAAAATTAGAATAAATAAATTAGATTAAAATCAATATATAAATAATTTGTAAGAAAATTATTAATTAAAATAATTATTAACGCTATATCAAATAAAATAAAATTGTATATTATTGTTATATGTATATGTATATATAGAAAAAAAATAATTCTATTTCATTTGTCAGCCCATATCTATTTATTTTTTTATATAAATTATATTGTCATCATCATTTGATCACATCGTACTTATACAGAGTATCTGTCATAGAGCTGCGATGTTTTTATTATGAAATGTAATTCGAAATTAGTCGATGAAATTTTGTGATTAAAGCATTTAATCCCTTCGAGATATGATATCTGGAGTATTGGAGTATTGGATGAAAGAAATATCAATAAATGTTCATATTATAAACAATTATGTAAAGCATAACATTACGAAATTGGCTTTTCAGTGAATATGGTTCTTTGGTTTAGTTACAATTTTGTAAAATACCACTTCACATTCAAATCGATGGTTCACAAGTTACAAACAACTTTCTAAATTAAGATAAATTATCAAAATTCACAGCAACATAATGTTTAAGAATAATTTCGACTTAGAATATCAAAGAATCATCATTGTCTGTTATAGCTTTTAGAATACATACTGTATAGTATATTTCATACACTATCTGAACGGATAATGGTCATCAAGTAGTGTGCGGTAACATAAAATAGATATTTTATTTTAATTATATTTAAATTAAATATAGTTTTTTTATGTATATGCAAAGAATTTTAATTTTAAACAAATTTTAAGAGATGAATTACACAGAAGTATAACCTAAATAAAAAAATATACATTTCATATAGTCAAAACTGTCAATTAATTTATTTTATACATATTCAGAAAAAAAAAATGAAATGATATAGCTCTTCTTAAACTCACATCGAATATATATATATATGTGTAACATATATATTTTATAATTTACTACATCTGTCGTTTAGTTCATTCGATGCGTATATAGAAAAATATTGGAATATATAAAACAGAAAGCAAAAGAAGTATCATAGTTTTAAAACCTATATAAATAATGTAAAGGTGCAATTTATCAAAAATTAATTGAATGATTTTCCATATAATTTAAAAAATCACGGTATGCATGATATTATATATAAAACATAAAAAATTAAATAACAATTTAAAATAAATTTGTCAAGTCAAAAATAAACTGAAAATGATTGATTATCGAAATCAACCCAAATATATCTATATGTATTTATAGACAACGAATGGATATACTACCTTCGGAATATCCCAATTCTTATAATTAAATTTACTATTTCATATATTTCAATTCAAAAATTATATAAACCTTTTTTTTTCTATTTTGAAATTATTAATAATAAAGTTTTATTACTACTGTAAAAAACAGCCCCGGTACGACAATAATCATTCAGATTCTTACGGTTTAAATTTTAGATACATTTTTCCGAAGAGGGTAAACTTTCATAGTTACCATAAGTTCTTAGTATTTCATAGTTACCATAGTTACCATAGATTCTATTTATTCGGAAATTCTTTATAGTTGTCTAAAGGAAATGGTATATAATTTTCTAAATGAAAATCTGTATGATTTTCTAAAATGAATTCTGGATAAATTTTTAAAGTAAACTTGACATAAGTTTTCAAATGAAATTGTCTATAATTTTCTAAGAGAAATTTTGTATAATTTTCGAATGATAATTAAAATATGTATTCGTCAACGAAAACTTAAAGTAAGAATTAGCCTTCGTAGGAACCGCCAATGTTATGAAAATATCAAAATATATCTGTATTTTTTTATATAATACACAATATAAAATATGTAACAATTTGGTGTATAGTGGGTTGAAATCATTCGACAGTGTTAAGCATCTTTAAATAACTTCTATATAAATATATATTTTTATATAATTTATATAGAATTGTTATTTATGCATGGGATATAATATCTTTATAAATAGATATAAATGTATATATATAGATAGATGATATTAGACATATGTGGATAGATACATATATATATATAAATTTATTTATATTATGTATATTATGTTCGAATATATGTATAGAAGAAATGTATAGAATTAAACCCTCAATATAAGACAAAAAAAAAACAACATACAAAAGAAGAAGCTAAAAATAAACATATATTTATATATGTTTGAGAGAAAACACACCTGTATTTTATTGTATTTTATTCAACGTCACCTCAAATACATAAATATATTTATAAGGACATATTACTTTCATTCAACCATCTCTCGAAATATTTATATAAAGATAAAGTATTGTATATAGAGTAAGTTATATTTATGTATATATAATGCTATTATATGCAGAAGAAATACATTATTATTTATTTTTGCAACATAGATACAATATATATTTGTGTTGTCGCAGTATATCTATATACTCTTGAATAATATATATATATTATAAATATATACTTTCGATTAAAGAGACCTTCAACTATACATTTGTTTCGATGATGATAAAAGATAAATGTTTTATAAATAAGAAGGTACAAAATCGTATATTGAATGTATTATATAGGTTAAACCACCCCGCAATCGGATGAAAAATTTGCCAAACTCAATCTGGAATTTATATGTCAAAAACACAGTTTATTTTTCGTTTAACTCAATTCATTACATTATTATGAAGTTATCATAACTTTTCTATTATGATTGAAGTTGAAGAATGATATCGAATCTGTAATCACTTTATTACATAGGCACACATTAGATGTATCGATTGGTATAAATATGAAAACTTCGCAATTATATTATCCATAATGACCTTTCAGATATATTAAACAATAAATGTTTCCTTTTATAAGTCGCACACTATCCGTCCCATGCACAATCAGATACAAATTGGACAAACATTCAAGGTTAAATATAAATAAATATAACGATCTTAACATTTTAGATAATTTATATGCAATAAATAAACCTCTTTATATAATTAATCTTCAACAAAAAAAAAACCATCTCATAAATTTCATTTTAAATATATGACAAAATAAAGTATATTATATAGTATATATGGTATATATATAAATATGACTAATTTATTAAATTTATATGTAAATTTAGATACACAGGTCGTTTTATATGAACTTCTATTTCACAAGAAAAAAAAATAAATAAATTAAATATATACAACGCTTATATATAACATAATAAAATACATATTTTATATTGACGTAACTAAAAATGTATATTAAAAAAACGACGAATAAATTTTCAAAAACCTTTTCTTATATATAACGATGTGTTATACATCTAGTACAAGAGGATATATACATATATAGAGTCACTCACTGCATTGTCAGATTTATTTATATACAAACAAACATGTAAAAAAAAAAAAAAGAAAAAGGAATGAAAAACCTAAAAATAACCAAGTTATGTTGAAATAAATATATATATACTAAAAAAAAGTCGTATACTATATTCATATATGATGTTTATCATTGTGATGATGTATTACAAGATGATGTGGATTGTGTCATATGTGATTTGTCCTTTCAAATACATAATAATAATAATAATAATAACATATAGAAAGGAGTGTATATGATGAATATATATTTTGAAGGAATATATATACTTATGGATATCCATCTACAAATATATATATACATATTTATGTATAAAATCACCATTAAATTACATTTTTTTTATTCACATCACAAATAATGAATGGTATAGAAATATATTTATTGTATAATATACCTATATATAAATATATATATAAAATTTATAAACTATATTTACAGGGAGCCTTAAAAGCAAAAGGTGCCTTGTCATATGGAAATGCTCTGATTCTACGTATTGAATTCTAACTTGAAAATAATCAATAATAATTTTTTTAAGGACCTTAATACCGAGATGAAAATTTAGCATATTTAATTCAAAAATTTAATCGTACTTTAAAGATAGAGCCATTTTTATCTTGAAAGACTACTTTCAATATTCCATTGCTTAAAAACACCACTTAATCATTCATCATATTAGCATCAATATCTAACCAAATTCTGACGAAATTTTCGAATACTACTCAAGTCATAAATTATGTTTTGCATTTGCCGGTTACTTTCGAATCTGAATTTTCACACAATTGTCGATTGTAAAACGAAAATTTATTATTCTATATGGATGTCAGTCCTTTTCGATCACCCTGATATGCTTATGGTAGAGTATATAAATAAATTATATTAATTTCATGGAATCTCTAAATATCATTTATATAGATTTGTTTTTATATATACTTATGTATAAATACATATATATAGTGTCTATATTCTTCTGTCTTAAATATGCTATATATATATATATATATATATATATATATATATAGTAGAAATGGATTATTTATCTATCTTTAAATAAATATATTTATATACATTATAAATATATCAGGCTATGATGGCATTACTCAATGTTATATAGATATAATTTGATTTAATCGCAAATATTTTATTATTTTATGCTACACTAATCAATTCTTTATTTGGCTACGGTGTGTGGTTGTATATGATTAGAAGAGTGTGTATGTGTAGAAAAGAATTATAGATTTTTCCATATGATATACGAAAAAAAAAATGTTTAAAAAAATATTTTATTATCGTTAAATCTTTAAATAATCAATAAATATACCTTTTTGTATTTAAGGTAATTGCGTTTTTTAAGGATCAAAATAATAAATTTTATTTCAAAGACATAAAAATCAATTTTAGGGTTGGTGTTTTATACTAAAAATTTGTCTCATTAATCTTATATATGGAATGTTTATGATAATTTTAGTTAATTTTTCTTTTACATGGACATTTTTTTTATATACAATATAAATCACGGTTGTATTTATTATAAAATCAAATTAAAATTATGTCATAAAATTAATAGTTTGTGTATATTTAAAATTGATTTAAATAAATCTTCTGAATATTATATATTAATGATTTGTTTTGAATTATTCGGATATTGAAGAAACAGTCACATTAAAATTATTTTATAAAATAAGTGATTCGAATTACATGAACCTCAAAAGACGGTTTTATCTTGAAAACCACCAAAAAAAGGATTTAATTTTATCTATAAGATCATATAATATTTCATTTTACATTATAATTTATTCAACAAAAAAATCTATATATATATAAATTGTATATTATTTTATATAAATATCACATTTATATTCATCACAATGACATATTCTATATAAAGATACGTGTAAATTAAAACATATAAGGGTTGTTTCATTGCATTTTCACAATAATACATATAATATTATATTACTTTTATAATATCTATACAAGGAAAAAATATGTAATGCATCATCATCATCATCTCATCTATTTATTTATATATATATAATATGACGCACATCAAACAAATCAATAAAGAATAAATGCAATAATAAACATCAATTTGCACTTTACGTTTTTATAAACCATATATACTCCATCCATAATGTAATTTTATACTTCTTCAATTTTTCTCCTTTTTTTTTGCAGTCACCCCCAACTATACAAAGTGTGTATGTTATAAAATATATAAAAAAATAAAAACGAAAAGAATATCGTATAATATTGAAAGATTATACACCGCCCGCCATGAATTCATATAATATACGAATACGTTTTATACACATTAAGTAAATGGTTTAAATAAAAAAAAAATACTGCATAAAATAATATATGTATGTGCATGCAATAAGTTTATATAAAAAAAAATTAAATTACAATTCAAACTTTTCTTTTTTATAGCATATATTTTTTGCGTATATCATTCTCGCTGTTGTTATATTACATTACTTTATATACATATATATAGAGTATCTGCAGTAAATTCAATTCCAATAAAAATGCATATCAAATCCACGATGTATTTATATATAAATATATAGAAATGTTTATATATAGAAAAACAAAAATCCAATATAAAAGGAAAATTGAAAGAAACAAAAAAATTCGCTAACGTGCTATTTAATTTATTTTCTGAATGAAAAATTATTTTATTATATATACATGTTAAATAGAAACAAAATACACCAGACTTTTATATCAAACAAATGTGTAGTATAACACACAAAAAAAATGTATAAATCAGCTGGATATCATTTCATCGTATTACTAAATCAAATTTTTACTTTCATTTATTTTCATTTAATTATTTTTAATGTGTTCACGTTCGTATAATATAAATAAATAAAATAAATCTATATATACTGTGTGAGTTTGTGTATAGAAATAATAATGTACAAATTAATGTCAGACAAAACACATTTGATATATACAAAACAAAAATGTATATATTTATTTCATTCAGGTTGTATATGTATATTATAATATTATTATTAATAATTTATGAGTCTATAGCCTTTATAAGAATTAAAAGCATAAAAGTTAAAGAATTAAAATTTTGTAGAAAATTCATTGGAATATATTTTTATATATAGAAAAGAAAGTGATAATTGACAAAAACAATATGTATTTTATACAATTGTTTTTTGTTTTTATAGTATAAAAATAAAACGTACATCATCACAAATATATATATATGTATATAATAAGCATTGCGTGTTCAAATTTAATAAATAATTAATAATATCTACAATGTATATATTTAAGGTTAACAAAACAAACCCTAATATTTCATATACAGTCACAAGCTTTGATATAACAAATTAATAATGCTTTATTTTTTAAATAAAAATATTATTATAGTGGATTTTATACTTTATACCGTAAAACCATTTATTATTCAAAAATTGTTCGAATTTATTCATTAAGGTGTATTATATAAACTATTTGTTACAAAAGAACAAGAATTTTTTAAGGATTATGATCTTAGGTTGACGTTACAAACCTTTGAAAACCAAAAAGATGTTTTTGAAAGAGATAACTCCGGGTTCGTTGATGTGTGTGGATGGACCGGAAATGTTGACTCTAGTATAATGTTTGTAATACTTATACGATTTTATTACTTTTTAAAATAATCATTAAGTTTTAATAGCTAGGTTGAGAGCCTATGGCAAATGTCTCATAGTCTAATCCGTGAAGCATCTATGATAATTTTAAATTTCATTTCGATAATCACTTTTATTGATTATAAATACTAACGTATTTATGAATAAATTTATCATTAGAATTTTTTCGTTTAACGCCCAAACCCAGAGGATAATCATTATCCCTTTTTTTATTAACTGCTTAAACAATTTATTATATATTTATTAAATACCAAAAAAATCTACATATCATAAAGATTAAAACTTTATTGTTGTGGTATATACAATCAGAATTAGCCAACAAAAGATGGAATTGTGTATATAAAGTCAATTTCCGGATATGTTTCTATTTTATTTTTATGTATTCATAAAATAATGTATCCATTCTTTTCTTATATATTATTTCATTATAAATATATCATCCAAAACTACTTATACTATATATATATATATAATATAAATGCGATATGTCTACCAAATACCATATAAATATATTATTTGGTTTGATTAAATCAAATACATATGTATGTATTTTATTTATAATAAAATTAATTTATATATTGTATATGGTAAATATCAAATTTATTTATAAATCTATGCGTAACTATCTGAATATCTGATATAAAAAATCTGACGGCACCATAACAAATTCTCTTAAATTTGTATTTATGATGTGAAATGAAATAGGAAAAGTCTAAAACACAATATAAAAATTCTATAATGCTATTGTATATATATATAATATTTATTTATTTATTTATATTTTTTTCTCTCCATCTCTATATATGACATTAGATAAAGCCTATATTTATATATATATATATTTGTGCGTATACATGTTATGTTTTAATAAATCCCTACGTAATCATCATACATATATAGTTTGAATCACAATACAATAGGGACGACGTTTCAAATCGCTAAAAAAAATTACTATAGCTAATATCCTTTAATGCCACAAAACTATATACGAATGAATGAATGAATGAACGAATGTATAAAGGAATATAAAATATACATACATTTAATAATATAAAAATTTTTTGGTACCGTTTCAAATTGTTAAAATTATGCTCATTCGTATATATATTTGAATTAATAATGAAATTACCCTAATATGTATATATATATTTTTAAAAAAAATGTATATATACATTTATAAATTTCTTTCAACATATTGTATATAGTTGAATTTAATTTTCATCTATGTTATACGTGTATACATATTTATATTCATCATCAACATTTCAATAATACAATTTTCAATTGTTATAAATCTATTTTCGTATATACATTGTATGTGCATTTTTAATTATATTTATAAATATAGATATATGTAGATTAACCTTTATCATTATTTTGGATTTGAAACCCTTTATCCATTGTCATTTTCTATTCGTATAGATTCAAAATAAATGTCTAACACATAAACCAACTTATTGCGTGTACTCGTTAAAAGTCAATTTCTCGGAAAATTAGATTATTATCGGGATTCTTGAACTGGTTAACCATTTTTTAATTTTCAGATATGGACAATCTATATTGAACAGTATAAAGACAATTTTTCTGTCCTTAAATAGTCTATATTCCAGTCTAGTCTAGTCTATTTATCTGCAGATCTGTTAATTATGGTTAATGACAACTATTTTGGCGCATTAATAAATTAATTTGTTTTTACATTTATAGTTTTGATTTTAATTTTTATTTCCCAACCAATTTTATCATATAATCATCATTTAGTGTTTATTTTTGTTACAAAATCTATATCTATATATAAATATGTCAAAGGTTCGTTTTACACATTTTTATCATTCTATATATGGAATGGTATATGACGTAAATACATTTTTACCACAATCCTTACTGCACGCTCGCAGATATATATTAATAATAATAATAAGTATATTATGTATTTAAAAATAGATATGTGATTTTGATAAAGGATTGAAATATTTATTATATACAATAAAAAAAAACGACTGAATTTCATATATGCAGTATAAATTGAGATTGAATTAGAAAAATATTTATATTCTCACACACCTTATTTATATATTTATATATAGAAGTTATTAAAAAGGAATCAATTGAATTCAATAATAGTATATGATGTAAGTACATTTATATTTTTAGGGATATTAAAAATTGAAAGAAAAAAATAACTATAGAAAATATTTTTTTTCTATCATAGACATTAGATTTATTAAATATAATTCTATTCTATATATATGTATGTATATACTTTTCATTTATAAATATGTTGGGTATAAAAAGGTCAAAAATCCAATAGATTAAAATGGGTAAAAATAAAATAGGGAAACTATATACATAATTAAATGTATATGTATATAGAAAATTGTGTCTACTTATAATAATTATATCTATATATAGCTTCTATATTGAGAATAATATTTTTAGAAAAAAAAATATTACAAGGTAAATAAACTCTTTAATTGTATATAAAAAGGATTCTAAAAAATAATAAGGAAAAGGTGTGTTGTGTGAAAAACTATTTATTATTAATATATGTATAGATATTAATAATATCACAGGTGATAAATTTCGAAATTTTTTATTTTCTACATAAATATTGCGTAAAATTGGATAGATTTTTTTTTTCCATTACATTTTTTGGTATAAAATTTGATATGCAATTATTATTTAATATATATGGTTATTAACACATTACAAAGGTTGACTAATTTATTGTTGAAATATGTATATTATATATATAATTTATTGATGAGTTAATTAAACAATTCATTTATTTCTTTCATTCTTTCTTTTAAGAAAAAATTAATAGAGATATAAGTTAAAAAATTGTTTGATAATTTTATATGTATACAAAAGGATTAAGGGTAAAATCTATTTATACGGATTCATAAAATAACAACGGCTTAAAGGATATTTTATTTTTAAATTAACAGTATAAAGATTTCGTATATCAAACCGATCCCTAATTAAAACTCAAATATTTTCCCATAAAAGGGTATGTTACCATTAAAATTTTCTTTAAGAATTAATTATAGTATGAAATTTACATATAAAGAATTTTCTGTATTAAATTTATTTAAATTAAACTGAATGTTGTATTTTTATTGTATTATTATTAACAAATGTTTGGTAAATTAAGGCAATAACAAAAGAGGTAATACAATGAAAATTGAAAAAAAATAATTTAACATTATTTAAAGAAAGTATGTGTTAGTGTATGTGGTATTTATGTATCAAAACTGAAGCTTAAAGATAAATATTATACGCAATTATATTTCATAATGATTTGATGAACCTGCCGAAAACAAAAAATGAGTAATTTTTTTTCCTTTTCAAAAATAAAAATAATAAGTTATATGATGTATATATTAGCTAACATTGTGTGTATATATATACATAATTTAAATCCCATGAGTTCATATATATATATATATAATGTAATTCATTTTATGCATATTTGCTAAGGGTATTCCCTGAATAATTATTTAACTTCATGAATGAATTGTTTTGTAACAGATATTTGGATATGTATATTCTGTGGATATAAAAACCACAAATATATATAATTTGCAATTTTATTCAAAAAGTAAATTTCATTTACCAAAAGTGAAAAAAAAAAAAATGCGTTCATCTTCCATCATCCCCATCATCATCATCATCATAATTTTTCGTTTACATTCTTGGTTTCTTTTAATTTATAAAATATATATAGAAATTCTCTATGGTTTTATAATGCATAAATATATATGATGATGTATATGAGGATTCAAAGAATGTGTAAAGGGCAAGAAAACATTCGTAAATAAACAAAAAATTGTATATATTATATTATTACTATTATTTTATCCCATCGTAATAAAACAAAAAAATATTTTTATATATTATTATATATAATATATATATATATATAGAGAAAGATCCCTATTCAATTAATGTCATATTTTATATATTCCCAATAGTTCTGTTGTAAAAGGTATTTTTTTATATACAAACTCTTAACTCACATATGAACAAACTTATATGTAATATATTTATATTCAATTATTTATATCTCTTAAAAATCCATATATAGTTGATTTTAAAAATAAATATAATAACATATTAGATGTATGTGGATGCTAGAGGTTGTTCGTTTAATACGTGAATATTTAAGGATATACATTTGTATATATAAATATATATGAATATAGTTTTTACATATAAAACATTTATTTTACCATCAGTCAAAAATAATTTGAAAAAAAAAGAAAACCGGCTCACCCATGTCTATACCTATATATACATATAAATCTATATGCCAATCTTCGTTTATGTTTTATGACAGATAACCTATATATATATATATATATATATATATAATAAATCCCTATGGCCATCGACACCCTTTATATATAAAAATTCATTTTTTTTTATTCATTCATTTTTTATATATTTTTCTGAATATATGCATGTACTTTGAACATAAATGAAATATCAATGCGTAATATGCGTTTATTTATATGCTTTATTATGTATGCATAAATAATTAACAATATATTGAACCTAATTATCGTTTATATGCATACAATATTTTATACTGTATCTTTCAATTATTATAATTATGCAACTCTGTAACACTTTGATATATATAGATATACATATATAGATATTTATTTGATGTACATACAAAAACATTAATATATAATTTAATTAAAAACGAAGGCACAAAAAAATATAAAACTAAAAATATTATATAATAAATGAAATAAATGTGACATATAATTGACGGTATATTGTATATATTCATCTATCTAGATGGTTTTATTTTGTTTTTTTTTTGGTCCCCATAACTAGACATATATATATATATATATTTATATGACATATTATAAAACTCCCTTTTGAATGATCTAGTACATGACATGACATACATACATGTAATATGACATAGGCAAAGATATTTTAATGTACTTTGTTAGAGTATATAATGCCAATATATATTTTGTATATACCTAATAATTTACATTATTTTTATATAACAATACGATTTTCTATATTTGATTTCTTATTTTTATTCAAATATTTATAATTCTATCCATGTATAAATAAATATATTTTTAATAGGGGTGTATATAAAAATAAACGTTTTTCGTTGTATTCATTTTTGTTGTGGGAGAAAAAATAATATATAGCTATAGTTGTCAATTATCTATTGATATGAGGCCAAATGGGAATATATGCAGGATGATCTAAATTGTATCAATGATCTCTGAGCTTAGATGGTGATTCTATGATTGATTTCAAGTCAATTTTTTTAATTTAATTCTTTATGATTTAGAGATATTTTAATTCTGAGATATGGTTCCAGAAATATTTTGGTTTTGACTCAAATATAGTGTATTATTTAAAGAGAGTTTATACGGGTGTAACTATATTGATCGAATTGTGATGTTGGTTAACATCATACATATTAGAATACAATATTTTTTAATGGGAAAATCTACACCCTTAAACGTTATCTTGGAATTATACTTCTAAATTATAAAAAATATGTCATAGAGATTCAGATTTTATATTAATGCAATTTTAGAGGGTCCTGTATATATGTAAACAGTGATTATTAAAATTAAATTGACTGCAAAAAAGCAGTATGCATACCGGGAATTTATGAGTGGAAAAGTGTGATATTTTAAAAAGGATATATTTGAACTATTCAAGTATAATAATTTTTATATGTATATAGTACTTAAGCAAATATATAATTTCATGAAATGAATCATGTTTTAAGGTTCAAAGTAATTTCTTTTGAACATTAGGATACAAAATTGTATTAATAAAATCTAATTTTTTTTTGTTAAATAAATATTTCTTCATTTACACATCAAATATAGAAATTTGTATATGTATATATAGAACAAAATAATTGAATATTAAAGATTGTCAAAATGTTTATATAATGCCAAACATATAGTATAATATAATCCTTATAATGTAAGGATTTTTATACTTCTTTGTATCCACAAAAAAGGATACATTTTTTTTTATTGTATTATAAAGGTATGTGCGCATATAGACAAAAGGTATAGACTCAATGTACATCCCATATAAACGAAATATATATATACAATTAAGTAATAGAAAAATAAGTAACAAATATCTACGTAGCTATATATACAATTTATATAAGGATAATCGCATTATATTAACACACATATGTCGTATAAGGACTTTTATCTTTTACATATATCCTAATGTATGATGGTACGTGTACGTAGTTACAGTACAGAGAAACAATATTTGAAATTATTTCATTTTCTTAACAATAATTTTAATGGAAAAATTCTAATAAAAACCTCATTGGACAATTCTATGTTGAAAATTTTAGAAGGATATTATATCTTTTAAAATGAAATGTTTTATTCTTATCGAGTTTTTCTATCACACAAAGTAATATTTAAATTCAGTTAGATCATGCAATATAAGATTATAATAAAATATGGATATTTTACAAAACTGAAATAAAACCGATTTTAATAATATGTATTTTAAACTTAATCTAAGACAACAGTACATACTGAATTATATGAAAACAAACCAAAAAGATCAAACATTTTCTTACATCAAAGAAGGAAAGATGGAAAAATATCCAAAAAACTTTTGCATTTGTAGTGTCTTTATATAAAGAGACCAAATTTTTAGAATTGTATTGTAGTATACATCATAGTTGATGTAGTGCTAATTGTATTTATTTTGTATAAATGTAATGTAAAGAACAAAAAAATGCATTTATATCCTTGTTAATATGAGCTTTTCTATATATGTATATTTATTTTACTCAAATTGTATTCTCCTTTATAATACATTACAATATATATGCATACATATATATATATATATATATATATAGTCTTACTTATCTAATCGGTTTACCAATTTTGAAATCTTTTGTTCTATATTTTATATACGTATGTTATATAATAAATTTTTGTCATTAGCAAAAATGCATTATAAAATATATACTAACTATACTGTATACTGTATTTATTTTATCATTCATTATAATTTGTCGAGATGTATATATTTTTATATTAATAAAAGAAAAATGTCTATATCTATTTAATTACATTTATTTTGGTGTATGTTATGCATTATTGTATATATGATAAAGACATGTAATTGATGTATTCACATTTTGTTCTGGTTTACATAATAATTTAATTAAAAAAAAAAAGATTTTCACAAAGATAAAATACAAAATTCCATTCTTTTATACACAGAATGCATTTAACAAAAAAATAAATAAATTCAATACTATAATTAATTTAATTGATTATATAACTACAACTATAAACGAATTCCTAATAAAAAAAATGCAATAATATATTTCTTTAATTTGAATTCGAATAATAATAATAATAATAATGTAATACCAATGAAGCAAAAAAAAAAAAAATACTATAGAAAAATAAAAAATTAAAATATAAATATGATTAAAAGAAAAACAAATTAATAATTTTATTTTTTTAAATTGTTATATTGAAAGGAAAAACAAAATATGATGAATAGAGTACTTATACATACTTAATTTTATAACATAAATATTACAAAACGTACAAACAGTAACAATTATTTTTAAATTGGTATATATTTTGTTATATTATTATTATTATTATTATTTTTAATATTATCGTTTATTTGAAACATACCATTTATATGAAAACAAAAAAAAATCAGTTCTTTTTTTACGACAATAAAAGTGTTTACTCATTAAAAAGTGCTCTTAAAAATTTAAAGAAAAAACTATAGTTAAATTTAAATAAATAAATAAGCGCGTACGGCTGGCATATAATATAAATATTATAATAATACATTTTTTACGACCACTGTGTCGACTCACGTTACATATATGCATTTAAACTATTTATAACCATATATGAAATATATATATATATATATATTGTCAGAGGCGAAAAGGCAATGTAACATATGAAAAATTGTAGTTTTGTAGTTATAAACCGAAAAGCGTTTTCCAATATTTCGCATGGTGTGTCTAGAAATATGTGAATTTAGGAAACGGAAGGGTTTGGCAAATGTTAAAGCCTTCTGCTGTGATTCGTTTAAAATTTTAAGAATTAGATAAGAAAAACGTATATTTTTTCTTGATTTTTACAATTTTGAGCCCACAATTTGTAGTTACGCCACTAATAAATGGTCATATTTGAGTTGAATTTTTTTATTATAAAATATAAATATTATAATTTACATATTATTTATATTATACGCGAGTATTGAATATGTTATAAATACATTTTAATATTTTTATTTTATTTTTTAAACAAATAATAAAACACACATCACCAATACAATATGTAAATATACAACCAGAATTGAAGTAACTGCGAAGTCTAAACAAATAAATATTATTATAATAATTTTATTTTTAAGTATATAAGGGGTTAAAATAAATCTTTGAAAACAGAATATTTCCATTTTTTTTTTTCGTTTTGTTTAATATATTTTATATTATTATTATTATTATTATTCTGATGAATGAAATCATAATTTTTTATATTTATAATATTATATATATGATTATTATTATTAGTATTATACATGTCTTTACATATACGAAATGATGTCTTAAATGTTTAATTCTATAGAGTTCATAACGCACAAAAAAAAAATATATCATATATGAAATAATATTAATATATGCGTGTTTCATTCTTCGAAATGAATATATCCTACACGAATGCGTATTTATATATATATATATATATATATATATAGTATATGTATAATAATTTTGTATTTATATGTTTATTACTATTATTATTTACAAGTGCTCTTGAATTTCAATTCATATATTAATAATCATAATATTAATAATAGTAATAATAATAATAATAATAATATGGGCACTAAAGACTTGCTATATTATGAATATTTTTTATATGATATTCAATATATGTAAATATTTTATATTATGGAGCAAATATATAGTATATTTGTATTATCAAACATGTTATTATTATAAAATACAACACAGTACAATTTATATATAGCGTAATGTGATTTATATTATATGCAGTTATACAAAAAAAAAAAAAAAAAAAACAAAACGTCTTAAGGCGATGCTTATTTTTTGAAATTTTTGAATTCTAGACTTTACTTTTTCCTTATATAATATTCCATTTTATACTGTACATTGATGTACTAATATAAATACATAAATAAAATATTTATAAGATGCTTTTATTATAATAATATTCACGTATATAAACACTAATGGTAATAAATAAAATTTTCTTTGAATTGAATGCCATTCGGTACAAGACATATCGATCTATGATATTTACAAGTAAAATGTTATAATGAAAAGAAATAAAAAGCTAAAAGTTGAAAAGCGAGGACAATCTGCCAAAACAAAATTATTGAATTGTTTATCGTAGAACAAAAATATTTGCCGGATTTCAATAAGACTATATAGATACTCCTTTTGATTTAAATGACTTCGCGTTCATTTAAATCATATATTTCAAATATTGCACGTTAACAGAATATAGATAGAAAATAATTTCCAATACTGTATTTTAAAAACTCTATACATTTTACAGAGTATATTCACGGATTAAAAGTTATTCTATAAAAAATACACACAAAATATATACAAACATATATCCTTATAAATATATTAATATATACAATACTACAAAATGCATATATAAGGATCTTATAAAATGTATATGCTATTTGAATATAAAGTTTGTTTGTTTTATTATTTTCTTTTTTTTTGAATGCATTTTTATGCAATAAGAGATAGATATTATTATTTTTTTCGTCTTTTAGGCAAACATGATTATAAAATTTTCTTATATGCGCATTTCATATTAATAAAAAGGGAATGTTATACAAAGAAATATATGTAATATTATAAAATAAAATAAAATATACGATTGGAAAACAAACACATTTGCTGCGCTTCAAGCACACACACAATAATAATATTTAAATATATTTTAATAAAATATTATATCAAATGTCATTCATAACAAAAAATTGGAAGGCTGTTTAATTTTCAAAAGATTCAATACGCACCGATGAAAGTATAATTAATTTTGAAATATTGATTAGCAAATTTAATTGCAACTTTTTAAGAATCGATCACATTTTTAATTTAATATTCGTTATGTTTCCAGTTATTATACGATTGATAGAGTCAAAAACTTTTCAAAATAATATGTCCAGCAATAGCCGAATTCCATTCATAGTTTTACATAATTAAAATTAATTTATTCTATTTAAAAAAAAAACACTATACACTTTAATATAGCAAGAATTTCGTATATATATACATTACACAAAATAATGAACAAAAAATTTAAAAAAATGCTGTTAATGATTATACATAGAACTAAACACTATATACATGATGTATTTTATATTTTCTAATTACAAAATATGAATTTGTATTTAGCGAAATATTTCCATCAAATTGTTAACAATGTACCAACATATACAATACATTGTACAAAACAAATTTAATTAAAGATTTTTCAAATGTGTCAAAAGCTTTATGTATATGGTTATACATAAATTTATTTACTATATATAGTTGTTAGAAAATTTGTGAAAAACTATAGACATACATTATTTGAATAGAATGAAGTAAAGTAAAAACTCATTCCATGTATATAAATATCAAATGTATATCATAATTTTTTTTTTTTTTGTATATATAGTAAAATGGTATATATTTACACAACCGAGATGTACAATTAAGATATAGAAAATGAATAAAACAACAAACTGTATCTGCTGCGTATACAAAGTATTTTGTATAAAATATACAAACAATTTATTCATATTATATATATGAGGTGGCAAAAATGTTTTGAAGATGCGGTAGAAGCATTAATTATACACCATAAAATAAATATAACGACTATATAGATATATAATAATATATAATTAATAAGAGCACACATTTAACACAATATAAAATATTCATACATAAAGTATATATATATACTATATAATAATTATGATTATTAAAATTATTATTATTATTATTATTATTGCTTGGATATTTTACCATATATCGTATATATAAGTCTTCTAGTATATAGAATTACACATTTCATATTTATGTTTTTAAAAAACAGTTCATAGCGTTGGTTCCAAAATCTAATCAAACTTAATTATCAGTTAAGGTCCTAACGATTCTGATTTTAGGTAAAATATCGCAGCCACAATTTTGGAGTTTTGATAATTTTCTGGGAATTTTTTAAAACAGTTTAAAGGAAATTATGTAAACATTTTTTATTCGAATTCCTCTACAATTTATTGAGGAAGTTCTACATAATTTACTGATAGCAAATTCTGTACAATTTTCTAATAAGAAATTCGTAACAATTTAATGAGAAATAAAATCGAACCAGCGCCGATAACTCAACCGTATATAATTTTTTTTTTTTTATAATATTTAATATAATATGCGGTTTGGATGGTGCCACCATGGAAATGATGATGCACAAAATTAAAATCACACATAATATAAATACATATAGATATATACTATATATAAATAAATTTATATACAAAACGAGTTCATTATCTAATATATCTTGCATATTCACATATTACATACAATTCATTATTATTATTATGTATATATATAGATATAAAATTTCAAATATAATATTATATTCAAAAAATAACAAAACATAAAACCGAAAAAAAATCGTGTACGTATATAAAAAAAATATAACATCAAAAGAACAACAATCTATAGAATATAAAATGATGCGAACGTTAAAATTCATATATATTTATATTATAGCACAAGTACAATAACATAAGAATAAAAGAATATTGAGAATAATAAGAAAATAAAATGGACTTTTGTTAATTAATCAAAAGAAAAAAAAACGCGTATAATAAAAAAACAGAAATATATGAACTTCAACACTATATATTTTATAAATAATTAATCTTCTATCGATGAAAATCTAAAATTAAAATCGGATTTTAAATTTATCATTATAAAATATCTTATATATATATAATTTTTTCTAATTTTTGTATTATATTATTATTCTTATATTATTATTAGCATAAAATTTTAAGACATTTCGATCATCATCATCATCAGTATGAACTGTATTAAGTGTGAGAATTATTTTAATATTTTATGAATATTTACTTTACACATTAGAATTTTTTATTTTTTATACAAAAAAGTATCATAAAATTCAATCAATTTTTATTATATAACATTACAATAAATTTCTGCCTATAATTTCCTTCTTATTTATACCGATTTTATTTTGATTTTCTTTTTCTATTCTATGAAAAAAAAACATTTTCCCCCCTGCATATATATTATATATTCGCATGAAAATGATAACACTTTTAAAATGTATACAACTTTCTATATTTTACACAGGGATGCGTATATAGAAAATATCCTTATCTATATATTTGAAATAAAAAAAATCAATGAATACGCATATATTATGCATGAACAGTTTCATTAATCACGAATCCATATATACATTTATTTATGCTATATGGATAAAAAAAAATGTATTGATATTTATAATGTTTCGATAATGAAAAATATTTAGGTCATAACAACCCATTAACAAATATACTTTATATCTATATATATATATATAGATACATTTTTTAATATATTCCTCCCTTATCAATTTTGTACGCATTGTGTTATATAAAACATATATCGTATATAGATATAGAATTGCATGCGGACACAAAATAAAACCCTCGTTTTTTTTTTTTTTCATTTTACAATATTTTAATCATCTAAGCCAATAATCCATTTAAATTTATTTGTTTTGGGTTTATATTTACTTTTATATTATGAAAATATATATATATTGAGAATATAATGATTAAATACAATAAAAAAAAACGTATATATATATTCATTTTGTGAACTAAATTATTGATATAGACTTTAAAATTATGTGATTTTATATTATTATTTGTATTTCGCATTTATTAATATAATATACCTCGCTGTATCGATTTTTTTATCTAGTGGTTGTCGTCCCACAACGTATTTTTTATTATAATAAACGATTTTTCAATCATATTCAATTTAAATTAAATTAGAAAATTTAAACCTTGAAAATTTAAACCTTCATTTCTTCTATATTCCCATCTTTAAATAACGTAATTTATTTGAATTTTTTTGTCTACTATATCGTATTTCTAATATAGCTTTACTTTACAGCAAGAGCCTTTTTCCGATCGGGATTTTATTAGAGTGATATCTTTATCAGCTATTTATATATTTATGTCCTCTTGACCTATTTGACTAACTAGTTTTTCTATGAATGAGTTTCAACTGGTACCAATGATTATTATTTAACGGGATACTCTGTACAATGTATATTTATTTAATATTTGCATGCGTTATTTAAAATCATATACTTAATTTTTCAAATATACCCCATTTATTTTAGAAAAATTATACAGCCGTCAGCATAAAATAAAAAAAAAATAATGTTAAAATAAACACCCCTTTTTTTGTTAGGCAAAACACACGAAAAAAAAGTATCCTTGTTTACTTAAAGATTTAACAGATTAGCACAAAGTTTATATTTTAAATAAAAAAAAAAAACTGCCACAAGATACAAAATTGATAATAAACTCTTTTATATATATATATAGATATATTTTTGACTACGTATAAAAATTATCAAAACATTGCTTATATTTACATAATGATCATAATGAATTTTTTTTGTATCTGATTTTTATTATTAAAGAAAGGATTCATTTTATTTTTATAGAAATTATCTTTTATGATGTACTACTATAAAATTCAATAACAAAATATAGTTGCAATAATATTTTCTTTAACATTAATATATGTTATAACTCTCTTAAAATATCTTTACTTTACTTAAAAAATTATAGTTACATTATATTATAAACATTTACGAACAAAGGAATCAAAAGAAAATTTAATAAACTAAAAACGCATCCTTTAAAGCAAAAGCAAATTAAATAAACATTTTAAGTTAAGGTCTTTAATATGATAATATACCCTTTCTTTGAATGCATGAATGTTGAATATATATATACATTTTTTTTTTGTTATTTTGTACCTTTCTAAAGATTATATTATTAGGCGTCATATGGGTATTTATACGTCATATCGAATGTGCATAAAAAATTTACTATACATTAAATCCTTTAAGTATATGTATTAACATATTAAATATTTTCTAATAGAAAAAAATTTAGAATTTTATAACCTTTTTTTCTCCATTTGTATATATATACAAACCATTTAATCGTATTTTGATATTATTTTTCTATTTTATAAATACTTAATACCAAAAATATAAAAATATATACACTAACATGCTGTTTAACTCTTTTTATATACATTCAGATTTAAATATATATTGTATAATCTGACGAAAAGGAAAGAATTAAAAAAAAAAAAAACTAAAACACCTTTATTGAATTAACAAATAAAGCAAGTATTTGGTTAACGAAAGAATTTCATCTGTTATTATTTTGTGTATTTGAAGAGAGATTACTAAAATATAGTATTTTGCACAATAATTTATTTAAAAATTATATAATTCTAGGTATCCTTTGTTGAATATCCTTTTGATATATGAAAGTGCATCTTTTGACAAATTGATTATGCATATGACGATTGAACAAATTATATGTATATAGGTATATTTGTTAACGATTTTCTATATATTTTGAGCAATTTTTAAACACAATTACAGCTTATTTTTATTGCTTTATAATGCCTTTTATATACATTATTACATTATGTATGATTATTTAGATTTAAGTATGCATACGTAATTTGATTGAAGCAATATGCCATTCGTTTTTACCACCTGTCTTTATTTAAAGAAACTACATTTTTTAACATTTATCTTTTCTATTATTAATTAGATTAAATGGCAAGTTTTCAAATCAGTTATTTGAAAAGCCTATGGAAAATCTATTATTGGTTAAATACAGATAGAACGTGCGAGTCTCAATAGTTTTGTATATATAGGTCATAGGGATTTGGTATATTGATGAGAATTCAAAGAATGATGTACACCTTTCGTTAGATTACTTTTTATATAATTGTTATAGCAAAAGGAAAACGATTAATACATTAAAACTTATTGTTTTGCATAAGGATCCTACAAACGACCTCTCGATTTTGTTGACCACGTAGTAGATTACGGTCCTACCAAGTTATACGTGGCTATAAAAGTCGTATGACCGAAGCTTGGAAGTAAAGCTACACATAATTTCTATAATATTATACGTATGTTATATTTACAATGCAATTTAATAGAAATGTAATATTAAAAATAGATAAACATTTGAATGAAGGATAATAGGAAAAAAAAATATAAAATTAAAATAACAAGTACGTTTATCATGATGCAATATGCAACAGATTATATTTTGCATGGAATGCAAAATGATAATATTAATGAAATGTTACCCTATAATATTTTATTTCTATACAAAGAATGTCTATAATATTGATAATATTTATATATAGTGAAAAAAATACACTTCATTTGAAATTCTATAAACTTTTAAGATATATTTATATACAGATAATAAATGAAAAATTCCCTTTTGCCATATATTAAATGTACGAATTGGATATATACAAATGAAAAAATAAACAAATACAATGTATTTTAGTGTTTTATTTAAAAATATGAAAAATATCTTTTGTAATTGATTTATTATGTAAATTACAATGTGAGTATTTATTATGGTATAACATATATATTTTATATAAATATCCGAATTATCGTAACCACAAACATTTATATTATTAACTCTATATATATATATGAATATAGTATAAGTAAAACAAAAAAAAAGGAAAAACAAATAAAATCACTTAATAAATTAAATGAAGTTGTACGTGACTGATTTGTTTAATCAAATGCATGTATATAATAATAATAATGTATATAAAGAGAAATAAATAATTATATGAAAAAAATAAAACACTTTCAAAACAACATATTGATATTGTATGTATAATGTAAATAGAAAAATACATCGTTGTTGAACTTTTAAATACATATATAGATAACATTTTCAATAGCAATATGTCGTTACAACGAACCGAGTATTAATATAAATAAATAAACAAATAATTATATATACTATATCTTTAACAGAAAACCAAAATAACTAATAATGAAATAATTATAATTTATTACCAAAGATCATATATGTTTAGAAAGAAATAACAAAAAAAAAAATTCTAAAAATTGAGACTTTACTTATCTTAAACATAATTATTTTATTATTTATATACATTTATAAAAAAAAATGTAGACATTTACACTTTTTTTTTAATATATATATGATAATATATTACATAAATAACAAAATAAATAGTTTTACAATTTTATCATCACTTTTAAAAAAAATAAACGAATATACATATTTTAGAATCATATACATAGACTATATAGAATATGTTTAAATACAATACAATATATGTCACTCAAAAAAAACTGTATCTAACATCATCTTATACTAAAATTAACCTTTTATTTTAACCTTATCATAAAAAAAAAAAAAATTCTAATATTTTTGAGTCCACATTAATTTATGAGAATTACTTCTATATTTTAGTATCTGCATTTGTAAAATTTGATATCGCATATAGCATTTTGAAACTTATATACGAATAAAAATTAACATAATAAATCCTGTATTTTATGTACATCTCTTCAAAAAAATTGTCTTATCATTTAACAAAAACACATAACGTGTCAATTCTTTTCGATTTTATGAATGTTTTTGTTTATCTTTTACATATTTACATATTTTATTTTTTTTCTTTGGGATTCATGTTTTTAAAGTAAATTATAATAATTAGACCATGGTGTTGTTATATAGAGAAAAAAAAGGAAGATTTTAATTTTTATTAAACTAAATTTAAATTCAAATAATATCCACCATTTCGTTCATTTATCTATTTTTCCATCAATCATTTCATTATATTCATTTTATTATAATTTTTAATTATACAGACGCATATTCTATATATCCTTTCTAGTCCTATTTTCAGAAACATACTCAAATAATATAAATTTAATTAACACTATAATATATCCGCATATATATGCAAACGACCTATATATACAAAACACAAAAAAAAACCTGGAATATTGTCAATCATTTTATTATATGCATACATATATCTAAAATTCATCATTGCGAATTCCACATTTCCATCATTCAATTCATTTTTGTATATATAGATATGTAACATTAGAAATTTATTCATAGAATTGTACTTTATTATATTATATATAGTATAGGTATCGTATCGTATATATAAAACATTAAATATACAGATGTTATATTTCAATGTATAAAATAATAAACCACATAAATATATATGTATTGTATAGTATTTAGCAACAAGAGAACACAACATTCAAATATATAGTTCATATATCAAATATAAATATATTTATAGAATATTTACATTCATTTCATATAGTACATAAATAATATGTGAAACAAATCACATAAAGAATATTTCAACTTTGACAAAATTTATGAACATTCATATATACTATACGAAATATATAAAATAATATTTTACACATTCATTTGAATATCTAAAATTTTTTAGGGGTAATATACCAAATGAATGACAACCGCGATTTTGAAAAATATATCAATTAAAAAAATTAATTATTCTGAATATCAGATAGTAACGTGGATTATACTGTACATCACAATATTTTGATTATCCCTTATGTTTAGTTTTAAATGGAAAATACATTTTCAAAATTAGTTAAGTTATAAACACTGATATATTTCTAATTTTAATCTAGGATTTGATCTATTGTTTATGATAAAGAAATATAAATATTTTTAAGTGTATCACGTCATTGATATTGAACACCGCATGAACGACAATTTCATTGAATGGAAACAAATTTAAATAATTACGATAAATATACAATCATTAATTTTGATAATAATTTATTATTGATACAAAAAGAAAATATATTTCGATAGAGAAACCATAAATTTCCGATAAAACTAAACAATTATTTCATATTTATACAACTAAAATCAATTATCATTTAAATGATCATGCTTGTAAAGTGTTTTTTTTTCTTGAACTAGCAATAAGAAGGTAAAGAAAGTGTACTTAAGAAGATATATTTAAGTCCTTTGATTTATTTTCAAAATAAAAATCTTCGATACATAATAAATTATTTGCCAGTCAAATTTTTAGCCACCTTTAGATTCATATTTGGAAATGCATTTATAAAAAAATATCAAACACATTCAATGACCCTCTCACAATATCACAATATACCTGCCGATTTATTCATTAGATATTTTACCCTAAATATTTATTTATACATTGATATCAACATTAGTAATTTAAAATCTGTATATATGGATATTTTACAATTCCAATTCATGTAAAATGGGACATTACACAATATATATATATAGGATATATATAATAAAAAATGTATTGTGGTGGGTCACATAACAAACAATGCATATATATATATATATATATATATATATATATATATATATATGTAACACCCCAACAGGAAACGTATACAATTTTATATATATTTTCCAATATATAACTATCCTATGTACGTACGTATATTATATTTATATATAGATTTTATTCATGCTGCATTTAGTTCTGGTTTATTTATAGTAAAAATTTGAAATTACTTAATTTTTTTTTTATTTGTATTTTTTTTTATTGCAAAATACATATTTTTGGGGTAAAAACATGGAAATATTTTTATAGAGATTTTCAATTTGCCAGCTGAGTATAAATAAATTGACGTAAATTTATTATTTATAAAAAAAATCATCATTGATATAGAATTCAAACTGAAGCAAAATACAAATCAAATGATATATATACAAACAATAGGAATGCAAAAATTATTTATATGTTAACATAAAAGTTATAATAATATAACGCGTACAGTTTAGAATTCACATTTATAGAAAGGACATAAATGAATACATATTAAAAGGAAGATCTACAATACTAAAAATATAATAAAAAAAATAGTTGCACGCGGCAAATCAAATTATTTTCAGATTCATATCGTTTATTGAGAGTAATGTGATATTAATTCGGTTATATCATTATTATTATTATTACCATTTATTATTATTATTATTATTATTATTGTTATTTTTATATACATATAATTTTCGATAAATGCTGTTTATCCTTTGTTATTTGCATGTTTTAAATTGTCCTTCGTCCACGTTCAATTATTTTTATATGTTATATATGTAAACACACACACACACACACACACACACACACACACACACACACTGATTAATTTTATTATTATAAATGTTTTTGGTTAAATATATATCACGTGAATATATTTGTATAAAAATGTATTCAAGGGGTTTTCAAAAGATTATATTTTTGGTTAGCGCAAATATACATAAATATATGTTGATTAATTTCGAAACAAAGAATAAATACAATGTTGTGAATAAAGAAAATAATATTTCAGATTAAAATTTCAATAATAAAATTGAATACATTTCCCAATGGTATTTTGTAAATATTAGTATAATAATTAGATAGATTTATATATAATTCCTTTTTCCCTTATAATAAATAAATATATTCCTGTTTTAATATATCTATAGGGGGGTTTGGTTTTTTATTTTTATATGTACGCAAGATTTTATATACACATATTAACATAATCCTATATATATCTCAAATAAATAAATACTTTATGAAATTATATATGATGAATTTTCTTATAAAGTATATCCTTTCCATTATATATAACTATATTGAATTGGACGCTTTTATTTATACATATAATAGTATAAATATATATATATATTGTTTTACACTAAAAAAGAAAATTAGATTTAATTTTTATATATAAATTGTATATTGTACATAAATAATTAATCCCCCATTAATTTACTAATTTGTTTTACGTCATTTTAATTCATTTTGATTCATTATTGTACAATATATAAAAATAATACCCCATATAAATTGATATAGAAATATAAAAATATATATATAAATAACAAGCTCAATATCTATAGATTTATCCAGACAATATACATATAGCAATGATGATACAAAATTTATTTGCATTGAACATCAAAAACCAATAAGTTTTATACGAAATGTAAATAAAGTTAAAATGTTCATAAAAAAAAATTCTGTAGTATAGAATATAAAAACAAAAATATATATAGAAACAAATTCAACAAATTTAATTTAAGAAACATTTTTCTTTTTCCATATATGCGAGAGGATTATTATTTCCATTTTAAATAATACATTCTTTTTTTTTTTACGTTATCCTTAATTCCTATATATTTATTTGAATATCGGATAGATATAAAAAATAAAATTTCCTATATAAAATAGCGTCTTTTTTCATAACAAATAAAAAACCAACCGTGAATTAATGGTTGCATTTTCTATACAGAAAGAGCGAATCAAAAATAAATAAAAATAAAAAATAAAAATAAGCAAACAGGAAATAAAATACAATAATCCTTAATCGCGCTCGCATGTATAGTATATATATATACAAGAAAATGTAATTAAACAAAAAAAGAACTCGAAAAGGATCTATGGTATGTTAATTTGATTAGAGTTTAAATGGTAAAATAAAAAGTTAAAGAAAAAAATAAATAAATAACTAAATAAAAATATTGAGGATTTTCTTTTCTGTTTTAGTTAAATTTTATTTGCATTTCATTTGTATTATATGCGTCTTTCAATTGCTAAAGTATTTGTGATGGTTTCTGATCTTTTATATATGTGACTGACTAAACTTCTATATAATTTCCCGATAAATAGACTTTGTTTGCTGTACAGTTAAAGTCTTATATACATATTATCATGGTTATATATTACAACAAATTGATTTAGGCAAACATTCATGCGAAATTTTTACCACCTACAAATATATATACATATCAATTTATTTATCTATATAAAGAGAGTATACAGAAAATACTATGTTTATGTCAGATTAAATATTAATTTGTTCTTATTGTAACAAACATATGTTGCGGATATTTTAATTAATTTTTAGATTTCTTTTAACTTTGAACTAATATTTATGTGTACATCCATATAAGACATGAATCTAATAGGAACAATTGTATTTCGTTTTGTTTTTTAGCATCTTAGAAGATTTCATCATATAACGTTAATAATCGTAATAAATTATCAAAAACTGAAATTATTTTTCAGCTGTATCAATCATTACAATAAGTGATTAAAGAAATATAATTTCAATAGTAACTTATAAATATTTCAGAACACATTTACATAACATTCAAATACAAAATTAATATAATTATTATGTTAGTAAAAATATTAACTACAAACATTGAATAAATACAAACATTGAATAAAATAAAAATTTATAAAATAAAATATATTATTTAAAAATTATAATTAAATTATCAGATACCGCGAAATTATAAATAAAATTAAATCTAAACTAAAACTACCCTAACAAGCCATATATATCAACGATGATGTTTTTTAAGGGCAAGGGGGTTCTCATACAGACCAGAGCTATTGGATGGGAAGAAGTACTTGGCGCGTAGTCGGTCCGCTGAAGGACTAGAGGGCTTGACCCAAGTACCCCCTGGATAGGATTTTAATGACAATTGGCGCCTGTCTCAGACATGGAATGCTGAGCGGCAAGACCCAATTTTTTGTTCATTTTGGTTTTATTATAGGATAAAGTATTGTCAAGTAATCAGTCCATTAAAGAGAACAGATCACTTGCAATTACTTTTTTATGGTTTATTGGAAAAATAGGACACATGAATTATAAATTTATTTTTATATAATCAATATAATAAAAATGAGTTAGTAAAAATATTAGTTTGAGTTCATGATAGATCGATATATTTGCGTAAACAAAAGGGAATAAATTAATGATTAGTTATTTGTATGTATATTTTCCATTCACCATTATTTTTATGTATTTATGTGTTGCATTAGTTAGGAAATTAGTAACATAAAGCTGGGGATTTTAATGTGATCTATCATGAACTCTAATAGGATTATATTTCTAAAAGAAAATAATAAATAAAACATTCATAATAATTTATAAATCGATTTAAAAGAAAATAAAAAATTAAAAAATATTATGAAAAATGACTATTAAGATATACGAAACCAAATAATTATGATTGTAAATTCATAAAAGTACAATGAATTTAATTTGAATTACAATTTCTTTTAGAATAAATTTCAAATTATAATAAATTTTATTAGAAACTTTAAATAGTTTGTATGAAAAAATAAAAATGATAATAATCCGAAATGTAATTAGAAATATTAAATTAAAACGTTCTATGTTCAAAATTCTATATATGTCAATACAATGAGCAATGAAATTATTAATATAATCCGTAATGAAACACAAATTGAATTGTAAATGTATACAAAATTCCATTCCTTTCGAATAATAACCAAAAGAGTGAACATTTCTACGTCCTTAAAGTAATTCAGAATTAAATTCCTAATATATGAATGCGATTATTATTATTTTCTTTTATACAGAAATATAATGAAATTAAATTTCTACTCACTCAACTGTTGGAATTTATAAAATTCGTAAAGCTGGCAGACAAAATCACACTAACCTGAAAGAAAGAAAAAAACAAGAAAACATTATTATTTATATAATTAAACATAAGTGACCATAAGTTTATATGGTATTTTTTTTAACAACAAAATTATATTTACCTGTTTGGACTTTTATATAATGCCCAACTGATAACAGCAAATATTTTAAAAAACACCAATGTTAACAGCAAATATTCTGCAGTTTTTATTGTTTGTTGAATATTTAAAGCTGGTCAGCAATTTCAAAAACTATTCTGAAAATCATAATAAAAGAAAAAAAAAATTAAATTTACATTATAAATGGAATGAAAAGGAATTACATCTAAAATATATTTAAATTTAAAAATACATTTGTCATTAAACAGAACACATATTCATGAATGATAAGATTGCGAGGTATCAATTCAATGTAAAAAAAAGTAGTTAAATATAAAAATATAACAGAATCAAATACAACAATTTTATAACTAAATATATTGAATGTATTTTGTTTGAGTGATGTTTTAAAATTAATTACTAATATGTTTATTCAATCATAAAATGAAAACATTTATACACATTTAAAGAGACTATTTATGTGAAAATTATAACATTTCATTCAGTCATGACATTTTTTCATACTACGGAGGGATGAATTTGGATTAACGATCTCTAAAGTTAATTTTATATTATCTATACCAAAATAATTTAATTGGTAAAAATACAACTAAAAATAATACGGACCTGTTTGATTATCAACATAAAAAAACATTTAATATGTTATACAATTAAATTACTGTTAGGCCATTTGTGATATATATACATTCATTTTTATTATATTTCTTTATGCAATTTTTCCATATGAATTTGTAAATATAATGAAATGAAAATCCAATGGAATGGAAAATTTCAAACCTCCAAAACACTATTTTAGAACTAAAAATGAATTCACAGAGAAAACAATATAAGAGCTTATGTTCTTTGTTATGAAATCATTAAGATTGAATCACTTTTAAGGATAATTTATATTTCAATTATCACAAAAACTAAATTACTAAATAATAAAAATCACAAACGCAAAACACATTTAAAAATAAAAACAAATTTTATTATATACATAAATTTTATTCCATATTATAATTTGAACTGGTTGAAAAATTGTTGTTGAAAAATAAAATTTATTTACAAATAAAAAAGTAAAAATGTGTTTAAATTTTTGAGTTGGTGCAGACAAAAGAAATATCTTTCGTGGCGTTTTACTGTTTTGAAATTTTGTGCAATACAAAATATATTTTATAACATTTATATACGTAGAATATGAATATATTGATAACTATAAACACATTATTTATTTATTTATTAATAGATAAACAATACGTTTGAAAACTAAAATTTTATATATATTGATTACAGGGTTACAAAAAACGAAGGTGTTTTGATAATGAATATTATATAAATAGTTGATTTTCATTGTAAGAAGTGATAATATAAAATATTACATTTTTTCCCAATACTCAATTTTATTCTTATAAATCATAGTACTATAATTTTAAATTTGTTCAGATATATGTTCAATTAAATATGCGGTTACGAAAATGTACATGCCATTTTTCACATTTTCCGATAATGGTAATAAATTTAAATTGAATTATTATAAATATGCATTTTTGTTTTACAATATATATATATATATATATATAATTTATGCTAACGAGATGATGATATATGTGCATATATGAATAAGATAACAAAAATCCATATGCTTTTATAAATTTTTAAATTAAAATTAATTTTATATATACTTGTATTATATATAGGAGCCATTAGTCATAATTTGATTAATAAATATACGAATTTATATATATAGGTTAGTATATTATTATTAATATTAATATTATATATGCTCTGCAGAATAATAAATCATCTAAATCTATAATAATTTCCAATACCCATATATAGATATATACATTATTATTAAAAATCTATTTATTATACAAATATAGAATCAATTTTCCTATATAATGCTTTTTGTTCTGTATTATATCTGAATAGAGTTAAAAAATATATATAGAATTTCATATAGAATGTATGCAATATATGCATCATATTCTTATTACTCTATATACAGATATAGAAATGCACATTCAATTCACATATATTATATAAATTATATATAGTTTTAAGAACATTTCTTCCATATTATTGTTATTATTAATATTATTATTATTATTATATATTTTTGTATGAAAAACTTTTATGCATAATATTTAGAAAATTTTTTGTTTATTTTGAAAGTTTGATGCATATTTATATATCATCTATATTACATAAATTGCATTGTCATTGTTATTGTATTATGCAACATAGCGCATTTTACAACTGTATATAAATACACGAAAATCATTTCATTTATTTATAATATATTAATATATTTACTATGTACATAAATAGATAAAGTTATAATGGTCTATATTACTCAACCAAATTCAGGCCAATTCTAGATTTATAAATATCATATTTTTAATTAATTTTCTTTCATAGATGGGATTCATACATTTGTAAAATTAATTGAATTCTATATCCAACATTACGTGTATCATCAATTTTAGAATCAATTGTTATCGGAATTCTTAAATTATATTATACATAGACTTCATTACTTGGAAAAATCAAAATTATCATTTCGATAAAAATCCCATTGTATTCTTTTCATTGTCAAGTAATGAAAGTTTACCCACCTCTAATATGAAAAAAAAAACACGGTATAAAATATAAAGAAAAAAAAATTTATAATAATTGAAAATCGACTATTTGACTATATAAAGAAAACTGTTTTTCCTTATTATATATTTTATATTTGGTATATAAGCTTTTGTATATAGATATTCACATAAATATGAAAAACTTTATCTTATAAAGAAAATTTTTGCTAGATTTCTTTTAATATTAAATTTCATCTTTTTTTATATACATATAAAGAATACGATGACTTATATATTTCTTATAACAATAAAGTTTACTTTACAGTTTTGTCTCTATATGAATAACATTTATATTTTTTTCTGATTTAAAGCAAAAATTTTTCCTTTGTATACATATTTTTTATTTGTTAATAGTTCCAGGATTTTAAAGAACATATAATGTTAATTCTTTGTTGTATATTTATACACTTATAAGAACGATTAATTAATAATTGGTATAATATTTAAATAATTATGAATATTAATTATAAATTATTATGTTATATCAAAAGAATAATGTGTTATAATAAAAGAACATTTATAATTTATTCTATTTTATATGCAAAAACAATTTATAATGAGATTCTATGTTTCATCAAATTTTCCTTTATAACTGGAAATTTGGAAAATAGAAACGATACGTAGAATTCGTTCTGTATTTTATATATAATCATTTTTTATATCACATAATATGCTAATATATACTTATGGATATGGATATGGGGGATATTGATGATATATAAAGAAATTTTCCATCACTATATATATAAGTATATATACCGAGAGTGTATATAAAACTTCACATATTGAACAATTCATTCGGGCTTATATATTATATAGAATTTTTGTGTGAAAAATATATTTTTTTAATGGAAAACAAAACGATGAAGTATTTTATATATGCATAAGTATATATATGTGGTAATAAATATAAAATCGATTTTAAAGAAAATATGAGAATTTTATTTTAATATAGTTATGTATATATATAGATGAATAAAGTATATTGTTTTTCTATATATTTATATGAATATATTGTTATATATTTATTCACTCAATCTTTGTTTTGGGTTTTTATTTTCACTATATATATATATATATTTTCCCCATAAATTTATTACAATGGTAAAATATATTTACTTACATTTTTATCCTTAAAGTACACATGTGTATATGCCAATTTATGTATGTTAATACAAAAACAATAAATATATATATATATATATAGGAAAAGAAATATATAATTTTACTGATATATGTATTGTACGTATCTATATAGATATGAATGTTACTTTGAAATAGAATCATATTTCCTTATATGTAACTCTATATAAATAAAACAGCGGTGAAAATGTATTGTTTTTCTTTATATATATATATATGTATACTATAAAGATTTGTGATATGAGATGCATGTAAAGTTCAAATATGGAAAACTGTGCCTCTCAGTGAAGATCAAGAAAACAGAATTAAGGAATAAAAGCATACAAAAGGATATGCACTAAAATGAAATGATTTAAATGCAAAAAAAAAAAATCAAACACACATTAGAAAATAAAATCTAAATGCCGATTAGATTAGATTTTTTGATAATTTCATCAAAACCTTTCGATAGCATAATTTTCACTGACAATACTGAAACACACAGTATGAATAAAACATTTTCTTTCTATTTCTATTCTATTTCAAAAGAGTTATAACATGATATTGAACCAAAAATTATATTTCTTTTATTGTTATACAAATACATTATAAAAATATATATGGAATATATTTTTTGTTATGATATATATGCGATATGTATAGAGAAACAGAACATGAATAAGTGCATATATACGATACGATAGATAAGTAACAAAAAAAGTATATATAATATAAAAATAGAAACTCGATAAGAAAAAGTCAATTTTAAAAGAATATATAATGCGGTGAATATTGTATATAATATATTAATATTGCATATATACATTTATTATTTTTTGTTTTTATTATAATATGGATATATGGTATTTGCAATTCTATATACATAATATTTTGTTGTTTTTCATAATATATCTAAACATTTTATTTTTGTTTTTATTATAATACAATAGCAGAAAATACTAATATTACATTTTACACATTTTTCTTATGATATAGATATGTAAAAAAACAAAACATTTTCTCAATTTAATGTTGTTGGATAAAAATAAATAAATAAATATAACATGTATGTATATCTGAAATAGATTTACATAGTATTTGAATTCCCATATGTGAATTTATTTCAGAGATATACATGCAAATTTCCTGTACATCGAGTATAATCTTAACCATGTTATCAATAAAATGGTCTGGGTAGATATGTTTTTTGTTACTTTATGTTATCATTTTATGCTCAAAAATCTAATCTAATCTGATTTCAACAAACAAAAAATATTTATACATATCAAAACTGAAAATGATGTTTAATATAGGATGAAAACAAATTAATAATTAGTTTTATAATGCGTTGAAGTAACAATCAAATTATTGATAGAAATACCAGAGTTAATATTATAGGGTTAACAAATATTTTATTGAAATCGATATCGCATTTCATGGATGAATATAAGAAGTATTAATTTTTTTTTTTTTGCTTTTATCCTATAAAATAAACAAATTTTTATCAATAATAAAACAATTTTTTTTTTCACATCTATATTTATAGAATAATGTCATAACACTTTATATAATATCTATAGATCGGATCGCATGTCATGTCGTTTTATTATTAAAGAATGTTATATGTACATGAGATCCTTTGAGAGACACAATAATATTTTATTTTCAATTTTTATTTTAAATAATATTTTTATTATTTTTTTCTTTGTATTTCTCTTCTCTATATATATATGGATAGGGATTTCACTAAAATAAAATTTTAATATATTATTTAGATCTTATTATCTGTCTTTATAGCTATAAAGTTGAATCAAACTTTAAAGATGGAGCCAATCAGTAATTTTGAATGCAAACTAAATTTTCTAATCATAAAAAAATAGAATATTTAATAGAAAAGTGGAATGGAAATTTTCACAAAAATAGGAAAATTCAGTTTGAAAGGTGATTCTAAAATTGGACAGATATACAAACGATTAGCTTTGGCATTTTTTTCAACATACACATCACAGAAAACAGAATATAATTGCTATTACATATTAATTAAATATGTGATAATTAAATGTGTAAAATATAGAAAAGATGTGTGATATGTAGAAAAAAAAATCATTAACTATTTGCGTTCATTTTTTATGTAATAAATCATAAAGATTTAAACCACTAAAAAATAAAATTCTAATTAATTTTAGATATATATAGACTGATAATCAAATGTGAAACTTTGATTGATATATATTAGTTTGTACTTATATAGATACATTTACAGGGTATGACGATTGGGATTGGGATGATATAATTGGTGATATTGACATATCCATAAAACCCAAAATATATATATCATAGAATGTCTACTAATATGTTGTTATTGAAATATTAATGTGCATGGATTGTTTTCTATTCGTTTTCCGAAATTTCTTTTTTCAGAGAACTTATCACTACTATAAATTTTAACTCATAAAGAGGTAAAATTTTATTGAATCATTTTGAATTTGTCCATCGTATTGTCAGTCTGTTTAGCAAAAAAATATACTTATACACGTTGTATATATACAAATATAATTAGATATATGAAGAAGGAAACTGAATACTGCCGCATAACATGAATTTATACGTATAATATATTCTACAAATATATAATTAACGTTTGTTTAATCACATATCGTTAAAGTGTTAATAACATATTTTTTAGCTTGTTTATTATTATATAATGAAGGAAAACCAAAAAACAAAACAAAAAAAAAAGAAACAAAATACACCAACTGATGTTTGATTGCGGTAGCTCTTTTTTTTCACGCTTGCATGTTAAAAACCGATTGACTATTAATCATTTTATACTCAAAAAGTCATTAAGCGTATAATAGAAAAATACTTATTATAACATATTATATATTCTCTATGGGTATATATATATATGAAATGACTAAATAATATAATAATATATACTAACAAATAGTATATAAAATATGAAACGTATATGTAGTTAATGAATTTTCTTGTCAGTTGTTTTTCACTATCTTTATTCTGTATCTATATATATATATGATATATATGTTTATAATAAATATTATGTAAAGTACATTCAATCACGCATACATCTATTGATATATTCATTTATAAAAATATTAAAACAAATAGCATGTAAATATATATGATCATATACAAATTATTATTCATTAAAAAAAAAAGTTTTTTTTTTAAAAGATTATATCATTTTCGATTAAAAGTTATATTATAAGATTGATTAAATTCTGCATAACATAAGTGTTTATATTAAAAAATGTTCCTAAATTTGCCAACAGTTAAATTTTAAATCATTTTAATGATTCATGCTAGAATTTAAAAAATTGACTAACACAGAATATAAATATTTTTCTTTTAAATTACATTAACATGCAATGATACTTAAAATAAATCTAACCTTATTATATCTGATATGGATATCTGCATGGTCCTTTAATAATTGCAAATGCGCTTTTATATTATGAACCATATGTTGGAAAAAACACAAATTCAATTTCAAATAAATTTACTTTCAATATTTCAAAACTACACAACTAAAAAAAAAGCACTCGATTAAAAACGCGTATAATAAAACAACAAAACTTGGAACAAATAAATGTTATCGTATGGAAATTTTCATTTACAATTTTTATCAGAAATTTCTTCAGTTTCTTTAACAATTGCTTTTCAATTTTTCTTTTATAGCTTAAAAATTCATTGCAATTTTTTATTTAAGTTTTTTTCTTATTGTTTTCCACGTTTACATCTTCATCAAACAAAATAATTGTTTTCCACGTTTACATTTTCATCATACAAAAAAAAAATCCCAATTAAAAAATATGTGTTTGCGACAGATAATCATAATAAATTGCATCGTTTGACCACCAAGCGGTAAATCCATTTACAAATATAATCAAATTTTATTGTATGTTTATTCTATTCCATTAAAACAAATTTTATTTTTGTATCTCGATATGAACACAAAAATCCAAAAAAATAATTTACTTTCAATATAAAGCTAAACAACTAAAAAAAAACACTCGATTAAAAACGCGTATAATAAAACATCAAAACTTGCAAACAATTAAATGTTACCGTATGGATTTTTGTTCATTTACAATTTTCGTATGAATTTTTTTTTCATTTTCCGTAATAAATTCTTTTACGTTTTCTTCATTAATTGCAAAAACACATTGAAATAATAATTTCCTTCGATTGTTTTTTACGTATTTAATTTATTTTAAGAACAATATTTTACCATTTTTTGCATCTTCATCACACAAATAATTTGTAAATAAAAATTGTTGGTGATGCCGTCGAATAAAAATTATTTGTGTGAATGATAATAATAATTGAATTGCATGGTATGCGACAGCGGTAAAATCTATATACCAATATAATGAAATTTTATTGTATATTACTATTCCATTAAAGCGGGTTTTTATTTTGTATGTAGAATATTTATTTTTTTTTCGTGATGTTTTTCAATTTCAATTTACGATACGGGATTTTTAGATTGTTGCTTTTTGATAAACAACCGGGTGTCACTTATCTGGAAATATTTATTTAGAAAAAAAATTGTTAAATATTTATATGATATTTATAATTATTTATATTTGTTTCAATGAAATTCGTCGATGTTTTATAGCCTTTCTGAACTTATAATCAACATCACAATATAAAAATTGGTCTACGTAAATTTACTCTAGATATAGGATTGTATTAGATACATTATCAGTACAATATATTATGTATATACATTTAAGATATAAACGTTTCATTTACATTATTGTGATGAATTCTTTTTTAATATAATATTATTAATATAATAGTAAAAATTTTAATTCAAACAAACTAACCTTATTATATCTGATAAGGAAATCTCAGGAATTTGCTTTTTGTTGATAATAACATAACTTTTTCATTGATGTAAAGAATTGTCATTTAATTGAATCAGAGCAATTGTTATATATGATGAATAATACCATCTGATCAAATCATATAAGTTTCATTGTTGATCCCGTGATTATTTGCATTGTTATAATTGATGTAATGAAATTATTGAATAATAACCATTGAATTTTTAATTATGTAATAATTTGCATTAAAAACCCGGATATATTCAGGTTGTGCTGCTGATCTTGTACGCATTACAAAAATAATCCCATGATTTCATTTACAACACCATAAATTATAAAGAAAAATTTTTCCCTATATGTTGAAAGAACACAAAATCCATTTTTAACAAATTTAAAACTAAACAACTAAAAAAAAAAGCACTCGATTAAACACGCGTAATATAACAACAAAACTTGAAACAAATAAATGTTACCGTATGGATTTTTTCATCTACAATTTTTATCCGAATTTTTCAGTTTACTTAACAATTTCTTTTCAACTTTTTTATTCCTATCATAACTTTATTATAGTTATAAATTATTTTTATTTAGTTTTTTCTTATTATTTTCTGCAAATGAATTTATTAATTAATTTATTTTACAAAAAAATTTGGTTTTCCACGATTATATTTTCAGCACAAAAGCAAAATTCACAATTAAAAAATATGTGTGTGCGACAGATAATCACATTAAATTTTATCGTATGACGAAGCGGTAAAATCTATTTACAAATATAATGAAATTTTATTGTATGTTTCTATTCCAATAAAAACGGATTTTTTTTTTATATGTATATCGAATATTTATTTTTTTCATGATGTTTTGTTTCAATCTCTCGATTTATTTTTGATATGGGAATGTTGAATTGTTGCTTTTTGTTAAACAAAAAGGTGTCATTCACCTAAATATATTATTATGAAAAAAAATAAATATGTGTTATATGTGTTATATTTATATGACATTTATAATTATTTATATTTTTTTCAATGTGAACAGGGGAATACAAATGTTTTTTTTTGTCAATCATAATTTATAGAAATTTATTTAATGATCTTAAATAAACTCAAGAATACAGAGATATAATTAAATATATGGTATGTTTATCAATTATTCAATTTCACCCCTAATTTGGTGATATTTCAAATTTTATTTTACTAACTATTCTGTTATGTATCCTTTACATATATGTTTGGAATTAAATTCAAGATACAAGCATATCATATATATATATAGCATATTTTGAAACAACATTTTTGATAATGAAAATAAAGAAATGAAATATATACGCACTTTCTATTCTATAGATAGATGAAGGCCTACCACCGTTTTTAAATTGATATACATACATTAATTTTCTTAAATTTATTTACATTACATATATTTGTAAAATATATTTATTATTTGTAAAACGTAATTTAATGATGATGACAGAGATAAAGATTATGTTATTTATATATATAAAAGCCCATTAACAAGATAAAGACATTTCATTTGAATCTCTATATATCTACCATACCATAAGTATATAAAATATTTTTACAGTATATATATTTTTAATAATTTTTTATCATAACGTTAAGATCTTGAATTGCATTGTTCGCATGTATTAACGTTCAACAACGTTAACAATGTTCTTATTATTATTACATAATTATTGTTATTAATAATATTATATATGCTTTGCTCTTATACATATAATATTTATGGTAAGAATATTATAATATGCATAATTCATAATTTATTATTTGTATATTTACTTAATGTGTAATTACCCGCACATAATTCATGCGATATAATATATGTAAAATATAATTGATTGCACATACATATAGTAAGTGTGTGTGATGTCGTAAATATATATATATAAATGTCTATATGGAAAATATATATAATTATATGTCAGTATATATGTACATATGTAAAATAAGCAAGCATATATGATGTTGTAATGAAGTGTCAATTGAATAAAATTAAAAATTTTAATTTCTATATATAATAAATAATTGTATATATGGTATGGTGGACTATGCGAGTTATATATATGCATTTTCATTATAAATAAAAGTAAATTGCTAAATGTGGGTAGTGTGTATACGTACATGCTGTGGTAGTTTATTATTATAGGCTTTTATTTAAATATTTTCTATAGAGTATATTACATTTTTATCTCAACGATAGTATACCATGCATATATATATAATTATAATGTGATAAAGATTTTTTTTGTTTATTAAATATGGTAATTTTTTTTAATGAATAAAATTATATGGAATTTAAAAATTAATTGAATAAATTTTGTTTGATATTTTTTTTTTATATTCATTCATCTATATATTTCTATGTGAATATATGAAAATAATGAGTTATATAATGACAACGCAAACGAAATGCATTTAAAAAGATTAAACACGCACAAATCAAGTAATATATTATTAAAAATTAAAAATTAAAATATATAATGAATAGTGAGAAAATGTTCATAAATATATAAATGGAAAGTCAGGAAAATCAATTGATTTTGTTGTCGTCCTACACATGCTATATAGAAATAAATTGTTTATGCTTCGGAGGCTTAAATATTGTTGATATATACAAAGTAAATCATAATAAAATAATCATAGTAGTGTCTAAATTATCCTGACGTACAAAATGGGTGTGCTGGTGGTGTATAAGTTACAAAATAATTGATAAAATATTTATTGAGAAGTAAATTACAAAAGTACAATGGATTAAAATTTCCCATAGAATAAATTGAAAAATATGTCGTAATTTAAAATTATATATAAACGTTTATAATATATACATAGAGATGTGAATAGCAAATCATTAGAGAAAACTAAAAATAATTAATAGTAAATACGTAGTCAGTATAAAATATAAATACATATTAATTAATTCACTTGATATGTACATATTATATAAATAAGTAAATAAATCAACAAATAAACAATTTCTTAAATAATTACAATTTACACTAGATTTTATTTTATATTCCCTCATTCGCATAGTTTAAAATTCACAGAATTATAGTTTTATTGAAATCTGTCATTTTTAGATTAGATTTGATGAATTCTTTTCATTCAAAAGGATGTGTTAATTCGCGGACATTTAGTCATTTAATCAGTTTTCCTTAATAGAGTTTTTGAAATTTAGTAGACCATTAAATGACCATTAAAAGTTTTACGACATCCTTCAAAATTGCTGATCAATAAAATTCTTTTCTTTTTTAAATGAATCGTATATTTTAAATTAATTGGCATATAGTTTAAGAAAAATATATGTTATAATTAATGCCATAAATAAATTCTAAACACTGTGATAAATACGAACTACAATTTACAATATATATATATATATATATGTATATATTAAATAGACAATTAATTTATATTATCTGTGTGACATACAATAATTAATTATTTTAATATACAATTAAATATATATATAACAACATTTATTTATTTATGCATATATTTGTATTTTATTATATCCCATAAACAGTATAGTAGTGTTTACATTCATATATATGAATTATATTTATTTAATACATAAATAAAATGTATAATTAATGATTTATATATAGTTTTGTAATTGATCATTTGTTTTAATGTAAATTTATCATCGACATTATTATATTTTATATATAAATATATGTATGTACTTAATTTATTTTTATATTGAAAATTAACAGCAAATATTCATATATGAATATTCGCCGCTCAAATACAGAATATTATCGATTTGCAATGCAATAAATAAAAATAAAATTGTACAAAGGTTTTAAAGGAGTGCATAATGACCAATAGATTTTCAATAAATGAATGTGAAAATTAGGAAAGATAATAAATCCTATATATCGAGACGAATTTCATATCTGGTACCTCAGATTTGGTGTGATTTTCACGATCAAAAACGAATTATTTTATGTTAAAATAATCCGCCCCTTCGTGTGCAAATTATCAGTGATTATGTGATAGACCCAAACGTTCCTATTAGAATATATAAAATGATATTTTTGTTGACATAAAAATGGATTCTTTGATTTTCAAAGTGAATAGAACTTCTGATTATGTCCGTTTTGGGCTTGAATAATAAAGATTAGCATTCAATTACGAAGGAATTCCCAAAACTATACAAACATTTTTTATAATTTGATATAAAAAAAGTTTAATGACATTTTAATGAAGTAGAAATTATAATTTCCAATGTATGTATAATTGAATTTTAACTATACATAAATTATCGATTTTATAATCGAATTGATGGATATAAAAATATATTTTTTAATGTATGTATTTGCATTATTATAATCATAACATGTTAAAAACTGTTTATATAATATTATTTGTAGAGTTTGTTTATATATATTTAATAAAATGCATACCTACAACAATACATACAAGCAATTGTAATTAAATTTCAATGAGCTAGCAATTAAAATGTTTACATATGTATATGCATACGGTAATCGAAATATCAAATACTATATACTTTTATAATTAATATAAAGTTACATATTCGAATTTTTTTTTTTTAGCATCTATTTTATTATACTATCGTTCTTCTAAAGGACTTTTTAATGGTGAAGCATGTAAACACGATTATTCTTTAATGAAATTGTGACATTGGTAAACTAAAGTATCGGCAAAGATGAAACTATATTGATTTTGAATCAAACTAATCAATGATCTTCTTGAAGTACCCTCATGCCTCCACAGAAGTGTAAAGTGTTTATGTAGAAAATTATTTCTGTACTATTGAGAAATTGTTTTTTTTATAATCCGTTTTTTAAGAATCATATAAAGAATAAATACCTGACTGTATTATGATAATTGTCGTTGTAAAACACTATGGCCAAATTGGAGATATATCGAGACCGTGCTATTACATATAATTTATAATTTAAAATGCTTTTATAAATAAAAATAATATTATTATTATTTACCTATATATTTTCAATTATATAACAGAAAAAAAAAACACAAAATTAAATATAATACATTTGAAAAATTGGAAAATTGTCACGGATGTGTTTGTTTATCGCATCAATAAAATACGAAATTAACAATTTATTTAATTTTATATGAAAATCTCCTATATATTTATTTATATTACGTATGTTCATATATATATTTAATTGACCAATTTGAAAAATAATGTTTTTCCTTTTGTAAATAGGCACAAAATAAATATTTAATACTGTATATATAAATAAATAATGTATGATGAAGTATTGTTATTATTATATATATATATATATATATAGTTAACTTAAATATTATTTATAAATGTGCAATAATTAAACATAAACCAATTTACATTAAAAAAAATATCAATTTCAACGTAACTAGAATGAGGTTTGATTCATGTATTTATTGTTAAAGGATGTAATAATTTAATTGTATAATGTTTTAAACATAAAATATCACTAGCCTTTTTTCATATATATTGGATATACTATTTATCGGTCAAATTTCAATTGAATTCGATTACGACTATACGAATCTGAATATTTTTCATATTTTAAAAAACGTATAAAATATTTATCGATCGATTATTTTGTGTTTATTTTTTTATTTCAAGATACATTGATCAATACTTATTGATTGTTGAATTATTGGTTATTTTGTTAAATTATATTTTAAAATGATACAGAGAGTTTAATATCAGGTTCCTATACAAAACCAACCACGATATTGATTCTGTATAATTGGTGCAATTTATATAACCCTATTCGATATCTACTAAAAGAAAATATACCAAAGTTCCTTCCAATTACATATAAATATATAGAGAAAATGTTGATTATATTTTATAAAATTAAAATTATACATTTATTTTCTATAAACCAAGATATTTTTAGGGTTGTATTATTATAATACGTATAATGGAGAGTATGTATAATTTTATTTTGTAATTATTCACATGTGTATTAATAAAAACAAATAAATAAATAAGCAAAACAAAACAAAAAAGTAATTAAAATTTTTAAATTGATTTTGTTTGAAATTAAAATTAAATTTATATAAAATAAAATGAATGTATTACGTTGAAATAGAAATAGAAAAGGACTCTTGGTATGATTATATTAACTTCTCTAGGATATATAATTATATTTATTTCTATAGTGTTTAGAAAAAAATTGATGTTATTTATTATGGATGGGATATTATATTAGTTTTTTGTGTGTTTGTGTGTGGATTTTAGAAGGATATATAATTGATATATGAACCTATAACACATATATAAATTATTAGATTATTTTATTGAATACATTTTTTGAAACCCTCAAAAACCATATACATATATATATATAATAAAATATATAACACAATAATAATAATACATTAAAATTATGTTTAACAGTGCATATGACATAAAGATACCGCCTTTGTCATGTTGTTTTATATAAGATAGATATACTGAGTGGTATATGTTATTATATAAAATATAAATATATCGTTATTAAATATATAGAGGATATATTTATTATTTTTTTTAATATATAGCAAAAAGGACGATATTATATACATCCTTTGTTTTTACCGTATATTATTATATTGTTATTAATAATGTGTGGTGTTATAAAAATATAATATATGTATGAAATATTGAAAAACAGTATAAAAAAAGGACATATTTATAATTATATATTATAGTGTTATTTTCAATTTCTAATTTTTTGATGTGTGTGTTTCAACTATTAAAAACATATTAAAACTTCATTTTAAGACATTTATATAGCGATAGACAAATATAATCCAATGATATAGGCCAAATATATATAAAGGACTGCAAAAAGGCGATAATATTGATTCACGTTACTTAAAAAAGAAAAAGTAAAGCCTATAATCATGTACAGGATTGTTTTTAACATAAAGAAATATAAAACACAATGTTGTAAACGATATCAAAATTGATTTTCAATATAAATATGGGATTGAAATTGATTGGATTATTTTGTAAATCGTAAATATTATTGAATTATTAATTCATTGCTTCATCGAATTGATAATTAAGTAAGTAAGTGTGAAATTTGGTACAAATTCAATTGACATTTACGAAAAATATAAATATACCACCTAAATATTGCATTGCTTATAAAAATTAATTTTCTGGTTGCATTTTGGATTGCAAGGACTGGAAGAATGAATTAATTTTAAACAAATCGTCTTTATTAAATAGATGGATAGATTATAAATAGATTATTATTAATCGATTCAAAATCGTCTTTGTTTATAGAAAAATGTATTATCGAATGTATTTGTGAATGAATATTTTTGATATGTGATACTCAATAAGTTGGTAACTTTTAAAAGATTGTTATTGCAAATTGTGTTTTTTAAACACATACATTAAATATATATATATATAATTTCCCAATCTGTATTTCATTCAATAAATAATACAAGTAATTTAGTAATATGTCAATCAAAACTAACTCATTCATAATTTCATATATCTATATATAATTTTTATACCATTTATAATCATTCAAATGTCAAATTTCATATACAAAATTATTAAATATTCTATTGATAAATATAATAAATCAATGATACATATACAATCAGATATTTTGGTATACATGTGTGAATAACAATACATCCATATTTTATAAGATAGATGGATAGATGTATACTGTAATTTATTTATAAGAAAGTGTTTATTTATAACAACAAAAACCAAATCCAATTATATAATTTGTTTATGTCAAAATAATATGTCCAAATTCTAACCAAACACATATTGGATAATAATCGAATATCCAAATTATGCATAACATTATGAATAATTACGTGATGATATAGTGAATTGATTGAAAATAAATTTTGTTTTGTTTTTCGTATATATGGAAAATATTGGAAAAAAAACAGTGTTTTTTTAACAAAATATAAATAAAACATTTTTGGTATATGAAAATGTATAAACAAATTTTAAAAAAATATATTTATATGGATAAATAACAAATAAATGTAATGCCTAAATGAATAATTTTTATATATGAATACAAAAATTGAATTAAAAAAATGTGTATATTGTTGTCAATGTTCATTTGCACATTGTTTAATATATTAGCTTATATGTAAATATGTTAAACTGTGCCCAACCCTATATGATATTGTATATATTGTTTTCAACAAAAAAAAATAAACCTTTTCATTTGATTTTTGATATGCAAATTTAGTGAATACACTAATTTATAAGCTTATGTACACGGAAACAAAGTGCATATTTATTTAACATATATATTATTCTATTTATATATATCTTGCACATACTAAAAATAATAAAAATATAGGGAGTTCGAATAAGTTTTTGCTTTTTTTTCCTGATCATTGAAATTCTTTTCTAACAATTTTGTACTGCCAAATTTCTATTCAGTCATCTTGATAGTGTAGCTTCTTGATAGATTAAACGTGATAGATAAATCTGTCATGAAAGCTATTACTAATTTTAGATAAATAAATCATTAATTTTCGCGACATAAAAAAACAGTCTGAACTTATCCAACTCCAACAATAATTCAGAAAATAAATAAATAAATTTTAACTTATTACACAAGGAAAAGTATATATTACTTAACTAAATATTATACTTTGTAGCACTATTTCAAATTTAATATTTATTGTAAGTTTATACAAAAAACAAAAATAACAAATACGACCCTCTATTTAACAATTTTTATAGAATATAGAAAAGAATATACGCAGATTTCCGTTTCTATATATATAACTTTTATTTATGATAAAAAAAAATTCATTATTTATACTTGAATTGTTTTGATATTTATTATTATTATTATTATACAAGTTTACGAAAAAAATTATAATAATACTAATAATAATAATAATATTAATAATAATAACAAACAATAATGCAGTTTTTTTTTCAACTCTAGTTATTGCTGTTTATTTATATACAGTCATATATACAAATAAAATACATTCGCATTTATGTTAAAATATTGCGGCCACATAATTATGTTATGAAGAATTTATTATATTCCATATACATATTTTCCCTTATATGTAATTTCCAGCAGTACAACCGGAATATATTGAATGAGTAGCATTTTTTATTTTATAGATGAATGAAGTAACTTATATGCTTATATATTTATATGTATATAGTTCAGTAAGTGATATTACGCACTTTTTTTTTTAAATATTCGAATTAAACAGGGGATGGGGTTTATTTCAATACATTAAAAATATATAAATTTTAATATTAAAAAATATAAATTAAAAATTATTCTATTATATATATATATATATTAATAGACACATTTTTTTTTTAAATTCAATACGATGACAGTATTTAAGGTGCGTAAAATACTATACCAGTTTATTATATATATAGATTTATATAAATGAAATGCATCCATAAATACTCATACGTATTATTTATTATTATTATTATAATAATGCATATATGGTGTATATAAATTTATAGAGAAATGAAGTCAATGGTTTTTTTAGCTCATAGATGATAGTTATTAATGAAAATTAAAAATTTATTACCTACAACCGCAGTCACCTATATATATATATATATATTAGGTATATTCATTAATATAGGGTAATAGAGGTTATAAATATTTCTTATCAGCACAAAATTTATTACAATTTCAATATATATAAAATAAAGCATATGTATTCCTATATTCATTTTGTCATGGATAATTAATTTAAATGTGAATATTAATCAATGGCATGTACATATATATAAATGAAAATATAGAGGGAAACTTGCATATCATATATTCTATAGTGTATGTGAACCCGGAGAAATTATTCTATTTAAAAGATTATAAATACAAACTATTTAAAAATATATTTATATTTTATATTGTATGCAGTTATGCGATGAGGGGAATTTATAGAACTATTTTATTTTTATATAGATAACGCATTTAGTTATTGTTGTCATTAATTTTGATAGAAAATATGTAATTGATAAAATATATGAAAATAAATTTATTTGCACTTACATTTTATATTATGATGGATGTTGAAGTTATTTTCCACAATTATCGGCAAAATGTGAATCTGTAATTAAACAAAAAAATATTTTGTTTTATTATTATGAATAAAATTAATCGTTTATACTTAATTGTAAATGCTAAAATTATAATAACTTGAGAAAACATTTATAAAGGCCCAGGATGGTATCTGTGTCCCAATAATATCTTTAACTTAATTCCCAATAATACCTTGGATTTCCTTGGATATCATTTCATATATAAAAGTTGAAAGCAATTGGTTAAGAAAGAGTTCAATAACACTTGAAATTTCTGTCATTTCACCAAAACGGAGTTATTCATTAAAATATTAAATCTAACAAAACAAATCTACGATAAAAACGAAACTATATCAACCACACATTAAAAAATATACACAAAACATTAAGAAAAAAAAAATCTTTATTAAATTGTATTGTATAAATTGTATAAAACGCGCTGTCCAAAAAATTATTTATACATTTCCTATATATAAAGTAATTAAACAACTAATTATAAAAGAATTTTTAATTATATATCATCATATATAGATACAAATAGAAGAAACGATAAGTGTATATAATATATAGAAGAAAATATATAATCTATCTATTTTACAATAAAATTATCAACAATCAATCTTACGCTCAATTACTATTATATAATATAATATAATGAATGAATAGGAAAAATATATAAAGATCAAAAAAATTGATAATCGCAATGAAATACTTTAAAAAATAAATCTATTTTATATATTTTTTTCTTATCTTATATAATATGATTTTTTTTTTCTTTCTTTTAAACATTCTTATAAAGATTTTTGCTTGACCATATAAAGATAGTTTTTTTTTTTGGTATTATATAACTATGTAATATTTTTGTTATTCTCAATGATAGGTTCAATTATCACTTTAAAGGTATAGAATAAAAAATTAATTTTTTTGCTTTTGCTTTATTTTTGTGTTAACAAACGAACAATAAAACAAAAAAAAAACATTATAAAATGTTATAGGCAATAAATATAATAATTTTCTCATCATGCAGGTGATTCGCATCTATCTTATAAATGATTTTTTTTTTTTTTGTGTGTAAACGCCATATATAAAAGATTAGAAATGATACATAAACTTCTAAAACACAAAAAGAAACATGGATTGTGATCGAAAAAAATAACTAGATAATATTATATACGTATCGGTCAGAAGCAAAAAACAAAAAGAAAAGAATTGTAAAAATTATCACCTTTTTAAAATCAATGATAGATTATGATTGATCTATTTCAAATTTAATAATAATTATAACACTCTGCAAACATATCCAACTGATGTTTATTATTTTATTGTATAGGATTATGAATGGAATTATATATATATAAATGGAATTAAAAAACTTTATATAAAAAAGATTTGTAAAAGATGAATGTACAGCTTGATTCATATGCTGATGCAACATATACGTTTAAAATTAATGTTTTAGGTGTTTAAGTATGAAGTTCATGTAGAATTTATAGCAGGTTTCTGATCGATAAAATTATGGATTGTATATAGACCATAAACAAAATTGAGTGTTGAATGAATCGATTCACCAGAAGCATTGATGAAGTAATGATGACGTATTTACGATCATTAATATTGAAGGAGGGATTCTTGAAAGATTTTATATCACTGGTAAAATGTCTAATTGAAGGCAAAACTTTCAAAACAGATTCTCTAAGGATTTTATATCACTAGAAGAATTTCGATTAAAGGCAAAATGTTTAAGACCTTGTTCTTTAAAGAGTTTCTGTCATAATCACATATAAACAAATATTATTTTATAATAAATACAAACTATTTTCTAATTCAAAAGAATTCATTTCATATTTGACTACCAACAAATCTACTATGTTACATATTGTTATTATAGAAAAAAAATAACGTTAACCATTTATTATTTTTTTTTATATTCTATACTACTACTATATATATATTAATGTATTGTATTTGTTTTCAATCCATCAATTTTATTCCCGCAATTTTAAAATAAAATAAGAAAAACAACGTTCTATATAATTATTTTTTGTTTCTACAATATATATACCGCATATAATAAGGTAAAAATAAGGTTATTTTTGGGTATCGACCACAATCATGCATATATTTTAGTTATAATATATAACAAATATATATAGAAAACAAAAACACAGCTTGATGCACAATCCAATTTTTTTTTTCTATACAAGTCAATATATATCATTAAAATTGGTCAATTATAACCATATTAATATAATTTTGATCTAATAAATTTTAGGTTTCATGCAAAAACTTAGCTATTTTGAAAAATAAAACTGATATATTGACAAAAAAAAATAAAATAAATGTTATACAATTTTCTATATAATTTTGGGTTTCATCACCAGGATATAAATATTTCGTGTTAAAATATATACAAACATTGAATCTCGCAGGGCAATTATAAAATATATAAATAATATACATTAAGTATATAATTTAAAAATACATTTTTCAACAAAATTACAATTTTTACGATATTTTCTATAGGTATTTATTTGTTTCTATATGTCAATAATTTTCAAATAAATATAATGAAAGACCAGAAAAATTAAATACAATGAACGAAACTAGAAATTTAACAAATAATAAAAAAAAAATTGCTCGAATTGGGAAAAAAAATAATAATAAATGAAACGAAAAAAACACATATACACCCTTATGATAACATAACAAGCACAAGCCCGAACATAGAAGAATAACCAGCTATTAAATATTGTACTAATACGAATATATATACAAACTCCCTATTTTGATAAATATCCTTATATTTATATGATTTTAATAATTTTTTAGATACAAAATTAATATGTACTTAAAACATATATAGTTTTTTTTTGTAGTAAATACCCTATCGATATAAATATGTTTTATTATAACAAAATGTATATGCGATTGTGAAATAATAAAAAAAAATTGCATCTATAGTTTATTGAATATAATAGATTTTGTTTAGTAAGAGTTCTTTATTATTTTTAAATAATAATAAATAGCAGAAAAATCAATTGAAAGGGATTGTTGTAACATATATTTCGTTTTTAATGAAAAATCAAATATAATAGCGTAAAAAAATCTATTGTTACATTTTATTTTGTATATTATTACGCTTTGATTATGTCAACCTTAAAAAAAAAATGGGAAAATGAAAAATGATCTATATATTTTGTTGTAGAGCAATTTTTTTTTAATTATATTTCTTTAGTTAATTCTCCATTTTTTTTTGATCATTTTTGTTTTTATATCATGAAATATCTGTCTGTCTATCTATACCCATGAGAGATGACACCATTTATTTAAATAATATCTTGGAAATTTCTTAATAGTCTAATAATTTGAATCCAACCCTAAAGACAATTTAGAGGATTTTATGTACTTTTGAAAAAATTGATTTCTAATGATTTGATGAAATATTAATGTTTGATGCGAATTTATCAACCCTTAAACAACACTTTACAAAATTTTATCGTATATAAATACTATAATTTAAGGTCTATTGTTATTTAATCATATTTTTTTAGCAACAAAAAAATATGAATGTAAAATATATCATTTTTACAGACGTCATAAAAATAGACTATCTGAGCATAATAAAAAAACCCCCAACCATAATTTAAAATAGTTTCAAATTATATTTACTAAATATATAGAGAGTTTATACAAAACAAAATTTATAATTTATTGCCGATAAATATGTTACCATTTTTAAACGTAATTATATATAGAGATAATTTATAAATATATATTATAAAATTTTGCTACTTTTATTTTATTTTTTTTCTGGTTATTTAATTGTATTTCATCTCATATAATATATTGAATGAATATAAAATATTCATCAATATGTGGTGTGGTTAAACAGTTGGTTGATAGATCTAATCGATTGTAATTTTTTTTTTGATAAATATGTATTTCTTTTTATTGATTGCACATATAATACGTTAAACCTTCATTTAGATTTGACATTACATTATAATATTGCATTTACACTGTATCAACAATTTTTTTTTTCATTGTACTGTATTTGAAATTCAATTAATACGAAAAAAAAATATCTCTTTTGTGCAAATGATCGAAATAGAAATTATACCTTTTTTTTTTTTTTTACAAAAACTCGTTGTAATAATAAACGTCATCCACGCACAACGCCGATCATCATATATAGTATACAACATATACCGCAGTATATAGACAAGGTGCGGGATTTTTCCATTTCAAAAATATAATATTCAATAATAGAACAAAATTAGAAAAAAAATTACACAATAGAAACAGGATATTAGATTTTCTATAGCAATTTTTATTTCTTTATTTATAAGGCATATAAATAATTCATTTTTGTGGTGTGTGAGGTATCGCATCTCTTTCTATATATAGCGGTAATAAATATGAAAAGGATTTTTTTTATTATTATTTTTACTTCTGAATTCACCTGTTAGAGTAGTATTGTATTATTTATGTTATTTTTTCATTAAATCAGTCAGTCAGTCAGCCAGTAATACATATATAAATAAAAAGAATTTATATGTTATAAGAAATTTAATTTATTTAAATTTTTTGTAAAATAATTTATTTTATATATCATTATAATATGCGTATATTATTACAAATTATAATAAGTAATTTATTATTATTATTATAGGATATGCATTGGAATAAACAACATGGGGAACGTCAATATATTCATTTCAATTGAATTTAAAGAAATTATAGAAACATTTCAAGATTAATAATACAATCAAATAGTTTTTTTTTCTATTATAATTTTGTTGCATTCATGAATGGGGGTCTATTTTTTGATATTAAATCCTTTCGGCATTATTTTTATTTTTCTTTATTTATTCAATTTCTCTTTATATACACATATATGGAAATTTATTCAAAACCGATTTCTATTCATATATATATAGAAATTAATTAACAATAATATTATTTTTTTTTTTTTGGTATTGTACAGAAGCGAATATAATTTAATTTATTTTATGATATGTCTGGTCCCTCTACTGTAGATTCTTTTTTATTAATATTTTTTCATTGATTATAAGAAAAATATATATATTTTAAAAAATGCCTTTGAAATAAGCCGTTGTTGATCAGGTTGTATTTATTACAAGAATGAGATTAATTTTAATAATTTATCACAGACGAACGATTATGTTTTTAATATGTGGACAATTAAAAATTGGAAAATTTTCTTATACGGTATTCTTTTGATAATTAAATTATTTCAATTATGTTTATATTTATTCTATATATGAATTCAAAAGAAGATGAGCAGTTCATAATATATATTTGGAAATTACATTTTTTAAAGAAACAATATCAGTCTAATCTGATTTCAATAATCTGATTTAAATCAAAATTGTATATTTATATTAAAAAAAGAAACAATTTTTTATAACGATTAACAATCACCTTTTTCTTTTATTTTCATTTCAGATTGAAAACATCAAAACATCAATCAATTACAATAAAATATTATTAAAAAACAAATAAAAAAAAATTAAATGTCTTTATAACATATAACTTTACACAATTTTATTGTAAATAAAACTTTTCAGTGTTTACATAATTGCATATTTTACAGGTCATCATTATAATTTCATCGGATATTTACTTAATTTTCTCAAGATAATAGAAATTATAAAAATTTGTGTACAAAAGCCTACAAAATTTCACTGATTCATCTATTTATTCAACAGATACAAATTTATTACATTACGTTTCATTTTACATATACTAATATATATTTTATCTGATTTATTTTATAAACTGGTAAATAAAATTAATTGAAAATATACTATTATCAAATCAATTCAAATACATATATTATAAAATTATATATTTTACGGTTTACCGAAACATCGAATGAAGAAAAATTTTAATTTAAATCAAAACAAAATGTATAAGATTAATATAATTTAAATGTAACAGATTTAATTTTTCATTTATTATAATATTAAGTTTGTAAATACCAAATATTTCAATATACATAATAATAAATTTAACAATAAGTGATATTGTAAAAGGTAAAGTAATAAAAAAAAAGAACTTGATGCAATGAATTTATATATGAAAAATTGAAAATTTAAAAATAATTTTCGCTATTTGTTCTTTATATAGAAACAAATTAATAAGAAGTACATTTGAATTTGAATCGCTATCACAATTTAATATAAAATAATTTAATGTATCACTGCAAATGTAAATATTTTATTTATAAGAATTTAAGCTTAAATATATTGATTGCAGCAGCACAACATAATAATAATAATAATAATAATAAAAAATTAAAAATATATTTATATTAAGTTTTGTTTTTTTTTTAATAATGTAAATAAAATATAATATATAAAATAATATAAACGCCACAGAAATGATTTCTTAAAATAAAATTAATTTATTCAGAAAATTAAAGTATTGTATTTTTTTATTATTAGATGTACTGATTTAAATCATTTTCACATGGGTTTTGACCAATTATTTGTATGGATGGTCTAAATTATATAAAGAGAATATTTTGAAATTAACATTTGAAGGATTCTTGTTTAATTCAAGGAGATAATCTACAAAGAAATACATTTAAAAGGATACTTTTTATTATTTTAATGGGAATTTGATCTTTTAGAGGAAAATATTCAATGTATTTGGTATACTATTTGAACATTAACACTGATATGTTAACTGCTTGGCCTGAACGTACGTGATAATATATATTATTAATTTATTTTAAAAAATGACATCAATATAAAGTGATTTTTTTCGTATAAACTATAAGAAAGTAAAAATTTGTATAAGGTGTAATTCCGCCGCAAAAAGATAGTTAAATGTATTTCTATTTTCTATCAATCAATTCTGAAACAGTTTATAATCATTCTATTACTTTAATAGCAATAACGATATCAATTGATATCAATGTATACAGATATTAGATTATAGAAAAAAACTTAATTATAAAGTAGATAATATATACAGCATTTCCAAAGCATATCCAGAACAAAAATGTCTAATTCTGTTATATGAAATAAACTAATATAACAACGTGTTTATAGTTATATTAAATATTGTATATATATATTTATAATGAACATAACATTGAGACATTTGACCTTTCCGTTAAAACATCCGTCCACCAAATATACCATATATATATCTATAAACAAATAAATATATACAGATACACAACAATCCATGATGGCGCTATAAGCTAGTTTCCTTTTATATATAAATCTTTCAAAAGAGGAAATCCTATTAGTCAAGACACCAAAATAAGAAGAACTTTTCTATACTACATATAATACAATACATGTTTTTATAATATATATATACATTTCTTATATTATATATATGTATAAATAAATTGCATTAAATGTATATCTAGCATAATAATAAAAGCTCCAAAAAGGAAAAGTATATATATCTCTATTGTATATATATCAACAAATCCCTATATATTCTATTGTTATTATATACAATATACATATATATGATTATATTTGATTATTTTTATATACATGTTCTTTTAGATGTTTGAATTTGTAGAAATATACAAATATTTTATATGGTATATATTATATGATCATTTTCACCACAAAAGTTATATTAAGATTTTTTTTTTTGGTTTTCTTTTATTTGCATGTATATACAGCAGACAGTTAAGGTCTGCTGCTAAAACAATGTTGTTTAAAGGAAAACAACCAAATACATAATGTCCTATATACAAGTTTGCTTATTGTACATAACCATTCTGGTGTTTTATGTACATCGGTTAATTTTGTATTAATGCGCTCTTCTGGTTTATTTTTCATAATTCAGCATAACTAAATGGTTTTCTATTGGAATATAATTTTCTAAAGATAGTATAAGAACAATTTTGTATAATTTTCTACAAGGAAAATCTGTAAAGTTTACGATAGAAAAGTATGAACAATTTTCTACAAAGAAAATCCTGTACAATTTTCTACAAGGAATTTCTGTATAATTTTCCATAACCTTAACCATTGCCAATTTTATCTAACAAGTGTCATCAAAATAAGCCCAAACAAAAAAAAAGTAAATTTGAGGACAGCAGGTTATTTTGTTTTATTGCAACTTTGGTTAAGACTTTCTATAAAATTTAAATAAATATAGGAAATCGAATAATAAAATATTCAATCAAAAAACTTTCAGAAACTTCTTGATGATCAATGGGAAATTTTGTATCTAAATAAAAATCATTTGTACGATTAAATTCTATATACAATTTGCTGGAATAAACAAAATAATAATAAAATGAATATATATATAAAAACCAGAAACATTTCATAAAACACTTATTTCATTTATTGCAAATGCTATATATATTTAGAAATATATATATGGTTATATATATATATTGTTCTTGTTAATTGTTCTTCCGATTTGTTATTTTTGTATATCAATATATTATTGTATCTCTTTGCTATAACTGTATATGTATATAAATATGTATTGAATGTTCTTAATAATATCGTTGCAAATATATATATAAGTAATGCCGAATTAACCAGTAAATCAATTGACTTTTATATGGTTTGTAATTTAATACATTCTATATGTTAGATATTGTATATAATTTCTCTACACGTTTTATTTTTTGTATATAGCAATATATATAAATATATGTCTTTATATAGGTATCTAAATATAGTCTTACGTTGAATGTTAATATATATATATATATAGAAAATAAAGGGAGGTAATTTTATTGTTATATGAGATATTATTTAACTTGACACAATCCTTATACCAGCGATTTTGTATTTTATTTTTGTTTTGCGATACACAGAACATAATATCGTTTATAAAAACCGAAAGATTTTTGTTTATATATATGGGAAAATTACAGTTTACTATATCCAATTTAGTGCAAAAGGAAGACAGAAAAAAAAAGGTGGAAGTAAAATAACTTTTCTATACTTGAATATAAATATATATAATATATACGACGATTAAAACAAATGAATTTCAATTTATTATACAATAAATTGTATATTATATGGTATTTTGTCTGTTTATATAAACATTACATACGTACCTACCTATCTCTCGGTGTCTATATAAATGTATTATAAATATTGGTTTTGTCAATTAGAACGATTTACTGCGTGAAAATGAAAAAAAGTGTAATTTGAAGACAAAAAAAAAAAAATAAATAAAAATACAACATAAGGAAGTCTATAGACCTATCTAAATATATATTATATAAAAATAAAGATATATAACAAAAGATTTAATGTAAAGGTAATTTCAATTTATGTATATTATTTGTTCATATGTGCGTACTGATATTTAATGAAAATTGATGAATTGAAAATTATACGTAATCGAATGATATGGTGAGGGAAAGACACAGAAATAATTGGAAAAATATCAACCCCCTAAATATACATGGAATATCTATTTCAAATGTATTATTGACATTTTCGTTTACAATTTTGGATGAAGGAAAAAAAGAAATATTTATAATAGCTAACAAAAAACTTTATAACAACTATTACGTGTTTAGCAACATTTTAACATTCGGGATTTAATAACTACACCACACAAAGGCAAATATTTATAAATAAGTATACCAGTGAAAAACGAGGTTATCTGTAATGTTATATAGTCACCTAATATTATTATCGGGGTAAGTATATTACGATGATGCCAATCTTATTGCAAACAAATTATTTTAAATCTATAAAATATATATATATAAAGTTTACTTAATTTTTTATCAAATTAGATATACAGCCCATATATATATAATATACTTACAATGACAATGATTAATAAACAGTAAATCCTTTCTTTCTTTTTTGTTATTCTTATAACTTAAGTGAAAAAATAATAAACCATAAATAATATCTCTTAAGTATATGGTGGAGATTATTGTAAAATTTAGAGCAAAAAATAAAGATTAGGGTGTATAAAATAAAAACAAAAGATTCTTTGTATGTATGTACCAATATTTATTTTTTTTTTATATTTAATAACGAGCCTTAAAATGTACAAAAGGATATAATGATTATAATAAGAACAAGAAGAAGAAGAACAAGAAGAAGAAGAAGAAGAAAAAAAAATGGATTTGAATGGATATTCATTTTTCGCATATATGATAAATAGCGCCCATATCTATCTATGTATTTATAAAGGAGGCAAATATTTTCATTATATAGTACTTTTAAAAAAAATAAAAATATTTTACCATAATATTTAATATATATAAAGATCAAATAATCATTTAAAAATATACAGAGAGTGTCACAAAACAATTAGAGATTTTGTTCCATATAAAAAAATTGCAATTAAACAACAATATGATTGTAATTATTTCTTAAAGGTGTGATGAATCACTTTTAAATTTAGAAATGTACAGTAAAATTAACGTATTTTTGGGGATGATGTCACATATTTTACTTATTAAAGTACATACTAGATATCCTTAAAAGGGTATTTGTTCTACACTTAATCTGAAATACCCTCTATACATTACATAATATAATATGTCGATATATTCTATGATTGATTGATATCAAACGACATATATATATATAAATATAAAGGTTATTAATTTAAAATACATAAACGATATCGCGATACACGTCGATTCAATAAATATATGTATAAATATATAGAGTTTTGTTTAAGTTATCATTATATTGATATCAATATAATATATACATAATATTATATCCTTTACGCAGAGATAATCTGAATATGGAATTTAGAACATCTGCTATATAAGACGAGCTATATTTAAATGTAATATTCTTTAAATATCGATTATATAGTTTATCATTAATATAAAAAAATGTCCATATAAATAATATATATCAACTATCCCCTTAATGAACCCAAAAAATAAAATATAAAGTTCTTTATGGTATATATGTTTTTCTTAAAAAATACAATATATTTTTTCTATAAATATTAAAGCAAATTTCATAAAATAAAAATAAAACTTTTCCCATATATATTTATCTATATGTACATAACTTAAATTGTTGTGCAGTGTATGTAATCTTATGCTTTCTACACTATATATGATATATAAGTGTATGCAAAATTTATGCAAATATTACATGTAGAATATACAAAACTTTATGAAAAACATTTAGTGATAATGTCCCATACGCGACTGCACATTATATATGAATTGCACACAAAAAGCGAAAAAAAAAAAAAAAACAAAATGCAATATTATATTATTTATATTTTATTTTATATGTGTAATTATTATTAATACATGTTTTGCAAGTAAATCATAATATAAAAATTCATGATATAGTATATTTTATAAAATATTATATATATTTTATTATTATTATATATAGTCTACAGAGATATAACAAAGATTCACATTACTTTTATATATACCATATATAATATAGTATATATAGTGATATTATAAATTAAAAATTATTTCTATATATAAATGTATAAATGCAATACAAAAAGAAAGACATTAAAATTGTATATACGCAAAGTTTCACATTTTATATTAGATTGTAACACAAAATGTTTCGACTGTATCGCACATATATGCAAATATACCGTATAAAGAGATGATATTTGTTAGAATATTTTTTTGTATATGCATATAAGAAGAATGCTTTTTCCACCGATTTCATATGTGTATGTATATGAAAACATTTTAAATATATAATATTGTTGCAGTTTTGCACATATAATATCATATATAGTAAAATGCAACATATAATGCAACATATGAATATGCTAACCTATTTCTATATATATGCATATGTGGTTAAAAAGACAAAATTATATACAAGAAAATTTTATGATGTATAGTTTTATATGTGATAAAAAGAAAAGTTCTAATAGTTTTACATTCGCGGAAAAACGAAATGATTATATTTATTGAAAAGGAATTTATTGTTTGTAAATTAAGAGGTTTTATTATGTATATAAATGAATTTACTGATGGTATATAATTACTTAAAAATAATTTGTGATATACATGAATGACTTAGGAATTTGTGTTTTAAAATTTTCGTATCATAATTCATCTCAAATTTGGGAAAAAGTTCATTTGATTTGAAAACGCTTTCATTTCACCGGGATATTCCAAATTATTATATAAATGAAAATGATGTTAAACAATTTTCCATTACTGTTCCATATATGTATATCTAATTTTTTATCCTATGTCGCATAGGTATAATATAAATAAATTATCTATATATAAAATATAATAAAACTTTATATATACTTTCTTTTTCCATTTTTATTTTAAAAAGAACTTTGTTTATGTTGTTGTTTTTTTTTTAATTTTGTTTCTTTGCTATATATTTGTTGTATATTTAACCATATATATGTATATGATATTTAGGAAAAGCATGTGATATGTAAACAAAATAAAACCGAAAAACAAATTAAAAACATTGGATCATAAAAATTAAAAAGTTTTTTTTAAACTTATTTTATCATATATATATATATATATATATGTATAGTTATATTTTTTTCTATATATGTATGAATTTACATTATATTTATCTTTTTTATTTTTCATAAATATATATACTAAATAACTAAGAAGAAGAAAAAGCATTTAGATTTTATATGATATTGTTTTGTTTTATCAGCAGTGTCTATATTTTGGTTAAATACATTTGTGTAATAATATATATATATATAAATATAATGTGTATCTCATCATCATCATCAACTTCATCATCATCAATAATAATAAATGTTGCATATATTGTGATGTGTTCAAAAGAAAACCCATATATATTTTTCACTTTTAATTTAAAAGTTTTACCATTTGATTGAGTGTTTAACATCTGTAAATTATATTGAAATTTTTACTATATATAAGTATAGTATATTCATCATCAGATATACTATATGTATTTTCTTTTATATATAAAAAAACTCTGTTGTCTGTTTAATGTACTATATAATAAAATGTATATGAAAAATTATTGTAAAACTTTAAAAGTTTGAAAATATATTGTGTGATATATATATAATAAAATAACATATGATTTTTATTAATCAAAAACAATGTTAAATAATAAATATATTTTGTTATTATATTAGACAATTTTATGTAATACAAAGAATACTCATAAAAATGAATGCAAAAATTTAGGAAAATTTATTATATAATTTAATTTATTAGCACTGAGAGGTAATAGTTGATCTCAATTGGAAGATGTTTTATACAATAAATAAATGGACATTCATCTGAGTGCTAAATATTTTGAAAATAAACAAAACGGAAGATTTTACTGAACGAACATAAAACATGTATATGCGAATAAGTACCAAATCTTTCTGCAACTATACAGAAAAATATTTAAAAAGAATTAGATATTCTATATTTACGGATAGAAATTATAAAAATATGTCACAAAAAGAGCCCTATTTTTGACATTCTATTCAATATTAATAAAAAAAATGAAAACAAAACATTCAATTTTGTCACACCCTCTAAATAATTACAAATGAATTGCAATTCTATTGTCCATTTTATTAATCCAAATATGATATTATTTATGTGAGTATATAAAGAACAAAGTGAAATTTGTTATAAATAAATATCATTTCAAAATTTTATTCAATTCAAAATGTTATCATAAATATTCATATAAAATATTTTCATCATAAAACACACACATAATGTAATATTTTTGATGAATATATAATCAAAATTGTATTTATTATTTATATTTATAAAAATAATTTCATTATTATAATGCCTAAATTCATTTTGGTTTAATTAATTATGTATATTACATATACCCTAAATATTAATCTAAACATAATTAGATTTATATATAAGAAAAATTGTGTATATTATAGAAATTATTACATTTTATTTTATATATACATACTGGTTTATATGGTTTTATGTTTTATAGTCCTTATTTTGGTTGGAAAAATGTAAATATTTTATTTTACATATATAGGATATAAAAGAATACAAGCTGCACATAATATATTGTTTAGAAATATCCATTTATACGTACGATATTATACTTTTATTATATATTCATATAAAATTTATTTATAGATAGACATACATGTATGGTATATAGAGGTATTATCTTTTTTTTTATATATGTATATATTTTTACACTTTTTTGCAGATATCATAATGTAGGTATATGATATGCGATGATATCGTCATTACTCATTCTTATTTTGTATATATATATATATATATAATATATGTATATGAGGTGCTATTAACCCATCATTTCATTTTCTGTCTATATATATTTAAAATCGTAATAAAATATGCAAATCCTAAAAACCCATCATAATATGTTTTAACATATGCGTGTATACAATATAATAATAAATAAATGTATATATATAGGTTATGTATATTATAGGTATAAATGTACCTGAATATAAACAAATTTTCATATTATTATTTCACGTATACACCTTAATATTGTAAGCAAAGGAATTTAACCGCATATAGAATTAATAATATCTATTACCTATTACATATTATATATACACTTTTTAATATATTGATATATGCATGAAAATATATCATAATATATCTATATATATAAATCAAGGGTGTTCAAATTGATTCCTACAACTACCCGACACAAATACGACGACACGACACAAATCGTTAAGTTTCGCTGTAACAGTTATAGCATATAATTCTCATTGGAAACAAAAACATGTTGTAGCATTCGATGGAAATTTTAAAGCGGATCTGTCAAGCAATTGTAACGTTATGCTTTTGGGTTTTTGATATAATCACAACACATTTCGTTCTTAAATTCATTACGATTTAATGATGGTTTTACGATATCAAGAAGGCTTTGTACAATCATTTAGATGGTCCATATATTTTTGATAATTGACTTTAGAAATACAATTTCCCTGGTTCTTATGTAATATTTAATTATTACAACTCTGTGGTGTAAATGTTAAAAATGCCAACCTAAAATTCTAACGAAATTTTGGGGTCGTGGGTTCGAATCCTACTGAATGCATAAAATATGTTTTGTGTTTTCGGTTATTTTTCGAATCTGAACTTTTAACACATAGTTGTATTTTCCGCTTGCGGTTGGTCGTACGGCTAATTACCGACACCGTAAAAGCCACAAATTAAGTAACTAATAACAGAAGGCTGTTGTTGGACGCTAAAACCAGATTGTTGGTTGTATAGCGAAAAATTTATTTATTATTTTATTGGTTCTTATATGCACAAAAAACATTCTGATACAGATATAATGGTGATGCAAGTCTATATATATAATCAAATTCAACATTTTCGTAATATAATTTAGAGTACAGAAAAAAGGAAAGATTGCAAAGAAAAAAACATAATATTTAATATACCAATAAAATGCTATTGATGACTTGGTTAAAATTTAAATAAAACGTGCTTCATCAATTTTTATTCCATTTTATTTAAATATAAGAAAACATATATAAGCACATCTGAAAATAGATATAATAAAAAAAAAGTCTTCTATGTACCTTTACCGGTAATATAATCATTTTGTATATATATGAAACAACATATAAAAAAAAAACAAATAAATTTTAAATCCTTCTTTTCATTATATACGTTTCATGTGCGAGTAAAAGTGAATTTCATATTTATTTTATTTTTTTCGTATTCATTTAATCGTTATTTTTATTTTTACGTAAATACTTTTTTATATGCATACCTTAACACATTTTCCATTTTCATTATTTTTAAATCAATGATAAATACGGAAAATATATAGGAAAATTTCAAGTATTATAAAAACCCTTTTTTTTATCAATATATATATATATAACAATATCGTGTGTAAGGTGTAAAAGCAAAGAATACAAAAAAAAAACAATAATATTATAATAAAAATGAAGGTCCTTTTCACTTTTTTCCCCCATTTTAGCATAGAGGTAAATGTATATTGAAATTGTAGAAAATTGTGAATATTTTACATTGGAATATATGTATATATCGATATAATTTCTACTTTTACTTTCTTTTTAGTCTTTAAATATATTTATATTATATGTTGTATGGATAATGGAAAATCGAAATATTTGTACAATAAAAGAAAATCACATAAATTTCTATCCCTTTCGCATTTTTAAATATACACGATTTTTGAATATATTATAAATATGTGTAAGGGATTATTTTTAATTAAATTGATTATGTGCATTTTTTAATACACTGTCTTTGTGGATTAATCACGAATTATATGAATATTATAATACAAAATGTAAAAAAGTAATTTATAATTTATAATTAGTACAATAATATTATATTTTGGGAAAAATTACAAAGATTTTCATGGAATTCTATAAGACAAATTCCTTTTTATATAATTATATACATTTTCAGTACAAAAAAAAAACTAAAAACCATTTTCTAGTCTAAACCATAACAAAGCAAAATCATTTTCTTAACCACTACTATATTATATGTATTTATTTATTTAAAACAACCCTTTTTTATATTTATTTTTTTACTGTGGTCATCCTTTATATATATATATATATATAAAGACTTATTTGTACATAGAAAATTATTACATATTGGTAGAGATTATATATTGTAAATCGTTTTGTAAAGCTTTTAAAAAATATACTATACAAAATCATTTTTCTGTCTCTCTATATATGTGACATAAGTTAATCATAGTAATAAGTTTTAAAAAGTATACAATACTGTGGGATTTAACGAAAGAATTTATATTGTTGTGCGTTTAAAAACACATCATTTTTAGATCATATCATCCTGCTGTGTATAAAAGATATAATATATATATTTAAGAATATAATGTCAGCTGTTAGCTTCTGATAAAGTATATTGGATGTATTTTCAATGGTTAAGTTATGATATTTTTTTTCAATTATTTGAAAACCCATTTGTTTGTGTATATATTATTTAATATGTTATATTTATATATAAATGAAGTGGAAGTGATGAATAAGGTGATAAATGTTCTTTTAAAAGAAATATTCTTTAATCGAAATAATAATAAAACTATATGTCATTTATCACACCAAAAAATTACTTTAAATTCTCATATCTTTATGTGCATATCAACAATAATACTTTTTTTTATATTGTCTACAAACAAATAGTAAGATTTAACCTTAAAAGGATAATAAAATAAAGTAATGAATAAAAATAAATTTTCCATTAAAATTATTATAAGAAATTGGACAGAGTAAAAATTACCCCCAGCATTTTTATTTATTTATTTTTACACAATTTTTGAGCTTTTCTTCAAAAATATAGCGTGAGATTTAAATTATTATTATGTTATATATAGTAAAATTCTGTGAATATGAATGCCTTCGTATTATTTACACGATAATACTTTTAGCCTTAGTCCTTTTTAATAATGTTTTACTTATATCCTTACTTACATCTTATTTTCTATATATATATTTATAATAACAATAATCATAACAATTCCAGTTAAAACAAAGGTACATAATAACGAAATAATAATAATAATAATAATATAAATATTCATCCAATTGTTATGTTATATTATAACTTTAACCTATTTAGATATACCTTAATATTTTACGGGCATCTGTTAACGATATGACACTTATGAAAAATAGTCATGCAATTCGTTAATAATACACAGAGAAATAATAGAAGGCATTCATGTTTTTGTTTTGTGTGTGCTTTTATCGCGTATATATAGAGCTATTTTATTTTTTTTAATTTCTTTTATTTAATACACAAAAATATACAATTTATTTATTTAATTTGTTTTTTATTCTTACAATACGCTATTGTATGTTTTATTATTTATAAAACAGTGTTTCCTTTTTGATGGAAAATTTTTTAATTGAAATAAATGTAGATTTTATTATATATAGAGCAGGGCTGAAAAAAGGTAAACGATAAAGAACCATGATGGTGATTCTGTGATGAATTTAAAGACCAAATTATTCTATATTTATTTAAACCAAAATGATTTCGAGATGAGCGGCCTTATGGAATATTTCATAAACAATGTTTTACAATATTCTATATCTGGGTATTATAGTGACTTAGATAAAAAACCACATTATTGAAACCACGGTTCTATGGATGGGATTTTTGAATTTTCCTTTATATTTAACATATTCACTTCAGAAATAGAGAGAGATGTTCGCTTTCAATTTTAACGATTAGCTTATTTACTTTTATTTTATTACGTTTTTTTTTGTTATTATATTATTAATATTATTATTTTCTTTATCATACAGAAATAATCTAGAGTGGATTATTGTGTAAAAATAAAAAATTAAAATATTATATATATTAAAAGAAAAAAATTGTATGTAATAATTGAAGGTAAACAACGTATATAAATAAAGGGATATGTTGCGAATATTATATATATATATATTCAGGAAAAAATATATATAGGTAAAATATAACATTAATGATATATGTATATCCACACAAGGTGGAAAGGGTTTATTTATATATAATACCTATATATAAAGTATATAAAATATTAAATAAATTTGTCTCTATATAAATATATATACATATTGTATGTTGAACACGTTTCTAAAATGTTTAATATAATAAAAATAAAATTATCATTTTAATTAATTGGCATCTTGAGAATTATATTAAATTCTATATAGATATATTTTCATGTTTGTCATTTACTAAATGGTTATTATGCTATATTTATATCCATATAAATGTGTTGAGTTGAATGTAAATTATGAAATTATTATATACGAACACATACAGTGTGAATGAATGAATGAATGAATGAAATTTGAAAGGTGATGAGTATCTATACTATACATTACAATTCATTGTCAGTCAAAGTGCTAACTTTTCCACAATAATAATGATTTTCTTTTGTAAATTAATATAGATATTTTTTTGGAAATGGAGAGCATCAAAATACTTTTTCTTTAAGTGCACTTGCAAGTGTACGGATTCGATTAATTGTATATTAATTCAGTTTTCTCAGTTAAGTCCCTGATAAATGATTAAAATAATTCAAATTCGATGGGCCTGTTTTTGAATAATAATTGTTTGATGTTTCCCGATATATCAAGAATATTGTTTTTAAATTTATCGAAAAAAGATATTTTTAACATGTAATCGAGTACACTTTGTTGATATAAGGGTTGTTAAAATGTTAATCGGGTGGTCTTAGTACATGCTTAAAATTGCTGCACCTTTATCTTTAAAGTCATGGAATTACATTTTAGTCTAAATGATATAAATCAATCCATTTTATAACAGTTTCAATTCTATGTAAATTATAGTTTTTCTTTATAATAATTTAACCAATTTATAATTCATTTTCATTTTTTGTTATTCATTTGGATATATATTTTATAACATTTTTATTTATTGTACAATATCCTAAAGTTAATGAAAAGTTTGAAATAGTTCATTTTTTATTCTTCTTTTTATATTACATTCATTCAATGATCATTAAATTGTATATGAATAAAATTCCATATTTTTTTTTTTTTGAAAAACTTTGGATTTTTTTCATTTTATATATTGTAATAAATAACTATATGGGTGTATAAAATGGATGAACTTCATCATCGCTTTCATAAACTCAGTTTTATCTATATATAATCATAATAATTTGACATACATTTTAAAAAAAAAACTAAATAGGTATATTTGGTATATAATATCACAGTTATGTAGTGACACTCACTGAATGTAAATGTACCATGGAAAGGATATAGGATCATAATTTTACCAAAGATATATTCTATATGGTGTATATAAAAAAATATATATTTAATCCGATATATTTTTTTTATGTTATATCGTTATATATATATATATATATTGATGGATGGTTGGTTGTCTTTAAGTGTTTTTGTCAATAAAAATCTATAATCTATAATATATTTTTATTATAAGAATGTTTCGTGCTTAGTTTTTCTAATGAATGATAATTTTTGTGAAAATATTTACCTGTATATCGATAAAGATACATAAAAAATGCATCTATATCATTTTCGAAATTACTTCATATCCACACACAATAGATTCATATAGGGATAATAATATATTAAATATTTTGGTATATACACAAATACTTTTAAATTCAGATTCATTCAGATTCAAATTCAGATACCATTAAAATTTTATATATGTATATTAAATGTAAAAGCTTTATTGGTTTTTGGAATGATTTTTTGATGTATTTTATTATAACAAAGATAATACACATCAGAGTTCATTATATTAATATTATTGAATATTGAAAAAGGTTACAATATCGTATTGATCTGTTCATTTTGCCTGGAAAATATTTCGTTTTTAAATACATTATAAATTTATTTGATATTTAGTATAATAACATTAAAAATGTGTATACTATAGAATTCTTTTAAAATTATTTTGTATATATATGTATAAAAATATACAAACGTATATAAACATGGTATTTAAATTTGTTTAACGCTTTTGTATGCCATTCACCCAGCGTGTATTTTATAGATATCTATATAGCTATAAAAATTGTTTACCTATGTTTATATATTATATACCAAAACCGTATAACGAACCAAAATAATATAAATGACGAGTGCATTGCTTTTGCAATTATTTATGTATATATTGTACAAAAAATAATGAAATGAAAGAAAATTCTGTACATATATAATGGTTTTCAACTTTATATTAGATTTCCATTCGATTTTACTTCAATTGCCTAAAGCTACTCATAACTGGTTTACGTTGGATCGTGGAAGTTATATAGACTTTGTCTGGATGTATTGCGAATATTTTATTTTTATATATCTAAATATAAGTTGTATATTATATATAGTCATAGACGTATTTCGTATATGAAATGTTACAAAAAAATATGAAATCCATTCATTGCAATTTATATACTACATATATAGACTTTGAAATATTGTGCAATATACATTGATATATAAATATATATAATGAATAGACAGAGTATTAAATTTTTTCGGTATTTTTCACAGAACATATTGCATGAAAAAAATTGGTTTATATATATATATTTAAAATGAAAATAAAAATGCAATTTTTATTGCCGAATATACAATTCTTTTATTTTCAATTTTCATATATATATTTTCTATACACAAATAAATGATTTCGCGGTTATATGAATATATTTTCCTCTTGTATATTCAGTATTTTTCTTTTTTCATATTGTTTTTCCTTAAGGGATTTTCATTTTAAACTTTCTGAAATATATAAATGTATATATTATTTTTTAATACAAAATTGTAGTATATTAAAAAAAAAAATTGTAGTATATAAAATTAAAATTTTGTATAACATAACAAAGAGTTAATAAAAATATAACAACGATAATGAAAATTAATTTAGTGAACACGACAATATGTTCTGTTCTGTGTGTAATAGGAAAAAATTATGGTTATATAGTTTTCTTTTTTCTTAAATTTTTTTTGTTAGTTTGTGTAAAGCTTATAAAAAAATAACGTTGTTGTTATTTGTGTGGAAAATATATTAGCAAAATGAATTCTTTTAAATAAGTATGAATATTTTTAAAGTTATACAATTTGAAAAGATGATTTTTAAAAGAATTTCGGAAAAGAAGCCAAATTGTGAAAATAAAATAAGGTTTTAAATTATTTTCTTTTTGAATATTACGATGGCATTATTATTATATCTTTAATGTAAATCATTGCTTAAATCTCAAATATCGACCGTTTATCTAATGTTAAATATTATTTTGAACTCAACGGAAAATTTCACTGAAAAAAATATTAATTATCATTTAAAATGAATTGAAAATTATAAAACTTCAATTAAAAATATGAATATCCTATATATTTTTAATATATACACACACACATATTTTCTACATTTAATAAATTTTTCTATATAATTCGGGTATGAATGGAAATAAATTTTCATTAAATTCGGTATATATTTTATGTATTATTAATATTTTATATTATTGTATCCTTGCATTATGGATTTTGTCAATATTTTGTAAAACATTCATTCATTCATTCAATCATTCGTATTTGCGCGAACATCAATTTTAAATCCAATTAAAATTTAATCGATTCTTTTGTGATTTCCAAAAAAAAAAAAAAAAAACATGAGTAATTATCGATATAATAAAATCTTTTGTTTTTATGGTATATAATACAAAATGCATGTCCCATCGCATCACATAATTGCATATGTTGTAAAATATAAATTTAAATAAATTTACTCTATATATGTATTATATATGGATAAAACAAATCAGTTTGGTATATGTATTTAATCGAACATAAATTATAATTAACTGAACCTTTATACATATATAGGCATATATTTATTATATAAATCAGTTCAATAATATAATATGTTATTATTTAATGATATTGAGAAAAATCATAAAATGTACATTATTTAAAAACCTCTATATAATTAAATGTAATTAAATATGAATTAAAGGAAAATATATTAATAAAAAAAAAAACACTTTTGTTATATATATTCAAAATATAATTATTATATATTTTCTATAAATAAATAATTTAAATTCATATTTTGTTCTGAATTTCTTTATTTTATTTATTTTTTTCTTTGTAATGTGTAATATTTCTTTTTTAACAATATTTATGTTATCATTAAAAAAACATAAAGACATTTCATTTAATATTTTCCATTTTCTTACAGCACCATCAGAACAAACACACACACACACCCACATACACATTCATTATCGCAAATAGAAATACTCATAAGCTGTTTTCCACTTGCCATATCGCCACACAACATAGAGAATTGGTATTACACATTGCAAAAAAAGAAACAAAAGCAATCAATTTTTATTATTTTAATATAAGAATTTATTTTTCCATTTCTCAAGTATAAAATTACATTTTTACACCATCATATCTATATAACAATATATAAACGAAGGAATGGAATGGAATGAAATGAATGTGTATGTAGTATGTATATGTATATATATGAAATGAACATTAATTTTTATGTGCATAGTAAATATTGTATAATAGAAAAAAATTATATGCGATAATGTCACAGGTGGTCCTAATTGATGAAAAATTGCAATTTTAGCCTAAATATATATATGAATATAGGAATATATATATTTAGTACAAACAGAATGTGTTTATAACAAGTAATTTTCTCAAATATACAGCATACATATATATATATACGAGGCAATTTAAATAAGTTTTCTTTTGTAATTTGTGTCAAGAGAGATTCCAACTGAAACAACAATCTTTCAAGATCGGTGAAATAGTTTACTTTTCAGATTTATCTCTGAAAGTGTCTTCTTTTTGTATCCAAATTTAAACCAAATTGGTTTATGAATAGAAATTTACTTTAAATTAAATAGCTATATAGCGGAAATTAAAGTATATTTTGAAGTTTTTACAACAAACGGCATAACAAGACTTGTTAAACCGTTTAATGATTCTTTATTTTATCAAATAATTCGCCAAAAAAAAAAAAACCGTCTTTTTTGTTAATATGAATACAGGAAACTTATCGGAATGTCCTCGTGTAATATAATATTCGCTATTTCCCATTTTTTTTTTATATTTTCAATTTTGGTTTGACTTAATGTTAAATGAAGCAAATTTTATTTGAAATCTATATATAAAAAGTTGTATAAAGTGTATATATATGTATAACAAAATTCTGAACTTTATAATTGGATGATTTTACTTCTTTTTTTTATCAGTATTTAATAACTTTTTCTTTTCGCTTATTTATTTATTATTATTGTTATTATTTTTATTTTGTTATATATTTTAAATATCGCACGCTCGCTGATTAACATTCAATATCGAGAACATGTAAAATTTTAATTTATGGTATTTATTAAATTGTACTACACATTTAGCATATAATTATATAATATTTAAGAACCGTTTTTTATTGTGTAAAAATGTTTTCATTTACTTATCGATATTAATCGATTACGCGCTTCTTTTTTATTTTGTTAAATTCACATTAAATAAATTAACTTTTTGTTATACTTATGTTAAAAAAAATATTTAGAGGGTTACATATTTTTTTATTATGTTGAATTGTTTATTATATTTTTTCGTTGAGTTCGGTCGATGGCAGAAGTATAATCATAATAATAATACAACGAAATTTTCGACATAAAGTTTTGAAAACAATTTCAAATAATTAGTTTTTAATATATAACGAAATGGTATTTAATATTGAATTGGACAAAAATTGATTAAATAAATAATCAATTAGATAAATGCAGATGATAATGATAAAATGAAAATTACAAATAAAGTACTATAAAATTTGTTGATAACAAATAAAATTTCCATGTGAATATACTAAATTTCAATTATTCTTATTCAAGGATACGTTCTTCACTCAATTTAAATCAGAATATCCTACTTAATCTTAAATTGAACAATTTCATACTATTTTCATATTCATTAAATATAATAGTCAAATATATACAAATTAAATTGTACATCATTTTATGTCATTTATTCCGTTTACACCGCCACAAACGATTATATATATATACAGAAATATAAAAGCTGTTCGCATTCACAATAGGAAATTCTAATTTTATTTTCGCCGCATATCGCAATATATAATATAATAATAATAATGTAAATATACAAAATATATATAAAAAAAAATTAAAATTTGACTTTCTTTAATCAAAAACATGTTTGTTTTAAAATTCCAATTTCAATTCAAAAGATTATATGCTAATATATAAAATGAGTTACAAAAAAAAAAATAAATATAAAATGCATATATAACGAAAATGAAATGTATAAGGGAAACAAAAAAAAATGGAAATTAAATAGAAAATTTAATATATTTATATGCTAGGCTAGATATAGATATATATATATAGCTATATAGCTCCATAATTTCATATACAACACAGATCGTTCTATATACATTTCCTATATGTAAACAAAGACTAAATATATAAGTATACCAAAGTCTATGTATGTATATAGTATATATTTTATAGGTCGGGCGTATATTATCTGTCAGATAGAATAAAGATAGACACACACAAAACAAAAAAATAAATGATGATATTTTTCGTAATTACATTGTGCTCAGAGTTGTGTAAAAAAAAGCAATAAGGACATTCAACTCCAGTGACTTCATATTAATATCCTACTCGATGGAAAAATTATTCGTTAATATACGAGTATTTTCAGTAAAATACTATAATAAAACACGTTGATAAATGTATAGATTCACGATTACTGGTGTATATACCTATTGTCTTAGATACAGAAGGTAGTATATTTTTTATATTTATAATTAGTATAAGAATTCCTTTTATAATACAAATAAAAAAAATTAAGGATGGGAAAGGCAGTATAGTAAAAAGTCATATTACATCGAGATATATATTGTAACATTTTTTGGCAAAAATATACGCATTTCCTTATATACATCCCGATCCTGTGTCGTATTATTATTAATATATATATGCATTGCATTCATGCATACATGTGAGTGGTTATAAAAACATATACTAGTGTATTTTTATCATGAAATATAACATGGGTTAATTGTATTTTTTAGACAAAAACTGAATAAAAAGCAATTGTACAATAGTTATAAAGAAATTTTTTCTTATATTATACACTGTAGTAAAATTATATATCTATATGATGTATATACCACATACTATATATAAAAGGATTATTAGATGATGTAACAGGAGAATATATGTATATATACGCAGGCTACAGGGTAAGTATATAAAAATACATGTGAAAAAAATACAATTTATAGTAATTTTCCTTGTCAGAGGAGTGTATTAAGGATGTTTTTTTCATTTAGTTTTATATGAGCTTTGTAGAATTTTTTTTTATTATATATTTAATTATGTGTTTATTATATACATAAATTTATTTACACACGTTTTTAATTTATTAGGTAAGTATATACAAATATAATATATACCATATATACGGAAAACATATATACAACTTCTTGTCTTACTACAGTTTTAATAAAAAGGATATGAAAATTACAAATAACCCAAGTATATATATATAGTATGTTCATAAAATTACTTTCACTAGATGAATTTTTACTTTAGTTTTTATTTTTTAAATTATTTCTTTTATTTTATTTAGTTAAATAAACGTATTTTCTTTTTTTTTTGTGCAATTATATTTATTATATCTTAAGATATATAGTTAATGAATGTTTGTAACAATTTTATTTGATAAAATTAATTTATGAACTTTAGAAATTCTATATATCTCTGTATAAACTATAATATAAATAGTTTATGTATGTTTAATTTATATTAGACGTCGCCTAATATTCAATATTGTAAGATTTTGTTAGAAATAAAGAATAGTGTTGTTGAACCATTTTTAATAAAAATATTTTTTCCACACAATTAAATAATAAATCCCATAATAATAATTTGTAAAATTATCCTATTCCATCAATGAATTCAAAACCCCTTTTCAATTCAAAAACCAAAAACATTAAAAATTCTTAATGTATATATAAATTTAAATTCAAATATAGGAATTTCAAAAATTAGAAATATCATTATTTTGGTTATGGTCGAAATTAATTATTTAAATAATATATGCATTTTAAAATGGTAATATAAAATATATAATAAACTCTCACAGCAAATGTATATATGGAAAATTATTTTCATTAAATTTGATTAAAATGAAAAAAAAAGAATGTATATGGGAATGTATTTTTGTATATTCAAACCATATATATCGTATAATATGTAAAATATACTAATATACATGCTGTACATTAACAAAATGGAAAATTTATCAGCCGCATAATTATTTAAATTAAATTAAGTATTTTCTCACACATTTTCTTCTGCTATATATATATATACAATATACATTTATAAAATTCTATATGATGTACATTATATATATAATTTTGTGTGTGGGGAGATATTTTTATTTTTATAATTTTGATGTGTAATTTAAATTTTATGCTCGCTATATAAACTAAATTTTATGTCACAGATATACAAAACATATATATATATATAATAAGTATAAAATAAATGTATTGAAAGTCATATGATAATATGGCGAATGTTTATGCTGATAAAAACCACATCGCTATCATAATTTAGTTTACATATCTATATACATATTTGTGTATATATGCTACTGCCATTGCCAACCATATAATAACAAATTTAATATATGTGTAATAAAATGGTACAAATATTTAGATTATTATACCAACAACAGGTGAACCTTATATTATTCGATTCGTAAATTGAGCGGATTGACATTTTAGAATTTTCTAAAAATTAATACGGAAATAAAATCTATTCTTAAAAAATAATAAAGGATAAACAATTCTTGAGCCACAAAGTTTTCCTTTACAACAATACATTGCGGTAATAATAATAAAACAGGAATGGTATTTACAATATCATATAACACATGAATTATATAAATTGTAAATCACTAAATCCTCTGAAAGTCGTATCTATACATCGCCGTATCCATAATATATCCGCGTTATTCATACAAGGATTAACCTGTATATATCCGCGTGTATATATATATATGAATGAACACATAAATTTATTTATATATTGCATTATGAATATGGTTATCTGTACATATAATTATTATATATATACCTTACATATGTAAATGACTAAATATATATGAAAATATAATTTATACATTTGGTATTATAAACAAATGTACATACATATTTAACTAAATGTATATATGCTTATTCGACTATACGTTTATATATGTATTTGTATATATATAATATAGAAATTTGTAATGAAATAATATTACAGGCATAATAATAATTTTACAAAACATTAAATAATGCAAATAATAATTTCTATTTGTATATGCATAAACATATATAATACATGTATTAAATCCGCATATGTATATAATTATCATACCTCTCATACCGATAGAAATATACTAATATATAAAAGTATATAAACAAATAATAAATGATATTTTATTATAGATAAACAATATACAATATTATTTAAAAGACTATAGTTTAATTGATAAGAAAAATAAAATTTTATTATATGTCTCAAAAAACGATATTTATTATTTATTCTATACAATATGATAATAAAATGATACAAAGGGTGATGCTCTGTCGAATTTATTTATTTTGGCTATTTCATCTTCAATTTGAGATGGACTAATTCGATTAACGCTTATATATAATAGAAATGTTTATCTCTAACAAAATGTCTATAAAAACACTAAAAACAATAAAAATAAAAACGATATAGAGGAATTTTATCCTCAGAATATACAAATACATTCTTCTATTTTGAATTTCTAACTATTTTTAAATGAAAAGAAAATATTTCATTGCATGAAACATTTCAAGTATAGAAGAATACTACCGAATATCTTGTAAAATTAAAAATTTCTATATCAAGAAAATTTGTTACTATTATACTAAAACAAAAATGTATATATATATATGTATCTACATAAAAAAAAATATTTATTTTATGTGATTTGCGATTTATGTATGTTATCTATTAGTATTATATAGATATACTCTCGGTACTCTCGAATAGAAATTATAACCAAAAATACAATAGTATACCGAATACAGAATACAGATTAAATAGAAAATATACATTGTATATTTACTGTACGTGATTTTGAATATATTATGCACTAAATATGTATAAATTTAGTCGAACGATACACGTATACTAAATAAAATAGTAAAATATACAAATTACGGTATACATGGTATATATATATATATAGACGGAACAGAATACATACAATTCATTTGTAAATATAAATAGAATCTTTATATACTGCATCATATATACAATAGATTATAGATCTTGGACTTTGACACATAAATTTAATTAAAATAAATGTCGTTTGTATATATATATATAATATAGTAGAACAATAAGTATATAACAATAAAACAACAACTACAACGTAATTTATTACTTTTAAACGATTTCGATACACCTTTAGATATATACTCACTTATATATATAAATAAATTAGCGTATAGACAAAAATAAATATATTGTAGTACTATTTATTATATCGTATATTCGGATGTCTATTAATATACTATAATTTATTTAATTTTACATGTTTTATTTGTTATAAAATGTCGTTATTGAAGGATGAGAGTATTGTCAAAGTTATATAATTTAAAAAAAAAACTACTAATCTTAATTATTTTCCATTTCAAAATATATAGAGCTTTATTTCTATATGCAGTTTACGAAATACATACAAATGTCCTTATAAATAATTTAAAGATGATGAAAATTTACAATTAGTATAATTAATATATATAGCTAAAATTTTAATTATAAGATCTATTTTACAATCTTCCATTTTTTAACAAACTTAATTGAGTTTGTAAAGAATCCTCTGATTCATTATATTATGAACTTGGTTTTTACAAAACAAAAGAACGTTATGTGTATATGAGATTCTACCATGGGAAAACATATGGATTTTTTTCATTATTATAAAAAAATGTTATCATTTTATATGTAAAATATCCTATATTATTCCCTTTGATCACAAACATAGATTTTATTATTTTTTATATCTAGTGATGCTGTTATACTATATATATGTGATAGATTTATTAGTTGCAACTAAAACTTTTCATTGTGATTAGTGGGTGTAAAATATAATAAAATTATATGTGTTAAAGGCCACTCTAGTCCAAGATAATATAGATATCATTTTCCCCTTGCGGTTGGTCGTACGGTTAATTACTGACACCGTAAAAGACACAAATTAAGAAACTAACAACAGAAGGCTATTGTTGGACGTTAAAACCAGATTGTTGGTTTACAATGCGAAAAATTTATATTATTATATTATAGGACAATTTTGTCAGCGATATAATGAAATAAAAGAATGTGTAATAAGGTAAAAACGAAATACGATTGATAAAGTCCCAAAATTTAATTTTGAAAAATTAATGGAAACGTCAATGTAATGAGCTTTATATATAATACTTAAATGGTATTTTTGTTTCTTTATGGATCAATTGAATTTAAAAATACATTTGGTCACTTCGGACGTCGTCGCATCATCGGACAAATATTTGTAAATTTTTGAAACACCCAATATAAAAGATATCAATTCATTATATGTATAAATAGTAAAATATTTATTATGAATATACATTTTAATATCCAGATCATCCACATGCATAGTAATTCATTGTATATATACATAGTTATAGCAGCGATAGCATATATATAAATATACAAAATGTATCTATCCATATTTTATAATATTTTATAACCATCCATAGTTTCCGCATTTACAATAAAAAAAAAATAAATACAAATTTACATAAAAAATTGGATTATTGTGAGCTTAAAAATTTGCATTTTATTTACATATACGTACAGAGGGATTTTAAAAAAAAAATAAAATATTTTCTATATCTATATATATATATTTATGGTCCAATATATATATTAAACTGAAATCGATGTTTAATTTTATATCTCTTTCATCAATATCATCTATCTATCTATATATACATAAAATGTACATATACATTATAAATATTAATGAATATTTGTATTCAAAAAAAAAAAAACACATTAAAATTTCTTTGAAAATTTTTATATAAATTCAGAATCGGTTTAAACTATATATGGATGCAATATTCATTATTATATACATTTACATATTTACATAATCAAAGGTTTTTATTTTTTAAATTATATTTATGCAATTTTTTACACACATAAATATGTAATATATAATAATTAAAGTTTACATATTTTATAGAATATTTTTTTCTGGACATAAAATGTGTATATGCATTGCATTTTGTTTAATCGCATTAATTTTTACATTTGAAGATTTCATTCAAAACTAAAAATGTCAATTCGATATAGGTATCATTGGATTTAGTAATTTAATGTATTTATATTAAGCGGAAGTGCGACAGTGAATAGACGTATGGAAAAATCTGACTGTTGTCTGACTGTTGACGATAAGAGTAATGTATAATTTAAAGTTTTCTAAATGTAATTCTATATGATTTTGCGCAAAGAATTTTCATTATATAAAGAAAATTCTAAATACCAATCTCATTAACCTGTGCGATAAGTTTCAACTCAAATATATTACATTAAAATGCAAGTAAATAATAGATATATGAAAGTATATAACAAATACTCATCATCATTATTAAAATTACATTAATAATTATAATATTAATGATTTCTAATTCCGGTAAAAGCCAAAGGCCCTAGCAGCCATAGTGCTTATTAAAAACTAATGTTGGCATTTTACATACATCATTAGTTGTTAAATAATAATAATAATAATAATAAATAATAGAAGTGACCTTTATTGAGTTATACGTTTTAGTTCTATCTAAGCATTTTTTTTGTTTACATACACATTTTTTATAATCTAAAAGATATGCGGCTATTTATTATACAGATTGTCTTAAATAAAAGTACCTATTTATAATACGGATAATATAAAGTAATAAACTATCAATACTAAGTACGTACATCCATGAAACACAAATAGGATATTATAACTATACATCGTATGTATAAAATTTACTGAAATTTTTCGGTATAAAAAGTTTAAAATGTGTAATGGATGCGGAATATATAAATTTTTTACGATATACATAATTTTTATAGCTCATAAAAGATCATCTCTAAACATCATATGAATGTGTAATACGTTTTATTTTTTATCTTTTATTTTTTTAATATACGATAAACTACTAAAAATTGTATATTTTAAATAAATATATTTTTATTACATGTTTAAAAAATATATAAAATAGACAATCAATTTTATTGAATGATAATGTAAAAAAAAGAAAAACTTTATATATTCGATTTCATCATTTTTTAAAACAATATGATATTATACAAGAACAGTTGAAGTATATTCTCACAGGATAAAATATAAGTATGCATTCAGATCCAGATTCTGTGATAACTGCAGAATGCACATAAAAGTTTTTGATATAGAATTATTGGTCGAACATCGCAACAATTTTATTTGTTTATGTATATCGGTAATGCATTATATAGGTACAATATCAAATGTGTTTGCGAAATTATGTTATGTATCACACGGGGAAAATATTTAGGTTATATGAATAAATAAAGAAATATACATTACAAAATCATGGTGTAATAGTTATTGTTCAAAAACAAAAATAAAAAATTAATTAAATGTATTAAAGAAGTGTTGAATGATAGGGTTATATTTTTAATTGGTATCAATTAGAAACTTTTCCAGGATAATTATTGGTTCATGATTGATTCTATTTTCGCGTGTCTAAAGGTACATTTTCAAAATACACTTAAAAATCACTCTGTGCACATAATACATTTTACAGTCAAAAACCTATATCATCTTTATCCTTGCCTCTGTATATGGTTATAATAATATATAGAGTCCAAAATTAAATAAATCAAATTTTTATATAAAACTTTAAAACTACTTTTGTCCATTAAATGTTTTATTGAAAAATTAAATCAAATATATCATTCAGCCATAGTATATGTAGGGACAAAATATGGACTTAAAATATCATGTAATACATATCACTTATAAAAATCAGTTTATATATTTCAATATTTTGTCTTGAATTTAGTATAGATACATATAATACTATATGTATGATACATGATATAATAAACAGAATAATACCACTGGAAAATTATATCTATATAATATATAAATATAAATTTTATATAAAAAAGTCTTAAGGACAAATCTAATAAACTATACATCATAGATATAAGTATCATTTTAAATCATCTATATATATATATAATGATATATTTGTATATCACTATGTGGAATTGGTTATTTTCAATATGAATATCATAAAACCGGATGTTGAAAATGTGTTTAAAAATATACTTTTCAACCAATGAAAATTTAACGGATGGATATAAATATATTTTACATCTTATAGTAAAGTTTTTTTTTGTATACATATAAGAAAAATCGTATACGTTTGCATATTACGGATATATTTATTTATATATAGAGATCTTGTAGTATATCATATATATATATATAAATTATGATGAAAATAATAGTATGTATATATCATTATATTATGGAATAAAAAGCACATTCTGCATTTAAATACTATATATAGCTGAAGGGGTTTTTCATTTATACACGTCATTAATATATATATTATATATGAAATGAATTTATATATAGAAGAAGAGCATTTGTTGAAAATAAATAATATATATATAGAAAATCTTCACATATATACAATTTTTTTACTATATATGATGAAATTAAATTGAAGACTTTATAACGAGAGAGACACATATTTCATAAAATCGAATACATATATAATATATAAATGTATACATATATATTACAAATAATATTAACAAATCAATATATACATATATGTATATCAGTAAGTAATCGATTGGTGCAAAACAGTGAAGGATTATAGGCAAACTTTACATTAGATAAGTGCAAAAATATGTAGTAAATTCGTATAAGTATAAAAAACATGGATAGGAAATATATTGAAACTATATTTTATATTAATAATATTACTATTGGTGATACAAAATTGAATTATTCGACCTTATCGCATTGTAATTTTGTACAGTAGAAGAAATATTTTAAAAGATTATCTATAAATGAGTATATATTGAAAACAAAAAAAAAACACATTAATGAATATATATATATATATATATATATATAGATATATAATATGATTTATTATTTTAAATTTGCAAATACACAGTACGGTCGATTTAAATTACAAAGAAATTTTTACAAAACAGCATCTATTGTCAAAAAGTGGAAAATAAAATGGATTTTCAATTATATGTGTTCAAAAATTCAAGGTATATATCTTAATATAAAGGTATGGTCGAGTTGGTAGCGAAGCCGCCGATTTTCAAACAAAATCTCATATGTAAAATTACATATGAGATTTGCTTTTAATTAAGGGGGACATGGTTGTTTGAATTTGTGGACAGTCGATGATGAGACATACCATATTCCAGTAATGATGTCCCCCGTAGGTTTATATATATACGGACCGCGCTGGCGTTTCTGCCAGTTGTGGTTTGTGTATATATATTCCCGGGTATCCCAGTGGGGATACCCGCTCTACATCCAAAAATAACTGTAAATGTTGCTTATGTAAAATAAAAAAGAAAAATATGTAAGAAAAAAAAGAAAAATATTCTTTTTTTACAACGCATTTTTCCTTTTTATTTTACATAAGCAACTTTTCTCTTAAACGAAAATTATATCTATAAGTACATGCGATGAATAAAGGGAAATTAAGAGAAGGTCCCAACCAGATGATACCTTGGAAGATTTTTACTTATTACAATGTATATCAATTAAATGGAAATTTGAAGAAAATTCAACAAAAATTGTGTGTATGATTTTCTTTTGCATATAAATATTATATATACAGTGATGTTCGGTAAAATAGGTGTAAACCAATTTTAATGTATTTTGATTAATTTCAAATACCAATATCTATTTGTGAATCATGCCATCCATACGACAATTTAGTACTTTGTTTACCTTTATTTATTACATGAAAAGAAAGAGATAAAAAATGTTGTCATTCGTATTTCTGGGAAATTAGCTAGGAATATGCTGTTCGGTAAAATAGGTGCGATATATTTTGTTCTACCAAAAACACAAGAAAAAGTATTAATGCCCTCAATATTAAATAAAATCTAAGTATTTCGCGTACATACCATTTATGATTTAATATTTTGTCGCATATCCCTTATTTTAAATTACTGCCTCACATCGATTTAGCATGAACTGCACCAATTTTGTGGCACCTTTCTATAGAAATCGCTTCCAAACTTTTACAATTTCTTTCCCCCGTTCTACTTTGTTTTTTGAGCCGTTTTGTTGCAACCGATGTTTATACGTGCTTCCACAAGTTTTTAATCGGATTCAAGTCGGGTGATTGTGTTGGCTATTCTATTTTGTTCACATTATTTTGTGGAAACTAAACCGATGCTTTGTTAGCCGTATGTTTTGGGTCGTTATCTTGCTGATATGACCATATAATAGGCATGTTTTCTTTTGCGTATGGCAACATTTCGATTGAAAGTATCCTTATATATTCCTGTTGATCCATTGGATACTTTTGAACTAAATATATAGGACCAACTCCATACCATGATGTTACCAAAACATATAATTAAACTACCACCTCCATGCTTAATGGTTTTTTTTTGTGTTTTGCGGTAAAAATTCTGTATTTGGTCTTCCTCTAACATGTAATTTGCCATCTGATCCATGCAAATTTATATTGGTTTCATCAGAATAAAGAATATGTCGTCATTTTTTAATATCATTATCACCTGACCAATCACGATGTGCATGTGCGAATTTTAAACGGTGTTTAATGTGTTTCGCTGTATGCATTGGTGCTTGTCTAGCTATTCGCCCCTATGCTATTAACCTTTTTCATACCGTGCTTGATGAAATGCTTAGATCAAGCTCTCTTACAAGTTCCCTGGATGATAAAAAGGGCTCTTTTTTGTGGCAACAACCACTCTACGATCGTCATTGCTTTTAGTTTTACGTTTGTTACCCCTTCTTTCTGTGGTATATTTGAATTTTAATGCGTTGGTAATCATATTTTGGGAGCATTTCATAATTTCAGAAATATTTTTATATGTTAGCCCGGATGCTCTTAGATCCTTTATACGTTGCCGTTCAAATACCGTACAATGTGTATTTCTACCCATTGTGACTTAGAAATATGTATTTATTTAATCCGGAATGTTTCAAAAATTAAATTTAAAACACTACTTTACCTAAAATTTATTTAAAAATTCACAAACTCACCACCAATAAATGTAATTTATTCGCAAAAAATAAATAAACCACAATTAACATAGTCCGCACCTATTTTACCGAACAGCATGTTCATAGCTAATTTCCCAGAAATACGAAGGACAACATTTTTTATCTCTTTCTTTTCATGTGATAAATAAAGGTAAACAAAGTACTAAATTGTCGTATGGATGGCATGATTCACAAATAGATATTGGTATTTGAAATTAATCAAAATACATTAAAATTGGTTTACACCTATTTTACCGAACATCACTGTATATAGATGAAAATGTTATAATTAAAATATAACGCATTGTTAGTAAGAAATCCAAAAGAATATTGTCAATTGGTTGCATTTTTGAATATGACTTTCTTATAAACCCATATCCGATTTTATTTTTTTCTTAAAGATCATAAAAATACATTTCTTTCGGTGGTCTATTCATTCAAATCATACACTTTTTAAATGCCCTAAGCACAGAAATTATAACAAGATAGCATGAAAGTTTATTATAGATACACTATACCAGAAATTATTGAATTCGATTAATGCTTATTTTCCATTCAATATATAGATAAATAAGCGCAGTGTATATTTATCTATATACTGATAGAACATATATTCAAACTTTAAATTAAACATAGATTTTGTAAATTATAAATGCAAATTTTTTTGTTTTTCATTAAAACAAAAGAAAATAATATGAATTCGAAAAATATATTTTACTATTAAACGATATAGGTATATATGCGATGATGAATATTGAATATACAATTCATTACGATTTATATTATATATACCATATAGAAATATAAAACCGAATGCATTTATTTCAATCAATATCGTATATATTAGCTATATGCAATTGAATTTGATGAATTCAAAAAGAATTTGTACATTTTTTTTTTGATTAATGTTATATTTATTTAAATTGGACATATATGAAGTGAATTGTTTGTTCGTATATACAGACAGACTCTTTGAAATTCATTCGTGACCTGCATATTATTTTCCATATTTATACACCTTCTATATTCTCTCTATATATCTATTTTATTATTAACAAAAAACATTTTTTTTTTTCAGATTCAATATAGAAATTCTTTATGACGAATTGGACATTTCAGAAAACTCAATTTCATTGCACATTTATTAAAAATCTATTTATTTTATAGTGCGAATAGCTTGCAGGAAAAGACAAAAAAAAAATCAACAATATTAAATTCAATATCATTCAATACAAATATATTAAGTAAAGTATATTTTTTTTTTAATAAATGCATGCACGTGATACGTAAATAATAATATTTATTATATATATAAATATAGGAATAAAGGATATGATAAGTATTAATATTATATATATAGATATAATTTTTTTTTTTTCAATTTTCAACACGTTATACACAGATAATATAAATGCACAAATCAAAAGCATTTCATATCCGGCAGCATTAGAGATAATTTAGGGAAAAATTTATTTATATACAGATATCAATATATTTGTATTTTTTGAAGTCAAAGCAAATATAAATAAAAAAAGGAATCGATATTACATACATGTAATAGAAAAATATTGAATTCAATTAATATTTTTACATGTCTATATATTCCATATACAAATTTTTGTTAATTCGGAAATGATCAAAACTGAAGTAATAGAAAAAAAAATAAATACTTTATGTCTATATAACTTCAAATATATAGTCGACATCAAATATATACATTTATATTTATGTCATTTCTTTTCCATTCACATATCTATATACATATATTAAAAGCAAACAAATCTCTATACATTAAGATGCGGAGGGGTTTCAATTTTGATGACAACTCTATATTTCAATCTTTATTTATACAATGAATTCTATAGTCACAAAATGTATATAAATTTCAGAATGAATATTATTATTATATATACATTACATATAATACAGTATTGTATTATTTGAAATCCGGAAATTGAACTAATAATTAGAATTTTGTCAAATATATATATGTATAAAGTAAAATTTTCGGGGTGTGAAATATTGGCATGCGGTCTCTATATATGTGTATATATAGTATATATAAAATAATATACAAAAATGATATTGTATTATATATTATATTATATATAGATTGCAGAAAACGGAAACATAATCAAACCGCATATTATATATACATATAACGTTTTGTATATCTAATGTATTTTTCGATAATATACCAACTATATTAATAATAAATATACAAATTGTATATTAGTTTTTCTATACCCATAACTATATATGCATACAAAAAACCATATATTATATAAAAACCACAAAATTTAATCAACTATAAACATATTAGTTTTTTTTTGGTTGAACAAAAAATATATGTCATTTTCATTTATATACATTCATTAGCGTTCATTCACTGTGTGAGAATCATTTATGACATATTAATCACAGAAACATCAATAGAATATTTCTTATCAACATATGAATGTATCAATTAAATACTATATTATATTCCAAGTATACAAAAATGAATCCAATTTTACAGGATTTCTATCTCAAAACGATTTTTTAAGATCAAATCTAAAATTTTTCGGAAGATAATATGATAAATATATAAATTGTGATTTCGTACAAACATTTTTAATTTTTTTAACATTGTTAGACTTTTATTAAGGATTGCTGCTCTGTTAATGTTTGATATTTCAGGTGTCTGCATAAAAAACTGAAAAAAGAACATTTATGTTTGTTTACGATTCGCCAAATTTCTCTACGCGTATATAACTTGTAAATAGGAGACACACGAAAGTGTATGGTAAACGAATAATCTATGCTATTCTCTTCAATCATGAATCTGTCGGAAAAACTTATATTCATCTTTGTTAACTTCTCGATAGCCACAAAATTTGATAAAAATTTCAATATTATGATTGATTTCTAGAACTAGAAATATTTCTAGAAATCTATTGTTTATAATACAAAAAAAACTCAATTTTTTAATATGGATTTGCAGCAAAGTACGTATAGAAATACAAAAGTGTTTTGAATTTATTATGATTATATACCGGAAATTTTCAATTTATACATTTAACATATATGCAGAATTATATTATACAAAATGTACGATATATATAAATAATCATTTTATTTCATTATATATTTAATGATATGCTTTTAAAATAAACTTGATATATTTGTGTGCTGCGCCTTTTTGGAATCATATACACATATATTCGCGCTCATATGATGATGACTACATAAAAATATTGTATTTTATGATCAAAAATTTATGAAAATTTACGACTGCCTTATATATTATTATACTTCATAAGAAACAATTTTTTTTTTCAACACATTAAGATAATGTAAAACAAAAAAAAAATATGGTATAAATAAATATATATCTATCGTACACCCAATTTTATTTTATATGCATATAAGAAAACATACGTTAAAAAAATATTTGGTTTAAAGTGAAATTTATTTATTCTTCTTTATATGATGTTATGTTTCCATTTTTTGATAACGCAGTAAAATGCTGCGTTTACCTTTTGGTTTCCTTGTTTAAAAAATACACGGGATTCTATTTTTTTTTTATTATATTTTACCATTATTGAAATTACCTTTTCATTTTGCATCAGTAAAAAGAAAAATAATTAAAATTTATTATTATTTTAGTTGTTTTTGGAAAATGTAATATTATAATATTATTATTATTATACAGAAGTGAGTATGCGATTTCCAAGTAGAAAACATTTACGTTTATATATTCATTTTAAATTTTTAGTTAAATATCATAAGCACAAATTTATATATAACCAAATGTAAGTGAAAAAAGAATATACAAAAATGAAAACCCCGTAAATGCATATAATCCATAAGCTGCCATTTACATTTCCCTCACATTAAAATACAAATTATTGTTATTATTATTATTATCATTACAGAAATTATATATACAGAAATATTATTCATATTTTAATATGCAGTTTCTTAACATATAAACGCGATGTTGATAATACATTTTTATTCATATGTATAGGTATTAAAAATAGAAGAAATACAAAGGAGAATAAGAATATATTAAAGTAATTTATATATATCCTTATTTTCTTGTATATGGTATAATAAAACAGCATGAAACTAAAGCATATATTTATTTATGTACACCAAATATTATGGAAATTGTCAGATTAACGCAGAAACTTTGAGGGATGATTTTTATTATAAAATATTTTGTTTTATAAATTGATTAGATTTTAGCAATGCAAAAGATTAGAATTCTAATTTTAATATAGTACCAGGTTTTAAATAAAAGATAACATTTGATTAAAAAAAATTGATATAACATAAACTGCAATTAAATGAATAAACTGCAATCAGTCAACTATTCCAATTGAAATCTCTATATGGAATATTTCGTAACATATTTTTTTTTTTAATTCTTATTCTTATAATCATATAAATATTTAATATTCATAAATTTATTTGTTTCAATACATTTTTTGTGAACGTCATTTGAGAAAATATTAAAAATTCATTTAAAACAAATTGAAAAATAAAAGAAAAAATGCTTTTGTTGTATTGTCTTTTTTATTACATGTGAATTTCAATATATACATTATAATCACTCAAATATATACCGAAAGATATAGAAAAAAATAAGATAATGAAAAACATATTAATCTTAATTATCATCTTGAAATTTCAAAAATAATTTACATATTTTTAAAATATATATATAAATGAATTAACATATAAAAAGAATGTTAAATTTTATTTTATGATTATGTAAATTTAAATAAGAAATTATATTTTATACAAATTTGGTTTTTATTTTTAATAACAATTATTTACATGTATGAAAAGAAAAGATGCCCCTCTAATAATAATTTATTATATCATTCATTATATTTTTTATTGTATATCAAAAATCTAAAAAATAAAAAAAATAAAAAAAATGCAATTAAGATAACAAAAATACACGTAAAAGTAGTGCGTATAATTAATTGAAATGAAAATGTTTATCAAATCACAAAAATACAGAAAAAAATGTGTATTATCTTTACAAATCAATTGTTTTTAATTCAAAAATCGGTTTTATAACTTACATTTAGTGTGTGACTCATTAATTTTTTTATTTATTTATCTTCATAATAAAAATGTTATATTTTAAATAAAAATTTTAAGTAACATAATAATAAGATAAATAGATTACAAATTAAGTTATAAATAAAAATTTACATATTATACATAGGGTTCGTCAAATTGAATGGTTATTATATAGATTATATATTTAATGGTTTAATTGAAATGCTTTACTTTTACATTATTATTCTAAATTTATTGTAATTAAAATATTTTTCAACATTCATAAATCTATTGATATTAATATCAAAAACGAAAATAAAATATAAAACAGAAACAGAAAGTTTTGAAGTTTCAAATATATATAAGTGAATTATAATCATATAATACTAAACTTTTTTCCAAATTCATAAATACTTAAACAGTATATATACCATATATGGTATATCGAAAAAAGTTAATTTATTTAATAAATGGAAAATTATTTATTTAACAATATTTTATATACATTTTCATCACTAATTTTAAGTGAAACACTCTGCATTATATGATTATATTCTTTGACTCAAGAGAATTTATACGATATATGTTTAAATGTAAAGGAATATCGTATATATAAGTTTAAATATATATAAATAAAACATATGATGTATAGTATAATTAAAAATACTGAAAGACCCACACTTATAAACGAAAGCATGTATTTTTAATTCATAGAATGTTAAAGAAATGTTTTTTAAGAAATACACAAACTATAACCAATATCGTTATAATGATTTGACTACAGGTAAAACCATTATATTTGAAAAAAGAACAAGACAAAACTTTCTAGCAAATGTTCGTATTCTAGAGATTTTCATTTCATTTTTATTTATATATACAATAAAGTGTTCAGTAAAAGTGAGAAAATTTTCTACATATTATACATATTTCAACAAGGTTATAAGTATAAATCACACACACTGCATCATATTCATTTATGCAACATAAACGCATTTAAATATAAAATAAATAGTTATTATGTTAGTAAAAATATTAACTATACAAACATTGAATAAATAAACATTTATAAAATAAAATATATTATATAAAAATTATAATTAAATTATCAGATACCGCGAAATTATAAATAAAATTAAATCCAAACTAAAACTACCCTAACAAGCCATATAACAACGATGATGTTTTTTAAGGGCAAGGTGGTTCTCATACAGACCAGAGCTATTGGATGGGAAGAAGTACTTGGCGCGTAGTCGGTCCGCTGAAGGACTAGAGGGCTTGACCCAAGTACCCCCTGGATAGGATTTTAATGACAATTGGCGCCTGTCTCAGACATTAATTGCTGAGCGGCAAGACCCAATTTTTTGTTCATTTTGGTTTTATTATAGGATAAAGTATTGTCAAGTAATCAGTCCATTAAAGAGAACAGATCACTTACAATTACTTTTTTATGGTTTATTGGAAAAATAGGACAAATGAATTATAAATTTATTTTTATATAATCAATATAATAAAAATGGGTTAGTAAAAATATTAGTTTGAGTTCATGATAGATCGATATATTTGCGTAAACAAAAGGGAATAAATTAGTGATTAGTTATTTGTATGTATATTTTCCATTCACCATTATTTTTATGTATTTATGTGTTGCATTAGTTAGGAAATTAGTAACATAAAGCTGGGGATTTTAATGTGATCTATCATGAACTCTAATAGGATTATATTTCTAAAAGAAAATAATAAATAAAACATTCATAATAATTTATAAACCGATTTTTCAAAATAATATTTAAAGTGAGTAGGTGATATATAATTAGAAAAATAAATATTAAGATAAACGAAACTAAATAATTATGATGTACATAAAGAAAGAAAATTATTACAAACTTTAAATAGTTTGAATGAAGAAATAAAATCGATAAACGTTCGTGATGTATTTAGAAATATTAAATTAATATGTTCTATGTTCAAAATTCTATATATGTCAATACAATGACCAATGAAATTATTAATATAATCCGTAATGAAACACAAATTGAATTGTTAATGTATACAAAATTCCATTCCTTTCGAATAATAACCGAAAGAGTGAACATTTCTACGAACTTAATGTAATTTAGAATTAAATTCCTAATATATGAATGTGATTATTATTATTTTCTTTTATACAGAAATATAATGAAATTAAATTTCTACTCACTCAACTGTTGGAATTTATAAAATTCGTAAAGCTGGCAGACAAAATCACACTAACCTGAAAGAAAGAAAAAAACAAGAAAAAATTATTATTTATAATTAAATATAAGTGATGTTTATATTGTATTTTTTTTTAACAACAAAATAATATTTACCTGTTTGGACTTTTATATAATGCCCAACTGATAACAGCAAATATTTAAAAAACACCAATGTTACCAGCAAATATTCTGAAGTTTTTATTATTTGATGAATATTTAAACCTGCGGTCAGCAATTTCAAAAACTATTCTGAAAATTATAATAAAAGAAAATCAAAACAATTAATTTTATATTTAGAAGAAATTAAACTTAACAAATATTAAAAAGAGTCATATATTATACACACACGCAAGGGATCATATGATATATGCTTTTTTATACGCTCGTTTCGCCTTACCTTCAGATTGGAATGATTTGGTTGGGAATAGCCAAGTTTGGTCTAAATCCTTTAGTGGTTATATAAGGGAAGGGCTGAAGACGTTAAGATTTTATATTTTCCAAAACTAAACCAAAAAATCCCATACTAAATACGTAAAAATGATTAAAACCTTTCCATTTTAAATAATTTCAATTAAAACCAATTTTCAGAATTATATACATGAACATTTTAAATGTTTGTAAAATATTCATATTCATGAATTCATTATAAATAATGCATAAACAAAATACCATATATGAATATTTTCCTATATATATGTATAGAGAATTTGTTGTATATATTCAAAGCAATTAGATTAAAATTATTTTGTACATAACAATAAATACTCGTATAAACCCAAACACATATAAGTCATAATAATAAAATACATGTGGACAAACTAGGGGTAGTTTTTGGTTATCAATTTCATTTACAATTAGATACTTAAAAAGGCGACATTTTTGGACTATCTTACACGATATTTTATCCATATAATGAATATTATGATAATGAAATGAAATGTTTACCCAGATCTACAATAATGCTTTCTATATATTATAACCATAAATGTACATAATGTTTCAGTAAATGCAAATATATCATATGCCAATTGAAAAGTTCTGAATTAACATTCACACATCTAATAATATTTCAAACAAATCATAAGGATTAATAATCTCCCCCAAATCATATATGAATATATAATTATCAAATGCATTAGGTATAAAGTACATTTTACAATTCTGTTTTTTATTAGTTGATATAAATTTTTAATGGTGATTAATAATATACAATATAGAAATCAATATTTAATAATATATTTAAATATTTAAATTGTATTATTAATGTTGAGGAAACATTTCGTGAAAACTTATCATAAATATTCGTAATTTATGATAATATATATTTTTATCACATTTTATATACTATATAAAAAAGAAAAAAGTTTTTCACTCATTTTTCTTATCTTACATTTTCGTTTTTCTTATATATTCATCAAACATTTCGTTCATATTTTACTATTATATTAAATGATTTCCTTAACGGAATACAAATTTGACATTTTTTTTAAAAATATTCTTTATATAGCATAAAATAAAATATATATATTTATATATAAATGTATTTATTTTTATCAAATATAAATAATTCAAAGACACATTTATCGAAAATATAATCATTTGAATGTCATCACATAATATTTATAAATATCTAAATATATGGTGTATATAAAATATGTGCCTATCATTTTATCAATAATGTGTTGACAACAATGTCAGTTAATAGCTATTATATATACAGAAACAGATATAATAACCTATATAAAAATTATCCTCATAACTAAACTTTTACACTCTACATATTGATATATCTACCATTCGAGGAAAAAACCACCACTAACATCAAAAATCATTAAAAAAAAAAACTAGAAATTATATTTTAAAAAAAATCAAACAGCAAAAGAACCTTATTTAAAGAAATATACTTTTGGTACTTTCATATCCGCATATTCGACAGATATATTCAACTAAATATGTAAAGTAATCTCACGTACACCAACCGTCATATATTAAAATAAATATACACAAAAAAAATTTATACTGTAATAGAATGTTAAAATTTTGTTTTAATACATATATGAAAAAAAATTTGACAAATAAGAGGCAACAAAAAAAAATTGGTTGATGGAAAAATGTTTCCCACATTTTGATAGGGATTATTTTCTTATTATTACAAAAAAAAAAAAATATAAAATAAAATAAGTGAGCACACATTTATATATTATAATGTAGTATTATTATTATACATATAACGACGACATATATCTTATAAAAATATGTAATTTTCATCATTTCAACATTATTTATTTTTATTTTTTGTTATTTTGATTTTCATTTCATTTTCTATTTTTATTTTCCTTTAAAGAATTTTAGATTTCCTTAAAATAAAATCTTATATTTATAACATAGATGATTTTGTACGTATGCATAATGTAAAAATAAATCAGCTAGGGATATTATTATTAAAGGTATATGTTGTATATATACAACCGCATATATTTGAGAAGATGACTAAAGGTAAATTGCAAAATTATATATTTACCAGGGGCTTTTTTTTTATATTTTCTTATACTTATTTATTTTATTTTATTTTACCCCAGTACAAATATATACACAATCAAACACACATTCGCTTGTTATACTTTGAAAGATTTAAAAAAAAAAAGAAATGAAAGACTAATCATCGTAATACTGTGTCAAATAATATATTGTATACTATATTGTACAGGAGAGAATTTTGACCAACCACCAAAAAAGCATGGATTTTGAAATTTATTTAAAATAGAAATATGATTTGTTCGATTTTATTTCGTTCACCGGTTATCATGTCCTTTTTGAACGCAGAAATCCTTTTTGAACGCAGTATAAATTGAAACTTAATTGATCTTTTGAATGTGAAGATACTTATATAGAAATACGTGTTGAAGGTTTTTTGATGGTTAACTCTTTATTAATGCAAAAGCGTACGATTTAAAACGAAGAAAGTGCAGAAATGGGGTGTTATTCAACTTCACAATATAGGACACTCTGCATATAACCTATACATATGAAAATGTATATGATGAATAAAACTATATAAAATGAACATATGTTTGTTATGTTGCTGTGATGCTGTTTGTATTCTTAAAGCTTTGAAGTTCCTCTTATGTATGTATATGCGTGTGTACATTTTCTTCTTTGAAGTTACATATATAAATAATATATATGGGATAAAGTAAAATCATTTTTATGTACCATTATATATAATGTGCTGTGCTAATCGTCATTGTCGTCATATAAATAAATATATATACAATATACGGACAAGTATAACAGGAGAAAATATAAAGAAGAAAAAAAAATAAATAGAAGTTGTTGAAATATATATTATAGCAAAAAAAAAAAATTGTACATACTTTTATTTTTAAATTAAATTAATAAAATGAACGAAAATAGCAATTTTCTTTTTATATACAATTTATTTAACAATAAAAAAAACTCCTGTTTCATTTTTTTTTATTTTAAAAGGTATGTATGCGTCTGTAAACTTTTATTTTGTGATTATTTTTTTGTTGTGTTGTATTATTTTCAATCGTTTGCGAGTAAGTCAAAGGAGAAAATTGTAATATACGAAATAAATTTTCTAATTTTTGTTATTAAATAAATACAAGAGATTATCACACTATATGCATACACTTTGTTCTATATATACAGGTGATGTTCTAAAAGGTATTAGAAGATATTCTAAGATGAATTTATGATTTCAGGGTTTCATACATTATGATTAGTTCTATAATGCAATAAATGTACAACATTCTATTAATGATAAATGAAGAATTTTATTCTTTACAATATTTATTTCTTTTAATTTTTCAAAGATAGATCAATTATTTTTACTTTCAATCTTCCAGAGATCGCAAAAGTAGTTCTATTTATGACTAGCATATTTTGTAATAAATATATAGTAATAATATATACATTCAGAAGTGATATTTATTTGGGTTGAAATGAGGTGTTAATAAATAATGAATAACACAAACATATTATATATTACAGTATATATAGTTAGTATATATCATTTAATTTGACATTTGACACATTTATTAAATATAATTACATACTATAAATACATATTACCATCATTATTACGCTTATAATATATGCGTATTTAAAACATATACATAGAATATGCAATAAGATAAATCAAATGTAGATGGATATCATACATATACGCATATATAATTAATTAATTCTATGCTAGATGTATATAAATAAATGTTTACGATTAAAAATAATTATTATATCATTTGTATATTTGAGTTATATTGAACTTAATTTTAAAACGTATATGCATATAAATATATAGATAAAGATATTGATATACTATAATTATGTATCAGATAGGTATAATTAATACTAAAAACAATAAAACTAACAAATGATCGCCCCCCAAACACATGGAAAAATCAGGTTACTCTGCAAGTCAAATTTAGATTCGAAAATTACAGGAAACATTACAGGAAACTGTTTTTACCGTAAATATGGGGTTCAAACCCATGCCCTAAACATAAAGGTATGAAATATGCCTTTCAGTTATTTATATGACATAAATAAAACATATAACATGTGAGTATGGCAAATAATATATCATTTATATTCTTGATATATTCTCAATTTAAAATTAAAATATATACCTGAAAACTTCCAAATTAATTGTATTAAATAATTTATTAATATTATTCAATGTGATCAAACAGGAGAAGAAACAATATGTTAATTTTTTGTTTGATCAAAGAAGAACTGGACCAACGGAATATAGGTATTAATCCTTCCTATAGGGAGTTACCCATTTGTGTATACATATTTTTAAATAAAATATAATAAATAAAACACCGAAACAATGCAAAAAGAATTCTTCGCAATATAATTACAAAAATATATATGTATTCATATATATATATATATAATGCAGAAATAATATAATAAAAATTCATTTATATTCTATGTAAATATTGTTCTTTGTATACATTATATGAATAGAATTTATGCTGCTATATATAGAATATATAAAGTTGTAAACGTGTAAAATATTAAATTTTCTTTCACATTTCCCTTTCAAAACTTCAAAGTCACAGAGAAAATCTTATTATTATTGTATGTACAAATATATACGGATGTGCATAACTTAAATATGTATAAGAATTTTAATTTTATTTCAAGTTTCAATATAAATTTTCTGTAAATATACTTATAAATATATATATATAGATAGATAGCACCATCCATTGCATTTGAAAATAATTATATACATATATATCTGGAGAATCTGCGATGCACATAATTTTATACAAATTTTATAAAGTGAATTTACGTATTTCGCAATCTTCAACCCTTTTATTCTATTTCTTGTATTCATCTTGTTTTTCTATATATATAGTATATTTTGTATACGAGCATCAACAAATGTAACAATTATGTATACATAAAATATATATGAGAATATGAATAGATATCGAAAGAAGTTTACATAATATATATATGTATAGTCAGAACTATATATAGTTAGAATTAGCTGAAACAATGACTTTAAATTAGCACCCATAAAAGAAAATAGAATTAATTCTAGATATTCATAAAATTTTCCAAATTCATTGCATAAAAAAAAAAAATCTTTATATACATATATTTTCATATACGTGATTGTATTTATAAATGAAAATAAAATTCTTTTATCTCAATTTGATATATTTATATATAAATATAAAAATAAAATGTATATATGGGTTCGGTATCCTATATATAAAATATGTATGTTTAATATATAAATATATAGAAATACAATTTTTATCATCATTATTTTGTTCTGTTCATTCATATCTATCTGTATATCTATCTATATCAAATAAATGTTATATAATGAAGAAAAAAAAATAAATATATATTTGTATTGGAGATAATTCCATTCTAATTTGAGTAAAATTTTAGTATACAAATAAAAACAACAAAGAAAAACCATATTTATTTATATTTATTCAGATTGAGTTACAAAGAAACATTTTTTTTTTGTATATCCATATAATCATGATGAGGCCAATTCCAATTTTGCAATTCAAGATAAACAAATAAAATACCAATTTTTATCTTTTATTTAATTTATATATATATATCTATTATAGGTTTAAAATAAATTTTCATTTATATATACATAAAATAAAATAAAAATTGTTGATTTAATTACCACCAATATATTAATATACTATAGCATTCTTTTCGGTGTTCAATTTGTTCAAATAATACAAACATAATTTAGATTATATATAGAAGAAATATATATTGACATATATAGTTAGGTATTATATATATATATAATTTGTCTATATTGTAATGGGTATAATTTTCATATTGTTCAACTGATTTTTATTTTGGTTAATTCAATACATAAATAAATAAAAATTCTATTACAAAAACCCTATATAATGTATGACATCAATTCAATCAATTGCATTTTTCTTAAAAATAATCAATGAATGAATATGACATTAGGAAATCGAATTGTGCATTAAAATTTAATTATATATTTTATATTTTTTTGATACATTTACAATTGGATTATCTATGGAAAATCTATTGGAAAATATATGGAAACAACTAAAATTTCTATGTCCTTTATTATATAACAAAAAAAATATTTATAATATTAATACTGTGAAAAAATGTTGACGATTACTCGTTCCGGAAAAAAGGGAATGCTAAGTTATATAATAGAAAATTCATTCTTCAAAAACGATTTTATTTTATATTTAAATGTTTCTGCGTATAATCTCTCTATCTGAATATTATATATACATTTCAATTTGGTTATTTAGAAATAAACTCCCATAAATAAACATTTTATATCGACCTATTCAATATATATAGTTTTATTTTTACTAATAAATTAACTTCAAAACTTATACTCTTTTTTTAAAGTTTGTTTCTGACACTACTCCAATGGTAGCCCACAGGCAATAACATTTATTTTGACAATCGAAACACAACAAAAAATAAAATTACCTAACGTTTTGTATATGTCAGCTCATATCTTTTGTTGTCCCGTATTCATAGGAATACAAAAATAAAAAAAGAAATACAACATTATAATATAATGAAATGAAAAAAAAAATGGAAAAAAGTAGATATACAGCTTTATACAGTTTACATATATACACATATTGAACCACAAAACGACACAACTGAATCTAAGAAGAAAATTATAAAAAGTTTTCCACTTTTTCACCGTCAAATAAACAACACACACATTTACGATATACAAAAATATTTAACATAACCATATATCACAATATATTACTTTTATTTTCAGATATATATATATATATGTATAATAAAGGAAAGGGTTGAAAGTAGCATAAAAAACTTTTAATTTTTTTTTCAGTTCTGTCCTATATATTATATAGATTTTCTTCTATATATATATATATATATATATATATATATATACAAATTGTATTCCTTTATATAAATTCAAACATATTTTCATATCTTACCAAAAATTTATATTTGGTATATATATACATATAGTCATGCGGGGATATATTTGCCCACCAAAACTTAAAAATCAAGAAAATTAATGAGTTTGACCTTTTATTGTATTATACGATTATACATAACATATAAAATCGGGTTGTACAAACTTGTATATAACAATGTACAATACAAACATATATATACATATAGTTTTATTAAATAACTGCAACCCCAAAAAATTCAGTCTGTACTATATATATATCCATTTATTTTAAGTAAAGAACAAAATATTCCATATATATATATATAGATAGAGCGTTATAAAAGTAAAAGTAAAAGTTAAAAAGAATGAGGTGTCACTTAAATTTATTGTATTTTATTGGGAATTTATGCGATAAGAAAAAAATGTATAAATGTATGTAAGAGAAAAAGGAAAAATAAAAAAAAAAAGGAAAAGTAATAATTGATTATTCTTTTTCTAACATGGTTTTTTTTTTATTATTATTATTATTCTGAAAAAAAATCTTTGTTTTCCATTGATTTGTATAAAATCTATATCTATATGGTATACATTTTATTGTTAAACGCGTTCCACTCTGTCAAATAACCATCTAAAAAATATATAATTGAAGTAAAAGAAGACCATCTGCATGTTCATTAATAATTTCTCATTATATATGGCAAAAAAAAAAAAGTAATTTTCTTCCTGTTTTAAATTTTGGAAAATTGATTAGTGAATTTTTTTTTTTGATATCATATTCTTTTAAATAGACAATAGATTTCTTTCCTTTTTATTTTTTTGTTTTAACAGTAATTTTTCAAATTGAAAACAAATTTTATGGTATAATAAAAGGTACATCAATAAAAAAAAGTACAAATTAAACATGCAACAAAAAAAAAACACGTATTTTCTTATGGAAAACTTTAGAGTTTGGAGCTTGGAATTTATCACAAGAACTTCATTCAAATGTCCTGATGAATTAAAAAAAATGTATTATATAATATGGTTATTCAATTTTAGATTAAAAAATAGAAAAAGTTTTTAATTTTCCAATATATATAAATGTTAACAAATCAACATATATGATAAATGAATGTGTTGAAATTTAATTTATAAAAAATTAATTTTAAAATTGTTTGTTAGTGATATATTTTTTAGCTGATATGGCAAAAATTATCCATATATAATAAAAAAAATAGAAAAAATATTATTTGTAAACCTGTTGAACATCAATCATCTTCATATAACCGAAAAATAAAGGAAAAAATTAAAATATTATATGCATATATAGATAATAATCCATTTATAATATACGAAATAATAAATTATATGACTCTGTTATGACTATCAAATTTACATTTTTAAAAGAAAAGAAAAAAACTTTATATATATATATAGAAAGATAAATTTACCTATATTATCTATTATTTTTTTTGCATACCATATAATATACAATATCATATGTACGTATGTATTAAGGGAAGAAAAAAAAACTTCTTTCCTGTTGCATTTATATATAGATATAACCTCTTTAAACTTTTCGTATATCATTTCGAATATATAGCAAAGAAATAAAATTATTGTTTTTTTAACAAAACCTGCATTTAGTATAGATAGCTAAATATGTTGTATATTTTTCTATTTAGATTTTTTGAATCTATACTTTTATTGACACTTCTAAACCCATAAAATTTACTATGTTTCTAACGGATTCAATTTCTGGAGGTTTGATGAAAAATGGAAAAAGTTTTACATGAGGACACATTTCTAAACAAATTCAAATGATATACCTAAAGATTGCACAACAATTGCTTTTATATATCAATGGTTTAATTGAAAAATTCAATTCTAAAGTAGCCATTAATAATGTTTTATCATTGTAAATACAAACAACAACATTCAAAAATAAAAGGATCACAATTTAACAAAATAAAAAACCGAATACAATAAAATCGGAAAGTTGGCGAGTACATAAATACAATTTAATTTCGAAAATATAATATTTTCTTCAACGAATAACACCACCTATAATAATATTTCTTTCTTAAAGCAATCAACTTATTCTTTTATTTACCTACTTTACAATATTTCTTTATAAAAACTTCTTATTTTATTTTTTTGTATTTATGTCGACATTCCTTTTAAGTTGATTTTTTTATTTATTTTATCCTACACTTATATAATTTTTAAAGAATGTTAATATAAAAGAAGAAGATTTGAATGATTTCAATAGAGTAGTGTATCATCATATAGGTAGTTGTATATGTCCGAAACAAAAAAAAAACATTAGTAAAATTTAATACACTAAAAATCTTTTGTAACTAAATATGAATATTATGTTATTTCATCGTGATAAATGAATAAATATATGAATGTATAAATGTATTATGTTACAAAATAATATGGTATAAAATTATTAAGTGAATGAATTTGTTTTTTCAGCAAATTTAAATTTATTAAACTATACTTGATGGTGTAAAATAAAAAATAAAAACAAAATTGAAGGGGAAAAAGGCATATAATGTGAACGCATAAAAAAAACTTGTAGAACCACTAGAATGATCAAAGAAAGAATTACGAAAAATAATAATAACGAATTAAATTTGTTGTAGTCGATATAAATTATGGCGTTTTGTATGATCATTTGATCGTCATCGTAAAATAATCTCTATATAAAAAATGAATGATCATAAAAAAGATCAATCACATTGTTAAATTTAATTCAGTAAAGTTTACCCCAAAAAATATTCACTTCATATTTAACCAAAAATAAATCAGTATATATAGTTTATACAAAATCTGCTTATTATAAATTCAATTTCAACGTATATATAAAATAATTTAATGTCATATAATAAATAATATAAGAAGAATTATATACATATATTATACGTATGATGGCAAATTGAAATTAAATTAAATTTATTGATATAAATTTAATTAATTTATGGTTTTTTATATATATGTATATCCAAAATCCAGATATATATTCATTTACATTATACACATTTATACTACACACTCTAGTTTGATACATAATTTTACAATATTATAACATTAAATGATAAATTTTACTTGGTATTTTCGTAGATATGTGCATATGTATATACACAACGGTTTGGTTATACATTTGTATAGAATTGATAACCCAAGTTCTTTTGCTTTTCATTTATATATATGTATATAGGAGAGTTTGTTCTAATGTAATTTTATATATTCATAATCGTACACGGAAAATAAACTTAGGTTGTTATTTACAGAATTCATTCAAGTTTTTAACTTGTTAATCTTTCCTGATATCTCTACGTTCATCACAAACTTTTTGTTTGTATCGTTGCAATTCACTTTTGTATTCGACTAGAATAATTAATCGATTTAAGTATTTTTCTGTTGAACATTATAGGATTTGTATTAACCACAATTTGTGTCTGCCTAGTTTCAGCAGAACAAAATCAGCAACATTAACGCCGGTTAATATTGCAGAATTTTTCTTTCCACGTTGTGTATAAATAAAATAATTTATATAGTCTTCATATATATAAATATATTTGTATATATGTATATAATTATTCTTGATTAATACGATGCAATTCACTTTTAGATTTTTGGCCTAAATTTTTAACATATAGCGACACTTTGACATTTATATTAAGTTTTGAAATTAAATTTTCTCTTATGCATATACATTTATATATGTAAATATATAATCAAATATAATAAACACCATCCATATAAAACATAGAAAATTTGTTACATACATGAAATATATTCAAATTCATATAAATGAACAAAGGTATATAGTGTTAGATTATTATATACGAAATCCTGAATGTATATATTGTATATACTATAAAATTTTAGTATAAAATATTTTGTAGATGAAATGAAATTTATGACCAAATTTCATGAAATATATATAATTTAAGTTACGGAAGAGCATAAAACAATATATTTTCCTATTGTACCTATACACATTTTATTATACATATAACCATTAAAAGTTAAAAATATTTAATTACATATTGGTGTGAAAAACGTTTGATTATATATAGAAATATATTTCCCATTTATGTATTATTATATAATTTGAATGTACTTAACTGATATATATATATAGAAATCTATTAGTAATTGAATTGAATGATATCCTATATATAGTAATTTGAAATTTAATTTTCATATGGAAAATACAATTGTTATATGGAAAATTGTTACAAGGCTTTTTGAGGAAAGTTGTAAATTAAACCATGTACTAAACGGATTGCCTATGATAATGATTCGTCAAAATTTAATAAATACAATAAAATATATAATAAAAACATATTTACAACTCACATTATAGTTGGAATTTATCAGAAGATAATCATGGAATTCGTATACACTATAGTAGATACATTAAAATTTCCACTTACCTGAAAAAAATAATGGAAAAAATAAAAAAATTATTATTTTGATTGATTAAAAATTATATTATAACTATATAAATATTATAACTACATATTAGGCAGGAAAGTATTTTAGATGCGCCACCAAACGATATAGTTTACAATATAATTCGTAACAATTTCTAAATAGTACAATGGTACACAATAAAAATAATACGGAGCTGTTTGAAAAACCGTAAACAAAAAAAAAATTGTACATTAATTTTTATAAAATCAAATAACAGTTGGACCAATTGTTGTATTATAAAATATCTATATATAATAATTCATGATTGATTTTGTTTTTTTTTTCATACATTCTTTCAATACAACAACATCTGCAAAATAAAAAAAAACAACGACACAAAATATTTGCAATTGTTAATGGAAAATTCCATAAAATTTATAATATTTTTTTTATATTTTATTCACATACCTTTATAAGAACTACCAAAGGATAATCTCAATATCAGGATATATCTTATGAATATAATCTTAAATAATTAGCTTCCTGAATTTGTCTTTAAACTATCAATAGATAAATATATGAACCGACACACAAAACCACATACAAAATAAAAAAAAAAAAAAATTAAATTTGGAAATAAACGCAAAAATAAATTTTATTCTACAATATTATTTTGATGGAATATAAAACTTGATTGAATTCACATATCAAAATGTGTTTTTCGTCGGTGCATACAAAAACAAAAAATCTTTCACGGCGTTTTACAGTTTTGTAATTTTGTGCGATAGAAAAAATATTTTATAATATCACATAAACACATTTTTATAATATTTATTTATTTATTTATTTCTATATATTTGATTACGGGATTTATTCATTTGGTTTATTTGAATGAACTCATTTGAACTTTTATAAATACAAGCAATTGTTTTTTTATGCAAAATTAAAATAAAATGTGATTCAGAAAACATAATTGGAAAATCCGTACAATTTTCCTTAAGGAAATTCTGTATAATTTTCTTTAAAGAAACTTTGAATGATTTTCAAACAGTGAATTTCGTATAGTTTTATTAAACTAATTTTGAATAATTGCCTAAATGAAATTCCGAGTAGTTTTCTAAAGGAAATTCTGTATAATTTTCTAAAGGAAATGTTGATATATTTTTTTTTTTTGAAAGAAATTACAAAATTCGTTAAAATCGTCATAGGTTGATCAGGATTAGTACCAATTATTGAATTATTTATAATTTAATTGATTAGAGAGCAAACTATTACATACATATACATAGAATATTATATGTTGTAGATTAAAATGCAAATTATGCAATTTATGATTATATTCTTTATGATTGTATAATTTCTATTTTATGTATAAAAATAATGAATATTATTATTATATATGTTTATTCTATATACTTTGTTTTTGTGTAATATTCAAAATTTTCAGAAATATAACATACGCGATGTATAAATAAATATATTGTTTACCACACATCATTATCTCAAATATATATGTATGTACATAAATATTGATAAATTTATAATTGTCTGTAATATTTTGTTTAAAAAACATTATATATATTATCAAAATTACTTATTATATAAAATGTATAACTTTTCTCATAAATATTCTTTGTCATATCTTATATTACATAAATTTAAAAGCGTTATATTCTTATGTTATCGCACATATATACAATTTATTTTAATATATATACTCATATAAATATAATATAATGAAGAAAACAATAATATATGAAAATCTTTTCAAAATCTATATATGTTTATGAAAATTTATCAAAAACTCTTTATATCGCTATATCTATTTATATATATATATATATATACAGTATCATATTCGTATATATATATAAATAATATCGAATATACATATAAGGTTTACATTTCAAAATACCTCAAAGCTAAAATAATTTTCCACATATATTATATATAAATTTCTTGCATATATACATATATGGTATATGTATAATTAATGAATAAAATATGTATATATCTTTTATATTTATATATATATATGGATAAACACATTATATATATATATATATATATATATGGGTATATAGAAAATTCAAATTCAAGTATATACTACGAATTTATTATTCCATCTATAAAACATATATTTTACTAAATTTTAAGTTAAACACAACAAATTAACAACTTTGCAACAACTAATTAATGAGGTATGAATAATAATTTAGTATATATTTTGGTTGTATTGTATATATATATATATATAGTTATTATTTTATAAGCAAGAATATAAAATATTAAATTTCTCGCATCTATTGCGATATATATATATATAGACAAATACATAATAATATTTATGCTAATATTTATTAACCTTTTGTTAGACATTATATTATGTATTATATGAAATTATTTTATATATAATATATACAATTTCATAAATTTTCTAAAATACATAAATTAAAATTGTATATAATATTACATGCAATTGTTATGTATATATATATTTGTTTTTTAAACATATGATATATAGATAGCGAACTATATAACACTTCGTTCAATAATGTGTGTGACTGACACATAGATGGCGTCCCTAGAACTAAATCAATATTTTTTTTCGCATTTGGCAACCTTTTTAGGCTTACTGTCAACATCATATGTTAATCAGATCATTTGTTTACAAGTTACAGTGCTATAAGTGACGCTATTTTTGTGTTTAAAAAAAAATGAATTCAAAGCAATTCCGTGTGCTGATTTATCATTGTTTTTTAATGAAAAAAAATACTGTTCAATGCCAGGAATGGCTTGAAAAACATTACTCGGACTCTGCTCCATCAAAAAGAAGCATTTGTTATTGGTATGCCGAATTCAAACGTGGTCGTACAGACACCGATGACATTCCATCTACTGGAAGGCCAAATGACGCTGTTATTCCGGAAAACGTTGAAAAAACACTGAAAATCATTATGTCCAACCGTAAAGTGAAAGTGAGGGAGATTGCTGACATTCTGGAGATATCAGCAGGCAGTGTACAAACCATAATACACGAACATTTGGGTATGAAAAAGGTGTGTTCCAAATGGGTGCCGCGTTTGCTCACACCGGAGCAAAAACAACAACGAACCGATGATTCAAAGAGCTGTTTGGACATGTTTACGCGCAATAAGTCGGAGTTTTTGCGACGGTACATCACAATGGATGAAACATGGATCCACCATTTCACTCCAGAGTCAAATCGGCAGTCTGCTGAGTGGCATGCAGCCGGCGAAAGCCGCCCAAAGCGACCAAAGACGCAGCAGTTGGCTGGCAAGGTTATGGCGTCTGTATTTTGGGATGCGCATGGAATAATATTCATCGACTATCTCCAGAAGGGGCAGACCATCAACAGCGACTATTATATAGCGTTATTGGAGCGTTTGAAAGTCGAAATCGCAAAGAAACGGCCTCATATGGCGAAGAAAAAAGTGTTGTTCCACCAAGACAATGCACCGTGTCACAAATCAATGAAAACGATGGGAAAATTGAACGAATTGGGCTTTGAATTGCTTCCCCATCCACCGTATTCTCCAGATTTAGCCCCCAGCGACTACTGGCTCTTCGCAGACCTCAAAAGGATGCTCCGTGGTAAGAGATTTGGCTCAAATGATGAAGTAATCGCCGAAACTAACGCCTATTTTGAAGGCAAAGAAAAATCGTTTTACAAAGGCGGTATCGAAAGATTGGAAAAGCGTTGGAATGATTGTATCTCCCTAAAAGGGGACTATCTTGATGAATAAAAACGAATTTTGGCAAAAAAATGTGTTTTAATTAATTAGTCACACACATTATTGAACGAAGTGTTATATATATTAATTTACAAATTTATTATTATATATTATATTCTATGATGAGAAAAATTATAATAAGAAAATTCTTTGCTTAAAGAAAATAAATAAGATTTTCTAGGAAAAATAAAAATAATAATAATGTATCTATATCATATATATATATAATATACAATGTTATATATATTTGTATCAAATATTTTATATAAAAATAAAAAAATTGATTAACAATTTTTAACAACAAACTTATATAATTCATTCTTTGATGCGAACGCAATATATTTTATATACTTTATAATAATCATTTTATTTTATTTTTTCTATATATATTATAATGAAAAAAAGAAAAACTTTTTAAATTCTCCAAATTTTTCATTCTTCATTAAAACTGCATATATATATATACAAAATATATGAAGCAAATATTTTATTCTCTTTTTTTTTTCGATGCTTAAAATAGTGTAGTTCTATTTGTATAATATAATGTCTATAATAATTATATATAGTATAAATATATTGTATATAAATATTAATGTACACTAAAATATATAACAATATATATATATATATATATATATATATATATATATATATAGTTCTATAGTAAAAGTTTTTAATTTAGAAATCACATTAAATTATTTCAACTATGAAAAACACTTGGCTATTATTTATTTTAGAGAAATGTATATAATACACATATAGATATATATATATATATATATATATTTATACAATAAATTCACCCACATCACAGCATATATATATATATAGACAGTTCAGCGAGTAAAAGAAAATTCTGAAAATTCTATATATATACACAATATAAATTTTCATTTAAAAATGTATTATATATATAGTTTGTATATTTTAATAATGTATTGTGTGTATGTAACTTTTCATTTACTTATATACAATCTCAAAAAAATATATATAGTATATTTATTTTATTTCAAATTATTTTTTTGTTGCATTATCCTTTGCTAAACATACTTAAAAAATTTTCGTATATATATCATTCCCTATATATATATATATATATATAAATATTTTATAAAACAAAATTTTGTACAATGAAATTTAATTATTTTAACAGCAACGTATATATATATATGTATATTGTATATACAATACAAAAGAGAAACTAATTGCAGAAATCAAAGCCGAACAAATGCACTAACTTTTCCATTAAATTCTTTATAAAATTTTCATATACAAATATTTATATATAGTAGATATGAACTAAATACATAGATTCGAGGGCAGTATGATAAATTTTCGTGTAATGAAATATATATTTGGCCAATAGCATTTTACATTTTTAATTATTATTGTTCACATGGGAAACAAATGAAATACATTTAGGGTTTGATGAAAATAATCAAATGGTTTATTGTTTTCAAGAAATTGATTTATTTAACATTAGTGTTTTGGAAAAAATCAAGTTGATTTGTAATCTTTCTGTACTTTTTTGTTAGAAAAACTGTGATATTAAAAAAGAAACTTCATAATCTTTGAATATGAAACCATTTTGATGGGTGATCTTATCTTATATGAAAGAAAAAGCTATCTGAAAAATGGGTTCCGATTTAAACTTCACCAAAAAAAAAAATTATTTAATTATTAATGCAGACAAAACTTATTGAAATGTCCTCGTATATATATAAATGCAATAGTTTTTTTTTTGTTTTTTATAATATACATGGATATTTCTATGTGCAATTTGTATATATAAACTATATATAAATAAATTTATATATAGATAGGTATATGTATAAAGGGAATAGTGAGAAAATGAAGAATAAAGCGCTTTAAAAATAAAATAAAATACACACAAACACACATTTATATATTATTTTCGTGAACTATATATATAACGCAAAAAATTCTATACAGAATGTTTCAATTGATCCTTTGATATATACATTAAATTGTTATCAACCATATATCATTAAATAAATAGTAATTCGATAACTATCCCTATATATATATATATTAAAGAGAAAGGAATGTATATACCAGGAAAGTTTTTATTATATATTATTTATTTATTTTTTAGATAATTTGATTTTAAATATTTGTATATAGAGCGTTTGTTGAATTTAATTTAATATATATCCTTACTCCGATATACGGATACACCTACAAATAGAAAACTTTTTAATGTATTAGATCTTATAACGGTGTAGAACTTTAGAAAAATTATCTTAGATATAGATATCAAAGGATGTATTAGTTTAAGATTCATGTTTTAAAAGGTTTGTGTTCAAAATAAACAAATATTTTCGTTAATTTCTTCTCAATGGCAGTTTATAAACTATAACGATAATAATATATTTGCAGATTATTATATAGATCCGCAAATAGGCAAGCACCCAATTCAATTTTTTTTTACAAAAATATAATGTCCATTATTCCTATATGCTGAACTATATATCCAATACATATAGTTACATATATATTTTCATATTTATAAATCTTTTTATCATCCCATCATCATTTTATATATACAAATACTCGTATATATATATAAATAAATATAATATAATGTTATTTTTTAAACATAAAACATTTTTCCTATATATATATATACATATATATAACAAAAACCAAGAGAAAAAAATGTATATATAAAGTGTATATTTTATTATTATACATATTTAATTTATGGTATTTGAATTTTTGGTTCATAAAATAAAATGTACTTCCACATTTTTTTTATATTATAATAATAATAATAATAATTTTAAAAATATCATAAAATTTCATATGTTTCAAAAGAAAAAGAACAAAAAACTGATTCAATTTTATTACAAATAAAAGTTAAATATCCAACACACACAACATCGCATATCATCACATATATTCCTATATAAATATATAGTCTCTATAGATGCATATTAAAAGAGACAGAAAGGCCAAAAATATATATTAAAAAAGATTGCCATTTATATTTATGAATTATTATATATGTATATAACTTTAATATATTTTTTTCAGATAATAAACTTAATGGTTTTCGGGTTGAAAGTTTAGTTTTTTTTTTTTTTAAATTTAATTCAACATTTTTTCCATATATATAGACATACTTATAATATACAAAGACAGCAGCAATGTGTTATATTTGGATGGTTATTTAAACTCGCCTTGTCTGCGGTGGTTATTATATATGAAAAATAAATATAAAAAAAAAGAAGAAGAATAAGAAGAAGTGTATTAAGATGCCAATTTATTTTTGGATATTTCAAACATATGTATAGTATTTACACATTATCAATGAAAGGAATACATTTAATAAAAAAAAATTAAATAAATAAATATTTCGCTATGGACAACCGAATATCGCATATTATTATATATATTTTATTTTACAAGATAATATTATAATATTATTAATAAATTATATTGTTTATATACATGTATATATATTTAGAAGCAAAGGGAAAAAAATTCACAATTTCTTTTTTTAGGTAATAAATTGAAAATGATTTCAATTATGATAAGTTATATATTTGAAAATATTCAATATAGCAGAGACTGTCACATTTTTATATTTATTATTTAAAAAAAAAAAATGTATGTTATATAAATGATTATATGCTCATATATAATACGGTGAAATGATGCATGAATTTATATCATATATTGAGTTTTATATATACACATGATTTTTTATGTTTTTTTTGCTATACACTTGAATGCTTACCATAATATATGAATTTACAAAACCGCATATAAAATAGATTTTGTGTTTTTATTTATTTAATATTATGATTATATATTGGTCGTTAAATAATTAATCATAAATAATGCAAAAAAATCAATTTCTCAACGTAATTTTAACTATTATGCTTTTGAATCTAAATAACCCAAAACTAGTTAATCTTCATTTATGATTGTCATTTTGAATCATCATTTTTTTGTTTATTGAATTATTCAGCCTAATTCGTTTTTTATGGGTTAAAATTTCAAGATTCAAGATTCGAAATAAAATTAAATGATTAAATTGCATAATCTTTTAAATACACATTTTTGGTAATATATAAAATTCTAATTATAATATATATTTATTCTGTTGCGGGAATATAAGTTAAATAAAAATAAACTGGAACGGGTAAATTATATAAAAAAAAAAGAATTTTTGATAAATCATATTTTATTTTGAATAATAAATTTGTATATATATAAATAAATTTATTATGACAACTATGTAGTTTAATATTTGTTATTTGTATAGTATTTCATGTTATCAATAATGTAACATACACACACCTGTCTGATGTATTTAACATGTGATACGTAACTTTACTATATCATATATTATATAGAAATATAAATGGATATTTTATTTTAGCATATTCATCCATATCCATAAACACACACACACACACAAAACAAATAAAACAATAAATCAATAAACATTCATGAGATGTACCTCGACTATTCCTATAAATAAATATTTATACAAATGTATACATAATAAATAAACATTATATTATTTTGGAACAACCCAATAATAATAATAATATATTACCAACAATATTATGCGTTGTTTTATATATTCTTTATTGAATATTATATGTTTTCGACATACATCCATCGATATATATGCAGAAATAAATATATAAAGGTATATAAATAAAGGTTAAAATATTTGTTATATAAATACACATAATAATACACAAATGTATATATACATATACGTGTATTTTATATTCAATAAAGAAATAATGTGAAAATGTCAAATAATTTACCAAAGATATATTATGTTATATACCTTTAATTTTATACATTTATATTATATACTTTTGGTATATCAAAAAATACATTATATATGCGGTATATACATATATACAATAATATATTAAAGATAAAATATACAGCAATGAAATATAACAATCATATATGGTATATACCATATATATACTTAACGATATAACTCAATAAGTAAACATTTATTATAATTTGGAAGTAAATCAAATTAATACAGACATCGTTGGTTTTATGAGGAAAATTTATAAGGAAAACATTAACTTGAATCATAAAATGTCTATATATATATATAAAAAACCAAAAATTTTGATGTATAAGAAAACAATACGGCATACATAGGTAAGCACACTAAAAAGAAAATCACTCTTTTATCTCACAAATATATAAAAGGAAAAAAAAAAATATTTTATGACATAAAAAGATGCATTACCATATATTTAAATATTATTGTAAATTGTATAAAAGTAAAACGCATCAACAATATAACACACATAATGTAGTATAATTGTTATGTATATAACAACAAAATTTATATATATATATATATAATAACAACAATAATAATAATAAAATGTTTATATATATAATATAACTCTTATTACAATAAAGTTAAAGTGTGGAAGGTACTTATATAAAATAATATGACAAATATATAGTGATTATAAAAATAGAAGAACATCAAATAAGGGATAAACATCATTAATTTGTATAACAAATACGATCCGGTATAACATTTTTTTTCTTCAAATTATTATGAATATTCACTAATTTAATTTGTAAAACTAATCCCTTAGCAGAATTTAGTTATGTTATGATGAGTTATGATGAAAATTTCCCATATAGTCAAAATAATGTCATATAGTAAAAATAATGTATTACGCCAAAGAATATTTTTTAAATTATATCCTGTTGTATCCTTACGCATAAAAATGATGTGTTTATAGAGTATAAGTTTTAACATAATTGAATGAAATTTTGCTACAAAAAACAAGTCAGTCCTTAATTTGTCCTTATTTGATTACCCTGCACAGTACAATGAAAATGTATTATATATAAATAACATATACGCTTTTATATACGAGTACTACTATATATATATATATATAATATACAATTTAATATAATAAAATGAACAATTCAGTCAGTAATAATAACAATAAGTCATCATAAATCTTCCATATTTATATACATACGGTGAAGATAATAAAATGTGAATTAATTTTTACACCCAACGCAATTTTCAACATTTCTATTTTTCATTCTTTTCCCGCAAGTATATTTATATATAATATTTGATGTATTCATACAAATGTATTAATGTATATATATTTTATAAATATGTTAACTGCGAATATATACGTTCATCTTATTCATCATATACATTATCATTTTTGTAAAGAATGATATAAATGAATGAATGAATGAATGAATGAATGAATGGATGGATGGATCATATACATTAAAGATATTTGTATACAATTGACAAGATGTTGTATATTATTTATAGCATTTATATATATTTCGAGTACCATCAAACAATAAATGTTTAATATGATTTAATTTCCTTTAAAATATTTATTTGACATTAAATTTGTTTTATTTATTTATTTATATATATACTTAAACATTAAACAAAATAAATTGATTGATATAATTTATATCAATATATAAAAATGATTTACAAGACATATTATTTTGCAATAAGAAACGGACACGTCAGTGTTTTTGGATTAATTTTAATATTTCCAATAAAATTTTCGATAATCAGGTGAATGATGGGTATGAAGAAGGATAAAACAGAAAATGTTTTAACATTTTCTTTATGTCTGATTTTTTTAAATAATTTAATAATTAATTATATTTTTGATAAAACAATTTCATTAAATTTGTTTCGTTGGTTGTCCATAAGTAAATATAAATTAAAATTATCATTATAATATGGAAATAAAAATATTCCACACTTAATTAAAATTATATTATGTTAATGTATACGTTAATTTAAAATGTTTTATGTATACTATTGTCAAAAAATTAAAAGACTTTTACTTTATAATATAAACTTTTTTTTTATTTTCAATTAAATAATAAAAAGAAATCTGGACTTAACGACATAAAGTAATGAATAAATTGTATAACTTTCTAAGAAAAATTTATTTCAATTAATTCGACCATTTCGTAAAACTCATACGAAATAATAATTACCATTTATACGTAAAATGTGAGTGAAAATAAAACAACACAAATTTCAAAATACATTTTTTTAATATTACCATAATAATAATAAATAATATAATATTATTTATTTATACATATATTAATTTTTTTGTATTCTAAAAAATAAAAACAAAAAAAAACACATCATTTATAAATAATTCAGTTTTTAATTTCTTTTATTTATATATATACGCAATGTTTTCTATATATATATCTATACTAGTCCTTTTCTTCTCTCTACATTAGAATAAACTTTATTTATATATCATTTTATGTATTTTATGCGTTTATATACGAAAAAAAATGTATCAAAAATATTTTCTTGATTATTCACAATTAATTCAAAATTAACAAAAATATTAAGAGAAAAATAACAAAACCCAACAAATATAGAAACGAAAATAAAGAATGAACAAAAAAAATATATGTTGCATATAGACGCGCTTAGTGAAATTAATTATATTAATTAATTTCCATTTTCTTAACATCGGTGTGTGCGTTTATGTATATATATATACATATAACACATCCCTTAAAAGTTTTTCGCGTATTATAAATATATTTAGTATTTTAAATAATGATATATATAAAGATACAAATGAATAAGAAACAGTTATTTCCATTTCGATTTCGGTTAGTATGTTGGAATTTTTTTTAGTTCCATCTTTTATAATAAGTTATTTTACAAAAACATATCAGAATTATCTAAGGTTTATAATGGATGGGAGAGTTGCTTATTAAAAAAATAAATAATTTAGTTATTCTTGTATATTCGGGAAATTTTATATAATTTAATCTGACATATAGTAAATTATTTTATACAAGGAATTGAATCAGTAACATTTTCCTGATGGATTTATCAGAAAAACGGAATATTACAAGTGGATATGGAAAATAATTTTAGCAGTTCCTCATAATCAGCGTCATATTATACCATTCGTTTTGAGATAGATGATTATAAACGAATATAAAACATGAAAAAAGAAGTGGAAGAGCTAATGATTGATTGACCAAAAATGAATGTTATTTATTTGTTAAAGAAAAAAATAATATATATTATATATCTACAATTTAAATAAGATTTTCATTTTACTTTTAGCTTATATTTTATCATACGCATAAAATAATAAGAAAATTTCTTTTTTGTGTATTGCTTTGTTTATATATCTCATAAGGATATTTTAAAACAAAAATTTGAGACAAAATTTACACATTATGAAAATGAAATTGGTACAAAAAAAAAAATAAATAATAATAATAATAAATAGTATAACAAAGAGGGTATATACATATTGACTATATATATATTATATAAATAACAATGTATATAATAAATGCTTCAAAATTTCCTATATACAATACATGAAAATATATGCATAATATAGTAAATTAGGGCTTTTGTATAAAATTTAGGTCATCACGGCGATTGTATTATTATATATAAATATTGTATTATATTGTATATATATATATATATAAGAGGAAAAACATTGGAATTTTCTTGAATTAAATAAATATTTATATAATAAAATGTTAATTTATATTCATTATATGTACGCATATATAGCATATATATAGAATGTAATATAATAATATGTATGGTAGAACAAATTAAATTGTTAATTCATGTCGCACATTAAAATATTCATTTATATACAGCAATATATATCGTGAATGTGAATATTATCATAACAATAATAATTTTCACCTATATTTATTAATATAGAAATTGAAAAGAAATAAAATGTATATTAATTTGGTATAGATATATATATTTGTATTTGGGGATTGTTTTAGTCTATATGTGATATTATTATATTAAATGTAACTTAACATTGACGTATACATTTTATAATGGTTATTTTTTTAAATTTACTCCAAGTCGAATTCAATTTGATCGAAGTTCAACTGTATAATGCAATTATGCATAAAAAAAACATACATAAATAATGAATATAAAATATTATAATAATGTGACAAAATTTTAATAAATTTCAACTATAGGAATATGTACACATGGATTTATAGTCAAATATTTTAATGAAAAACTGAATATATTTATGTATATGGTATATACGAAAATATTTATATATAAAATAAATAGAAAAAGATCGATTACTTCATATATATAATATACAGTGAGAGAGAGGGCGTATAATTAACATAAATATTCCAATAATATATTATTGTTTGCATATAGGAAAATTTATGTGTTTTAATCCATAGAATTAAAGTGCATTCGTTAAAATATTATATGCACAAACACAACACACACATTATTCGTATATTAATGCATATTGCATATGAATATAAATTTGCTTATATAATTTATGATCCATATGCTTATATTTATAAATTAATAAGCTTTTAAAATGTGTATGTATATTTATATATAGAGGTATATATTGTGAGCTTCAACATAAATATTCCATATCTAAATCTATAATATAAATGTTTATTTAGTATTATATATATATATAACTTTTGTAGAGCCATATATTTAATATATTGTATATTTTATAGTTAAAAAATAAAACTAATATTCATCAACTTCATCAACATCATATATATACAGTATATTTTAAACACTTTATGATTAAATAATTTAATTTATTTCTATCTATAATATATATATTAAATTAAGCTCATCTATTTTCCATCGAATTTTGTTTTTTTTTTTAAGTAAAATATTACCATCTGTATTTTATTTACAAACAAAATAACCTAGATTGCATATTAAATATTGTATATATTACAAAAAACAATAAAGGGGGTGAGTTTACGTTTTATGAATATTTTTTGCATAATATATTAAAAAAAAGCGCACTTAATTTTCAATATATATATGTGGTATTAAGCAAAAATGATAATGATATATTTTATATAATCGTTATTATAAAATTTATACAAATATATGCACATTAAATAACCCAAGCAAATATATATTTCTATATATTGTGCTCTCATTTATGTTGCATAATTAAATAGCATTTAGCACATTAACATTAATTACAATATGTGAATATATATACGCATATATACAAAATATAGAAATAACAAATTGTTCACATTTGATATTATATACACATTAATTTTGTAAACAACAAAATTTCGTTTAAATTAATATAGCAAGTGTCAAATTTTCGTTAGACCACCAAAATAAGGTTTTGTTTGTTATAAATATTATTGTATATCTCTGAATTTATTCTCAATCACTTTTAATTAAATAAAAAAAATCCTTGAATATATTTAATAGTTATTCAAAAGGATTAGTTTTGAAAATATTCCACATTCAACGCTTTTTTATTTATGCATTAAGAATATAAAAATACTGTTGCCAATTTACTGTGAATATCTAAGGTATTTGCATATTCAACTCATTAAAATATCTTGACAAACATGTTTCAACAATTTGCGTTACATATATACAGAAAAATTCAATATTATAATATAAAATATAAATATTTCCTGATCAATTTAATGAAAAATATATTATTTCCATTTGTACCTGACTGTTGTTAATAAAACTAAAAAAAAAAAATTAATAAATAATTTTATAGAATAATGCTAGTAATTACATGTGACTATAAATATTAAGGGTCCGTCAAAAGGCTAACATGGTGCGATTTTTTTAGGGATATTTGAAAATATTCATCACACCACTTAATAACAATTAACAACTATATTACCTAAAAAAAATTTGTAAGAATGTCAAAGTAAATATTTTTCATTATGTTTACTTCTGAAAATATTTACAATTGTACTGAAAATTTGAATGATATACGTTTAACCTTATCCTTGGTTCATATTGTCAGACCCTATATATATGCACATGATTGCTTTTTGTGAATTCTACATATTGTTTCAGTATTGTTCATGTTATATACATATATATAAATACGTTATATTTATTATAATTATATGAGTGTATAATATAATATACATATTTCCATTTTATGATTATTCGCAAATATGCATATATTGTGGTTAATATTGCATATTATTCTATTTAATTTTGGATATTTTGCTGTGAAATATTACAAAGAATGTTTTATTTTAGTCACGTTAGTGTTAGTTACAATGGTGTTGTAAAAGGTACCACAAAAAATGGATATATGTGAAGGGACGTATTTTAAAGTTTTACGAATTATATTAATGTTTTTTTCAGAATTGTCTTATGAATCTATCGAAAATAATTGTTTTTTTTTTTGTCAATATGAGCCACCAGATCCCACAATTCATATCCGCTCCATTGATTTTCTTTACAGATCCCCGCGAATAAAGATAATTCAAATGTTTATAAATATAATATGTATAGTGATGTTTTGTATATAGTTACCATTATACAACTAATATGTGTTTTATTTGAATAAAAATAAATATATAGATATATGGAATATCTCAAGTGTATAATTACATAGTAATCACTAACAATTTAACAAATCCATTTTATATATTCCCTTAACGAAATGTTTCTCTGGAAATATTTCAAAATGATGTATATAAATAATAATATACTTCTTTTATATATATTATACATATACAGGGTGCTGTATAAAGACAATGGTGATTCTAAGTCAAATTATTCTAATAAGTCAATGTTTTATTTGAGTTATGATTTCTGATGCCGTACATTATTTTGATTTTGATAATTTATATCAATTTAGTGAGTTTTAACTTATCTTTAAACCCATAGAATGGAACGTACGATGTCGAGGATGAATATATCATTATATATACTAATAATTAATGCAATTTATTATTTTTACTGAAAAACTAATGGTTTTATGTCGATAAATGTTTAGCTCTATGGCTAGGACCTGTTATATTGAGCTGAACCCTGTTTGTGCATTAGTTTATATTTATAAAATTTAGAAACTTATCTATATATAACTGTATACTTTTAATGGAATATAATAACATACATATTCATATGAATACCATTTAGATTATATATTATATATATATATACTTATGTAGGAAAATCTACATTTTTGATTTGTATATAATATAAATAAATAAATGAAAATAAAAAAAAAACAAAATTCCAGTACACAAACAGGAAGTCAAAGTTTTATTTCAATATAAATTCAATACATTTTTTTTTGGTGCCGAAATCAGCTATACAAATAGCATATATGAATTGCATATACGTACCTAAAATATATATAGAAATATGTATATAGCTAAGCTACGTATAAAAGTATTTATATATAAAGGTATAAAGATAAACATATATGCATATATACACAACAAAAACCATCAATATTCCAAATGTCATTATAAATATACACATGAATGCCTAGAAATATCTATATGGATATGTAAGTAAACAACATCACATACGTAACGTATATGTTCATTTTATATATATAATATACGGAAAACTATGGCATATTATCTAAATGTAGTTGGGAATTGAAAGATATAGTTTTTAGATTTTTTATGCGATCATTTAAAAGTAATGTATTTTCATTATAACTAATACGAATATATAAAATGATAAAAATAAAAAAAAAGCAAAATAAATATAGGGTAAATGTAACAATTTGTGAACTTGAAACTTAAATATTTTTGATTTTTCCAACTCTCATTTAATAATGATAATATCAAAATTGTAATTAATAATTTCAACTTTCTCTTCAAAAACAAATTTCGGAAAAATATAAACCTATTACCATAATAAAGGGTATTTCCCTTTATTTTTTACCATTATAGAATTCATATGTATAGAAAGGATACAAACTCCACAATAATTACCTTTTATATATAAGAATAAACTTTTTCAGAGACTATAAAAAGATACAATCAAAAATCAAAACTATCAGAACAAAAAAACAGAAAACTATTTGTTTATTATACGCTATAAAAGTCATATTGCAGACATATAGTCTATGTAATTCTTATATATATATATAGAAAATATATAAATGTATAATAATTTAATGCAATTGCTTATCGAAAGTTCACATATATTTTCCAGTTAGATAAGTATATAAAAATATATATACACCATACAGACAATTGATGATAAATACACACAAATTTATAAAATTTATCTTTATCAAATGGATATAATAAATATATATTCTTATATATCTTATATATGTATATTTAAATGAAAATGCAAAAAAAAAAAACTTCTGTAAAAGTAACATCCATTATATTATAAATGTACCATTAAACATTAAATAATACATATATATATATATATATATATATATATATATATATATATATACTTTATAAAGTATATGACGTAAATATTGTGAAATCATTTATCTTAAATGCAGATAAATGTTTATCGTATGTTTATATCTCATATATAACATGAATATGTGTACAAGAAAAACAAAATTATAAAAGTCATTGAATGTATTTTTATGTAATATATATTTGAATATAAGCTAATAATTTTATTCAAAAAAAAACAAATAATAAGATTTTTTTTATTTATACATATATATATCTATTATTAAATGCTTTTTTTTTGTTGTTAAATTGATTGAGTGATCATCAAGTCACTATTATTTCTTTAAATGAATACCAAAATGAATAATGAATGAAAATATATTTTATTGTAACAATTTTAACAACGTTTAAACTAGTTTTGCTATTACATTTTGATTTCACCGATAATTACACATACATACATGTTATTTGAGATCCTCAAAGTATTTAAATGACTCGGAAAATATAAATCAAAAAACAAAATTATGAGAATTAACATCACAATTTTCAATACATTCATAAAAGTACATACATAATTTCACATTATTAGTTAATTATATATTATGTATTAAGTATTATAATATTAATAATTAAAAAATCACCACAAAATTAGTTCAATCCATTAATAAACTGAATATTTATAAAAAATAATTTGCGATAATATGCAAAAGAAAAGTACCCTTGATGAGCTCTAAATATATAATTTCAATTTTATTACAAAAAATAAACCATAATCTGGGTTGTAAAATATGCATGTATAACATATTTATATATAAAATCCATATATTACATGAATATAATATACATTCTAAATATTGATTTATGAAAATCACATCATCATCTCCATATACGAAAGAATTTTTTTCGAATATATAACATTTGCTAGAATCAAAATAATAAGTATATATAGTGTATATATAATATTCTAGATCTGGCTCAAGTACAAATATATATATATAATAAGAATTATAAACCTATCTATAAGCATAAAATATATGTATATATAATAAATGGTACAAGAACATTGAACAAAATCCTATGCAGAAAATAATATACATAAGTACATCATTCATCTGTACTTGAAATTTTATGATCGGTTTAAGGATAAATAACGATTGTAATATATAGAAATAATGTATAGGAAAAAAATTATTTTTTTTCCCTTGTTGTTTCAATTTTATATACAGGCTTTCAATTTTTTTTTTATTACATTCATATATACATTATATATATATAATATTTTAATAAGTTTGTCGCATTCAAATTGGCTGTAAAATTATAATACAATTTATAAAATATACGACTATGAATTTTTATGATATTTTAATTTTTATATTGCAAAAAATTGTACAAGTGATATTGAAAATATTGCATTTATAGGTTAATATAATAAGTGAATTAATTCAATTTAATATGCATAAATTGTGTATGTATTGCCGCATTAAATTTAAATAATTAACATTTCGGATAATTCAATATAATAATGCCTCAACAACAGCATGAAAACATTACTTTTTTCCATGAGAATGAATTAATGCAATGCGAATACATGTTTTTGGACTTTGGTGAGATGGGAAGCGATTGTGTAGCCAGCTTTATTTTTAATAAAGTATTTGTTGAATTTTTCGCTTTAAATAAACGTATAGTTTTGTTTTTTTCATTAACTAAAGGTCGGTACACCTGTTAGGTACATACTTTTTTATATATTATATATAAAAAAGAACAGCGATTTATTATGATATAAATTTAAAATAAAGATAAAAGGAAGCTCACCTATATATGAGAATGTATTTTATTTTATTTTTAAATAATTTATAGAAAAAATAAAACAATTTCTATACGCATAAAATTTTTCGGTATTTAAAATTCTTTTAAAAAAATATCATAGTTTTTTTTTTATATCATTATCTTTTACACATCATTTTAGTTGCACTTTCATGTTGTTATTTCTTTTATAATATACATATATGCATATATCCATTAATATATAGATTTTCATAATATATATTAAATATCATGAGCATATAACTATATAGTTTACGTGTATATAATACAAAAATTATATTATACGCTAGTTGGTTTTTTTTTGTTTCATAAATATTTCAATTTAATTTTGGTCATCCTTTATAATTTTTACGGTCTATTGAATTAATTACATTCACATATTTGTTAAAAATTCTATCTATCTTTACATAGATATATATATAAATATTTTATTACACAAATGCATCTATTTTAAAAACAAAAAATAATAAAAATATTCTCATATTCGTATATTAATATATATATAGAAACAAAATAAAAGTGTAAATAATTATTATTATATATATATATGGTTAATGAATAAGTTTTGAAATCAAAAAATTGATTTTGATATAGTAATGATTTAAATATACTGACAAAAAAAAACAATGATAAATAAAAATATATATACACATATAATAATTTCCTTAGTTCCGTAAATTAATTATTTGTATTTATGCAATAATATCTACTTTTGTAATCAATATTTTTATTCACGTGCTTTATAGAATGTACGATAATAGAAATGTTTTTTACAAACAAAAAAATCACCTTTTCAATATAATATGTTTCAAATGAAAAATATTTTACAACAAAATAAAATCAAAGTTTAACCATAAGTGAAACAAAACAAAATATAGGGATCACAAAAGGTTTGTGGTTGATTTTGAGGTTGTTTGATTGGAAAATGGTATGTATTCGTTAGTACATGAGCAATTTCTTATTATGTGGAAAAATATCCCATTAAATATAGATATCTTTTTTCTAGATTTTCTAAATATGCATAAATATATGTAAAATATTCGAATAATACAAATGAGACTATAGACGAAAAATATATATAGATGACTCTATGTTTACAATTATATTAAAATGTATATATATCTACAACATTCATCTATATTAAAATTTGGATATCCATGTTACATAATAAGCTACTACTTCTGCATCTTCTATTTCTATCTATACATTTTTTTTTATTTATATTCATTTATTTAATACACAAAATATACATATAATTTTATGTAATTTTATATAATATTGTATATAAATTTTATGTTTTTCCCATAAAAATCACATAAATTTTTCTCAAAATACCAAAATATTTTATATTTTATTTATGTACTTGTACACAGATCTATCCAAATTTGATGCATTTTTTTTTTGTATTGGGGGACGCGACAAATGTCATGTATTTTGGTTTCTTTGGGTAAAATTTTATTAGTTCATTGTAATGAAAAAAAAAAACAATATTTTATTTTATTACTTATTACATTACATATATATATTCCCATCACAGGATGTTCGAATGTATCAGCATAGCTTTTAATAGAATTTTCAAACGGATAAATCTGTCAAACAAACATTGTCTATAGATATATTTAATAGGAATGTTGTAGTTATCACAATAAATATGCATAATAATTTATAATTAATATTTGGCATATGAGTTTTTATTAAAAATATTAATTTTTAAAGGGAATTTATTGACGGTAAATCTTAATTTCATTTACAATAATATGTACTAATTCATTTGATTTCAACACTTTGTAAAATCCGAAAACATAAAATAAATAATCAAAAAAGAAAACATATTTTATTATTTTTTACATTACGACTTTTATTTATATACGTATATTGATCTATACGAAAGATATAATAACTGCGGAAAATTGCATATATATTAATGTATTATCGCACACAAGAATCAGTAAATATAAATATAAAATTGGCATTTAAAAAAAAAGTTACATTGCCTATAAAATACTATTCATATATGTATAAAGAAAACAGAATGCGATCTAAATTACAAATCAAACATTTCTTTTTTAATAATGTAATGTATGAAAAAAAAATGACTGCATGATAAGATATATTTCTTTGATCTCTATTTAAACACCTATAAAATATATTTACGTCAATAAGGTAAATGTTCACAAACATTTTTATATGTTATTTGAATGACACACAACACTCAAAATTACTTTCTTAACTTTATTTTAAAAGTTTAATAATAATATTAATAATTTTCCGTTGAAAATTTCCAATATACTTTCATGCATTTAGGACATGTATATATATATATAAATATATATATATGTTTATAAAGCGACGAACGTATTGCAATTGAATTGGATTTTATCATCTACATTTTATAATAAGATATCTCTACAAACAAATATAAACAGGGGGTGTTATAGCAAAGGTTACCAATTCACGAAAACCATATGGGAATACAATGCGAATGAAAAAGTTCATTCTGTATTACTTGATTAACTTTCAATTTATTGCTATTCAAAAATAAACCTTATTAAAAAATTCGAAATATTTTGGAAATTTTAAGTATTTATTACCATAACTTTTTACTTTTTTCTTGGCGAACCGTCTTGGGCAAAAAATCTCTGTCTGGGACATTCAATATTTAGAAATTCATTCAAAACGTATAGGTGAATTGATGATTTAAAAATATAATATATATATCTATATATGATAATATATATATATATACATATTTATATATATAGAAAACGGAAAAAAAACAAATATCCAATATACAATTTTTCATTTTCTCATGACAGGAAAATAAAGATAACAGAAATTTGTTCAATTTTTTTTATTATTACATATACAGGATGATTTAAAAGACACCAGTAATAGATGTATTCCAAGTCGCAATAATACTCTATGTGATATTTTTTTACTTAGGCCGGTAATTCAATAATATCAAATATGTATAACATTTTAATATAAAATACTATTTATTTTATATAAACCTTGATTTTGATAATGTGTTGTAATTTAGATCGCATTTTTTTTAAGTTTTAAGTTATCTAAACCATTAATCGGAATGTCCAATGTGTTTTTTACTTATAATTATATTTTTCTGATAAGGCTTCATCGAATTAGAGGCTCAATTCATAAAAAGTCATAAATTGATAAATACAATAGTTATCACAATTTCAATTTATAATTTCTTATTGAATCATCACCTCATCAATGGCTAGCAACTTTTAAATCACTTTATATGATATCATATGCGGTTAAAACACATTTGAAAATCTTACACACACGATACAAACAAAAAAATTATATAAAAACAAGCTGAAGAAAATCATATATAGATAAATAATCAAGATATATCTTTAATGTAATATAAAACAAATATATATGATATGATTTTCATTGCATATGTGGACGAATAGGTATAACAAAAAAAAACAGATAAACAAAATGAAAAAGAAAATTTACCTTATATTTTTTTAATGTCATCAACTGTTACTATATATACGCGAAGTACACAAAAAAGCTTATCATATATGATTATTTATCCTTGATTTATAAATGTATAGTTAAATATACTATATCGTATATATAATATATAAAATTATAATCGACACAAAGTCTAGAAATAAATTGAAGAAAATGTTTGAATAAAATATTTCCGAATGCATATAAATATAATGTATGTGTTCTATGCGAAAGTATAGAAAAATGTTGTTGTTTTTTTTTTCCTATCATTAGAAATGAACATAGCGAATGAATAAATGAAAGGATATGTACATACTATACATATTAGGATATGTATGAATAAATGAATGTTCGTTTCGTGATCATTGAACCAAATGTTCTTTTTTTTCCAGAATAATATGTACACATCTTTAAAGAATTTTTTATTTGATTTTGTTGTTTTTTCTTTCTATCACACTTTTATACATACATATATTATATTTTTTTAAAAATTGCCATTCATCTTATTTGTTTTATAGATATATATATATAAATGTCTGGTTCTGGAATAGATTTTATCATATATAGAGAAAAAACAACCGCACAGCACATAAACTATTTACAATTTCAGTGTATGACGTATGACGTAGTATATGGAATAAATAGTATATATTATATGGTATGAATCTTGTTATCTTTTTATATTACAAACAAACTGAAGATTACCCCATAATATTAAAAATGTGTGTATCGTCTTATGCGAAAATATTTGTTTATTTTTATACAAAATTATACATTTATAAATTATATAGGGAAAAGAAATGCATTCATATTGAAAAACTTTTCTATTAATAATTTATAAGAGAAAATTTTTTGTTTCCTTAACGAATTTGATATGTTTTGTTTCTTAATATTATACAACTCACGATACATTGAAACCAAATATATTTTATAGGACTTTTGTGTAATATAAATTATATAAATTTACATTTTAATATACCCATTGAATATGTGCATATATAAAAAATTTTGCAATATTATAAATGTCAATATATATGTAATGACATCGATTTATATTTATAAAATTCAGGATGTTCTCAATATATATATATAAGTATATGATTTTTTATAATGTTATTTGTTGACGGTAATTTAGATTTTTTATTATTTTCAAAATTAAATATATATTCTACAAATTTATGACTCGTAAAATAATTACAAAGATGTTATCGTTAATCTTTTGCCAATAGGATTGTACACATTTTCTTGTTTAAGAAATTTATGCGATTTATTGATTGTATAAAAATTGGTGAAAAAATATTATTTAATGTTTCAAGAGGATCACTATTATTATTATGTTTAGCTATTAAAATACTGTAGAGATAAGACCAATAACAACATCTTAAAGGATTTATTTAATTCACTTTCTATGTCACTATAAAAGTCATACATTTTACATGTTATCTTGAAAAACAAATGAATGTAGAAGGGAAATTTTGTATATGACATACTGGATATTTTATTTCTTGCTATATCATAAATAACAATATAATAATGATGCAGATAGAAATAAAAAAACATTCTAACAACTACATAATATATAGATCGAAAAAAAACCAACGTAGAGACTATCATAAAAATTGAAATATTCATTGTATAATAACTTTAAAAAAAAAATATGTATATAAAGTTCTGTCTTCATATAATGTTTTCAATAATTTGGTCATAAAATTCATCTATATATCTCGTATACTTCTATAACATATTTTATTAGATATTTAAAATCGATATACAATAAAAAAAATGAAAAAACAGTCAACCATTACGTGAAATATTGAAAATTTATTTAAGATAACGACATCGAAATTTTATATATCTATACTGTTGTCTATCATCATATATATTCATTCATATATATATTTTATATGATAATGTTTTGGAAAATATTACGTATTGGTTATTGTCAAAACCCCCAACAAACAAATTTCAGTGTGAATTTTAATGATAAAAACAAGATTTTTGTAATCTTCATACTATTTACACATTTTTAGATGATTTTTATGAGGAAAATCAGAGACTTACTAGGATTTTTTATAACATTGATTATATGTTTTAAGAATGACAACGGGTTAAGAAATATTATCCTAAATACAATTCTTTTGCCCTTCTTATAATTGTTTTGCCAATTAAAAAAAAAGAACAATATTTATAGAATCATTTTTTTAGTTTTGTGAGTTTTGTGGTTTCTTGTGACTTGGGACAATCAATTGTCATTTTATATATATTTATGGAACATTAATATTCTTATATATATTTTCCAGTATATTTAAAATTTAGTTAAAATATATGTGCTATAAAATTTCAATCATTCGAAAAATTGTATATACGTAAAAATATCGAAGAACTATATAATGTAAGTTAAAAATTGGTTACCAAATCATATATTATATGAAAACAGACTAAATAATAATATTCTATACAATTTATTCTCATTATAAAAAAAATTGTAATAAAAAAAAGCAAAGTCATTAACGAAACAGCAAAAATATAATATAATGATTATCAAATATATATGGGGAAGAAAATATTGAACGGTTACATTATTCTTATGGTTATATTATTATCATTTCGTGGTATAGGTAAAAATATTATTATAGCGTGGTTAAAAATTATTGTTATTATCTATTTTGCGATAGATAATATAAAAATAGGAAAATCTTTAGTTAAAAATATGAAATTTTTCATTAAAATAATCGTACTTTTTCAATTAATAATTTAGTAATACAATTCTCTAAAGGATCAGAAAGGAAAAATGTTTTTAACTTAAAATCCTTAAAATGGAAAACTAAATTCTGGAACGAATTTTTCGGTCAATCCAATTGAAATCAAATCAATACAAATGAAAAACTTATCTAACATATATTTATATATATTATATATTCCGTTAAATGAACTTTGAAATAAAACAGTATCGAAAACATAAAATACAACTTCTATAATATATAAATAATTCCTTTCACCCTAATTTACTTTTTCTGTAATGTTTCTGATAATTTTTTTTTGCGAGATATTTTCAAATATAGAAACATTTTTTTTCTCGTTTATTAGAATATTAGTATTATTATTTTTTGAAAAAGTTATGTAATTTATAACATCTCAATATGTATAACTAAACCATCGATATATAAATCGATAAAGTTTATAAATTTATTATGTAATATTTTGGCTTTTTAATATTAAATTTACCAAAAATAAAGCTATTAACAATATTATATTATACAATACATACATATATTAATAATTGTCTTTCATTATTATTAATGAGACTCTGGATTGGTTCTGACAAATTCTGACAACATTTTGAGTTAATGGTTTTGAATAGTATACACAGAAAGTGTGAAAAATTATTCTTATTATTTTCGAATACCAACTGTATTATGAACCCACCAACAACAGAACATATTGTGTTTTCGGACACTATAAAACTAAACGGCGATTATTTTTTTTTATTATAAAACATAAATTTTTTTCTTAATTAATATTATTATCATAAAAGTTTTTGTAACATACCGTACAAAATTAACTTCGCAACGGCATATAAGACAAACATTTTGCATACATTTTCAAATACAAATCTAATATCAAAACAGAAATCTAATTTTCTGATAAGTCAACACATGAGATGATTATTTCTATAAATAATAAATAAAATTACATCCTTAATTCATTACTGTGTTAATTTATAAGTAAAGGTATAAATAAAATTGTAGAATTATTTCTGTTTTTAAATATGGGAAGGTATTTAAAGGTGTTGAGAAAATAATACAGTGAAATTGTATATAAAATTTTGCAATATATATATATATATATATATATATATATATAAACAATATCGTGAATGACACATTTCAAATAATGAACTATAAAATAATCATGTTCATTAATAATTGGGCGTCGTACATTTAATAATAACATTTATATATATAAAACAATGTGAATATAAAATACAATTTAAAATTTTATATGCGCACATAAATAAATAATCAAAAGAATTTTATATAAAATTGTATATATGTATATTTAACTATATTTATATATAATATACTTTATAGTTATAAGCTGCATTGCATGTATATATGCATATAATAATATATGTTAATAAAATTGACATGTAACAACATATTAAGAGTATATTATATTAAGTAAATTATCATACCTGCATTACATATATATATATAAATATATTTAATTTATACACAATTACAATTATTACCATCAGTAGGTGTAAGTAAATATACAAGGTTTATAATATTATTTTTATTATTTTACTATGGTATTATTATTATTATATATAAAGAGACAATTTATATTGAAGAGATACATACAAAAAAAAATCTATATATGATTATATTTAGTTAAATTTAACTATTTAAAAACTTTTTTTTTTTTACCTATCATTACATAAATGTATATATAATATATTTCGTTAGAATATACAATATAAATAAGCGTTAATGTAACAAAATTATGAATATATATACACAATACTATATATTGGATAAAGATTTTTTGTATGCTATTAAAAAGATGCATAGATATACACACACTTTTCTTCTAAAAACTCCATTGTTTTCTTTATATTTATTTATTATTTTGTTTTTATTGTATTATGCATATTAAAGATAATGAGATAGGTGTAACAACACACTCCTTCCTTTATGTGTTTTTTTTTTATTTTTATTGTATTCTATTTATTTATTTTACATAAAATATATTTACATTTGTTTATATATATAGATCTACATATAAATATATTATAAATACAATATACATAATAATAAACTAAATCACTTCTTAAAACTTTAAAATAAATAAATAAATATGCATGTATAATAAGAAAGTGTAATCGATTGTTATATTTCTATATATATATAAATATATTTTTATCTATGCGAGATGAGATATAATTCAAAAGGAGCCTATTATTATTATTATCGCATTATTATATAGATATAACTATTATGATTATAATAACTATTCATTATTATATTATATATAAAAACAAAACAAATATATAAAGATAATCTGCAGTATATAAAAAAAAAGATAATAAAAAAAAATGCATTTCATTGATGCTGCATCAAAAGAAAAAGAAAGGTAAATAAAAAATAAATAAATAAAAAAATCTATATATAAATAGGCACAAAGGTGAATTCATATACATTTATATCTATATACAATTTTTATTAGAGTTGAAAAAATGAAAGAAAAAAAATTCTCAATTGAAAGAGCATAAAAAATAAGAATAATAAAATAGTGTGTAGGCTTTTTATGTTCAATTGAATTATATATGGTATATATATAGAATATACATTATTTTTTTAAGTTCGTAAATATACATATTGCAGTATAAAAGAAAATATATATAGATGTATATACATAATATAAAATTGAGTTATATCAAAATTAAATAGATTGAATGCATATAGAAAAAGAAAATTAATGATATTTATTGTAACACTTCGTTCAATAATGTGTGTGACTGACACATAGATGGCGTCCCTAGAACTAAATCAATATTTTTTTTCGCATTTGGCAACCTTTTTAGGCTTACTGTCAACATCATATGTTAATCAGATCATTTGTTTACAAGTTACAGTGCTATAAGTGACGCTATTTTTGTGTTTTAAAAAAAAATGAATTCAAAGCAATTCCGTGTGCTGATTTATCATTGTTTTTTAATGAAAAAAAATACTGTTCAATGCCAGGAATGGCTTGAAAAACATTACTCGGACTCTGCTCCATCAAAAAGAAGCATTTGTTATTGGTATGCCGAATTCAAACGTGGTCGTACAGACACCGATGACATTCCATCTACTGGAAGGCCAAATGACGCTGTTATTCCGGAAAACGTTGAAAAAACACTGAAAATCATTATGTCCAACCGTAAAGTGAAAGTGAGGGAGATTGCTGACATTCTGAAGATATCAGCAGGCAGTGTACAAACCATAATACACGAACATTTGGGTATGAAAAAGGTGTGTTCCAAATGGGTGCCGCGTTTGCTCACACCGGAGCAAAAACAACAACGAACCGATGATTCAAAGAGCTGTTTGGACATGTTTACGCGCAATAAGTCGGAGTTTTTGCGACGGTACATCACAATGGATGAAACATGGATCCACCATTTCACTCCAGAGTCAAATCGGCAGTCTGCTGAGTGGCATGCAGCCGGCGAAAGCCGCCCAAAGCGACCAAAGACGCAGCAGTTGGCTGGCAAGGTTATGGCGTCTGTATTTTGGGATGCGCATGGAATAATATTCATCGACTATCTCCAGAAGGGGCAGACCATCAACAGCGACTATTATATAGCGTTATTGGAGCGTTTGAAAGTCGAAATCGCAAAGAAACGGCCTCATATGGCGAAGAAAAAAGTGTTGTTCCACCAAGACAATGCACCGTGTCACAAACCAATGAAAACGATGGCAAAATTGAACGAATTGGGCTTTGAATTGCTTCCCCATCCACCGTATTCTCCAGATTTAGCCCCCAGCGACCACTGGCTCTTCGCAGACCTCAAAAGGATGCTCCGTGGTAAGAGATTTGGCTCAAATGATGAAGTAATCGCCGAAACTAACGCCTATTTTGAAGGCAAAGAAAAATCGTTTTACAAAGGCGGTATCGAAAGATTGGAAAAGCGTTGGAATGATTGTATCGCCCTAAAAGGGGACTATCTTGATGAATAAAAACGAATTTTGGCAAAAAAATGTGTTTTAATTAATTAGTCACACACATTATTGAACGAAGTGTTATTTCAGTTTTTTTTGGTTAAAACCAAAATGCGACTTTTTTGCATAAATGCTTTTTAAAGATATATTAAATTTTGTTTGAAATGTGATTTTAAAGCTTAAACAATGAAACGTAAAGAGGAAAAATGTCAATGGCCCAAAAGTGACCTATAAGTTCTAAGATTTCATCAATCTAAATGAAAATTAATATTTTATGGTATTATATAGTAAATGAAATGTTTTAAGCCTATAGGAGACGCAAATTGCGTCTGGTAAAATTTGTTCCCATACATTTGGCAGTAACCTAAACATATATATAAAATAAGGATTACATTAAATCAAATATCTCTTCTTAAAATATATTACATATACAAATATATTTTCATATTTGTTATGTATAAACTATTTATAACCATATATATGTAACATTAAACTTTATTACATATTTTATACAAATATATCTATACACAATATTATAATCTTTCAATATGTATATACTATACAATTATACATGGTTTATTATGTCAAGTTAAATTCTATATGGTGTATGTACATTTAATTTTATCCATCCAAAATATGTATAATCGTAAAATTTAAGGAATCTAATATCTTCTTTTTATATACATATATAGACGCATATTTTTAAGATACATGTTGTTATATATATATATATATATATATAAGAAATTTATTTAAATAATGTATATAATAAGTAACATTTTGAGGTGGTTTTGTGGTTAAAATTTGGCTTTAAGAATAGTTTTTACCCTCATTGTAACTATACATGTATAGAATGTTAACAATATATTCATGTAATTTAAACTAAATAAGATCCATATTATATATATGTATAAATACAATGTATTATATAATTTATACACGCATGTATATAAGTAAGTGTATATACTCATAAGTTTAAAACCAAAACTTCTTATGTAGTGTATTATATAATATATAGATATACACATATATTTATAAAATTTTATACATGATGTATATTTAAAATTTAAGATACAATTTTATGCACATATAGATACGTATTTTGTTATATATGTATTATATATAGTCTAGATATATAGGGATAAATTCAAATTAGAATGTATTATGTATATATACATAATATTATGACTATTATTGCCATTATTATCAACATAGATATATATATTATAGTTATAAAATATAGTGTGTGAATAAATATATATAATTATAGATATTATATACGTTGAAAAAGCTTTAATAACATTTTCTTGTATAATATCATATTCATTTCATATAAACATGTATGTATATAGACAAATTATAGATTATATACGTAAGTTCTATCGTTCTATATATATAATAAATTTCTATTTATATATATATATTTATATATTAAAGAATAATATATATATATATATTAAAGAATAATTTATATAGACATATTTATTATTTGTATAATTTATCTCTGTACATAACTGGTAAGCTAAACTATAGGCATATAGTACAGAAACAGAATAAAAACTGTGTCCCGTAAAGAAAATGTAAATGGATTATAAAAAGTTCTATCTAATGAAACATTTATAACAAATTCCGACCAAATAGCATAATATATTGTTTAATAAACGATATGATAACAAAAATTATAGCAGAATGATTTTTTTTTTTTAAATTATATCAAGCAATAAGTTATATTTATTATATTAATTTTCTTAAAGGATTGATATTTGGATTGATTAATCCTTTTCCCACATATTAAATATTCTATAATTAAATAAAAATGATAAGATCGAAAATTTTTTACCGTTCTGTATATGCACAATAGAATGTATATAATTTGTAGATCATATATATACAATAAATATTTTGTCATTCTTATATATAATTTGGTCCTTTATATAAAATACATGAAAATGTATTTTATAGTGTATGTGTGTGTGTCTATGAAAATGCATTGTTCATACATGAATATAATACGGTTTTGTTTCAAATTTCATGATATAAATTTATTACATTTTAGTATACTCTTTGTTTATTTGTTTATTTATACATTTATATATATATTGTATTTATATTTTCGAGTATTTTATGTATAGCTAAATGTCATTTTGTATATTAAATTTCATAAACTGTACAAGTACGAATGTATAGTCATTTTTACTATTATATATATATATATATATATATACATATATATATATATATAATAGTATTATGTACGCAAATATAGTATAAATTGTAACATGTATACATAAATATTATTATAAATATTAAATTCATATATAAATATATAATTATATAACATAACTATCCATGTTAAAATTAGATACGTATAGATATAAATATATATATATTTGTAATATTAAGTATCACACACAAATAGATAAATTTACACAAAATATGCAGTAACATAATTTTATTTTATTTATATACATTAATACATAACAATAAAAATAAAATAATAAACCTATTGGTATGTTGAATTTCTGTGAATTGCTATAAGTATCCTCTATAAATATATATGGGAGGTCGTACATTGAAATTGAATATTTTTATATATATATACTTTTTATATTTTACTATATAGTAGTATGGCTAATTACGTATAGAGTAATTGTTAGGTCATACTATAATATATATGTATATAGCAGTTGTTGCTGGATTAATTTTATTTAAATTTCTTATAATTTTCTAAAGGAAATTCCGTATAATTTAGCGTAGGAAATTCTCCATAATTTTCCAAATGATAAGTTTAAAAAGTGGACTCAACGTTTATACATAGAGCAAAATGAAATTAATAAAAAGAAATCCATTTTTTTTTATTTATCATCTGAAATTTTCTATAATAATCTGTTAATAATCCGTTAATATACAAAATATTTGAAATTTTTTTTACTTGATTTTAATACAAAGAATAAAACAAATTTTAAATAAACGATATATGGTTATAATAAAGTATAGGAAAGCTTAAAAAATGCACCATATACATAACAGTACAGGTATGTATAGAAATCGTATTTTTTTATATATACATACATTTACTCAATTTTCCTTTTTCTTTTTTAATAAAATATCCTTTATTTTTTGTATGCAAATTCAAAACAAAACTTCTAAGTTATAAACTTAATCAAATCATACATATATATATATGTTCTAAATTTATATATTAAATTGTATATGCATAAAACATCAAATATATACAGAGGGATAATGTTTTGCATAAAAGAAAAAATCATGTATATTAATATAACAAAAAAAAAACAATTTTTTTTATTAACATATTATATAAAATATACAAATTCATCTAAATGTATAGGTATATTTCCATCAAAAACTAGAGAGAAAAATTATAAAAAAGACTATATAGTAATATATAAAAGAAAAAGTTGTGAAAAATTGAATTATTTTTAAGTGCATGAGCTTTTATTTTTCATTTTTTTTACCGGAAAATCTTATTCCGATTTTTATATAAGCTCATGCAAGATATAATGATACAAACAAACAAAAAAATAAAGAATAATACATATGATTTTTATTCCGTATTCTACTCATTATTCTATACATATACATATCTCTTTATCTACAATAATATCAACAAGCATCGTCTTACATACATTGTATATACTAGATAAAATTACAGTATCTTTATAGTACACCTCCAATGTATATGTGGAAAAAATCACGGTGCAAAATCTCCTCAAAAAAAAAAAAGATACACTAAAGTTTATATAACATTATATCTATATATAAATATTTTTGATAAACATAAATTAAATATGCATGATATAGCGAAAGAATATTTGAAATTTGAAAATGTTTGTAAATATTCCATATAAAATATTACAAGATATTAAATTTTTAAAGAAAATAAATCTTTTTTGGGAAATATTTCAACTGTATTGTATAACCAATATAACATAGATTCAGTTTTTATAAATATACATAAAATACATAAAAATAAATAACTATATAATGCAACAATATATATGACTAAATATATATATTTTTTTTAATTCTGCACTGCATCAATTCCTTTTTTTTATGTATATATATGGCCACATTTATATAAAACTTGGTCCACATTTTTCGTATAAGGATTATAAATATTACTCCGCCGTTATATTTAAACTCCTGCAGGCAATTTGTTAAGGCTATGCCAACATATGACAATCAAATTTCATCCTTAGAACATAATATTGGTTCAAATTATAAGCAGATACAGTTTTCATACAATCAAAAATCTTTCCGAGTTCATTCTGATTCATTTTATTACGAATAATTGTTTAGGGCATTAGATATATCATATACTCAAAAAATCACGGTCTTTATTTATCAAAACAAAAAAGATGGATTCATTTTTATATTATTACTTATTTATGAATATTTTTAAACATTGAAAACACTAATATACAAATATACACAATACGTTTAAAAATACAAAAAGAGGAAAAAAAGAAAAGATATTTGAAATATATAAAATAGAAAAAAAGCAAAAAACGAATAAATAAACGCGAAATTTCATAATCAAAGTTTTGTTTATAAATATACAACAGATTTTAGATTGTATATAGGGTAAAATAACTATTAAACAATTAATTTTTCGACGAAAAGATATCTGTTTCGAAGTGATATAATTGATATAATTTTGAATTAATTTGTAAATGATCTAAAATTCTATTTTATAGGAAATATCACATATTACTCTACAGCTCAAATGCGTATACTAACCATAGCATGAACATTATTTTGAATTTCAAAAATTAACGTTTTTAATGTTGTTAAAATCCATTACGAAATGGATCATTTACCTTTATATTTGGTATACGCAAACACATCATATAATATATTATATAAGAAAACTATATAACTATATATCGAAATAAAATAAATATTATGATATATAGTGTATAGATTTTTTAGGATATTCATGCATACAGTTTTGAAGTATATATAGCAGTATATATAGCAATATATATATATATATATATATATCTGCATGCATACACACTTTTGAATTCTATTTGAGATTTGGAAAAAAAATACAACCGGATTCAAATATTGCATGCTTTATATGCAAAAAAAAAAATCCAAATAAATGTACATATACAGAAAGCAATAATGAAATGAAAAAAAAAATGTTTATATTGATTTAGTTATTCATAAAATGCTCATTTTGTTGTATATTCAATATTCCAAAAAAACATATATATACAAACAGAATACTCAAATATTGCAACCAAATCATAACATAAAAGATAAGTTATACCAGTTATACAAATATATCATATCTGAATGTATATACATTCATATTAACCCAATGCGAGTGTATAATAACGTAAAAGTATATATTCACAATATTCAGAATAAGGATGCAAAAACACAAAAAAAATGCTTTCAACGAAATGCTATATTTCTAAAATATATTAAAAAACCGTATATATAAACTATTATAAAATATGTTAAACTATACATATACTTATTATATGTACAAAAATAAATGTTAGAAATATATATATATATATAATACAATTTTGTATATCGACCGACGGCATGCATAATTTAATAGCCTAAAGAAATTTTATATAAATAACATATATAATTATCATATTGACAAGTAAATGAACATACACGAACAAAAAAGAATATACTCAATATAAATTTATATAATCGAATTTATATTTAACTTTAAAAACTAGCAAGTTATATATGTATAAGTAAAGTCCATTTTCCAAAAAGAAATCCCTAAAATATGTATATATGGAAAAAATGTATAGGGAAAGTTCTGTATCTACATGAAAAAAAATCGTTATCTGTAATTAATTTGGATGTATTACAGATAATCTTATATATATTAATGATATGTATAGCAGAACATATTTCCGAAATTATATCAATATATACTTTAAAAATGCTTTCATTTTGGGGACATTATTACCATTGTATATCAAAAGTCTAAATATAAATCTATATATTTTTAAGTTTCAACAAAGATTTTTCATTTATTATTCAAAATCAATTTAACATCTATATAATAAAATAATGAAATATAGAAGGAAAAAAAATTAAATTAAAATTTTACTGTCAATATAATTTATAGAATTATAATTATAGAAATTGCATATCAAGAGTTTCCAAATTTTTGTTAATTTTTAACCATTTAAACATGACCTATATTTTTTTTTAATTATACCTCATATATGAAAACAATTAAATGTGATGATAAATATAAAATATTTATATATAAACTCTCATCCACACATAAATCATCTTTAATTAAGCCATAAAATTAACACTTTTAAAATTGTTTATAATTTACACATAAAAAGTATAATTTGGTAAATGTCAAAGTATCGTTAAACATTTACAAAAATAAAAAAAATAAAAATAGAGAGTAGACATTCTATAAATTACTATTTCTATATATAAAAATATATATTATATAGTACAATTACTTCCTTACAAATTTTTAATGTCCTTTTGTATAAAATGCGTATATATATATATATAATTTAAATATATACGAATATATAGAATATGAAAGAAATAAAGATTTTAATGTTATTGTGAAAATTTAAATGAATTATAGAATGAATTTTGTTTGTCATTATGGGTATAAAATGAGTGTGTTTGGGTGAGTTTGTGTGAATACATAATTTTGAAAGTTATATGAAATAACGACCTATACAATTCCTAACAATATTTATATAAATGTATATACTTTAAATTAACACAAAAGGTGAATATTGTATATATATTTATATATCTTTATAAATATCCACCCTTTTAACATCTTATATATATATAAATATATAATAACAATTATCTGTAATTTTCCATCCCTATATTTAAGAATGAAAAAATTTTCAAATTGTTGAAAATCATTTAAAAAAAAACTTTTTCATATAACAAAAAAGTAAAAATGCATAAAAGACTTTTAATTTATATACAAGTGGAGAACAAATTTTACAATAAAGATAAGATATCTTATACAGAATAATGTATATAATTAAAAAAAAAAAAGAAAAACTTTTTTCATTTGAGGAAAATTGTCGATTTTAACTATTTATATATATAGAGATAGAGAAATAGGTAAAAAAAAATTCTTCACAGCATATTTATAAAAATATGTCATTGTAATTTATTGTCATATACCACCAACTTAAAAATGAATAAAATTTTATATATCCGGATGAATGACCTCAATTAAAATATACTTATATATACAGGTTGGTATATTTGTAATTTTATTGTACAACATGTACAGAATGGTTAATTTTTTCAGAATGGTTAATTTCAAATCGATTCAATTTACTATTGTATAGAAAATACTTTTTTAAATATCACAATATATAGATTAATTAATTGCAGATCCACAGAGGTTCAGCACATTCGGAAAATGATTGGTATAAATTGGTATAAAATTAATAAATGTAATTTTTATAATAAAGGATAAAATGGGAAGTAGAACGGAATAGAACGCGTGTCGATTATATAATAAATAAGATTTTGAAAAAATTGCAATGCAAATCCATTAAATTTTTCAAAACTTTGAAAACATCCTGTATTCGTACAGATAAATTAATGATTTATTATTACATTATTATAAGTACAACTCATGAATTGACCACAATTCTAGTATATTATATACAAATATGTTTTATGCATATATGTTTATTGTTTATACACATACCACTTATACACATAATTAAATTGATTAAATAAAACAAAAAATAATCTTTTATTTCAATCAATTTTTTTACATATTATTTTATGTACTAACAAAATTATACTTTATTCATATTGATATTTATTTATATATATATAGTTTATGGTATGGTTAACGATAAATGGATATAAATATATATTAAGATAATCTATAAAATTTGATTATGATTTATGTTCATTGAGTATGTGTTAAATATGCGTGAATATATTGAAATTAAATTATATACGCTGATGATTTTGTCCTCCCACCCGATATATTATTTAAAAGAAATCAATTTAAGAAAAATAAAATTGTAAATACGTTCACGGTGTTTTTTTTTTTTTTTTAAATACACCTATTTAATATACAAAGTTGAATGTAATGAATGAATATAAGGCAATGGTGATGGTGTGTCTTTTACTTACGAAAAAAAATCTATTGTTGTCCATTTATAACAATATAATAAAATAAATACCTCAATTTAAATATAACTAAATATGTCGAATTGTTTTATTAATTTTTTTTTTATGAATTCTCAAAATAATGTGTATTTTTTGTTTGTCATTAATTCTATATGAAAATATTAGGTAATTTATATTCTGCCACCGACATGTTCAAAAGTAATATGTATAATACCTTCGTATATATACGCGTATTTAAAAATGTAAATTCATATGCGTGTAATCTAACATCTAAATATATTAATCATTTCATATTTTAGTTGGTCCGTTTGCTTGTTGTACAATTATGGGTGTATTTTTTGAAATAATTTCAAATGTGTTTAATATTTAGAAATATTTTTTTCTTAAGTGAGTATTATTTTTAGTATGACAAATTAAAGTAAATTAGCAGTCATACACCGATTACGCATACCGTAATTCAATTGTGACAATTTTGTGCAACTTTAAAAATACAAAATTATGTTTATGAAATATGAGAACAATAATCTTATTTTTTTGTGGGACATACTAAAAATACAATATCCGTGTTGGATTTTTATTTTACAACAAAGAGTTTGGTTTGTTAAACTACTTACAAAAAGGATTTTATTAATAATCTTAAACATTTATAATTCTGATCATTTGATCATTGATAAATACCTAAATTAAATTAATAATTTATTTAGTAAAAACTTTTATTAATCTATTTTTGTTTAAGTTTTTAATAAATCAATAGATTTTATGAAGATATTGGCAATACTTAGAATATTTAACATGGTATAAATGGATTTCACAGGTTTAATTAATTTACCTATAGAGAAAATTCTTGCTGATTATTACCAAGGATTATTGGGAGATGAAATAACCCTTAATATGATTCGTAAATATATATGGTACCAAGAATTTGGACGTTTCTGAACGGACATAGAAAAAAAATGGAAAAAGTGAAAATTTAGGTAAAACATCTTAACCTTATACATGTTTACCAACAATTTTCTAAAGGGAAAACTATGCATATATTATAAATAATAAAAGGATAGCTCAATATATAGTTTATATATGCGATTATACGATAAATATCCAAACACTTCTTATTCATAACCAATCGTTATCTTTCAATTTAATCATTTTCGAAACAACTTTTAACTAAAGCATATCAAGTTTCTAATGCAATCAACAATCATATATATATATATAATATAAGATATTTTGAAATTGATGTCGATAAGAAAATAAAAAAAATAATAATAATAATAAAATGTTAAAAATATGCGATGTGTGTGTTCTTGCAAACAACAGTTTTTCTTTTTCTTTTTCTTTTTTTTTTTGCTCGTTGATGAAATTTTTTACATAACGCAAAAGAATACATAAATTATTAGTATATATATTTATAATGAATGAAATTAATTGTTTTTAAAGAAAAAGCCAAAAAAAAATACAAAATATCATTTATTTTTATTATATAACGAATTATTATTATTATTATTATTTATATTTTGAAAATATATACCATTTATTTATTTATTTAAATATTAAAAATATTATTGGGTGGAGTTTTGAATATATATTATAAAAAAAAAATATCAAATACTCGAATATATAAAGAATAAATAATTTGTATGTTTTATTTTTCTTCATATACATATATATTATTAATGTTCTTCTTCTTATTGTTATATGTATTATGAAAATATTTATAATAAGAATCAGTTGAGTGTGGTGTTTGGCAAGTTAATATTTAACTCCAAAATATATACGCGCACACATAACATAATAATAATTATATTAAAATAATAATATAAAAAATATCGCATATTAAAGAAAGAAAAATAAAACATACACACACATTTCATTGGTTAACAATTCATTTTTCGTTCTTTTTTTTTCATTTTTAATGGATGTTGGTTGGTATAAAAAAAAAATTCAACCGAAAACAATATTCAACAGAGATGTTTATCTTTATACATATTAAATACATTTTATTTTTCATATAATTTCTGTTTGTTTGTTCTTATATATATATATATTTATATATGAAATGTAGTTTTATATTAAAAAAATAAAAAAAAGACTGATACAATATATTATGAGTAGTATAATATTGGTAACATGGGAGTCAGATAGATAATGTGTGGATGATATAGTTATATTCTTTGGTGTATATTATATTTAAACATTGTTTGGCCGGGGCGAATATATAGCTTTCCATTCCACGGGTTGTATGTATATGTGTCTATCTTATACACCAACATTAAGTACATCCGTTATGTTGGATGTCATCCGTAAAATTTATGTGCATATAATAATAATATTTATATATAAAATATGTATAATATATGTGTGTAATATAAATGTAAAGAACTCAACACTCAAAAATAGAAAAATGAATAACAAAAAAAAAAAATCCAACAATAGAAAAGAGTTAATATACAATTTGTTATAAAATGTTTCATCGTTTGTTATTTGTTTGTTCATTGCATTTTGTTGTTATATATGCATACAAAATAAAATGCATATGCTAAATGATAAAGCATAATAATCAACATATTTTATATACTATAAAAAGATAGATGGATATAAGAGAAAACCCAAAATACATCATATAATATCAGTTGTATCGTTGTATTTATATAAAAGATATAAATTTGCTATACATTTTCAATGTATTATTGTGTTATTCTTTCATTTTTCATGTCGACATCAAAAACATCATTTTATATAACATATATTAAATTTTCTATATCATCTACTAATAATATATAATACATACATGTGTATAAAATTTATTAAAAGTAGATTGTTTTATATCCTGTTACAAGGTAAATTATGTTATAAATATATATTCTTCTCACATTTCTATATATATCTATATAGAATAATTCTAATTTTAATATTTAAAAATTGAATTAAAATACACATTTACATATTATATATATATATATATATATATATATAAATATGATGCATTGGAATGAATAAATAAATTCTATATATACTAATATGCAATTAAAATGAAATATTGGATATTTATAAATATGTTTTATTTAAATATTTATATGATTAAAATGAGGATGCATATATTTAAAAAGTTATAATTTATAATGAAAAAGGAAAAACATAACTATTATAACAATCAATCATTTATGCAGATAAGGAAATATGAAATATTTTATGTAATGTAAATAAGTTTTTGATATAAAATGATGTATGTTTTTTTGATTTTATCTATACAGAGAAAATTCGTTATTCATAAACAGGAATTACATATTATTGTTAACAATATAATTCACAGAAAAATATTATTGTATTTATTTGGGAAAATCAAATCAAAAGATATTTTCTCATAAGAAATAATGTATTAAAATTTTAAAACAAATGTAAACACAAGTGTGTGGAATTAATTTTATTGCACCAAAAGATCCCTAACAAATGGGAATTTTCTTAACCTCCGTCCCTCCAGGGCCTAAAGAATTTACTTTAACATTTTTTTACTAAAATCTAATTTTTCTACAAACAACGTTTATGATGCGTATCCGCCATTGATGGGTGCTATATATCACTATTCTTAAACATTTCGTTTATTACGGTATACTTTACATTTATTTTTAGTGACGTAGCGTTCTTTTTATAGAAACATTTTGTTTAATATATTTCCAATTAATTGTAAATTGTGTGCATATTATTTTCCATAGATATAATAAACCCAACACCAAAAATAATAATAAATTAGTTAAACTCACCGTACACATTGCTCTAACATTTTGATACTGCAGAACTTATAATATTCCTTCCGTTTTACGCATTTAAACCTGACATTTTCATCATGAATTGGTAATTCAGGAATATAAATTAATGTAAATCAGGAACATGTATAAGCACTTTTATAAAAAAAAACACACACAATCGGAATGCAAAAATTAATGCAAAATTCATTTAGCAATTGAAATTTTTCCGATTTTTTCCCAATTAATAATATTATTTTTGATAATCTATAATTTCTTATCAAATTGTTATTGAATTTATTTTATTTTTATTTTTTCACAAAATATATAAATATATAATTTTGTGTTGTATCCGCATCGACAAAACGCACATCACAAAAACAATATACCTTATTGATATGTAGGTAAAATAAAACAAAAAATCCGCTATCCGTGTTTTGTTATTCGGTATATTTCTTTGTGTTTTATTTTATTTTGATATTGATGAAAAAAATGTGTGTGTTTTATATATATATATATATATATAGGTAATTGACACAAAATATCAATATTGTTTCATATTATAATAATTATTATCATATTAGTATAATAATATACTTGTTTTTGTTTTTTTTTATTATATTGATGTGTTTTTATTTTGTTCTAAACGTGAACGTCTGGTTTTAAAACATTTGCAGTGTCACATTATGTATTGATCATATATTTAAACACTCATCTGATAACATATGTTGTGATGATGATATTATTTATTATGATAAAATTCTATTTGCAATTTGATATATAGTCACAGTTGGTACAAGTGACTGAATTCATACTGATAAATTATTTGATGAGTAAATTCACATCCAAACAGAGGGCATCAACCTATGCAAAAGAAAAATAAAAATAAAGTTATATAATTTGTTGTTTATCAATAAATACATTTTAATAAAAAAAAAAATTGATAAACAGTTTTTGTATAATTCATTATATCGGATATTATTATAGTATTGCGTTTGCGAGAATATTGTTATAAATAAATAACAAAAACCATATATTAATACACAATTGATGACAACGCATTCTACTGTCGGTGATTTCATGATTATATAGTTGTTTTTTTTTTTCAATATAAAATTCAGTCGCATAATTTAAAGAAAAACGTTGGTTAATTTTAATAATTGAATACTTTTCAATAAATGTTACATTTTCAATAAATTAATCTACGAAAACAGGTTTCAATGTAATCCAAAAGAAAAGTATAATACAAAAGAAACCGGAATCTAGGAATCTTTAAGGATTATTCCATGATATTTCAAAGATATTACAATTCGATGTCCCCCTTGATTCTACCCATAACATCAAGTTTGAATGGTAATTATATATTGCATAAAAAAGAATTCTGTTTTAATATTATATTACATAAAATTTAACCTAAATATAAGATATTTAAATGACAAATATATAATATCACTTTCAAGTACATTGTTGAATTTACATATATGCAGATTAATCATTATACATATCTTTATATGTATATTTTTTTTTTAGAATTATTGTTATTATTATTATTATTGAATAAATATTGATTTAAAGACATTTTAATAATATTTCGGATACGGTACGTACACATATTATATTTATACAATTAATTATTAAATATTTACTTTACTATTATTTTAATTGATTCATATTTACTTATATATATATAAATATATATATATGTAAATTCTATATCAAAATTCCAATCATCATCACATTCATACAATATATAAATGTTATAAATGTTTATAACATAAATAAAGCAATATATATATATAGCCGTATATATAAATTTAACATTAAATAAATATATATTATTATGAATATATAGGTATATAATTTTAGCATATACAAATAAATATTCATTTATATATAAGTGTATATATATATTTGAAAACAAATAGACGATATATGTATATAGATATATAGAGGATATCAAGATTACATGACAATGTAAATAAATACTAATTAGATATTTATTTACATTAAACATGAAAAACCACAAAAGTATATTTGTATTTCAGTCTTTGCATAACAAATTATATATAATTTAATGTTTATACATATGATGACGACGCTATATATATATCTATATTATACACATGTATGTATATCTATTATTATTTTGTATATTCAATATATATTTATATATATAGATGAATGTTTATAACAAAATCTTATATTAAATAAATATATATATAAATAGATTTAATTTCATACATGCAGGTAAAATATATTATAATCACTTCTCTTTATTATGAAATGTAATATATATACCTTTCATTTATATATATGCTGCAATAATATGTAGAGGAGGCTGATGGTATATATGAATTTATATACAAAACATATTATATAAAGTATTATATATATATACAATAAAATAATAGTATAACAAATATGATCAACTTTAAAAACTAATAATAATAAATATTATTTCAATGCTATTTATATATGCGAGTAGTATACCTATACAATTTCGCAGTCAACTTTCAAAATTCCGATTAAAATCATACAATTAAATAAAATATAATATGATATATACAGGATGTTTGGGGAAAAATTAATTGAATAATGATGAAATCAGTATAACTTTTCCGTAAAAGTAATTAAAAAGAAAAGAGTTAAGTTTGTATATTTCAGTCAAATTGGTAGATTATTTTCAAAGAAAACGAAAGACAAAGAAAAACACATTTTTAATAGGAAGAAAATTAAAGAAAAACTTATGGAAAATGATGAAAATGTATATTTCCATTATTGGTTAATGTTTTCCAAATTCTTTACTTCAAAACTCGAGGTATTCGGATGAACGAATAAGAATATATTCAAATATACATAGAAGACAAAACATATTAACCCGTATATACGGTTAAATTATTTCTTTTCAATAATTTACGGTTTTATCAATACATATAATCTGTGATATGTGTTTTATAATTCCATGTACTATGAATATACCATATATTGTTATGATATGCTTATATATACATATAGGTATATAGAGAAATGTAAAACTGTGTATGCGGTTAAAGAGGTGTTGATTAAGTGTATATTTTAAAATTATATTATATGTATATAAATAGCAAAATTGTAAATGTATACAATTATGTATATAAAGAATTCAAAGATCTATATATATATTTCCAGATTTAACATGAACAAGTAAAATTAATGTAATATGATATAACCATTATTATTTATCTATATATAAAATAATAAACTTCAATAAACTATAAACATTATAATAATATATCTATTGGAAATCAGATAAACGATATCAATTTGTGTATATTATTTATCTACTGCTATATGGTGAAATTATTTGATAGGTTCCATCGTTCTATATGCATTATAATGTTTACTATATGGTCCTCCGCGTGATTATGTATAGTAAACAGTAAAAATTGGCCCCGAATAGAACGAAGTATCGTGACTGTGAAAACATGTTCTTATATCCTCAATTTTTAACATTTCTCACGAAGTTTAATTAAATTTAAATGGTTTTGTATATAACAGAGATCCTTGAAATTTCTAATCATTATGTACATAAATAATTTAAAAACAAATATATAAAAATTGATTTGATAGCAATTGATTTTTTTTTTTTTTGGAAAATATCAAATTGTTAAACGATAACGATGCATATGATTTATTTATATATGGATATAAAAAATACACATATATATATGCATAACCACATATAAATCAACAAATGATTTACGGTTTATATAGACATTGAAAAATTTCAGTTTGATTTTATTTTATTAAAAATTTATTTATATATATAAATATAATATGCATTTGTTTTTAAGCAAATTCAATTGCTTATAAACATGCAAAACGATAATTTAAAATAATTATATGGTGATTTTTTTAAAGTTTTCTTCTTTTTTTTAACAGATATGTAATTTTTCAAGTATATATGAAGTGAATAAAAAAACAATTTGCAAAAATAAAACTTGATTAAATGCAAACATAAAAAAAAACAAACTGAATTGAATTTATACAATGAAATTATAAAGTAAAAATGCTCGATGAAGATTAATAAAGGGGTAAATTAAATTGTCATATATAATACAAAAAATATAAACTTTGTATTAAAAAATATACAATAAAGAGGTATATACAAATTTATAATATTGTTTGGCGTATACGTACGTCGTAAACAAAAGTTTTCCATAAACCAATAATAGTTTTTGACATGTATAAATTATATATACAATACAAAACAATTTTCGCATTTTATAAACTTAAGTGTATATATAATAAAACATTGGTTGAAAATATGTATATTTCCATATTGTGTATAAATAATACACGCAAAAATAAAACAACATTTATTAAATATCAAATGATAAAAAAAAAACTGTAGTAAACACACACAAAATTATATTTAAAAAATATATCATTATATTTGTTTATACAATAAAGTATGCAAAAAAAATTTTGTATTTTAAACAAAACCAATTATGATTAATGAATTAGATTCGAATTTTATTTGTGGTCCAATTGTAGAGGCTGTACTTCAAAATGTACGATCAAATTATGACTTAAATGGCAAAGAATTTATGGAACAATTAGTTAGAGATGATATTTTAAAAAATATTATCTATTCAAATATATTCGATGAAAAAAATTTGTATCCAAAACCAATTAGTTTACAACCGTTTGTCGAAACCATTGATAAACATTTGGCTTTAAAATATATAAATACAATAAATGCCGAATTAATACAGTCAAATTTAAACGGATATCCATTGAAAAATCAAACAATTACCGATTACATATGTACATCAAAACCCACATGTTATTTTATCATTGGTAAACCATGTTTAGAAAAAGAGAAATTGGCGAGAAAATTTGCTAAAAAATATCATTGCAAATATATAAATGCAAATGGTTTATTAAAACGCGAAATTAATCGTAAAACATTAATGGGACAATGGATTGCGGCAAATGTAAAATTATCAAAAAAAATTCCAATTGATATCGCTTTGCGATTGCTATCACAGGAAATTGACGGAAATGATAATGTTAAAAATTGTGGTTATATTTTAACAGGATTACCGATAATACCGGATTATGAGTTTTCAACAATTGATAGAACCGATATCTTACCATATACGATAGCCGAACTTGAATTTTTTAATACCATTTTAATGGACTTAATTAAAGATACGATTAACAAAGATAGTTCTTCAAATGTATCTGTAAGTAATTCAGAAAATGTCAATGATAGTTTTGTCAGCCAATCGGACAGTGATTCATCTATGCCAAATAATTTACATGATAATAATATTAATACGAAGGATTATAGTAATAACAATGATGACGAGGAAATTCCAAATTGTGGATATAGTACTTCGGGAACCACAGAAAAATCAATGAAAACCAGCGTTGAACATCAAATGAAATTCATATTTAATTTAAATTATAAACCAAATGTTATATTTTATATAAATTGTTGTGATGAAGATGTCATTTTAAGACATTCAGCAATGTCTGATAAAAATTTTATCATATTAGATGATGCAAAACAATCAAAAACTGTATTTCATGCAGTTGATGATACTGCAATGAAACAACGCCAAAGCGAACAAGAACAAAAAGTTAATCTTAATGCAAATAAAGGTATTTTAAAATCAAAATCATTAATGATTGAACAACATCGAAAGGCAACAATTAAGAAAAGTGTTAAAGTATCATTGATTACCAGTAAATCTGTTGATTATTTTAATTTACTTCAATTGGAAACAAAAGTGAGTAATCGCTGTAGTCAAAAATCTCTGTTAGTACAATTGGAACGGTATCGTAAATCATTTGAATACATACAAAAATTTATACTCTATTATGATCATCGAAATGTTATAAAATTAGATGGGCGGTATTCAATTGATGTCATTTTCCAATCGATTTGTAATTATATGCAAAATATATGTTATAAAAGAGTGCAATTAGCTAAACCAGTATTTATCGAATATAATCGAAATATGGCAATTAATGATGATGAAGAGGATGATAATGATGATGATGATGATACTTCTACTGATACTAGTGAGAACAAAAATGAATATAGAAAAAAGCATGATGAACATTGTTTGGGTAGTTTACGTAATAAATTTCAATTAATTCAAAGAAATTTTAAATGGTATGAATCCGATTGTAAAGAATTTTGTCCAGTTAAATTATATGAAGGTCGATTAACAATTGGCAAACCAAAATATACAGTAAAATATTATAGTAATTTAATTATGCTATCGTCCAAATGGGCTATGAATAAATTTGTAGAAAATCCACAAAAATATTACGAATGTAAACCGACGTGTCGCATTGCCATATGTGGACCAGCAAAAACATGTGGTAAAAGTGTATTGGCACAAATTTTATCCGTTCTATTTAATGGTACCGTGCTGGATTGTAAGGTACGTTTTAAAATGTTATTGGCCGATGCCAAACGAAAACATTATTCGGATGCATTAAAATACGCAATGGATAGAGTAAGAGATGAAGAGCTGGAAACATTTAACCTCAGAGAAATTGAAAGATTAGAAAAAATTGAATTATGGAAACGGGAAATAAAAGGTAACAAATATTATTATTGTAAACATATAACTTTACGACAAATTATATATTTATAAAATACATTTAGGATGTTTGTTTATTTTAATTGTATGATTTTATTTATTTTATATCATCAGAGGCAATAACATTTTTACAAAATAAAGGTATAGATGAGGAAAATCTTGTTGACGATGATAATGCTGATGATGGAGGAAATCAACGAATGACAAATTATAAAATAAATCAACAAAAATTAATGGATTATTCCATAGCACATACGGAATATGAAAATATTCTACAAAATCCAAATATATTAGATACAAATATACCAATAGATTTACAAAGTGTTTATGAAATTAATGAACCTCAAATTAATTCGACAATTGTTCAAAAATATTTAACCGAAAAATTAACTGAACTTAATGAAAATTTTCAATTAACGTCTGATGTGAAAATTTCCAATATAATAGATAGACTAAAAGAAATTGAATCCTGCGGTAATGATTCACAATCACAATTAAATCGTAAATATGGTAATTGGATATTAGATGATTTACCCTGTGACATTGTGTTATGGGAAAAGTTAAAATCTAATAATTATTTACCAGACATAATAATATTTTTAAATGACGAAAGTAATGGACAAAAATTAAATGAAATAAATGAATTACAATTCTATCAAGAATTTCGTGATTTTGATTATGTATTGGAGAAAATGATAAAAAAATATCCAAAATATTTTCCCACATTTTATTCACAAAATTCAAGTGATGACGGTGATGATTATAATCAGTTATTAATATTGTCAACGTTAAGTTTTAAAGAAAAATTAGCAAAACAAACAATTAATCATTTATTAAATTTACAAATGGATGGTAAAGATAAAATTAAAGAAATCTGTAAGGAATATCAGATGAATTCCAACACATTGATAAATTATTTGAATAACTTTAAAGAATGTCAACAGATTCATTGTAATATAATGAATAAAACATTAACATCATGTATTATGGAAATTTTATATAAATATATGAATGTATTTATGGGTAGGGTAAACATTTTAACTGATGAAGATAAAAATAAATTAAAATTGATTGAAAAACATATTAGTAAAAAATCGAAAAAAATTGTCGGTATTCAAAAACAAATATTTCTTACAAACTCGAATCATATATCATCTATTAATAACGATGATGATGATGATGATGATGACGATATATCAATTAGCTCATCAATTGATTCAATTGAATCGACTAATGAGATAGAATTAAATGGTTCATCAAAATCTTTACAATTTGGTAGTACTACCGATTTTTGTCCTGTTGCTCTTTATGATAATAAAGTATTAATTAAAGGTATGTATGAATTTGAATTTATAAAAATATAATTCTTAGTTTTGCAAATTATAACATAGCAAATTATTATTATATAGCAAATGAAGAACACATGGCTGAATATCAAAATAAATTGTATATGTTATCAACAGAAATAGCTTTAAACAATTTCATTCATGCACCGGAAAAATATACAAAACCAATTCAATCAATTCAATCGATACCAAACATACGTATTTGTTTGGTAACATCAATTGGTGTGGATTCTACCGATATTCGACAAAATCTATCACAAAAATTAAACATATCCTCTCATCAATTTCATCTAATTCTAAATGAATATTTACAAAATAAAAATTTACGAAAAGTTTCAATTGAAAGTCATAGGGAAATTCTAAATGATGCGGAAAATCAAATTTTCGAAGACGTTATTATGCCAATCTTTCAAAATGATGGATTCATATTAGATGGTTTTCCGTGTCGTGGTCAAATTGATCTAGAAAAAATGTTAGAATTACACCAAATGCCAAATGTTATTATTCTAGTGAGAACGAAAAGTTATGACGATATTTTAGAAAAAACCTTAAATGAACGATTTCAAAAATGGTATGATAATCAAATTACAATACAATATGCGTATAATCAAACAAATAAACAAATTCATGATGAATGGTTAAAAGAACGTGAAAGAAAATTTCAACAATTATTAAATGTTAAGCGTATTCAACGAAAAATGGAAAAACGGAATGAACTTCGCAGAGTTGTAAGCAAAACAGCACTGTCATCGTCGTCATCAGTCACGAACAGTTTGAATAGAGATTGTTCTTGTATAAAATTAATATTTATTTTCTATTTATAAGTAGACTTTATATTTATTTTTTTGTTTTAATTACAATACACAGACGATCAACAATTGCTATCAAAATCATTAAGAAAATTTTCCATTCAACCATCATTGCATACCGTCATAGAGGAGAACGATAAGGAAGGAATCGATCAACAAATTATTGATTTAAATGATAGTGACGCCTTATTAAAACATGAACAAGAAATCGATAATGATGACCTACGTAAAAATAGTTCTCTTTTATTATCTGCGGCGGCACATGATGAAAGTGATAGAATTAAAATTGAAGCATATCTTAAAAAATATTTTCCACTGCCAATTTATCCAGATGGAGAACATTACTTGGAAGAGAATAATGAATTAATCGATATTAATGATGAAAATAAAATAAATTTAATTAAATCCGAAATCAAAGATCAAATAATCGCCGAATTTAATGAAAATTGCAAAGAGTTTTATGAAATTATAGAATTTTCTAAAAAATATCAAATTAAGACAATTCTATTGGACAATATCGGTATAAATTATAATTACATTATAAAGGAAATTAATTCATTGTGGAACTTTGAAGAAATATATAAACATTTTAATCGTACCCAATGCGTTGACATTGCCGTAGCCGAACGATTGTTAAATGAAGGATATTATTTTTACAGTGAATTATATAGGAACTGTCCGGTATCAAATTTTGATATAAATAATGTTATCAATAATTATGATAATAACGTGTATGCATGTATTTACTTGGATCGTATTTATTTTTTATATGGAAAAGCGAATTTAGAGCATTTTCAAAATGAACCTTGGAAATACGCACGACTACCGAAAACAATCAACAATAATAATAAAAATAATAACGTTAATGATAAAAACGTATCCAATATTCGCACATACAAAAATATTAAACAATTGAAAATATGTGTTTCTGGACCACAATTTACAGGTGTCACAACATTATGTGAACGTATTGCATACGAATATAAATTAAAAGTGATAAAATTGAATGAAATTTTAGATTTTATCAATACAGAATTAAAATGGACAAAACTTTATCGACAAATTCAAATGATTGACTATAAAAATAATATTAATAAATTACCCGATAATATAATTGTTGATTGTATACAAACACAAATTAATTGTTCACCAAATGGTTGGATTATTGTTGGACTTCAAATCACCCATTCATTGATTGAGGAAATGAATAAAAATAGTTTAATGCCAAATTTAATTGTATGTTTAATGCCAAGTTTTGAATTGACATGGAGTATTTGGTGGCAATCGTATCTACAAAATAAAAATCCTGTCAAATTGTATATAAGAACACAATTTACCAAAATCTATCGACAATATCAAAAATATAAAGAATATTTAAAGGCATTTAAAGAACATAAAGAATTTCCATATAAAAATGTTAAAATTATAAATGAAGACAGTAAAATGATATCAAAATGGAAATTATGGAAAACCGTTCAATCAATTATACTGGAAACAATTGTGACGCAAGAAAACTATGAAAATGATATGGACCAACGTAAATGTGCACGAATTTTTAATATACCATTATCATCATACGAGTTTGGTTTCCATTTAGATTCCTCATATAAATTTCGATGTCCAGCATGTTATAAATTGAATAAACATTTGGTACAATATAAATATCGTTTAAGAAATGTTGATAATAAATTTTATTATCGTTATACACCGACTGAACGTAAGCAATCGTTACACCCGATATTATCTTTGTACAGTGTACCGACGCGTACCGCATTGTTTACCATACATTCGAATAATTTTTTCGCATCGAATCTATTACAATATAAATCTGTTCATTTTTGGACATGTGATGAACATTTAACCGAAGTTAAATTTAATGCCGAAAATTATCTACCACCACCGGCGGAATTGCAATACAATCATCGACCAATGTTAGTCAATTATTATCCAGACGATTTGATTGCCCAAGATGGTTATTGTTTACCATCTTACGTTGAAAAAAATCAATTGTTAAATGGCAATGATAATTTTGCTATTTATTATAAATGGAAGGTATATATATCATTTGAATTTTATCTTATGCATATAATATATAATCAAATAAATGTTAAATGGATTCTTCATAATTCTTAATATAGATTTATTTATGTTCATCAGATCAAATGGCATTATTATTTTTACAAAATCCACAAAAATATTTTAATCAAAAAATTGACTATAATGAATGTTCGAAATCCATTGATTGGGATTGGACAGATATGCGTGTTGATTTAAAACATTTAACAAACGATTTAATTATTTCAATGTTATTGCATTTAAGTTTTCATCGACCAAAACACCCAAAATTCAATTTTAAACAATCAGCCGAAATATTTTGTGCATATTACTTAAAGGTAAACAATTCAGCAATGAATACCGCCGCACAGAAAAGAAAAAAACATTATTATGAATATTTATTTGAAAAATTCAAAAATGAATGCCGTACCACAGCGTCAAAATATACCGATTATAAATCTAAAATAAATCCATACATTTTGTTAAATAATAAAAATATAGAAAATTCAACAAAAAATAATGTTCCATGTAATGAAAATGGGGATCGGTTGGAAAATATATAAATGAAAATATCTAATGTGCATATTTATTTATTAATTTTTTTTATAAAATGCATTCATAAAACTTATTGATTTGTTACAAAAAAAAAAGGTTTGGAAATTAAACAGCCAAAATATTCAATAATATTGCAAAGTAAAAACAAATTTTTGTTGATTTATTTTGTGTGTATGTACACTAACCAACTAAACATATAATGGCTCTATACATATTTAAAAAATATTAATATAGAAACAAAATGAAATGCCACTGACAGAAAACATAAAAATGTGAACAAATAATAATAATAATAATAATACGTTAAATAAAAAAAGAAATAAATAGAATAATAATTAATAAATTTTTAAATTAGTATGTCCAAAACAAGCTGTGAATTCGTTACGGTTTGTTAATTGTAGTGTTCCATGAACAAAAAAAAAACCTGCGATGTAGTATACGATTATATATTTATGTATAATATTATTCATATAGGTTATTATATATATTTGTATATAGGTTTTTATATATCTCTCTATCTGTATATATGATATTTAAACTTAAAATTATGTCTGCATATATATTTTTTAGAATCTATACTTTGCACAACATACATTTGTAAAATGAAAATATCATATAACATACATTGTAACGAAGATTGCAATTGCATGAAAAAGGATTCCCTCACAGCTGAATCAATTCTTTTTAGAAATGTAAACAATTTGATAATAATACGTGGAGGATATCCTTCTGACTTTAAGTTTATGTTTTTGCTGAGGTTATATACTTCGTAAACGCATTTAAAATAAACCACGCGTCGTTAATCTACCTCAAATTGATGAAATGGAAAAAATGGACTAGCAGAATAATAACCTGACAAGAGATTACTTCGGGCCGAGTCTGATATCATTTATAATTATTATTTAAATTAATTTACAAATGTAAAAATAATAAAATATATATCATATAACAACAAGAAATATGAAATACATATATACCAAAAAAAAAAACGAATTTATTAAATTGAAATGAATATACATAAAAAATATTATAGAATTTCTATTGTTCTTTAGATAAATCAAAAAAGTTATACACATATTCCATGTACAGATGAAGACCGAAATTTGGAAGTTAACATTCATAAAGTATAGTAAATACAAATGAAAATTACATTACTTGTTTATGTACACGTAAGAAATAAATAATAGAAAAAATAAAATAAAAATATTAATTATCTTAAAGATATATCTTGTTATACCTTTTAATATATAGTTATACATTTATTCATATATATAATTAATTTTTATTTTTGTATATTTACAGTTTTATAATCTGATAACTTTTACTATACGTATACAACTCTTATTAAAGAGAAGCATTTCATTGTAAAATACGATCTGATATACATATATAGAAAAAACCAAATTTATGATGAACCAATTCGATAGAATTTTTAAGATAAAAATTATTTGCACATTTTATATTAAGCGCATTAGAAGAAAACATTTTCAAACCTTTATTATAAACAAAAATTTTTGCTTTAGATATTTTTGAATGGCATACATAAAAAAAGAAGTTCATTTATAAATAAAAAATTACTAATTTAATAATATGTTTTTGTAATAATATATATATAGATAAAATGATCTATTCATTCAATATTTGTATATATATATATATCAATATAACATCTTTAAAAGAAGAAAGATATCATCCATCTGTCTGTATATAGATAGTATATGTACGTATAAATACCGCAGTGAATTCAATGTATAATAACAAAAAAAAACAGGTGCAGAATAATAAAATATTTATGCTGATCATGCCATAAATTTATAAATATATAACAAAGATATAACTATAACTATTCAATTCCAATAATTAATGGTATATAAATTAGCAGAAGTATATATGTCTATATTTAAAAAAAAAAATATAAATAATAAATTGATATTTGTTAATTTTTCAATTTAAAATTATATACATACATAACATATTATATCACGAAACAATTTGAATATTTCAAATAATTATTAAATATAATTTTATTGGAATTTAAACGAAATGATAATTAATAAAAGACAATTTTTATCATATCATATATAAACAAATGTGTCAATTATCAATGTGTATTTAATCAATAACAAATTTATAAACTAGATTTATCAGCGGTAGTGTTTGATTTACGAACAACCAACAGACTACGGCAAGCTCTTATTCTTTACATATCTCTTAATAGTGAAACGTCGATATAAGTGATAAAAAGTGTAGATAAGGAAATGATTTTGCAGTTCCACGATTTCAATACCAATTTATAAATAATAAAATAATTTGGTAACAGAGGACAGTGCATTTAAATGGCTTTTAAATACGTAATTGATTAAACAAATAGCTTGAATTTTATAGTGAATACTAAAAGGATTCAAATTGTTTAATTCTCAAGAACAAGATTACAAGAAATTATGCGGGAAGGAAGTAAAGGTTTAAATTAGATTATTTCCTCTTTCTTACCAATAGCTTTAAACTAAAACAAGAAAAATTAGTTTACGTTTCATTAAATATAATCAAATGAATTAATATCATCCCTATAATGGTATAATGCTTATACCAGCAAAACATATTTTTGAAACTGATTAATTTTCTGATATAAATATGAAGATTAAATTCTAGTCAAAATATTATGGATAAAACCATAAAACAAGAATATGTCAAAAAAACTGCGAATACTATTAGTAAAAGATTGTTATATATATATACTAACAACTATTCTATATATACAATATATTCAAAATAAGAATGATTATTCACTTTGTACATATATGTAATGTAAAATGTATATAGAAATAAAGTAGGTAGGTTTAAAAATTAAAAATGAGCAATAAAACATTAAAAACAACCAACTAAAAAAAAATAATATAAAACATTGTTTAAAAGAAATAAAAATATTAACGTAATATATTTTTGTGTACCATAACAAGGTATATCCAATACACATATTCATTGTTATACACCTCCTCTGTCTTTAAAGGTGTAATTAAATTGTTAAAATATAAAAAGTAGAATTTTATTTATTTTTTTTCATAAATGGTTGACAGACAGACTCTATATACATTATTAAATCATACAAAAATGTTTTACATTTTTACTGGTAAAATGTAACCATTCACATACGGGGAATTTTATTATATTGCATAGTATTGTTTTGTATATGGATGTTGCTGATGCGATATTAATCAAACCGTGAATTAAAAAAAGAAAATTAGTATATATTTTAAAAAAATTATATTACGGATATACATTTCATTTTTATTAATAAGTAGACGTTTTCTATATGTGCATAAATAAAAAATGCTTAACTATTACATATTATTCGATAACAACATTATTTAGGTTTTACAAAAGTTCTTTCAACATATCAGAGAAAAATTCACAAATGTACAATTTGTAAAGTAAACATCTTTTTAAAGCAACAACACTTTTTATACCGAAAATCTGATTGCATTTTATATAATGTTCAATATATTACATCAAAAGAATCGATATTGATTCACTAAATGAAATAATAAATGAATCCGGTAATGAATAATTAAAATACCACAGAATAATTTGTTTAATTGATGTTTTACACAAAAAGCAATTAATTAACTATACTCACTCATCATCGCAAATAAAGAACTATTTATAAAAAGATTTATGAATATAATTTCTCAAATGGATTTATTAACTATAAAAATAATTAGAATAAATATTTTTATTTTATTTTTGTCATTTTATCATTTTTTCTCACAATTTTATATAGTACTTATTTTCTATACAGAAAGTTTTTTATACAATTACATTGTCCCATTATAAAATGTGTATAATAATAAATTTCTATTATATATATATATACAATATACATATACATTTATTCTCATCTCATCAACAAATGATCTTTATTATTATCATTATTACTATTACGTTGCTATGCTATAAAATTTAAATAATCTATATAAATTAGACAATTTTCTTTTGAAATTAATCGACTCATTTAATTTTAATAATGAAGATTCTATATAAATAAATATATATACACTTATATAAAATAAGATCTTTTGAAAATTTTCACAATTTCATATATACTATATTTATATATCGCATAAAGTATATTTTTGGAAACCACATTTACATTTAGATATCTATAGAATAGATAGCATTTTATATACTATATACATATATAAAATTGGTACATGTTTTATTTGTAACCTTTTATACATAAAATATTATATATAATTTGTACCCATTTACCAATAAATATTTGAATACATGAAGATTTATAGTAATTCATTGTCATTTTCTTATACAGACTTTATATAGAAATGTATAAATGGTTTCTTGAGGGGTGGCTTACGGAAAACCCAAAAATAAGTTAAATGTGAGAACTTGGATAGTCTCTGCGAATTCATAAATTAAAATTTTGAAATATTTTTTGGAAAAATAATATTTAATTTTTAGAATTTATAACTTAAGACAATTCGTAGTTAATTCGGTTGAAAGGTGATTTACGCTGATTGCCTGCGACAATCAATTTTTTCCAAGACTAAAGATTTTCCCGGGAAGAACAGTAAAAATTCTTTGTTATTTCAGGCGTCAAATCGCTTTAACACTTATACAAATAAAATGTATACAGCTTCTTCCTCATACACAATCGAATGTTTTGAATATTTTACATCTTGTTCAAGGCAATTTAATGTTTCCTTTTTTATATCGGGTATAATAATTGAACTTATGTATTTTGGTGATGTAACAAATATATTCAGGGGACTTATTATAATATAAATAGGTAAGATGTATGTATACGATGTGGGTTATATTTAATTGCATCTTTGAGATTAATTTGAGGTTTAAAGTATATATGGATGATTTGAAATATGTTATATACATGGTATAGGTATAGATAAACACTATATATGTATATCATTTTAATGGGATGAGGATGCGGTGCATACATATTTGTGCATATCTATTGTATATACAAAAAGATATAGAAGAGAATAATTTTAAATTGTTGACTCAAATGTCCTGCAGTTTATTTCATGCAATATGTTTTTAATGAAAAGTGTAAATGCGTATTCATTTAAATAAAAAACTTTCTTGTCAACTATATATAGAAAAGTTATTCATATGTATCTCTAACTAATAATATAAATCTTTTATTATGGGAGTGAATTTTCAATGTTTAATTGTCTTATCTTATTTTAATTTTAAATAATAAAAAAATTAATTATTCATTTATATACTAAACGTGCACAATTAATATTCAATAATGACGACTTGGTGGTGCCGTTGATAAAGCATCCAACCCAATTGCGGGTGGTCACGAGTTCAAATCCTGGCCGGAAAATTTTTTCTGTGCTTTTTATGATTTGAATTCATGAACTAAGTCACCATTTATTCATTGGGATCAAATTAATGAATATCTTTGGTATATTGTGTCGGACGCAGCCAAAGATTTACAAAGTCTACTACACACACATATTCGCAATTATATATGAAAGTATATAACAAATACTCATCATCATTATTAAAATTACATTAATAATTATAATATTAATGATTTCTAATTCCGGTAAAAGCCAAAGGCCCTAGCAGCCATAGTGCTTATTAAAAACTAATGTTGGCATTTTACATACATCATTAGTTGTTAAATAATAATAATAATAATATTCAATAAAGTTCATTCAAATAATGCAATTATAAATAAATTTATTTCTTTCAAAACCATTTTTATATATAATCACACATATAACATTTCAAATAAAATATAAATTATTATAAGTATAGATAAATAAATGTATCTCTTTAAAAGAGTTCATAAAAACAAATTATTTTTCATAAATTAATATATATGTATATAGTAATTACATAATACAAATATTTATATTTAAATAAATCAGGGGATATGAAAAATGTATATGTATCTTGGTATATCGGAAGAATGAATTGGTTATGGATTTTTTTGTGTTAAAAGTACCATCGTTAAAAAAAACAAATATAAAATATGTAATCTGTTCGTTGGTCGATCAAATGGGGTAATTTAACCTAATCCTAACAGTATGTAATTTATCTAATATTCAAATTTATTTTTTTTATAATATTCAAATTGTTTTGTAATAAATTTTAAGGTTGTGTGTTCCAATCCTATTTAAGCCATGTTAAATTATTTCACAATAGAATTTCACAAAATAAAAGGCGCGTTTGACAGACGTTTAAGGTTGTGTATTTTAGTTTTATTGGACCCTGGAAATAATCCATACATATATTAATTTTAATTTATTCCAGGTATATATTGAATGATGTAAATGCTTTTATATATTATTTTTTTTAACTTTTAAAACAAATATATACATAAAATAATTTTATAATTATTTGGATAAATTATATATTTTTTTTTTCATTTAATAAATACGATACGATATTATTTATAATATTAATATAAAATTTATTTTTGCTCTATATATGGTTCAAAAGTTTACATAATGAATATTCATTTAATGGCAAAAAGTACAATTCGTTTAAGGGATTCTACCAGTAATAATGACATTGTTATAAAATTTGAATTCTAAGGATGAATAAATCAGTAGGTAAGAGTATTTGATTGGTGAAAATTTGATTATACATTAATAAACGAATGTTTAAAAACAAAATAACACTATGTTATTTATATATTTACGACTAAATAAAAGAGATATTTATGCATTAGCTTTGATTGAATATTATCAATACATTGATTGTTATACTGATTTTTTTAGATAGGTATCGATTCAATAAAAAACACTTGTATAGATGTAATTTTATTGTAAATTTAAAACTTTTACAAATGACTGTAATCGAATAACAAATTGTATAATAATATATTATATAATAAAATATGTATATGCAAATTTATAAATTAATAATTCATTTAATTGTTTCCCTATATATTGAAATATATTCCGTCTATAATAATAATAATAATTATACAATATATACATTCATCTCTTTACTTGGTGGTAAAAAAGGTACAAGTCATAGAGTCGATGGTGAATCTATATATGATGAATTCTATTCCGAAATGATTCTATATCGTTTCGGTCACTAATTCCAAGATACATTATCTGCGGAATATTTATTAACCAATCCCCTTTTTGGGTATTTGCGTTTTGGATGTTATTTATTCACATTGAATGGGGTTAGAAGTTCTTCTTTATAAACATTTTTCGGATTAACACCGCCCATTTTTATGTGATATATTAGAAATTCTATCTCCTACTAATATAGTTTCAAAATTAGACTATAGTTTATGCAATATACGATATTGCTTTCCATTTTAAAGACAGAAGAAATTCTATGTTGAAAAAATTACCTCCATAGATTCTATTGATGCCATTTCTTGGAATTAAAGCCCAGGCAATTTAAACAATGTATTCTATATAGTAAAATCAATTTAGAATTAATTATTTAGAATCGTCAGGGAGACTCAATGTATGCCTAGTAACCTTTAAAGCACTCTGTCGGCAAAATTTTAATATTTGTATACAAAATGCATTCATTTGTTTCTGATAATTGTATTTTAATAACTTGTACTACATGTTCGTTAAATATATAAATAAACAATACAATACGTAAATATGTAAATGTATATGTAATTATTTTAAAGTTAAATCAATACAACAATTCATTCATGTAGAAAGCTTATATTTTTCAAAGGGGTATACATATATATATATTATTATTCAGTATAATTACTGAATTTTAATCAATTTACGAGAATATATACGTATATTATTATAATTTTTCAATTTAAAAACAGAATTAATTTTTATTCTATACGCAGAACTTTAAGCTTATATACTTTAGGATTAAAAAATGAAAATGCAAAGGTAGTTTCGTTTTGATTAATGTATATAAGTACACTTTCGAATCCTACTGAAGACATAAATATGTTTTGTTCTTTTACAGTTATTTTCAAATCTGAGTTTTCCCACAGAGTTATATATATTTTCCCAAGTCATTGGCCGTACGCGGCTAGTTACCGACACCGTAAAACAGCAACATATTTTGAAACAAACAACAGATGGATGCTAAACCCAATAGTCTGTTGAAAGTGAACTTTATTATTAGTAGTAGAATATAAAGATAAAGAATATATATATTTATACTTCGAATATACACACAAAGTCGATTTCATATTCATAAACCAAATATATGTATAGTATATTTATTATATACATTATGAATTTGAATGTTCTATATTTATATTATATACATTTCATAAATATATATATATATATATATAATCTGTTTATATTATCTAATTTATTTGATATATTTGTCCGAAATGATATTATAATTAAGCATATATAATTGGAAATTTAAAACAATTACAATCAAAATAAAACATTTTCCACTTATTTTTTTTACATTTCCAGGTACTATTTATGTTATGAACTAATTTGCTATGCATAAAAAAACAAGCAAAATGTTTATTCAAAACGAAATATTTGATATTTGAGTTTCACCAACAAATGTGTATAAATATTAATGAATAAATATATATTATAATAATTTAATAAATAATATATTAACACGTTTCTTTTGTTGTCCATGCAATTTTATATTCATTGAATGAAACACAATGATATTTATATAAAGATATAAAAGATATTTATATAATAGGAATAAAAACCAATTTATCAGGTATTTTTCTTATTTCTGAACGCGCAAATATAATAAATACCTTATTGGAATTATAATGAACAATATGGTACCGTGTTCTTATGTTCTTTATATAAAAATATATTTATATAAATAATATAAATAAAACCGCATTTATAAGTAAAGAAAATTATTGAAAATTGAACAAAACAAACACGCACAATAACAACACATAGGAATATTTATATGTATATATAAATATCTAGATTAGGTATTATTTTGTTCTTCCGTAATTCTATATATATATATATATATATATAAATTTGCACTTTAAAAGATAACTTTTATATATAAATAGTTGTGTTATAAGAACTTTTGCCAAGGTATTTATATATATATTAAGAAATAATCGAATAAGAAAAACTAATGAATAAATAAATAAATATACATGAGGAAAATTTTTAAACAATACACAATATTCTATATAAAAATATTAATATGATAAAAACGTAAACTTTTTGTGTATTGTCGAATGTGGAATTATGTATAAAAAATTATTGTAAGCTATAAATCTACAAACATTAACGATTATATATATGAAAATAATCCTTTTTGCAAAGAATAACAACATTTTACTCATTGTTTTATATATAATTGATGTAATTTCTTGATATATACATTTTTCTATATAAAAGGATATCAGGGAGAAAAAGATATTATACCATTAACCAATTTAGGTCCTTGAGCATATATACTAAAAAAAAAAATGACAGACACATATTATTTTTCTTCTAATTCAATTTATATTTATATATTATTTATCAGGATATACATAAAATGTTAATATCATTATATAATACATTCATTTTTGGGATCAGAAACTAGATCAAATAAATATAAAAAATATGAATATCATTATATTTTTTTTTATCATTATTTGTGTGCCTAAATTTATAAATATATACAATTTCCATTTACCCATTATCCATAATACAGTGATATATTACTTATTAAAATAATCTCAAATGCATCTTTTATAGACATTACTTTACATATATATAGGATTTATGTATTTGTAAGAATAAAAAAATAAGTAGAATATATAGCATAAAAAAAAAAAAATCAGTCATACATTACATAATAATAAATGTACATATACTCAACATATCTATATTTTATATGTATCTATATACATTTGTATCTGCATATACATATTCAAATATATGATACAACAACTTGATATATGACTTATGTTAGAATTTTTCATTTATTTATTCATATATAAATATATATATATAAGCATATATTATATATATTCATAAATAGATATAGATATTTTCGTAACATTTTATAGGTATATATATATATATATCTACTAGTATGTATATATGGTAGAGAAATGTATCCTATATATATTTTCCGTAATCCATTTCCCAGTAGAATCAATATTATGATATATAGTAACATACAAGTACACATTTATTTGTATGTGAAAAACTTGATATATTCCAAAACATCGTCAGCAAAATTGCCTTGCTCCGCTGTGCATACTGCTCTTTCACACATATTATATGTATTTATGTATACATCTATCTATATATATAGTTTTATTGATATAATCTTCTGTATAAATTCCAGAACCAAATATAACAATATATTTTATATGCATGCATCTCTATATATGCATACAAGTGGACCTCTTCAGCAATCCTCCAACAATCCATATATACCATATATTATTTTTAGTTATTTTAACATCGTATATGAATCAACATATATATAATTCCTATATAGGGTATGAAATTATTTTTATATAGAAAAAAATATATATATATATGGAACAATATCTGTATATAATATTGGTATAAATGAAACGCAACGATATACATATACATACATTCTACTATAATATGCAATCAAAATGTGACTTGAATAATAATTTTGATAAAGCAAGTAAATATATTTTTCTTATATAAATATATACCTTCTATCCTTCTATTCTACAATTTGTATATAACTCTATACGTATAAATATCCTTTATATATTTTATGATAACATATATGAATATATAACAACAACCGAAAAAGGCTGAATCTATATTCATACTATTTTATGTAGATGTGTCAAAGTTTATTACTTTAGATGTATAAAACCAATTTAGTTGAGCCATAATTCATGAAAAATAATAACTATATAATATAATTATAAAATATGTTTCTGATAGTCCTTGAAAATTAGTATTAAATTTCGATATCAATTATGTATAGAAAACAATTGATTTTAAACAGATTGACAGAACTGCCTTAACTAATTAGAAAGATCATTGACAATATGTAAAATGATAATCTGAAGATAATATATAAGTTGATCGAATATAAGATGTAAAATTGTTATCGTATAGCAACGATAATATTATTTATTTATTTAAGAAATTCCAGAACTATATATATATATCATTTTGTATAATCAACCTTAAGATAATTTTGGTGCAATAACGAATTAGTTTTTATTTTAAAATTATTTATTTTTTATTCATGAGGCTTTTTCTCCAATGAAAAGTATTCTGGTGAAGCAACAACTTCTCTGGAATATTAATTTAATCTCATGCATTTATTATGATTTAGATTTACATTCTATGTAATTTTTTTTTCAACCGTTTTACCATTTCTTCTCTTATTCTCTTATGCAATTTGTATGCAATTACGTTTTCTATTTAACTTTGAAATGGTAAAAGAAGTTAAAGTTCTCGTATGATATGTTGTATTTATATAAAGCTTTATGTTTTACCAAAATTGTATATTTATATATAAAATTAAAGAAAAAAGGATTTAAATTTTGTTTACATTTTTTTTTGTTTTGGTCATATATAGTTTTAAGATAAAAATAAATGTATTATATATACTTAAACTGTATAATATCAATAACGAATCATTTCGAAATTTTCCAATCAACTTTATTTTCTATTATAAATATGTTATAAGTGCGGACTTTTTTAAATATATAAAAAAATATATTTGGACGATTCAACTGATCTGAAAGATATATACCGATAAATTTATAATACTCATTCATTTTAATTTTTGGTAAAATTTATTAGAATTATTATTATTATTAATCTTATACGGTATGAAAATTTTTCTTGATGTCTTAAATGTGGTTCAAAATTACGGCAGTATATCTTCATATACGCAAAGTGAATCCAATAATTATATATGTATTGGATTATAGATAATAGATGTTTCTATAAAGAAATTTTCTAAACCAAATATTGACTCTAACATTCGACCAAAAATTATGTTCATCAAGTGTAAAATAAATAAACACAACACATCCATTTATATTTATAAACTAAATCCATTTGTGAAATGTTCTATATCTGTTCTACATCTCAATACATATTGATTATACACAATGGACCTTTTATAGTTTTATTTTAACTTTATCTTTTTTATAGTTGATTTTTTGAAAATCAAATATTTTGAACATATCCATAGCATATAGAAATAGATTTTTTTGTTTTAGTTGTATATATATATATAATGTTCAATTTGTATATTGATTTTTTGTTCAATATGTATATAATTTAAGCAATTTAAGTATATATACATATAAATAAACATATATTTATATGCAAAGTAAATAAGAAAAAAAATCATCATTGATTTTGAATTGATATTGTTCATATTTCTATAAATATTCATTTATATCGTATTTGATTTTGAAAATAATTTTAGCTTATACAAGAATGTATATATAAAATATAATTTTATTCGTCGCAATGCGCCCATACATGGATAAAATAATATATAAATAATATACTATATTTCATTTGTAAATATTTTTATCAAGATGTATATTTAATTTTAAAATATGAAGTACATTTATTTATTTTTTTTATTTAATTTTTAATTTATATATACATATATTAAGAATTTAAAATTGTTACTTATTATACTATTATTACATACAATGAAAATAGTAAAAAAATTTAAACTATATATAACCAAATATATTTTATATATTTATACTATATATGTATAAATTTGCATATCAAAAAATTCACATAAAACATGCAATTAAATGTTGAATAAAAAAAGAAAACATAAAATAAATTACAAATAAATGTGTCTATGAATATTTACATATATAAATATTTTATTTTTTTTACCACTTTTAATAATTGAATTAGAAAAATAGATGATGAAAAAAAAAAGTATAAATAAATAAAAATACTATATAAATGCAATTTTTTTCATATAAACATGTAGATATATAATAATAATATGGGTGTTGTGAATAGAGTTTAATGAAAAAAAATCATAGAATTTTTTTTGTATATTCATTTTATATACATAAATATATTTGATATATATATATAGAAATAGACGACGAGCATATTATATATATACATGATGTGGGTTAATTTGCATATTTTTACATATTATTATTTGCTGCTTTGTTCTTGAATAATTCAAAATCTAATTTCAAATATTCTCATATACGTATATATATATAGATATAGTATAGATACTAATATTGTATTGTGTACATGAAATTTTTCGCGTACATATGACATGTACTATATAAATTTTACAAATATACGCAGAGATAGACAGATAGACAAACTCATGATGACTGTCTGTACAAGGTTTTTGGTCTTTTTAAATATAACTATCTTAAAATATTCTATATACAGTAAGTATATATATAATATACACTTCATGGTGTAAATTAAATTTTCCCATCTGATATATGTTATATGTATTACAATTTGTGTTCATTATTTTTACATTTTATACACGTTTTCCGTACGCGATGATGGTTCATAAAACATACAAACATCTTTGAAAAATGTGTGCAACAATAAATTTAGTTAAAACATGAAATTCGAGGAATTGTGACTTATATATATACTTGGATAGACTGACAATAATGAAGAGTTCATGTTATAGTAATATTTATATATAAATTTCCTTAACATAAACGGGGTTTGGTCTATTTAAAAAAGATAATCTATAACTCTAATATATAGAGTTGAATTATTCGAACGTTAGTCGCTTCGATTCTACACTTAATAAATGACACACAAAATATTATTCCCGAAAAGATCCCGAAAAGGTGGGCATGGAAAGGTGGGCATGGATTTTAAGGATTTCCATCATAATTTTTTATATATTATCCCATTTAGATATACACACACATTGTAAAAATCTTTTAGAAATACATTTATTTATGAAATTTTATCATATAGAGTTATAAGTATTTCATTTCTAATCATAGACCGAACAAATTAGAATCTTTTTTCTTTGTCATATAAGGATGATAAATAACCGTGTAAATTGCAAGCAATAAATTGGTCGTTAGATAACTTGTTAGTTGACTTGTGTTCAAATAATAATCAATTAAATAATAATATTCAAAACAAAAGAAGTAAAAATTATATACATTTTGAAATGCAGTATTTTTTATATATATATGTATATAATAATAATATCTCTTATTGAATACATCATGCAGTTGCTCACATCAAATTATTATTCATATATAAATAAATGTACATAAATATAGAATAATAATTATACAAATCATTATACATAAATATTTTGTATTTTGTGAGAATTATTTTATATATTTTACACCTAGTTTTTATTTAATCTACATTTGCATATATATACAATACAATTAAGTGTAAATATTCCGAATATGGTATATATATATTGGAATATTCCGAATATGGTAATATTCATATATTATATATATAATCAATTATTAACACCATTTAGTTTACAACTATCATACATATATATATATATATGTATCTTTCTAAAACATATATGTATATAATCGCTTACATATACGGCGTGTTATATAAAATCTATATCTGATGTGTTATTGGTAAACATATATGCATAAAATAAACTGTATATTTATATATAACATAGGTACAAAATAGAGTATATATTCAAAATATATATATATACATAATAAGATTAAATGATTATATAACGATAATATATAGTATAGATATTATTTAGAATATCAAAATATATATATATATTTATGTAAATATTCAATTCAATTTTCTATATTTGTACATATACGATAAATTGTCACAATATTATATATATATATAAAATGTTCATCAAATCGAATAAGAAATTACAAAATACTCTATTATATAAAACAACAATATCAAATACAACTATTTGCTGTTCTAATTCTTGTGCATATGTATCTCTATATATAACATGTATAAATGTAGACAGGGGGTCTAAGTCAAAATCAAACTCAACACGAACGATCACTTGTCTATATTAATAACCAGTAAATTAACAAAAATCCATAAACATCCATGTATTTGTATGGGAGTGGGCATTCTTCACGAAATGTTTTCCCATTTTTCATTAAATTTCCATATCTAAAATTTCAAGTCAATTGATTAGAAAACTAACGAAAAGTTATACTAATAATCCTTCGAATTTGTATGCGATTTGGTGGAATAGGTATTAATTTTGACTATCGATGCCAAAGAGGATATTCCTGTATGTACATATATATTTTGAATAGAAAATCTAAAAACGTACCTATATAACATTTACTTTACACATATACAATTTAATCCAAAACATTATTGAATATATATTTATATTCCATACACATACAAATATATGCATTTGATTCTTGCAGTTGAATTTCTTTTTCGTTCATTCATTTACACCAATTTAAATACATATATATAATTATATGCATATAAATACATAATATATATATATATATTTATGCAAATAAATAAATCAGATTGTGATTTTGTCGTTTAAAATTTATTTTTATTAAAATTTGTTCTCTACTATTTTTTTTTTTTGTTTTGTTGATTCTTCTTATATAATTTAATCTAACATAAATTGTACAATATATAGAAAAATTCTTCATAGATTTTCAATATATAAATATGTTTAATAGTATTATGTAAAAAAAATACAATATAACATCATATAAACATACATATTGTAAATAAATGTTATAAATTAACTTGAATTATAGTATATATAAATATATCTGAACATATACATTTCTTTTAATTTTACAATTATGGTGTATTTTATTTTTATTTATTTAATAAATACAATAATTCTATACGTATATATACAGAATTCATTTATACCGCATCGCAATGTTGTAATAATATTATATGTTTTTTTAGAGATATGAATAATAATGTATGGTATAGAGAGTGATATTAAAATGCAGCATACTCATAAAGATATATGGTATATGGTAGAATAAAATATCGTGCCGATCACCAAGTGTAAATTAATGTTAAACTAGTAAAACATAATATTCGATAAAATCAATTATTTATTTAAATATGTATTTGTTATTGTTTGTATATTAAATACAATATATATAATATCGTATAAAGTGAATGGGATTATTAATAGGCAATATATATAAAAATTATATAAATCGTCATATGTATATTTTTAAAGTACAGTACCAAATCGTGATATTTTACGTAAGTATATTACTATTAATAATCAACTATCTATATATATATAAATATTAGACTATATATAGATAGAATACGTGTATAGGAAAAGAATTGTTAACATGTTGTTTAATTCATATGCTATAGATATATACCTCTATTAATGACGATTTATGTTATTTTAAAGAAATAATAATAACATTTTACACTATATCACTATATTTGCAATAGATATATTTATATAAATAGAATTTTATTAGGTTAATAAAATTAAAAAATTTTCTTTGCGCCCCTTAATCTATAAGTACGCAAATTTTCAGCACAATTTATCCATTGTTTTATGAGTTATGACCTCTGGCAAAGATTTCCTAAAATACTTATCCGGTTATCAGGCCATAATAATGCTGTATCTATATATACATCTCAAATATACAATACCAGGTACCACATATATAGACACACATTAAGCATCACCAAAAATTAGTATTCAAATGGCATTGTCTTGGTCGTTAATATAAATATATATAACTTTTGTATATACACACGAATTTCATAAAATGTATTAATATACCATATATATCTTGGGGCGAATCACCATAAAGTATAATATAGTCAATTTTGGGGGTTGAATTTCTGAACATATAGACATAACATTTCTATGTCGGTTTTATATCTATATACATTTATACATCAATATTGTAGTAAATATTCGCAATGACGAACTTCTATATTCCATCCATATCTGCTACATCCTTTTTTCTACTCTATATATGTATATACGACTCGATTTATCTGTATCTATATCTATATCAATATACCTATATGCCTATATATATTTATATATACACATAGAGAATTATCTAATATCCAAATATCTACATATATCTACCAGATATACTTGATGATGTATGTACATTTATAAATCATTCATACATATGTAACAGTTGTATAGATAAGATATGCACTTATTATATAAAAATGTATATAATATATAAAGGCAAATTTTGATCTGTTAAACGTCCCAATCGTTAATTTATCTATATATAGTTAAACTTTATATATATACACTTGTCTTTTAAATATTTATTTCTATATAGTATATGTAATATATGTATGCAAATATAATGAGGAATCTTTTGAAATCTTTTGAAATGATTTTCATTTATATGCATATTTTATTATTAGAATTTTCTTTAATACAAAACACTTAAGTTTTAGGAAATGATATAACACATTATTTATTTTTTTACATTTAATATAATGCTATATTGTAATACTCTCAATATTATATGTATGTTATTTATACATAAAAATTGCTCAATATATATATAAACTATAAATGAAAATGAAATAAGATTCACTATATACATTTATATATTTTATTTTGAATGCTTATAGCATTTTTTTACGATTTCATAGACATATTTTGTTATATTTTTTATAATAAATAAAGAAACTATACAATGTAATGAATTGATGAGTTCTTGAAATTATATAAATGTTATATTAATAATATGGTAATATATTACCAATATATCAGATACAAATCGAACGTTCCTTTTGAATATAGTAAAATCATTATATATTGATAACATTTTATTTCGTTTGTACATTGATTGTACATTGAAAAAAAAAGGAAATGAAGAAAATAAGTAAGTGGCTGTTTGTTGTTAATGGGTCTATAAAAAATGTACTAAAAAAAGTTATCGCATATGAAAAAGAAATTTGATTGATCTTTAAAACTAAACCATTTTAAACAAAGTACTAATATAATAAGCAACTGAGATGTGCAACTTTCAACCCGTATATAGTTGAATTTCAATTCAACACCAAAGGATCTATAATATACCATACAACCAACCGCACCTTAAAATCATTAAGTTTTATTGATTAATACAAATTGAACTACTAATAAAAACGGAGAATGCATTCAAATAAACATTGACATTGAATAAACGTATTATACAGCAGTCGTTACTTAAAATATATTGTACATATATAGTTACGTATAACATTGGATGAAAAAAAAAAGACAGATTAAAATTAAATTCATTTCGAATCAACAATTTACATATCACATTTTTTTTTCTTCTTATTCTTGTAATTTGATTTGCAGTTCATCTATATTTTTTTTATTTTTTATACATTTCAATTTGACATAATTAAATAATAAAAGACCACTGTGGTGCACGTCATAAATTGTTCAACTTCTTTCTTTCTATATATAACTATAATTTTATATGATATGCTAACATTTATTCAATAAGACATAATTTGATATTGAATCCACATTCGCAAATAAAATCATTCTCAATTATTGAAAGTGCATAATATACCTTACATTCCTATATATCCTCTACCTCTATATAGATACAAACATTTCGATTATTTTATTTTTATACGTAATACAACCACGGCATGCCAAAATGTATTAAATCAAATCAATCGTGGCGTTTTTTTTTCTTTCCATGTATACATTATATAGGGATATGTATAAATGAAAAAATGTATATTAATGAATATATGTTTAAGAATTTGTTTAATTATGCAATCATATATACAATTTATATATTTGTATTTGATAAATGAAAAATTATGTCAAGCTTCTGATAATATTTGATATGAAATTTAATCATTATAGATATAATTAATATCAGTTCAGAAATAAATACATTTAACCAATTTATATTATATATTAATATATTGTCTTATTAATTTGGTTTTGAATGTTTCTAGTTTTGAATAAGAGTTAGATCTCATAAAATTATTTACTAGAAATAGTCTCATGATGGTTTATAGAGTTATCCTGAGACACACTGTATAAACATCTAAATTATGCAATTATTTAGTTATTAAATATATATATAAAGTTAAACATTTATATATAGATATCAAAATAATCAGATGTGGTGATACAACTATTTTGGATATATGCCAATATACAAAATATACGATTGTCAGTTATCCATCAATCAGAAATACATTGAATTTTAGTGCATATCGTTAAATGGGACAATTTTTTTATTTTAAAAACTTTTGTGATGTTTTCATAAAACTAAATCGAAAAGCAATTTGAGGTACACTGGATGTTCTATGTAAAAATGCCATTCAATAAAACGGTGAGATAAATTGTAATATATTGCCAATATTGTTTGAACCATAAAGGAGCATAAAAATGCTTTCTTTTTTACATATGAATAGGACAACCAGTAGTATATATTATAATTATTTTTTTCATCACAAAATATCTATTTATGTGTATATGAATTTAATTGTATAATCATACCTAATCGAAATGCATTCTATATGATTTATTATACTTTATACATATACATGTACTGAAAAATAAACGATACGGTGTAAAGTATATAAATAAATATATTATACATATATATGTATATTCAATATAAATAATTAACAATGTCATCATCATATGGTACATTTAATATGAACAGTAATTATTCTCTTTTTTATATATATATATATGTATGAATTTTACATTTATATATTTTATATACATTGAAATAATAGGGCAAAAAGTTATTTTTGTTTTTCATCTAACTCAAAAAAACTATATATAGCCTTAAATAAAACAATCTATAGCTTATATATACCAGTTTAGTATATAAGAATGTTTATGATTAAATGCAGGGATGTTGTGAAGGATAATCACAATTTTTAATATTAGAGTAAAAATATATGCAGTTTATTGTTAAAATTGAATATTTAAATAATTGATTTTAATTATAACTATAAATAAAATCTCATAGAATATTGAAATTATAGATACAATCAATATATAATAATTATGGAAAATCATTCAAGATTATATTTATAAAATTATTTAAATCTTTATACTTTGCTAGATTTTCTTATCGGATCGTCGCTGATTATATATGCATGCCTTATAATGTAATACATATATTTTTATGTCTAGAGGTTTAGGTATATATATTTAATATATGCATATTATAAATGAATATAAACTTATACATATAATATCTATATTATGAATATATTTAAGTTACATAACGTAGTTATATATATATATATATAAAGTATGAAATGTTGTGTATATACTGCAATATTTGTAACATCTGCACATGCAACGAAAATTAATTTAAAATTGTTGAAACTATATTTTGTATATATAATTTTCATCGTGTTTTTATTTTATTTATTTTAAATTGCAATTCGTTATATAATAAAACGTTATATATACATAATTTTATTCATATATATTATGATGTGTTTTTGTTTATGAATATATATTCTATTTTAAGCGACAACAAATGTTCGCATCTAAACGAATACATTCATTTGTCGTATAGTATACAAATTTCTATAAATTAAATATTTTATTTTTTTATATACTATACATATATGTATATATTTTTAATATACAAAATCGGAAAATCGATATCACAATCATTAGAAAACATAATATCGAATTGTAATTTGGTTAATGTAATTGTCCTGTCCTGATTATAAATAAAATATCTTTTGAATAATTTCCACTTAAGAATAAAGCATTTTTATAATAAATATATATAGATATCAGACAGTTATACTACATCTTTCTAATCATATGAATCTATAAAATAATGTAATTGATAGAATGTACTCTGTTTTGCACGGTTGTTAGTTCAATTAATTCCTCTTACTATTATGTTAATATAAAACGTTCTATCATTTAGTGATACATAGGAGAATGAATCTTTTAATCATATATTAGTTTTAAAAAAAATATAAAAAAATTGTTGTGTTTATTATAGTTACTTTATTAAAAAAAAAACCAAATACATAAATTAACTTTTCGATTCAGAAAACGAAAAACCAAACGGTTGAAACGATATATTTTACATATATAAAAATGAAAAAAAAAAAGCATCTTGTTAATTCTTTCTGTGGAAACTTTTTTTTATGTTTTTTGGGTTTAATGCTAATAGATTTTCCATGAAAAAAAGCAATCGATTATTATCTATATAACATATAAATCTATAACAAATTGTTTATTTTATTCTATAAGAAATTTGATTAGATAAAGTAATATGAAATATAGTAGTGGTCATAAGTTAAACTAAACAATCAAATATGAATTATTCATGGGATGTTGAGAAATTGATAAAAATTTAAAAATAGAATTACATAAGATTGTTTAATCGCAATTTAAATATCGAATATTTGTTATATAAAGATCACAATTATGATATTATTATTAATATTATAACACCTTTTGACGAATACTACAAGTATTCGTATAAGAATACTACAAGTATATAAATTTTGGGTGAAACGGAAATTTTCTATATTGAAATTGATCGAATGATTATAATATATAAATGTTTTATATACGTGTATATATATATACAATATAGAATCTAGAATAAATATAATAGTGAAATATCAGTATATTCTTGTGTTATGTATATATAAATAAGTTATCGAGAGAAATTTTATTTTTAGAAAAATAATAATGTTCGAAACGTGCAATTTAATGGATGTTGATTATTTATTTTTTTTTTTACTTTAATATACATTTAAAAATATAAGCACAAATATAACAATATATTGATAATCAAATTTATTTCTATTATTGTAATACAGTATATATGGGCATTTAAATTACATAAAACTTTTTCCATTTTTTATCAAAACATCATATCGATGTGTTTTCACTTGAATTGATTAGAAACAGAACGAGATATCTCGAATAATCTCAATGGATTTGTATGTGAAGTTGGATATGGAATGGGAAAAGCAGAATTCTCGAGAATTTAATTTTTTACATTTGGTGTCCTAACCGTTTATCGAAAAACTTCAAGTAGATTTAACTTTTAAATAGATGTACGATAAAAAAAATATAGAATGATAAAACAAAAAATATACAAGGAAGGTTTAATATAAAGAGGATATTAAAATAATCAAATTTCGATAGATTTCTTTGAAAATTGATTCGGGGATGGGATAGACTAGGTATATAAATAAAATAATAAGAAAACGTTTCTTCTTTAATGCAATATATATATGAATGCGAATCCATTTAACATATTTTTGAATATAAATATCAAGATACATATATATTTAAATCATTTATAGCATATATAGTTTAATTTTTTTAAAGGATATAAAAATTTTAAAGGATGAGGATATATAACACATACAAAAAGGATATTTATAATACTTAATATTTTCACAATGTGGAAATGATGACTTCTCCTATTACATTTTATTTCTTTTATCTTTAAATCCTTTATCTTTTCTATTTGATTATATATATTGAGTTGTAAATAGATCTTTAATAATAACCCTTTAATTTTTAATATAAAAAATCATACCTTTTCTTTTTTTTTTAATATATGTTTATTTTATTATTATTACTTCTTTTTTTTTTTTGTTAATACACACCATATATATATTTCTTCATACTTTATATTTTCACAGTTTGGCAATCACCAAAAATAACAAACAAAAAAAAAGGATTTTATCAAATTTATTGAGATCCCTTTTCGATAGTTTCCAATAACCATATATATATATAATATATTTAATAGATAGTCAGATAGATAGGTATAGATATATATATATATATATATTGGTGTATTATATGAAAATGTCATTGTTATAACAATACATGACATAGTTGTATGTATATATAAGATGGAACGTGAAGGAAATCTTATTGAAAATTTAACTGCGTATAGATTATATATTGCACAAAAAAAAATAGGTATATTATATTGCAATATAACAAATATAGATATAAGGGTAAATATGTTAAATATTCCATTAAATGTTGAATATGTGAAAACATTTTTCGTATCGACAGCTTCAAATTGGTCATATATAATGTGCTTGATATATAGTAATGTACAAAGGACAAAAATATGATCGTTATATTTGTTTGGGTTATATAAGGAGCGAAATAAATATATAGTAGAAAATTTTAGGATAAAATGTTGGGGCTATTGGTAGATTGGCATATGCGTATACAGAATGGTAAGGTATATCTAGTTCGGGTTAATAATACATATATTGAACGTATTAAATAGTATAATAACTCTCAGAAAATTCATTCAGCAGAGAATGTGTAATTTAAGTGTATACAAAATTCAGTAAATGTATCACATAACATTCAGTTAAATCAATTCATTTCAATGATTCAGAAATAATATCAAGTTCTTATAACTATAAATAATTATAATAATAATGTTACTTAAACTAAAACTAACCTTAATATATCTGTTTGGTAAATCACAGGAATCTGCTTTGATGATAAAGTTTGTAAACAATCATCATAGTTTTCTATAACTATATATACGATGAACAATAGAGGTTGAATCGATCATACATTTCATTTTGAATCCTATCACTATTATATTTAATGCATTATATATAAAAACAATGACTATTAAATTTTATATAATGAAAATATTTGCATTGCGAATTGAGACGTAACGAAACACGCACCAAAAAAAGAATCCCGGGATTTTATTTTCAATTCACTATGATAGAGGTAATTTTTTCTATCAAAAAAAGATAATTTCTGACTAAATAAACAACTAAAAAAAAATACACTCGATTAAAAACGCGGTTAAATAACAACAAAACTTGATACAAAAACAATTTGTCTATTTGACTTTATGATTTTTTACGTATAAAATTGATATATATGCTTTTTTTTTTCATTTTCTTTTAGGTGTTTTTTCTACTTCTATTAAAATGCTAATTAACTTCGATTTTCTTTTTGATTCTGCAAGACTGGCTTTATTAATTAATTTAAAAAATGATTCCAAATTTTGCATCTTCTTCACACAAAATTCACAATTTGGTTGATAACGCCGTCGATTACAAAAATATGTGTGTATGTTAGTCGTATAAAATAATGCAATAATGGTCCGAGTGGTATACGTTTCATTTGATTTTTTGTTTGTTTATTGTATTCATTGTTGATACCGACCGCATTTTTGATTGTTGCTTTTTGTTAATTAAAATTTGTATTAATCTGAAATTATTATTATGAAAAAAAAATTTAGAATTATTATTATGTATTAAAGTTATTTAGAATTATTATTGTATATGATAAATAAGAGTAAATTATAGTTATAAGATGTTCATTAAACAACAAAATAGTTTAGATTTCGTATAAAACTTTTTTTGATCTGTCCTTAATCCATTATATTTTTAATGGAAAATCTTACACTTCATTTAATACGAAACACATTTTTGAATTAAATATATAAATCACAATTTATATTATAAAGCTTTAAGAAACCTATTATAATAAAAGTATATAAGTATAATTGGGTTTATTATTTAATATATTTATATTTCTAAATTAATTTATTATTTAAAAGTTCATCAAATGGAAATAAGGTATATTATACATTTTCATTTATGATAACTAAGATATTGTTTAAATAATGAATGTGTTCGGTCAATTAAACCATTTGATAGAAAAATGTTGTCAAATATTCTATATATATATATTAAGATATTAGTTAAATCTCAAAATATTCCTTTTGATCTATATAATGATATGTATATATAAAGGATAATCATATAAAATATAAATGTTTTATACTTATGTTTGCGAATGCGAATAAATGAATGAATTAAGAATATAAATATACAAGGAAAGGATTTGAAAGTTTTTATCTGAATTTCAACATATCGTGTACACACTTTATTTTTATATTTTAGGTTTTTGCAATTAATTTAATTAGGGAGGTGTGGGTGAAATGATTTGTTCTAAGAGTTTACTCATGATATTTGTTAAGATTGTGAGATGTTAAACGATCCATGATCTGACACATCCATTATCGGTATATTCTGTATACATTTTTGCGTTTTCTACATATATTGTAAAATAATAATCTTAATAGATTTTACATTTTCAAAAAATTCAAATACAAATACGCGGTTTTATTTATTTATTTATATAAAGTCTTTTCATTATTATATATTTATATTGTACATTCTTGTTTTAATAAAGTATAAACGTATATTATGTATATTAAAAAATGTTACATTTATCAGTTCATTCAATTTCAATAGTCATACGTTTGTCTATATTTATATTTTATATAGAAACGGACAGTGTGCATATAAAAAAAAGTGCAATATTGTAATTCATAATAAATTTTCTCAAAATATGTTTAAATAAAAGTGAATAATTTGCATTATAGATTATTTACACGTTATATTGTCTTAAGAGTATAAGTACGGTTTATTTACTTTTTTAAATATTGATTGTGTTGTTTTATTTAAAATGTATTCGGTGTATTATGTCTATTAGTATTGTAACTTTCTCGTTCATTTGCACACAAAAAAAAAATAAAATATATTAGAATGTGTTAATATAATATATTAAAGGTGATAATGGATTGTTTAATAGAGGTACATTTATTATATATGCTATACTTTAATATAGTACGTACAGGTACAAAATGCAATTCATTGAATATAAATTTTATGTATATACTATTATATATACTACATGCAATGTAATTTTTGTGCATAATCTTGTTTATTTTTATTATTTAAATTAAATATTTATGTGTTTACTTATTGGAATATATTCGCCAGTTTATTAAAATCAAAAAATGTTACCACAATTTTATTTATCATAAATAAATATACATTTATTTACATACATATATACATGAGTTTAATTGAATTTCTGTTTCTGATGCATATCCAATAGTAAACTAAAAAGCAACACCATTTAAATGTCAAAATGGAAGTAATTTATTAAATCAAATTGCAATAAGTGTGTATTTACTTAAATCGTATATTTATATTTTATATATGTATACATATATTATAAATATAATAATATTATTTTTAATGTATTTATATGTTCTTTCGAAAGTTTAATATCGCATAATCTCATTTATATTTTGTTAATTGTTTTAACTTATATACACGACGGCACAAAGTCGATATATTATTTAAAATAATTTATTTTATGTATATATATATAGATATTGATAGAAAAAATTTAATTTATCTGTGAGCTTGTTATGTTAATTAAAAATTGGGATAACCTCTATATATATATTATTTATAAATATATATAATTTATATGTTTGATAATTAACAATGATATATATTATAAAAATCTTAATAATATTATATGTTATGAAAAGAATATAAAATGTTTGAATTGGTATTTTTTGTTTATATTTTCCATATGCATTTTCCGCACATTTTCATACAGATAATTTAAAAGTGAAAAACAGTAGATGTAGATCATCCGTATCACATTAAACCTATACATCACAGATTTATATACAATATAATAATTGAAAAAAAACTCTCTATTTATTATCATTTGCGTTTTCTTTACACGATTATATATACAGAATATAATAAATTATTTAATTTTTTATATGTAAACAAAAATTAAATTTAACTTTATGTCTAAAAAAAAGCACATAATTTTATAGATTGCCATAAAAAAGAAAAAGGTCGTCTGATGATGATGTTTTAAAAGAGATGAAAATTTATATAAAATTTAGTATTCACAAAAATATGCAGCAATTCTTTATATATGTGACCAAATATATATATGAATGGATATATTTGTTACATAAAAATAAATGTATATACGTAACCTAAAATAATGTACAAATTCCATTTTATAAATATACAGATTTTTTATCTCATATAGCATCATAATAAACTGAACTTTATGACCTCGTATATACATAAACATTCGTATATATATATATAAATACTTAAAAAAAGTTGCACCGTAAAGGAAATGTCATCCCAAATTATTTACTATATGTAATTCATTCATCATATCCTTATATACATACTCGTAAATGCAATAATTTCCTCATTTTTTTATATAGTTTTGTTATCGCGGTATGTGAAAATATAGTGCACATAAAATTCCATATATAAAATCTTTCTCAAAATGCATATTATGAATATTCTTGCAATTGCTTTACATGCACAAAAATGAAAATTGCAATTGTTGTTATTGTTTTTTTATTATGGTAACCGTATTTTTTACGTGACTGAAATTTATTTCAATATAATATATATTTTTAATTATCATAAAAAATAGAATTAAACAAACCAACAAACAAAATCGGTTTGTATTATTCTATACATATATATATAAATATATATATAAATGTACGTGCAGCCTTTAATTTAGTGTTAATTATAATTGGTAATGTATAAAAAATATATATATATATACCTGCGATTTATAAATCTATATATACTTATAATGTTTATAATACATAAATTTGCTTATACAAAGTATATACATAAATACATACAAATTTATTTATTTTTATTCCATTCAGAATACTAAAAAAAAAAAGGATTAAATTATTTGTATGGTGGTGGTACGTTTTTCTTATACATACCATATATTCTATATATACAAAGTAATATTTTATTATATTGTTATCGTAGTTTTTACTATTATAAATGCATATATTTTTCCATAATCTATTTAGAACAAGGTAATATACAAAAAAAAAACAAAACAATGAATATATATAAAAAATACTTTTTATAGAAATATTTTATTATATAATACACATTACCATTTATTATAATGTACGATAATAATAATAATAATAATTCAATTTCTTATATTATATTATAGATTCATTTTTTTTTTCATATTCACATTTATAATATTTATGATTATTGTAAATATTAACAAAAAAAACACACACACACACAAAATATAAAAACATTTATTTTAACTTTAGATAAATTGTGATATTTATAAAGCTATTTAAAACAAAATAATAAAAAAAATTGTGATATATTTGCATGCAATCTTTAATATATATATATATATATATATATAAATATAATTGAATGACATGCAATGAATTGTTATTGAAATATAGAACAAGAATTTTTATACAGGATATATTCGAAAGTTAAACTATATATATATATGGACATATATCAGCGATGGTGATTCTATTACGAATTAATTTATGACCATTTTTCATTTTTGAAATTTCTGCTAGAAAATTCAGTTTATTTTTTGTTCCCAGAACCGCACTCTACTAAAATGGATAATATATAGTATTAAAATATTTCGATCAATGAGCAGTTTCATCCTCTAAAGTATAAAGTATTGGGTAAGTAGCATTTATTTTGTATTCCCTTGCATTTCAAATACAGAAGCGTTTTTATGGTATGGCTATCTCAAATTTGCTGAACGAAAGTTTCTCATACTATAAGCGGACTTAATCAAAAATAAATGTGTCAGAATCATTTCGATTAAAAATTTATTATAAAATCACCATTGCTCTATGTTTTATTATACCTTTTAAGTACACCACCATCCTGTATATATCTAATTATTTTAAATACATGTATATAAAATACCTTTTAATACAAAAATAAATAAAAGTTAATGTGAAATAATAATTGAAACGTTTCAATTATTATATAGACGAGTATTTCCCTTTTCTATTATATCACAATATAATATATCGCATTAAAAATTGCACTATATTTTGAATTGGTTTTTTTTTTTCAAATAAAATTCATTTCATGCCATATTACTATAAAAATAAACAACTATTTATATATAAATTAAATTTTTTTTTGTTTTTGTTTATTTAATTTTTTAGTTTTTAACTATTGGCTGTTATGCGCTGGGTCTTTCAAAAGTCTATGCTTTTATGGGTGAAATTGAATGTTTCAATATATATATATATATATATATCAAATTATGCCCCGTCATAGAATGATCACTATTAAAAAGTATTCAATTCGAAAAATGGTGCAATGATTTAATGACGTTTTCTGAGTACATTTTTATTGAATAATTATCAGGAACATAATAAATTAACACACACACACACAAAAGAATTAACATAAAAACACTTTTATATAAAGCAACTAAATCTGATAGAAACCATTTGTATCTTAAAGACGATATTTTAATATACCATAGAATAAATAAATTATTACCATAAAATATACGGTTTTAATTTCTTCAGAAAAATAAAATTATTAAAAAGATATCCTATAAAAATCATATACATATATTTAATAGCGGTAAATAATTTCATTATAATATATCGCACGATATTATCAACATAGAACATATATATACACATATAGAATAGAATAAAATGCAACAAAATTTTAATCTATTGATGTTTGATGATATGTTGTATAAGTGTTGAATACTAAGAAATATGTCTACAAAACTCAAGCGTATATATCTTAAGGTGAACGTATGGTCGAGTTGGTAGCGAAGCCGCCGATTTTCAAACAAAAATCTCACATGTAAATTTACATGTGAGATTTGCTTTTAATTAAGGGGAACATGGTTGTTTGAATTTGGACAGTCGACGATGAGACACATACCATATTCCAGCAATGATGTTCCCCGTAGGTTTATATATATACGGACCGCGCTGGCGTTTCTGCCAGCTGTGGTTTGTGTATATATATTCCCGGGTATCCCATTCGGGGATACCCGCTCTACCTCCAAAAATAACTGTAAATTTCTATGGTTGAAATTTACATAAGATAAAAAGAGGAAAAAATATATCAAGAAAAAACCAAATAGAAAAATTTGATTTTTCTAATATATATTTTTTTTTTATCATTTTATCTTATGTAAGTTTCAACGATAGAACGATTGTCTGGAGAAACGTGGTTCAAATCCTTATTACTATATTAATCTTTTCTTTTTTTTTTATGAATCATTAATAAATAATTGAAAATATTGAATATTGAAAATGCATGTGATTTTATTCCAAATTTGGATTTTAAAATCCAAATGTCACGTATATATTGGAATTTATTTGGACATTCTTTAATATAATAATAGAAATGTATATATCATAAAACCGAGTTGAAAAAAAAAACTTTCCAATTAATATATCCCAATCTGTATAAGAGTTATAAAAAATCAATAAATAATAAAATCGAATTAAATTTTTGGTTATAAAAGCTTTTCATTATTTATGCATGCATATTTTATATTAAAAATAATATCTATTGCCATATTGTATATATGGACAAATATATACAGATATATATATACAGTGATGTATGACATAAAAAAAAATGTAAAATCATTAAATCACCCAGATATATTATTATTATTTATTATTTAAAAACAGAAATATTTTTTTCCCGTTTCGTATATAATAATAAATAAAAACTTCATTAAAATTATAATTTATGAAATAATGCATTAATATTATATAAAATTCCAATTATTTTGTTTTGGTTTTTACTTTTTTTTTTTTTTTTGATATTTCAATATGTGACTCGATATTATAAATATACTGAATTATTTTCATAGCAATATAGAAAAATTTATGGGTTTTTGACAAAATGACAAAAAAAATGACTGATATAATTTTAAGAATTCCAGTATCAGAATTTTCAATGGGACTTTTTTTTTTAACGCAGCACATAAATTTCCTATATTTAATATATGGGCTTTTTGTCAAATATTTATGATTGTTTATATATAGTAATGTACATTTTTATTATAAATTTCTGATAAAATGAATTATATATTGTTTATTTTTTGATATATACTCATATAATGGAATATTAATAAACATATTTTTTTATTCATAAATAGAATTTATAAACCAAATCTGATATCGTTTATATAAACCATTATAGAATTTCGCATCAATATTATTGATTATATTATTAATGTAAAAATAAAGTAGATTTTCGTTTAATTATCAAATTTGGTTGAATTTGTGTAATTTGTGTGATCAAATCAAACTCGAACCTGGACCAAACGATAAATTATCCATATACTTATATTCTGGTAATGTTAAAAATATAAGTGAAAACCCTTCTATGCAAACATATATTGTTCAAAACCACAATCTCATTTTATCTACAAACAATTTTCTTGCAAAATAAAAATACCTTGTAATTTTCTTCATCTTCTTTATGATTATATATATATATATATATATATTAATATATATAATAGAGATTCATCACTTTCATGTTTTAACGCTTCAGTTAGTTAAATATAACTTCTTTTGTATATATTATACATATATATCGTTCGGTTTTTGTATTGGTATGTCAATATATATTTTGTATACTGCGAATTAATGCATATATATGTATACAAAGTTGAACAAATAAAGACTATTGCACAAAGAAAAATCTCTATATATATTATATGACAAAATATGTGTATATAGAATTTTCCTATATATACATAGAAATGTGTGATGTGATATATATAAATATATAGAAAGAGATTTGAAAATTAAGTTATCTATCTATATTTATATATATATATATATATATATATATAAATATGTATGTGAATGCATAAAGTAATGTGTATTTGAATAGATATATATATAGAAACACCTTTAATATTTTATGTCTGCTTGACAAAATTGATGAAAAATATTCTATATAAACAAATTATATTTACTTTCTCATATAAATAACATATATATATATATGTTTGTAATATGAATATATGTATATCGTATATATATATTGAAAAATAACTTCATTCACATAAAGGTATATATATATATGTACAAAAAACCTATAAATCATATAATTTTTCTTCGATCTATTTAATATATATACGGCAAAAATCGTTAGAGAAATATCCTTACAACTATAGTTATATAATCATATATCTTTTAGTATATTGGTATACATACATTGAACAAAAATAAAATATATAATACTCAGAAATATGAAGAAAAAAATGTAATAAGTGTTATAGATGAGTTGGAATTTACCGCACACATCATTTGAAGTATGTTACATATTTATATAACCATGTGAAGCTTTATAGACATATATAAAATTATAAAATATGGAAAATTTTTTTATGTTAATATATTTAAAATATTGTACATATCCCATTTATTATATATGAATGAATACGTCTACCTACATATTAAAGTATATTATTTCTATAATTTATAATTGCAAAATAAAAATTTGAATAATTTAATTTTAAATTTGATGAGTAAATTTTCAATATTTTCAGGTACCAGCGGTGAAAACTTTCGCAATATAAAAGAAAATGTTGAAATCGCTCCATTGTTTCATAAAATACAGTTGATTTTCCAAAAGATGTACTAAAAATGTTGTCCCAAATTTGTTTACTGAACAACTTTTCTTTTTATTTTTACACTCTGTCAAAAATGTGACAACATTTTATGGAAAATCGACTATATCTTTGGAACTATTATAGGGTTAAATTTCAAAAATTTTCTTTTATGAATGAACAGAAATTGATTGAATTTTCATATATGACATTGGAAAAATCAAAATTAACGAAAAACTATGGCTGAAATTCTAAAAAGTAAATATTAGGAAAAATTTCCGATTTTCCGGAAAATTTAGTATAGTATGCTTCTATAGTTTTCATAAATTAGCCTTTTTTAGATCTGTGTTAAAATATGAATTGTCAATAAAATATGTTGATAAATATCTCCACTGCGCGAATGTATAAAATAAATGTATAAATATATAAAGCATAAAATAGTATAAAAAAAACAAAAATTTTATCACGAATGTGAAAAATATTTTCATTTAACAATTTTCATTATATACATATATCTACGAGTATCATATTTATAATGGCGTAATAAATTTCTGTTGGAAAAACACACGTATATTATTATTATTTTCTATATTTATATATATATATATATATATATATATATATAAACATTAAACTTTTACCCGGTCAACGTCACAAAATAAAATAAAATGTTTAAATGTTATGTTGTGTGATTGCATGAAAAAAATTAATTTATATATATATTTTATTTCAATTTTTAATTAACTTCTTTCCCATATACAATACACACACTTTTATACAGCTATATATTATATAGTGATTTTCAAAAGTTTTATATATAATATTATAAATATATTTTTTTTAATTAACGCATGCAATTCAAACTGTCATGTAACTTAAATTATTTGCAATAATAATAATAATAATAATACAGATTTAATCGAAATTTGTTTATATAAGTTCGTTTTTATAAATATATAGTATTATATAATACATATATTATATAATAATTTACAAGAAAATAATTTAATGAAGTTAATTAAGCGATAGAATATAATATTATAATAGAAAATGTTACACGTTCATTCCTTTATTCATTCATTCATTCATTCATTTATATACGTGTGTATGAAGAAATGTTTTTAATTAAAAAACTAATAGCATCTATATAGAATAAAAGAAAATGCTGCTTTTTTGAATAATAATAATATTGTTAAAATTATTTTTGTTTTAAATACCATATAATATTTAATGATATATATACTTTGCTCCTTCAAACGATTTAATAATTAAAACTTTTAAGAATGACAAACATCTGTTTAATATTTTATTTTATAGAATATATGTAAATATGAATATATTAAAATGAATTTTTTGAAAACTATTTTCTGTATGTATGTATACATATTTTTAAATGTAATACATTATTTAATAGTATAATAACTATATTATAATATATTTAGTTTTAACAAAGAAAATTGCGAATATATAAACAAAATAATGTATGTATATTATTGCAAAAGGAAAAATTGTAAAATATTCAATTTTTCTTCTTTCAACACATCTATTATTGTCGTCATGCACCAAACAATTGTATATACATAAAAGGTTGTATTTATTTTTATTATATTATTTACATTTTTTTTTCCGCCAACAATGGGGATACATAAATGAAAATGTTTATTGGTAAAATGAAAACGACATGATGATAATATTATTTTATTTTATATTTATATATATTATTCATCCATGTTCTATATACATATGTATAAGAAATAAGATGAACGTTACCTTTTTTGAAAAATAAATAAATGCATTTATATTTATATTATTTCATTTGTATATTTGTATTCATATACATATATACAATAGAATATTGTAAATGCAAGTTCACTATACATATGTTAAATTCTTTATATAGAAATTCGAAAAAGATGTTTTGATATTTTTCTTTATTTTCTTATACAATTTTCCAGTCGATTTTTCTTATTATATTAAGATATAATACTATAAATAATGTATACACAAAAGCATTTATTATTATTATATACATGTATCTTCTCTCCCTATAGGTATATATATACAATATATAGTATAAAGATAAACTAACAATAGTTTGTAGAAAAAAATTTATATATATCATTGTCGTCTATCATCAATTCTATATAAACACACATTTATAGATGTTTATATACACATCATATATATATAGTACAATAAGTCCGTTGCATATATATTTATATTTATACATAGACGATTTGTAAATAGATAAATATCGAAAAAGGAAGAAAACATTTTCCAATAGAGTTTTCTTATAGATATGTATAATTTTTTCTTATATATATAGAATTGTTGCAGTTTATTTACAGCATATATATATATATATGCAACACAATATTTAAAGTTATATCATACGTATATAAATAAAATAATCTATAAATACATGACACATAAGTCTATTTTATATTTAAATTATTATATTCAAATACTGTATATATTCTATTCTTTAATATTTCGTATATGTAACGTATTCCTGAATATAAGAACTCATATAAATATATATTTTGAAAAGATATATAAAAATAAAAAAAAGTTATTTCCATAGTTTATATATATAAATAACTATTACACCCATTTTTAGTATATAGTTTAGTTTAGTTTTTCCGTTTTATTTTATTGTATTTTGTCACTATTTTATTTTTTTTAAATTGAAAACAAATAAATAAACAAACAAATAACAAAAAAATAAAATTATAGATAAACAATATAAATGGGAAAAAAAATTTTAAGGGAAAATTATTTGTATATTACATGAACTGTTTTGGATAAATTTATATTTATGTTGAATAAATACATTACGTTTTTTAAGCAGTATATCTGCAATTGACAATCCCAATAGATATATATTTTAGAATAATATTTATATGAATGCAATATTCATTCAGTATTTTGTAACATAATAGATAAATATCCCTAGATAAAGTTAAACAATTTTCTATTGATGTTTGTTTTAGATATTTATATACATATAAATTGATTATAATAAATGAGTGTAATTATATATTTTTCCTATTTAATGAACTGGTAAATAGAATTTGTAAAAAAATAAAAATGTAAAATAATTAAATAAATTAAATTCATTTAAAAAAAACTCTTAATAAAAAATTTCTTAAATTGATTAAAAAAAAGAAAAAAATTATCTTAAATTTAAATGAAAATAAAAACTGTACTTCAACAAAAATTATCCCAAGAAAATGTTGGTATATAAAACTTTATCCAAAGCAGAAACTTTAAAATTAAATTAAATTTTTAAAAAAGAATAATCGAATTGCTTTGAAGGATAGATATAATAAATATATTAAAAGAATATTTTTCTTAAAAAAAAAAAAGATGTGGGTTTAAAATCTTAAATGTAATTATATAAACATTGGAATTCATAAATATAAAAAAAAGATTTTCTTTTTTCTATACATTAAAAAAAATTAATGCTATTATATACATTATTTATCTTCACTATATATCGTCTATATGAAAATTGAAAAAGAAAAGCACATTGTAAAATAAAAATAATGATTTGACCATCACATTTTAATATGATTATTAAAAAAAATTATTATATTATATATACGATTATAGAATATTATAGAGCAATATTTTATTTTTATGTACAAATGAAAAAGTAAAAAATAAACAAAAAATTTTAAATATACGAAACATTTGTTTTTTATTATTATCTCTCTTATATCATATTATTTTGTAATGGGTGTATGTATTTTAATATTGTTTTATTATATTTATTTATGTATATATATATATCGCAGGATCGCAGGATAACCAAACAAACAGAAACATTCTAATTACAAATCTTATGTTTCTGAAAATTTAAAGAATGTAATAAGATTAGACTTAACGAATTGAATTTCCTTAACACTATATTCTTTAATTTACACTGACAAATTATTAGCTTTAAATGGTTGATTTATAGAAAATTGTATTTTATGCGATATTTTTAAATGAAAATTCTTTTTATTTTTGCGTTTCCAAAATGTATTTTTTATAAGAATAATAATTTGCTTAAGTTATAAGAGTCTCATAAAAGCAAAACAGAAACCGAGCTAGACTCCGTTATACATTTAGCACCGAAACCTAAAATTAAAAATACAACTTAAAAGTGAATCTATAGAGATTTTTTTATTATGAATCAACGCACGATGAATAGATTATGTGCTTGTGTTATTGCATTATTGCTTTCCTGCCAATTTTTTTAGATTTTTAGATGATATTTTGAAAATTTTACAACAAATATTTATAAATTTAATAAAATAAGTATCAAATTTTTGGTTAACCCAATAAAAATTGTTGTTTATTCTTCATCTATACGCCGGATTATGCTTGCTGTAATATAATAATGTTTATTTTTTTTCTTGTTGATAAAATCCCTATTGTTTTAAAAAGTTTTTTGTTTTTATTTTATTTTTAATTTTCACAATTTTAACAAATATCATAGTTAAAAAAAAAAAAAGAAAAGTAAAATAAAAAATATCCATATATATAAACTGTACGATATATGATGTGAAGTCATTAAAATAAAATTGGCAAAGTTTTAGAAAGTTTTTGGGAAATTTTCTCCGGTATATATTTTTGTGTGTTGTATAATAAATATATATTTTCTATTTGAATTTTTGTTGTCTATATATATATAGATTTGTTTAAGAGATGCATATATATGCGAATAATATGGAAATGTAAATATATATACAAACAAATATGAATTCATATGTATATATCATCGTATATATATAAAAGAAAACAATTCACAAAAATTAAGTATATTATAAAATAAATGAACACAACAAATATAAATATATATATTATACACTATATTATTATTTCTCGTAAAATAAACTTATATTTGTTTGGTACATTTTGTATATTTTATAGCATATATATTCGTAAATATAAGATGATGAAAATTTTCTATCAAATTATTAACATTGTCCATACACATTTATTTATTTTGTACAGTCATTGTAATAAAATCTTGTGTATTTATATTTAAATGAATAATATTTAAAGTTATAAATGCTGTTTGAACGGGTGATTTTTATTATGAGAAAATAATGTCCATAAGTTTAACAATTTCCATATACCTACATAATTTGTACGTTCAATATTATGACGGACTTAATCGCGGAAGGTAAAATTTTATAATAGATATATGGATTTTGTAATTTTGAAAGCACATAATTTTTGGGGAATGAAAATGATATTTTTCTGTAAATACTGTTTGGAATGAAAAATTGTCTATATCTATATATATTTATTTTAAAATATATATCGTACGATGGATATATAATTCAAAAGATATGCAGTACCGAATTTATGCCTTACGTAAATATACGATAATTTTAATATAATACAATTTTATATTATAAGTTTTATTTAGTTTTATTTTTTGAACAGATTGTATTTTGTTATATATATTCAATGTACATATATTTTTTCTCTTCTTTCATTTCTATTAAAAAATAAATATCCATAATATTTCGGATATAGGACAAAATATGTATATCTATTTTTATATATATAATAAAAACTGTAATAATAATAATAATAACAATAATGGTAATGTTAATATCCTCTTAACTTTTGTTGATAACAATAATAATAACACAATAATAATACATGTTTATATTTAAAATTAGTTTATATTTCTTTTTATGAACACCGGACAATACACAGAATGAACGCATATACTTATATACCACCTCTATATTATTGCCAAGTTTTCAATAATGGTTTATCTTTCATTTTTTTTGGGTAAAGAAAAACTAGTTCAATTCTTTAAATAATTGTACAATTTTATTTTATTTTTAAATAGTGCGAGATTAAAATCAAATGAAAATACAACAAAATGTATTTAAATAATTTGTCTATAAAATATTATAGGTCAACAAATTGAATAAACTAATTTTATAATAGATAGTACATGCAGAAAAGGGTCCCTGTAAAGGGGACATATACGAGAAAGAACCAAATTGGAAAAAATGAAATATTTGCACGCACAGTGGATAGGAGAAAATGGTCTAACAATCCTCATCTTCGAACTAAAACCAGCTAAAAAAAATCTTATGTCGATAACCGTTTGTTTGAAACCAAAACGATATATACAAGCAAGTTAACAAAACCTTTCTCATATAACACCTGTAGATTTACATTCGATTTGTGATGCGAATTATATTATAATTAATATTATTATTAAATCAACACTTGATTTGAATAGGATAAAAAATAAAAAGATAAAATTGCATTCATAAAATAACACATATATTTCGCTTTCACAAACATGTATATATATATATCTGATTAAATCTGTATACACAATATATTTTTTGACAATGATTAACGAAGATTAATTATATATTTATCGTGTATTTATAATAAGAAGCAGAAAAATAATTTCGTCTTCTCAAAATATGCATATACAATACAGAAAGAATATACTTTATTAATATAATTTATTATTTTTCGCTATACATTGTTGGTGATTGTCGATTCGTTACACTTGAAATTATATCTTAAACATATACAAAAAAAAAATCAATTGTACTAATTTCGGTGGCCTAATGAATCTTATATATTAGAGTATATATATATGTTTTGTATTGTAAAAAAGTAAACCAACTGATAAATACAATATAAAATTTCATCAATTTTATATTTAATCATATCTTTCATCACAAATTTATTTTATACAATACCAAATGATGAAGTGATAATTTATTTATTTATTCATTTGTTTTGTATAATATCTGTAGTTTATATATGAATTTATTTATATATAGTTATAAATAAGTGTAAATGAATGCCGAAACAATGGTAATTGATTGATTTATATTCTGATACAAATATATATGTGTATTATTATGTTATGATTATGAATATATATATATAATATTGTACCGCACCACAACAATAAATTCATTAATATTTTTATCAAAATTCGGCGAACATTGAATTTCAACACACCCGAAAGCGAATAATAAGACAGGTATGTGATATGATATGAAAAAAAAAACAAGTATGTTCATTATATCGTTTATATATAACGGAAATTTTTTATGAAAGCAATATATAATAGATAGTATAGTAGAAAAAAATAGTGGTAAATCTATCGTGCACATATAGATGAAAAGATTTTATTCAAATATAATTTTATATATAATAGCATTTAAAACAAATATAAATATTACAAATGCAATTTCAATTTCAACTTCAATTGAAGAAATTCCACCTACGTTTTTAGAATTCTTTCCGAAAACCGTGTATATACATTTAATATTGGCCCTTATTATATATACTATCAAAATAATTTTTTCTTAAATTAAATTAATTTATTATTAACTAATGGGGGAAAATGTAATATTTTTTTATAATAGCCCGCGATGTAATTCAGTTTAAAATATTTCAATTATAATAATAAAATATAATAAAAATTTGTGTTACTCACATATTGAGGTGGCATTTAATAAGAAGCACAATTCTTAAACCTGACGGCAATCAATTTTAACACACACCTGTAAATAAATATAAGAAAATAAATATAGAAATTTAATATAAAATATATATCCTCTTTGATATGTAATAAATGAAAACTATATATTGGAATTAATAAATGATAGCTGCAATCTTCAATTCTATGATACTAACCTAAATTAAACATTCCAATTAAACAAATGCATGAAAATGAAAACATCAAGCAAATGCTGCAGCTACAACAACAAAATATAACTACATTAGCGGTCAATTCCCGTATTGAAAAAAAAAAAAAACCTTGTCAATTTACATTGAAATTTTTTTCACTTTTTGCTTCTTTATTTTACCTGTGATTTTTACAGGATTTTACCACTTATTTTATTAGTACCAAACATTTTCACTTTTAATGAACAAATTAATTAAAAAAATTAAAAGAAAACTTTTCAATTTAATTAAATAAAATTAAAAAAAATTAATTATTAAAAAAAAAGCGCACCAAAAATCAATCAGCAAAAAACTATAGACGCCATTTATAAAACAAAAAAAAAAGATTACACCAAATATACCAGATGAGAAGATTATATTTAGATTATTGGCGCATGTATATTTATAAATATAATTGATAAAATAATACAAATGCATTAAATGTTTTATTCTTTATTGCTATGTATGCCGTCGATTGTTTTACCGCACAACACAAATATTCTCTTTCCCCAACTCACACAATGCCAACACGAACGACCATACGACATACGACAATGACGAGGTTCTATATCAAAAATTTTTTTTATTAATGAATTTTAATATAGTAGAATGCTGCTGCTGCGGCAGCCATCATTAATTTTGTTTTTGTTTTTATAAATAATATAAATTATGCAATAATATTAGTTTGTTGGTTTGCATTAATATTAATTCGTGTCGTTCGTCTATGCAATGGTCTGGCGCCAGACCGTCTACAATCAGGTACACACACAATAAAATGTTTTATGTTGATTTTTTTGTACACTATGCGGTTGTAGTAAGTAGTAATGGCTACTATAATAATTTCTAGGGTAGCTAAACGGCATGGTGTACAAAAAATTCGTCATTATACACTTGTATTATTTTATCAATTATATTTATAAATATACATGCGCCAATCTAAATATAAATTTCTCATCGGGTATATTTTTTTGTTGTAATCTTTTTTTCAATATCATTTTTTTTATATTATAAATGGCGTCTACAGTTTTTTTTTCTGATTGTTTTTGGACCGCTTTTTTTTATTAATTTTTTTTTTTAATTTTATTTAATAAAATTGGAAAGTTTTCTTTTAAATTTTTTAATTAATTTGTTCATTAAAAGTGAAAATGTTTGGTACTAAGAAAATAGGTGGTAAATTCCTGTAAAAATTGCAGGTAAAATAAGGTCAAAAATTGGAAAAAATTTCAATGTAAATTTTCAATGCATTTTTCTTCGCATAGAATTTTTTTTAATAAAATTCTACCTGATCAATATGTGAGTAAAACAATTTTCTTTATTGTGTATTATTTATAATTAATTTTAAGATTAAATTATTTGTCATCATATATAATTTATTATATTTTACTTTTTGTGGTTGGTGTAGTTATTGTGTGTGCACTTTAAATATACTATTTTTTATGATTCAGTCGTTATGCGATAAGTTTTATTTAGCACTATAATCATCCCCATCATCCCAATCGCGCTATATTTAATATTATAGTCAATCACTATATATGATTAAAACATATTTAACGTATCGAATTCAATAATAATATATGAACAATGAAATACTAAATTCGTTATGAAATTATTGGGTAGTATTTGGACCACAAACGATTACTTTCCTTTCTCTATTATATATCGTTAAGTTTGAATTTTTATAGTTCCACCAGTATTCAATTTGTGGTTACAGACGTTGAATTTTAAACTAATATATACAATTAATTTACCATTAAATAAAATGTTCATTACTCTGAAATTTTCCTCTGGACGGATGTTTCAAAAATTAGTAAAAAAAAACCAAAAAAATTAAATAAAAAATGCACCAAAGTAAAATGTACAACAAATAAAAACAAAAACAAAATTCATAATTGCTGCTGCATCAGCAGCAGCATCACCAAATACCATTATATATTTTAATATATTGGAAAACAAAAACAAAATTAATGATGGCTGCCGCAGCAGCAGCAGCAGCAGCAGCATAAAACAAACAACACACAATCAAATATTCATATTTCATATGCATTCCAATATATCATTCTATATTAAAATTCATTAATAAAAAAAATGTTTGATAGAGAATTTCATTGTCGGATATCGTCGTATGATCATGATCGTTATTCGTTCGGATGTGCATTGTGTTTGTGTGAGTTCGGGAAATAGAATATTTGTGTCATTCGCTATGACAAACAATCGACGGCATACATATGATACATAGGAATTTCATACATTTGCATTATGTTTATAAATAGACCGGCACCAATCTATATATAAATTTCTCATTTGGTATTTTTTTGTTGTAGTTTTTTTTTTAATACGAACGCTTTCTTTTACATACGTACATGGCGTCTATAGTTTTTTTCTGATTGATTTTTGGTCCGCTATTTTTTTATAATTTTCTTTTTTAATTTTCTTTAATAAAATTGAAAAGTTTTCTTTTATATTTTTTAATTAATTTGTTCATTAAAAGTGAAAGTGTTTGGTACTAATAAAATAATTGGTAAAATCCTGTAAAAATCACAGGTAAAATAAAGTCAAAAAGTGGAAAAAATACCGATGTAGTTTCTATTTTTTTTTTTATCATAAATTATTCTATGTGCGGGTGCTATTGTTCTATTGTTGCAGCTGCAGTAATAATTTACCGTTTCAAATGGCAATCAAGTAAGAATTATCAATATGATTTATTATATATATCAAAATATTATATTAATTGTCATGAAAATAATAAATAAATAAATGTATAATGCAATTTTTCCAATTATATTTAATATTAATAATAAATTCCGCGATAAACTGCAATGTATTTTGCCATCCTTGCGATTGAAAGAGAGGTCGTCCTAACATATAAATATAGGTTCAACAATGTTTTGTGGAAAAACATTTTCCGATATCCAAAGTTATAGGGAATCACATTAAAGATAATCCTAATTTCTACAAGGATATTTTAACGTAATGGTGTATAAATCTTATTTCTTGATTGTATTTGTCGGGTTTCATACAAAAAGAAATCCATTAATATAATATATATGTGCAGAATATAGGAATATATAATATAGAAAATGTAAATACCTATAAATTTTACACAATCTTTTTCACATTTTCGCACTCACCTATTGTTATACGGATTTTTTATATATATATTATATTTATGAAAATCTAAATACATACATTATTTTCGTTTAAATATATAATATTTCCGTCATGTATATACAATATATGCATATGAATGTTTAAATGAAAATAAACACGATACAATAAACATCCATGTCAAGAATCATACAGGATAAACAGATGCATTTGTATATATATATATAGTATTTATGATTATAAATTTATGATATATAAAAAAATATACATAATAAATCCATTGAAAGTAAATATAAAAAAAAAACTCAAATAGTAAAAATTAAAATCATGATTTAGAATTTCCTATTTAAATTTATTTTATACATAAACATTTTCCATCCATATATATAATGTAATTTTCGTGTACATGCATATAGAGATGGGTATATATTTTATGCTATGCACTTTGTAACAAAAGATATATATGTGCACAAAATTTTGTCAGGGTGATCTGAACCAATATAGGAATACTAATCATTATAAACATTAGTTTTGGTTCATGTTAAGCCAAAAACTGTCTGGGACATATGTAGGCAAAATATTTAGCCTAAAAAATCTATCGGTTTTAAAGATTTTCTATACAAATTTTCCTTTAATGGATTATAGTGCTCAGATATAGAAAGTGCGAGACACTCTGGTTGTATATAGATATATATAAATATATAATTTTGCATAGAGTATTTCCATACATAATATATAAATATATCCATTATAAATAAAAACTCATAGTTATATAAAGTTAAGAAATGCTTTTTAATGTTTTCCATTATATACCGAAAATAATAAATGTATGAGTATTGAGAATTTTTATCAAATGATTGCATTTTTCAATATGACTTTCTTATAAAACCTTATACGTTTTTTATTTTTTCCTTAATACAGAGCATTTTTCCTTAAAAATACCTTTCTTTTGATGGTATAATCATTAAAAACGGTTAAGTGGTTTGGAAGTTACAATAATTTTAATACATGGTATATTTTCATAAATTTATCATTCAAAAATATGTTTTATTTTTATTTAAAATAGGAAAATCTCGGAAAATTTATATGAAAACCATTAAAATGATGTAAGAAGACCTTTATTAATTTTTTATGATCTTTTTAAATGTGCAATAAAATTGTTGGGTGCTCCTGGAAAATGTATGAGTTTTGACTATTTTTATCAAATGATTGTATTTTCCGATTTGATTGCAAAATGACTTTACCGAATGTTTTTACTACTTACGTTTTTAGTACTATAGAAAGTTATCCAGGATATTATCTGGAAGGGTAAACAGAATTTTCGCTAGAAAAGTATACAGAATTTTCTCTAGGAAAATATACCTAAATGTTTTAAGATGCAACATAATTATACAACATTTGGTATTTAAAACTATAGAGAGTTTTGAGTGTTTAGCGAAAAAGTTATATCCATTTTGAATATATTGATAAACATTTTTTTATTTTTTTTTTAAGAAATTCTATAATGAATTTACAAGATTATAATTCACAAAACATCATTCAGTAAAACCAGAGATAATAAATAAACAATTGATTGGTATAATAAATATTTTACATATTTTTCTACATATGAATCATTTCATTACATTTATAATACATATACATAACAAAAATACTTCATACATAATTTTTTTATGAATTTTATAAATTTATTATCAAATTTATATATGTATAACCGCATCAGACACACAATAAAAACAATTTACACAATAAATAATTTTATTTATCATATATAAAATGTGTGCTGAGTAATTTATAGTGAAAAAAAAAATGAAATAAAATAAATAATCATTTATACTCGTATAATATAAAAATAAACGATATATATGCAAATATTTATTAAAGATACAAAAAAAAAATAAAAATAAAATAAACTTAACAATCGACAGGTATGACAGAATCATAATAGCATATAAAAAAGGTAAATTTATCATTTAATAAATTAAATAAGTTTTTTTTAATACATATAAATAAATTTATAAAAATGTTTTGAAATGGTACGATAAAAAAATTATTATTATTTTGTATATTTTTTATGTATATAAAATAAAAATGTATAAAGAACAAGGAATAAAATGATAAAATGTATTTATTTTATTTTTTCTCAATAAAATATATATAGTAATTTTTGCAATAGTTTATTCAATAAATATAGTAAGTGCAAGCGTATAACGAAATGATATATTATGTGTGTGTGTGCAAAATATTTATATTGATATATTTATATATAAAATAATAAAAAATTACTATAATAAAAGGTCACGTATTTGACCACATATGGATACGACAGTTTGATTAGTATTGTTTGGTATATGGTTTTTATCTTATTTATCTTATTTTCATTTTTGCTCAAAGAATATTATCAATATATATTCGTTTAATATCGCAATATCCATACCGTGGTGTATGCGGTTCGAAAATATATATACTAGGTGGAAAAAGAATATATGAAAAGTATATATACGCATATCGAAATAAATAAAAAAAATATTGTAAAGTGTTTTAAAAACACATTTTTTAATAAATTGAATCTTTTAATAAATTATATTATAGCATATTCAATTTATATATACCTATATTAATTTACATATGTATCAATTTATGTATTATTATATACAGCTACTCCTTTCATTACGCATTTATATATATATATGATATATTGCAATATATATATATCTATAAATTCACAAAATCGATAAATAGTCCTATATTTATAAATGTTTATCACCATAATCTATACTGGTTAATTATACATTATATACAGTTGAATTTCTATCTCGATGGTAAGATCGAAAAAGATTCCCCAAAAATAAGCATTTTCATTTTTTTATTAAACATCCATGTTTTTCAAAAAACAAGCCACCAATTGGTTAGAAACAGTTGTTTAATAAATTGTTTAATAAAAATATAAAAATAAACTTACAGAAAAGAATATGCAAAAAACAAAAAAACAATAAAAAAGAAGATAAATCCTACGATTATTATATATATTGCAACAAATTGTAAAGATTCAATCTCGCAATATTAAATGTCAATCAAAACCTACATTTATAAATACGCTATATATTATATACTTACGGCGACTAAAATATGATTTTGCAAATCATTTTTATTTATTTCAAATATACAATATATTTATTTCTTTTACACATTGCATTTTTCAATTTAACAAGTAATTATTTATCTATATATCTAAAATTATAATCTTATATATGTACGTACAATCATCAAAAGTGTGCGATATACAGGAAATTCATATATTATTAGTTATTATTATTATTATATGGAAGAATTTTAATATTTTATAAATGTCATTTACTCTTTTCACATATTTATATATGTACTTATAAATGATTATAATAGTTCTATAAAATGTCATAAGAATTCATTATATGTTCTCTGTATATACGCAGGATTATAAAAGTTTTAGATCTTATATAAACAAGAAAAAAAATTAGTTATCTGTATCTATATATATATATACATTTAGTATATATACAAAATAGCTCATAACAAATTTAGATCAACTGATTTTGAATATAAAATATAACTCCATTGGATTAAATTTATATATATATATATATATATATATATATACCAACCATATAAGATATACATCGTTTAAAATACCTATCTAATATATATATATAATATGACAAATAAGTCCTTTGTATATGCATAAAATGGTTGAGTCAATTTTATGAATATTATTATATTATACATGGTAAATATAGTAAAATAATATGATATAAGTATATATGCAAAACACATATAATATACGTAATCTATATATATATATTTATATATATATAGAAATTTTGTTCTTTTTGTCGTATATTATATAGATATACAGATTTGATACATTATATGATTATATAGGTAGTATGTGTTTTTGTAGTAGAAAATGGTGTATATATATTCAAAAGTTTCAGAACAATTCTATATCAGAAATGAATTTTGTATATACTTATTGTATTGACTTATCATTCAACAATTTTTCGTGGCAATATCTATTCTATATAGATGTTAAAAGAATGTTTTTTTTGTATGACTTTGTTAAAAAAAGAACATGATTGAACAATTATATTTATACATTTGGTTGTATGAAATTTATTTACCAAAAATGCTTGAATTTGAATATGCGGGAATGGATAGGAGAATCAGAAAAAAAATTCCCAGAACTATGATGAATTATTACTTTTTGATATTGAATTTTTTATCATTTTTGCGGAAACTTTTACTATATCCTGATCGCGTGAGTGTATATACATTTTTTCCTATATACATATTATTTTTAACATTATGTATTGTATATATATATTATATACCTTTTCCTTTTAGATTAAGAATGCATAAATATATATATATATATTTCCTTGCTTCATTTAAGAATATATATATATATATATATATACATTTTTGTATATATTATTATATATACTGAAGTATATGTAAATTCTACCTATATATAGATATTAATATAATGCAAAGACATGAAAAGATTATTAATAAAGATAAACACGCAATTTTCTTATGTCAATCAATTTCATTTAAAATTTATAATATTTTATTATTATTACTATTATTATTATTATTATCATTAGCAGTTATTTTTAATACTTTCATATATACATTTATATGTATAATAATACCACCTATAGTATTTGTAAAAAAAAAAAAACAAGAGAAATTATAATAATACAGAGTTTATAATCAGTAAATTTAATATGAATATTATATATTTATAAATAATATACTTATGTATATATAATAATATAAGATGTATGCTAATTAAAATGTTTCATCACATAATTTTTCAAATTTTTTTATTATTTATATATATATTTGAAATTTATATCCGTATCTTTAATAGAAATTTTTAAATATTTATTGGTATGATTATGGTAAGGGAAAAAAAGATTTTTGAACGACAAAATTGTCAAAGTATATAAACCTTTTTTCATTGATCCGCCTGAAAAATATAAATATCAAATAAATCGATAAGGAAGTCAATAATTATAATGGTAAAATCGATTGACTGCTCTCGTTTTACAATAAATTGGTGTTAAAATACGCGATTTTTTATGACCATAATTAACAGGCCACCATACACATTTTTTGATCCTTTTTACTAGAAAAAAACACATTCGCACCACAAAAAAAAAAATGGTTTTCATTAAAATATCTCGAACTCTTTTATGACTATTATTAATACATAATATTATCTATGAATGATAATAACCAAAGTTTTTAATTTTAATTTTAAAATATAAAGTGTATACTGTATATGCATAATTATAATTTATTGACAAATGAATAAATGAAAACATTTGAAATATTAATAAAAATGAAATATCATTATGGATTATTCTATATACTATATAGATATATATATGCTATAGAATTAAACTCCTTTTCGCTATACAGAGTTAAATAAAATTTCCTAATTTATATAATTTATTTAGATGAAGAATTTTTTTCTTTTTCCATATATATAGTACATCATAAAAATAATTACATTTGGTCCAAAACCGCATCTATATATGAAAATGAATTTAAAAAAATAAAATTATAACAAAGAATTTACTTTTTTAATTTTATATATACTGCATATCAAAAGAATTTCTATTTTTATTATTATCTCTATATGTATATAATACACTCGCTTGTATACATATTCGTTTATAATTATCTTTTATTTTTAGTTCGGATGTTGGGTGGTAAAATAAAATTATTTTTCTTTTCATTTTTTTGTGTGTGCAATTTAACCATACATATCATAAGAGTGTATATTCAAAACTATACATATTCTATATTTATATTGCTTCTGTATATAGTTCATCGCGTTTGCGGAAGTTATAAGAGTAATTAATTTTTAATTTTTTTTTTTTACTTTTGTAAATATTGTACATGTATTATTATTTTATTTACTATATATATTCTCTATATATGCACGTATAGGTCAAACATGAGCTCACTTAATTTGTACCAAAAAGAAATGTAATTAAAAAATAGTTTTGTTTATATATAATATATATAAACGAAAAGTGCATATAAAAGTCCAAAGCGTTTTGCAGCGTCGTCCATTAGTGGATTCTATAATCGAGGGATTATGGAACGCTTTACATAAAAATTAATTCATAATGAATTTTTATAATTAAAATACTTTATAGTTGAATTACTTGATCAGCAATTTTATGGGTGTTCATATTGAATACTTAGTTTTAAAATAAAATATTTCCGCAAAATCGCCATTTATATCTATATGATTTATTAATTTTATTCTTTAGATATAATTTTTTATAAATATGGGAAAAACTCCTATATGAATAATATTTGACCACACGAATGGTATTTTCATTTATTACAATTTTAAATTATTCGCTTATTACAATTTGAAAACAATAATAATGATATATTATTACATGTGTATATAAACCTCAACAAAACACTGTATGTATATGTGCATTAAAAAATTAAACCTTTTCAAATTACATCTATATTATATGGATAATATATATAAAATTTTTAAAAACTATGAATTTTTATTTAAAATTAAATTCCTTTTCATAATATCATTCTAACATTCCATTTTGCAAAAAAAAAAAAAAACATATATACATACGAAAAACAAATTTTGTAGAAAATGAATTCTACTTATAGATTACTTTTAATTTTTTATATGTATCATCTCATACCTCTATTACCTATAAACACCAGAATACACCATTTGGTTACCATTTTAAAAGTTCAAACACATTAATTTATATTAATTCACCCGTAATGTAAAATAGTAATAAAATTGTTTGTTATTTACATGCGGCGAATGTTTGTATAAAATAATTAGTTAAATAAAAAAGGATATTTCATTTCATTTTATTCTTGTTTCAATTTTTTATTTATTTTACTTTTTTTTTTGTGTGGCATCTTTTAACCTTTCATTATATTTACCATAAATATGTATATATTGTTTAGTAAATATAAATTCAATGTCTTGAATTCAATTTAACGGTCAATTTACGTTAAACAAATGGCAAATTTATTTTTTTTTTTTTTTATTATATATCTATAGACATATGGTTTTTTTTTTATTCAATCACATATTTATATTGTGTAAAATTATAGAAACCAAAAAAAAAAATGATACAAAACAAAACAATACCTATACAGAGTCTATATGTTATACAGAAATAAGTATACAGTACATAAGAATTTCTACAGAATCCTATTATGGAGATTTTACCTGCAACAAACCACGATGTTATACTAATGTTATTCTTCACCTCTTATATGCTATTATAATATACATAAATTATTACAAAAAATTATTGTCCAATGCCATATCACTGCAATAAACATTCAATTTTATTATATTTATATTTACCACAAATATATGTTATAAAGGTAAATTATAGAAATTTATTACATTAAAATAATAAATGTTAAATATGTAAATATTTTTGTTGTTTATTAAATAATATAACCTGATGCACATCCATTTAATGAAAATATTTATTTGATTATATACATACAGTCATTTTTAACGTATATACAATACTATGGGCGATCTTATATTATATACGAGACGCCATATACTTTTTACAAATATTATCAATTTGAACGAAATAAAATTACAAAGAGAAAATATAATATTAAATAAAAATTGATGGTGTCATTGTTTTCTTCTTCTTATTATTAGTAAAATTTGCACAAAAATCGTATTATTAAAACTCGTTGGTATATAACTAACAATATATATATGGTTATAAATAAATTAAATAAAAAAAAAAAATTAAAATAATAAATAATTTAAAAGTTTATAATTTCCAAAATTAAATGCATTTTCTTGAATTGTCATTTTAAATTGTATCGATTTAAATACACATACACAAAAAAAAAAATAATAATTTATTATACTTTTATTGTTATTATTTCTTGAAATAATATTATTATTTTAATTTAAATAAATTAATTTACATTTAAATTGTACTTTAATATTGTTGAATTTAAATTTGTTTACATAATTTATTAATTTAAAAAATGTTTATTGATAAAAAATTGCAGGTCTTGTTTTTTTTTATTTTTGATATTTATTTTGGTTAATTAATGCGCGATATTTATATATTAAATGATATACTACGGTAATTGAATTAATTTATAGCATATATTTGCATTGTATATTTGAATAAGTTTTTCTTTAAATCAAGCACGTATTAATCTTTTTTATCCATACACTATAGAATAATTGTATTTTCTAATAGGAAATTGTCTATATCATTTTCTAATAGGAAATTCTATGTATCATTTCTATAATAAAAAAATTATCTATGATTTTCTAAAAAGAAATCGTTTGAATCATTTTCTTATAGCAATTTGTTTGTATCATTTTACCATTTATTCACGTGTGTTTTTTTTAATCTCTTTATATACGCCGTTTATTTATCAAAATTTACTTTAATTACAACATATTTACAATATTAAAAATAAAATAAACTCTATACCTGAATGAAAACCGAATGAATCTTATAATAATAATATTTAAAGAATATACTTCCATTTACATATATATGTATCTATATATATATATATATATATTGAGAATAATTTTTACATAATTTTCATGATTTTAAAATGTATTAATTATAAAAATTATCATATATATAAAAACTTAATTTTCGCATCACTTCAGGCACTTTATGCTTTAACTGCTATATAGACAACGCATATATATACCTATAGGTTAATAACATGTTTTTTTACCAACAAATACCAAAAATACATGTATAAAAATTCGTCATGATACAAGTCGTGATATTTTATATCAATATAATCAATATCAAATTATTGTCAGTAATAAATTATTTTAATTATAAAAATAAACGTCGTTCAACCTTTACCGCATACTCTCTTATATTAGTATTATTATTATTATTTGTATATGCGTTTAGGTAAAGATTATAATTTTATGTTGATATGAAGACTTAAAAATACATTAATTTATTTATTTTATACATATTACATGTACAAAAAGAATCACGTACATAAAATAGTCTTTTTAAATATATGGGAATATTATCAATGATTTTATATTTTATATATCTTTCTATTTATACACAACCGCACTGATTTATTATTACAATATAATATTATGAATTTTCACATATCTCCATCCATATATAACGTTTTTGTATAATTTTAGTATTAATCAAAAATTAAATAATATTAAAAAAAAAAATTGATTTAAAAATGCAGCATTTTTTTTTACACAATATAACTTTGTTGCATTATTGTTTTTATCCTTATATATTTGTTTGTCATTGAAGAAATGGCAGAATAGTTCGTTGGAACATCTTTTAGGTTAAAGTGTGAGAAACATTTGTTTAATTTACTGACAATATATATAGTTTTTTTTTTAGAAAATCAAATAATAAATTTTGGAGTAACTGAAACATCTAAAACATTAACAAATTAATTTCCTGATTACATATACAAAACATTTAATAAAACCTTTTGGTTGCTTGCATCAATTCTCTCTCGAGTGTCCACTGTAGATTATTATACATTTTTCTTATATATACACAAACTGTAATTTTGTTAAATGCTTTTATCTTTCAATAAATATATAATATAATTGATCATAATTTATGTTTATATATATATTTAATATGAGTAAAATGTTTTAATGTTCTGCCGGCCTCTATACCATTATTTTAATATGACTATTTAAATATATTTTTTAATATTGTATATAGATAATATATACACAGGTATTTATAATAAATTTTTTTATACCAATCGCATCATAAGTAATTTGTTGCAAAACGTTTATTTATATATTGTTCGATATATATATATATACAAGATTATTAATATATTATTTGGTTTCGTTTGGTATAGTAATAAAAAAAATCTATTTAACAAAAAATGATTTGAAAATTTAACGAGGTTATGAAAATATTTCAAGTCTTTTTTTCGTATTTTCGTAGCTCATGGAATATGATCGAAATTGTTCTATAAAAAATTATAAAAAATATATATAGTATTTATAGCTTATAGTTATATTGAAATAAAATATTTGATTATTATTTTAATTAATTTTAAGATTTTTTTTATTGTAATATTTATTAAGTGTTTTGAATTATATTCTATATAGCAGGTATTGATAAAAATAAATTAAAATCTAAAACACATCTCGGCGTAACTTTTAACATTTCAATTCGATTGTATAATGTGATTAATTTAAATAAATTGTAAAAATAAATAAAAAAATTCTAAAAAATCAGCTGACAGGAACTTAAATTTCTTTCTTTTATTCTTCGGTGTATTCTCAGATAAATATCGTATTTAAGAGAAAAGTTGCTTATGTAAAATAAAAAGGAAAAATGTGTTGTAAAAAAGAATCTTTCTTTTTTTCTTACATTTTTTTGCCTTTTTATTTTACATAAGCAACATTTACAGTTATAATTGGATGTAGAGCGGGTATCCCCCCCCAATGGATACCCGAGAATATATATACACCAACCATACGGGCAGAAACGCCCGTACCGTCAATGTATATATAAACTTTGGGGAGGGTTCATCGTCGAATGATAGGCATTCTGGGACCAGCATAGGAGATCTTTGTGGCACCAGTGCGCACACAGAAATGGAAATCAAACGACCATGACCCTCCCTAATTAAAAGCAAATCTCACATGTAATTTTTACATGTGAGATTTTTGTTTGAAAATCGGCGGCTTCGCTACCAATTCGACCATACTTTCATATTAAGAAATATTCACTTATGTTTTGAACACATATAATTGAAAATCCATCGAATTTCCACTTTTTGATAATAGATGATGTTTTAGAATAGCAAATGAAATAGAAAATAAATCATATAAATATATGATTACGTATATATATATATAAATATATATATATATATATATATATATATATATAAACATAACAAAATAAATATATGTATGTAATATATATACATTGTTTATAGATAATATTATAAAACATTTTTTCTATTGTACAAAATTACAAACCGGTAAAATACCGTAATTGAAATTTTTTTTTTGTATGCTTTCATAGACTGAAAAAATCAAAAATATACTGCAAAATTCAGTCATTTATTTAGTAAATTATTTTATTTCAATCAATGTTATTGTATTTTGTTATTAGATTCCATATATTTATTTTGAATTTCTTGATATATATTGTTTGGGAATCATCAGTTTATTATATATATAGTTCAAATATTAATATTACATAAAACTTCGATACACTTGCGAATTAACATAAAACAATTTTTGTATCTATTGAAATCGTATTTCGTATATATTAACCGTGTTCAACTGATTCTGTTTCTATAATTGTTCCAAATATATTTTTAATTTATCGTTTTAACGTATTACCAGACAATGATACTAAATTTAATAAAATCTATTGAATAAATACATTATTTATTTTGGAAATGTGTGATTTTTCCAATTGAATTTACTTTTGGTGCAATTATAAGTGAGTTTATAAACACACATTTGCTTTTATCTGCAAATTTATTATTTTTTTATTTATTTCAAAACAATTTCTTATAATAACCATATTATTATTAATAATTAAAATAATTTATTGTATAATTTATTTTCTATATATTATAATTTTTTTTTTTTATAAATAATTTATCAATTAATTATAGTTTTATTAATATTTCAATTTTTTTTTCTTAATTATTTTCAGGTTAGTGTGATTTTGACTTACAACTTTATGAATTTAACGATTATCATATGAATGAATTTCAACAAATTGTGAGTTGTACAATTTTTTTTTATGTATTTTATTAAAGTGAATTATATATTGCTATATCTTTAAGTTATACTTTTGAAATGATTTGGACTTGACTGATAACAATTATTTTATATGCTACGGAATGAATTATTAATGGATCTTTATAATATATACATATTTCTTTATTATTATACAATCAGAATGTTTAAAAATCTTCTTTTGCGAAAACTATATACATATAAAAGTATTCGATTTGATGATATATGTAATATAGAAAAATATTTTTTACTATTTTTATATCAATATTTTCAATATGCTCGAAAAGTCCAATATATTCAACTGGAACAGATCTCTGGACTTGTGTTATTGTATATATGTTACATTATTTTCAATTTCATTTGAAATCAATTTTATTCTAACTTTCATTTTCTTTATCAATTGTCAATAAGCGGTCAATTCAATTTGATATATAGTTTTGTTTAAATATAACATTTTTGATAATAATGATGAAACAATCTTCAACAAAATTTAAAACCATTTTAATCCGAAAGTATCATTGAAATTTCTGTTAAGGAAAACAATATATTCTGAAAATGAATTTTAATACAAAGTTTTGAATTACTAATAAATATTGTTTAATATAAAATCAAATTGTTTATCTCCATAATTGCTTATCACATCTTTATAGTTTATTATATATTCATTTTGGGAAATGTTTACATATTTTTAAACCTACATAAATATTGCCTACACTATTTTTTTTTTTGAATAAATTACATACGGAAAATACGTTTCACGCTCAAAACAATATATTTATATGCATGCGGTATGGTCACTGTATTGAATTATATTATATTCTAATATGTATGTATAATAATAATATTAAAGCAAAATACCTTTACACTTTTTTTTTCTTCTTTATGTATAATATATATATATAAATAAAAATCTGCAATCTACTAAAATAATCAAACAATTGTTGTTAATTGTGATATATGTTGACAGACTTATCTCGAAAAATATATATATACCTATAATAAGAAATAACTTTTATTTTCATTTGTTTTTATAAAACAGGAAACCTATCTCTATATACATATATGTAGATGTATCATATATATTTAATTCAGATTGTTATACTATATATATTATATGGTGTACAATTCATTCATTTCATTTTATATGTGGTATATATAAAAACAAGTAAACTGACAATGCATATAAAATAAAAGAAATGTAAAAATACGTGTATACTGTGCATATTTTATTAGAAGTGTAAATGGTAAATTTATTAAGTATATATATATACGATTTTATTTCCAAGTAGAGTATTGCACACATAACATATTGTCTATATATATATATATCCTTTTACTTTATATATATATAGATTGTTGTACATTCAGATATTTGGTTGTTGCGGAGTATTACATGAAGTTATAAAACTATTATTTTTCTGTATAAATATGTATGGTATAAAAAAACCTTTTTTTTTTTTAACTTTTTTTTGCTACATTTTATCGAAATATATTGGATATAAAATACAGTGACGTATACAAAATAAAATATACCACTCACAAAACAGCGACTATATTTAAGTCAAATCTAGTTAAATTTTTAGAATCACAGAAAAAGGAGTAAAGCTCTAATAAGTACTCACTTATAAATCGTAAATGCAATGTTTCATTAATAATGTCTTCTATTATGTCGCATATCTTCTGTACTTTATTCCAGAATTATTGTATACAATAAACAAAAATTCATATTATTTTGAGCCTAAGTGTGTATATATATAGTATATGTGAATGTGTAATCATAAAGAAATCTACATATATGTACGGATATTTAGGTATAGAAAGTTGTATATACAGTAAAGGTTCACGGAAATTTTTTTTTTTATGAATATTTATATATAGCACACATTCTAGATATATAGATAGATATATTCGTATACTTTTGTTCGGTCAAAGTATAATACATACAATATTCATGTTAATATTTTGTTTATATTGTGTAATTTTATTTATAACATTTTTACATATGCATATATTATATATTATATTATATATATATATATACACAAAAATGGTAATGTATTTATTTTTATATATAAAAGAATGACATGACACGTAAAATGTATAAAATTATACGCGAGGAAAATAGCTTTTTTTTGATATTGTTTCATATCATTTTGGTATATATAAACACACATAGATTTACGATGAACAACTCATATATCGAAACTGAAACTTCAAAAAATAAAACATTACAATATAATGTACTGGAATATAAATATGCATATATATCTAAAAAAAAACAAAAAAAAACTATAACTATATACATACAACTTTCCTTGAATGAAATATTTATATTCGCCCACAATGGTGACATTTATAACACGAAACAATATATATAGTCATTTGCAGACATTTACACTATTTTTTTTATATATTGTATTATAACACTTCGTTCAATAATGTGTGTGACTAATTAATTAAAACACATTTTTTTGCCAAAATTCGTTTTTATTCATCAAGATAGTCCCCTTTTAGGGAGATACAATCATTCCAACGCTTTTCCAATCTTTCGATACCGCCTTTGTAAAACGATTTTTCTTTGCCTTCAAAATAGGCGTTAGTTTCGGCGATTACTTCATCATTTGAGCCAAATCTCTTACCACGGAGCATCCTTTTGAGGTCTGCGAAGAGCCAGTAGTCGCTGGGGGCTAAATCTGGAGAATACGGTGGATGGGGAAGCAATTCAAAGCCCAATTCGTTCAATTTTGCCATCGTTTTCATTGATTTGTGACACGGTGCATTGTCTTGGTGGAACAACACTTTTTTCTTCGCCATATGAGGCCGTTTCTTTGCGATTTCGACTTTCAAACGCTCCAATAACGCTATATAATAGTCGCTGTTGATGGTCTGCCCCTTCTGGAGATAGTCGATGAATATTATTCCATGCGCATCCCAAAATACAGACGCCATAACCTTGCCAGCCAACTGCTGCGTCTTTGGTCGCTTTGGGCGGCTTTCGCCGGCTGCATGCCACTCAGCAGACTGCCGATTTGACTCTGGAGTGAAATGGTGGATCCATGTTTCATCCATTGTGATGTACCGTCGCAAAAACTCCGACTTATTGCGCGTAAACATGTCCAAACAGCTCTTTGAATCATCGGTTCGTTGTTGTTTTTGCTCCGGTGTGAGCAAACGCGGCACCCATTTGGAACACACCTTTTTCATACCCAAATGTTCGTGTATTATGGTTTGTACACTGCCTGCTGATATCTCCAGAATGTCAGCAATCTCCCTCAATTTCACTTTACGGTTGGACATAATGATTTTCAGTGTTTTTTCAACGTTTTCCGGAATAACAGCGTCATTTGGCCTTCCAGTAGATGGAATGTCATCGGTGTCTGTACGACCACGTTTGAATTCGGCATACCAATAACAAATGCTTCTTTTTGATGGAGCAGAGTCCGAGTAATGTTTTTCAAGCCATTCCTGGCATTGAACAGTATTTTTTTTCATTAAAAAACAATGATAAATCAGCACACGGAATTGCTTTGAATTCATTTTTTTTTAAAACACAAAAATAGCGTCACTTATAGCACTGTAACTTGTAAACAAATGATCTGATTAACATATGATGTTGACAGTAAGCCTAAAAAGGTTGCCAAATGCGAAAAAAAATATTGATTTAGTTCTAGGGACGCCATCTATGTGTCAGTCACACACATTATTGAACGAAGTGTTACATATACGATAATAATAATAATAAAAAAAAAATAGTCCATGTTGACTGACAAATATATTAAAGTCAATTTTGTATATATATATATATATATATATATATATATATGGACGTACAAATAGACATATATAGTTGATTTGGGATAGTGCACAATATGGTTTTTTTTCTCTATATATTTTGTTTGTTTTATTTCTTTATTTTGTTTATCATGTACTTTGAATTTGTATACAAGCATACAAGGTAAATATAACAATGCGAACAACTTCATATATGCTTACAGACGATATATAGACATTTACATGTATGTTGTGTTATACATATGATAAAATTTACATATCTATACCGATATAAATCCATACGTGTTCCATCGCTATATATACATAAATGTGGTTAGACTAAAAAAAAAATACTATTTACTATTATATAAATAGCTTCTTTTATATTATTCCTTTTCTATCCCATTGGAAATTTACATTTTTGTTGGCAATAATATTAAGTTTTGTATATCATCAAATAAGTACTTAAAACGGATTCAATTTTTTTTATTTATTTGTATATCACATACGATCAAATCTTGTTAATTATATATATAACAATGTCTCCCTTACATGACAAATTTAACAAATTTAACAAATTTAAATACACTCGACTAAAACTGTAAAGCTTTATATATGTTCTGTATATATTGTGAAATTCAAATCATTAACAATTAATAAATAAATAAATTTCCATTAAAGTTCATTTCCCCTGCGTTTAGGAAATATTAACGTATGATTTTTATATAATGAAGATCTCATTTTCTATAATGTTTATTTATTTATTTACGTTACGCTTAAATAAAATATATGATATACACCTACATTAAATTTTATAAAATGATGATTGCACTTAATTCAAATGATTCGCGATATGCAATGCAAATTATTATCTTGATGTTAATTTTATTCTTATTATAATCTAAATGCTTGTCAACAACAAATTAAACATATAAAATATTATATATATAAAATTTTCAAAAATATATAAAATAAAAAATAAAATAATCATAATAATAATAGAAAAGTAGTTATATTAGTATATACAAACAATATAAAATAAAAAAACCATATACACATGTAATATTTTAAAACCATATTTTAGCAAAAATGTTTATGTTACACGCTACATATGCCATTTAGATCATACACATTTACTTTATCCGCATATATAAACTATATTTTATCTTATACTATTATATACTCTAAATGTATAAATTTAAGAGAAAAGATTATAAATATATATTTTTATCTATATATTTTTGTTTAACAACAACATATAAAGTGTATATAATAAAATAGATATATGTCAGTATAGCAACAAACAGATTCTTTTATTTGTTATTTGTGTTCAATTTCCAGCTCGCTTAACTTTCATTCAGGAAAATATGTATGCACAATTGTTTGTTCATATTTATAAATATATAAATATATGATATATATACAATATTTTATATATCCTTTTAAGAATTGTATATATCTACATATATATATTTTTTCTATATTTACTAAAATAACACAAATAAGTCATACATTTATTTGTAGATTTATACTTTATAACAACAAATTTGTCTTCTCTAATGGCTTTTCGTTCACAAATGTGTTTCGGATATATTCAAACAAATATTATTGTATAATATAATGTTTAATAGTAAAAATAACTACTTTTTTTTAATATTTATAAATTTAAACATAATCTATTTTTTTAAAATACGTAATTTTTTATTTTCGAAATAGTATATAAGGTAATAAATTTATTGGGAAATTGGTAAAGAAAATGATTCGAATTATATGTTAGTTTTATATAGTTATAAACCTCCGGAATAATTATTTAGGATAATTTACACTCTGATTCTTGAAATGAATATATTACTATATTTTGGTTTTGTTTCGTTCTGATATTAAAATGTTGTGTCATCAGCTCATCAGGCTATGTATTGCGACAAAACCGAGAGATAATTCACCCCATTAAAAATATATATTTCTTGGACTCTTAAAATAAACTACGATTCAGGTGTCTGTTAAAAACCATCAAAATAAAGCATTTCTTTCTGAATTTATAAATAAATTTCAACATGAATGTATTTCAAAGATTTATTTTTAGCGATCCTTTTTCTATGAACTATTTTACAAATGCCACGTTATGATGATTATCCACGTAATGCTATTATCACATTACGATCTTCTTAAATCATTTTTATTTTAACTTATAATGCCTATATTATGCTTTGTCTATATTCAGTTTTTGTGGATTTTTTTGTGTTCACTTGTTGATTGCTTTTTAAGTGAAAAAAAAATAATACATATTTAACTGCTTAAATGTTCAATCTATATAATTACAAAGAAATCAACATCTTAATTGAACAAATATATATGTATTTACAAATATATAATTCTTAAATTTTAAGTCTGTCAGCATTTTATTAATTCTTGCTTTGGACATTACAATTTTGATTGACATACCTATTATTTATTTTTATATTCTTGTTTTTTTTTTTTTTACTTTAGATGATTCTTTTATTATATATATTAAATGCCTTTAAGATACGGAATAGATAAGTTCAGGATAATGATGATAACAATATATATAAATATATAAATCATATAAATATATTTATATATTAACAGTTGACGCATTAGTTGACCCATTTCAAATATATTGAAACTGCATATTATTTTTTTTATTTATATTACTTTTTATTATATTCTTGAAATTAATTTCCAATATAGAGAGATATATATATATATGATAATAGAACTCTGAAATTGAAATATTTCAAATTAGTTATATAATAATAATAATAATAATAATACCACATAAATATATATAGATTGATGATTGTATAATAATATATAGCGTGTGTGCGTTTCTTTTTCTGACTTATTGATTTTTATTTATTTATAAATATATGAACATGTGCGTATATATATGTGTATACATGGTACATCTGAAATGGGAACGATATAATAATTTAACCGAATATAAAAACCAATGTGATAAGAAACCTTTTTAGGTATTCTATCTTTTTATATGTATATGATATATATATTTCTTTTTAAGGATATGTATATATATATATAAAAAGTATATATGCATTTGACTTGGAAAAGTGAAATAGTTGAAAAAAAATCGTTTACGTGTTTCAAATAATAATAATAATATAATTTACGTGTTTAAAAAACAGCGAGTTCAATATATAAATACAAATATAAATTTTTTCTTAACTCAACTTAAAACCCCCTTTTTATTTTTGTAAAGCTGCCTTTTATAGCATCAAACAAAATAGTATATAGAATTTTTATTGTGGTGGTATATTTTATTGAATGCATGAATGATTAGCGGCGATATGGTTTTTTTTTTATTGTTTTTATATAATACATATATATGGAATTGGTGGTCGCATGGTTGAATTGAATTGATATATAGTATAAATAAATACACATAATATATTATATAAATATACGTAAACTATATAAACGATATACATATTATATATAGTACATAGAGTTTATTGTTTAATAGAATTTTTAATAGATTTAATACGATTAAATATATATACTACATACGACTGTTGTTATTTATATTTAATTTTTTATTATTGTATTTTTGTTATTTAATATAATTAATATTATTACATAATATGTATAAATATACAGGCCCGGACATTACCATATTCTGTTAATATTATATTATTTAATCTGGGTACAAGTAATGGGAAATTCTGTATAGTTTTCCTAAGGCATATTCAATGGAAATTCAATTTTCCAAATAAAATTTTGTATATAATTTTCTAATGGATATTTATTATAATTATCCAAAGGAATTTGTGTATAAATTCGGTATAATTGTTGAATCCTCAACCTTTTCTAATTATTTTTGCCCTGTCTACGGTATTTTACATGCTATTTACAACCTTCGTTATATGTGGTATCCATCCACTATTTTGTATATAATATAATTGGATTGCGTGAATTCAAAATATAAAAAAAGGAAGGAAAATAAAAGACAAAAAAAAATAATAATAAAATAACAATTTATATGGTTAAAAATTGCATTAATTGATAATAATAATATTGGTAGAATTTTTTTTATTATCTTTTATTATACTTTGGTTATTTTATTTACTTTTTATTAATACTATTAAATTTATATCACACAAACATTATGAAATTCAAGTAAGGCTAATAATTTATTAGTTTTTGTAACTATATATTCTTCTGTATATATTATTAACGTTAATTCGATAAGAATGGATTTGAGCACTTATATAAATGAACGAAATATATAGAAATTATAAATTAATTAATTGTATATACACATATTTTGGTATATTTTTTTTATTATTTAATCATTTGTTATGCGAACATACAAAAAAAAACACATCAATATATTTAATTTTGCTTGTATATTTATAATAATAAATTATAGAACATTGTTTATTTTATATATATGGATTATTTAATTAATATATGATAAAATAACAAACAAACAAAATATCGTTGCAATAAGGATGAACATTGTGTTATAAATATTAATACCAATCGCAGAGATATTCTGTATTTATTAATATATATATTGAGTATTAATTTATATAAACCTAAAAACAAGATAATTTCTTCTTATTGGCCACATATGGTGAAAATGTCGAATTAAATAATAGTATTTTTCTTCGATTCCCTTTTTTTTCTTTGTATACATGCCACATAGAAAACATCGACGTCTCATCTATTAATTTGTATTTAATAATATAAATGCAATAATTATATAATTTGCGTTTGTAATTTCAATTAGATTTATTGTTTCTAATTAAAAAAAAACCATTTTTTGTTCATGTAATATTTCCTAATATACCTGAAATTGATTGATTTCCAATTATTTATATAGAAAAATTTAATATACGTACACGTAAACAAAATGTTAGTTATATGTACTATAAATTATATAATAAAGATGTCAAAAATTTAAATCTCATTAAAATCTCAATAATATTTCATTGATGAAAATTTTCACAGCATGCATGCATGAATATCTGTCAATTGCATAAATTTAATAAATATAGTTTTTTGTTAATAAATTATATATATGGAAAATTTCACAAGTTATAATAATAGATTGTATACATAATAGTAATTTTAATGATTATGTCATGGATGAATTCATATAGGAATTTTCCCATATATATTCATGAAAAATTGTTTTAGCTATCCCATACAAATTTATCCATATCATAGTATATATATTATACAATATCATACTATATTGTATAAGGTAAAATAACCGCAATATCAATATAATTTAAATTTTGTTAATATGCATTACAAATTTCCAGGATATACAGAGGAAATATAAATGAAGGGTATATTAGTATAGAAGGATAGTAATATATATATATACATACAAACTTTATAACTCGTATATAATAAGTTTAAAAGTTTTCAATAATTTATACATTGAATAGATTTGGTTTACTATAGGTGTACCGATTATTAATAATATATTTTGAATTTTAATTCTTTAATTTCTTTTGATCTGAAACATATTTTACTTTTCATGAATCATAGGTTAAACCCAAATCATAGAATACAACTTCTTGTAAATAATGGTTTAGAAATTCTTTTATAATGATAAATTTTTGATGTGAAAGACATGTATATTTTTATCAGGTTGGTGGAATTATTTATATATTTTTTTTCTATTTGAACATGATATAATTGATATTATTCTCAAAAAATGATATAATATAATATAATTGAAATCATTATATATAATCTATCAAATCATCGTCTTAAAATTTAATTTAAAAAAAAAGTATAGATACAATTATATATATACATATGAAAATGAATGCATAATAATTTATAGATTTCGCCGTTCATATATTTTGATATACACTTTGTAATAAAAATATTATACACCAAATAAATTGTTTAGAAAATGTTCCATGTTTTAGGATTTCTGATTTCATCTTTCCACAGAATAACCGAAATAATGAAATAGAACTTCAATTAATAACTGTGTAGATTTTGGTTCTATAAAATCTAAATTCATTTCGTGCACTTATACATTTTCAATTGAAATTTCTTTAATAATACAAATAAAATTACGTATTCGAATACATTTTTTATCAAGTGTATATAGGAAATAAATTTAATTCAATCTACATTTTGAATGATGCTGATGATGATGAATAGACGAATTATATTATAAATAGTTAAAAATTTGATTTATTCTCGCATTTAACTATATATATATGTATATGGAATCTATACCTATATAGCTTTTTACCTGTATACACTTAATGAATAAATGATGTTTAGATGTTTTACTTTGCAATGAAATAAAACCAAAAAAAAAATACACACACTGTATAATTATAGGTCTTCCTTTATAAAAGCAACCAACAAAAAAAAATACATTACAGTTTCTTTTTCAAACATAATTTCATTATACATTTTAATAAATTTAAAATTGATTTTTTTTTTCAATTTTATTATTATAGATCTTATTTACTTTTTTTCATCTGCGTATATATATATATATCATGCCCATAAATAAATAGATATATTCTTAATATACGTACAATTATAGATATTGTGAATATTTATTGGTCTATATATACATCATACAAATAATAATAATAATAAATTAACTATAATTTTTCTTTGTGAATTAAGAATTTATACATTATTATTAAGTAATTTGAATTATTAGTTTAGTTTTGGAAAATTGAAATATTTTAGTTTATTTACTTTAATCAATTCAATTTAAATTTTGAATATGTAGGTTTGGAAGAAACATCTAAAAAAAAATGTGTGTGTATGAGGTCTTCTGATCCGCTGTCATTCGCACTGTATAAGCCTAAGGATGTTTTTCGTAATTAAGATACGTCATTTTATAGTTAAATATTATAAGAAATTAATTGGTTATAAAATTAGGCATCCTTCCATTTGTCTTTATTTAAAATGCTTTCTGTTCTAAGTTATCAGAATATGAATATGATACACAAAACCAGGTTAATGCATAAAATATCAAAACGAACAAAAAATAATTAATTTAAACCTTTAAACTCAAGTAACACAATTTCAAATACAATGTACAATTTGAAGTGAGAATATTAGATTTTATTCCGCTTTAATTTGTTATACCTTGGATATGTAATTAATAATTAAGTTTTTTATTTGAATTTGTTAAAATAATAAATGAAAAATTTTATAGATGTATGCCAAATATTACCGGAAATTAACTTTGAATAAATGAATAAATTTTTATTTGTATATTCCTTAAGCTCTATCACAGATCCGAGTATATTTTTATAATATTAGCATATCATATTTTATATAGAAAATAATATACAATTAATTTATGACAAATTTATTATATAACTTATATATAAATCTAATAATAATTTTACCTTAAATATGATTCTATATATATATATATAGATAAAATAAAAATTATTTGTGTAGGTATAACAGAACAGGCATTATGGATTTATAATAAAATAACTTAAACAAATATAAATATATACATATATCTTAATAGATGATTAACATTTGTAAATATATGCTTATACATTCTATATATATATATATATATATAAAATTGTACAAATAAATACATGTAGTCAATTTATTATTATTATTATTATCGTCTCTAGTTATAAATATAAAATACCCCTTTCATTTATATATATAAATTATAAATGAATATTATATGATTAAATCATTTTATATATTACATTATATAAGGCTCTCATATATCTTATATATCAAATGTAAAATTTAAATGTTAAACCGATTCAGAAATTGTTATAAAATTACCTATAACAGGAGTATAACTTTTATTGCGAGCTTTTGAAATAAAATAACAATAATATAGTGATATAAGATTCGTTTTTATTCTTCTAAACTGTGATTTTTCTAAAAGAAGATTTGCTTGAGTTTCTAAGGGAAATTCTTTATAATATTCTGACCGAAGAAATTTCACTTGATTTTATGAAGAAATTCATGTGATAAAACTATACCGAAAGTTCATAAACAAAAAAACATAAGATCTAAAATCTCATAACTAAAATATCAATGTAAATTTTTTAATATAAATTGCACTCCAAATCATTATGGCGCCTAGTTTTTGGTGCCATTGCAATCTATTTTAGGAACGCAATTTCACTTAAGCATTTTACTACACAATAAAAGTAATCATTTAAAGATAATATTGATAAAGTTTATAAAATCTGAACAAGTCTAATAATATGGTATCTGGTATCATATGAATATGCATATATGAATTCATCTATAGCTTTTATAAAATAAAATAAAATACATTTCATATTACGTTATTACAAATTACATTGATATAAAAATCTTTATATGCAAAAGATCATATAGAATTGAATTGAATACATAAATATATATTGATACAACTATATAGATATACATAACACAAGCAATACCAAGTGATCTATAAAGAGTTTTGCATTGCCGACAATCGTGCAAATAAATACATATATATTATTATATATATATGGATATACATAAAAAGGATTAATGCCATCATTTTATATTGTTATTTTTAATATACATATTGAATATACTCCTATACCCATGTATATACATATATTTGTATATATATACATATATTATATATGTTTGTTGATTTATAAATACTTATGATATTATATATATAAAATTATTTATTTGTATAAACGACAAGTTTGCATATATAAGAAATATTTATGTATGCAAGAGAACGCAAGATGCAATAAATGAAATTACTTTTTTGAATTATATTTATATATACGTTAATATGCATATACCGTGAATTGGGGTTGCATTTGATGAATGCAATTCAAGCATGAATTATGTTCTAAATATAAATTTGTTTTCATAAAATGATTAATTATAGAATGATTATGCATCTTTGGCAAAAATAGTTTATGGTATCAACTGAACTATATTAATAGTTTTAGTATATATGTAATATAGAATTTCACAACTCGTATAATAGAGTATATATATATATAGATAAAAGATTACCCCAAATGACAGTATACATTTTATATGATTTTAACTAAATATTATATTGTAAATTGTGAATGTCGTCGCGTGTACTATACGCCAATTTTATCGTCAGCCAAACGAATTTGATACATTATATGTATGCTTGTAAAATACAATTTGCAGTAAAAGTTAAATAATATATATCATATAAATAAATAATATATATTTTGTTTAAAATGACATATATAGAATAGATTTACAATTTCATGCTATATATACATATGTCTATAAATACAATTTGTCAATACAACTTGTTAATATCACAATATATATATTTTTAGATACATACATATTTATAATCCTTTGGTAAAAACCATTAATATTTTTAACTTAAGATTTGCAGTATATATAGTTTTTAAAAGTTGGCGCTTATAACATATATGCAATTATATGACATATATAAATGAAAATGGCATATATAAAACATTATAACCAATGTAAAATTAATTTATTTATATGATGCTCGTAACAATAATAATAAACAATAAAAATATTATATACTTGTACTTATTATACCACATATGAATATCATATTACATGTGATAATTTGTATATATAATTACTCATAAGTGGGGTGGATTAAATAATTACCTATATGGATATATATTTTAAAGTGTCATCAATTGAAATGTAAAGTATAAAATTTGTCATACTCTTAAGACATATATTACAATTAATATTGGATAATTTCAACACTTAACGGACCTCAAAAATATAGATACATTTTTCTTCGCTAAAATATGTTTATAACAGATAGATTTTATTTAAATACTTTTTTAATATAATTTATGATTAAATGTCGATTTGATAATTCATAGATTTGGATATTACCTATATATTTGTATATCCTTCAGAGCGAGCCAATAACTTGTAAGAATACTGCCATGTGGTTCAATTGAAGAAAAAATATTCAGAAGAGGATATTTCTGGAGATTTTCTATCACCAAAAGAATTCCTATTTAAGCAATAATTTTAAAGAGGATTGCGTGTAGAACTTATGATCAACGGCAAAATGTCTATATAAGAAAAAAATATTCAGTAGACATTCTTTAAAGATTTTTTTTATCACAGAAAAAGGTTTATTCAAGGAATAATTTCTTCACCAATCTATGTTTGGATATATAGAGATTCTATATAACATCAAAGTCTTGGTTCATTATAGATACCATCTAATGCTATATTTATCTGTGAAGATGAATTTAAAAAAAAAAAAGGTCTTAACGAGAAAATATCGCGTATATTAACCCTATATATTTTAACATTATCATTTATTAACATTGAGTATACGATAATTTATCATCGTTTAAAAATAGTTTATCATCATCCCAGTAGTAGAGAGGCAAGTAGTAAAAAGATATATAAAAATGAAAAAAAAATTAAATAATTATAAATTTAATTGGTTTATCATTTAACATATGAATGGCAATCAGTTATATAACAAATATAAATTAAACGCAATATATGATGATGGTTTATATATCTAGAGGTTTATGTAAAGATGCAATACAAGTTTTCAATTATGAATATTTATATATATACATACCATATGAGTTGTATATATATCAATTATTTATTGTGTAAATGAAAAGTTTTTTATTTAATAAATGTATATATATATATCTGAAATATTTTATTATCTTGTGTGTGTGTGACTTTATGTGGTGTACAGTTGATAAAACAACCAATACAAAATTTTAACGACTTTTAAAACTATTAATTATTATCAACTTTTTAATTAATTGAAGATTTACCAAGTTTTCTTATAACATTAGCGTATTTTTTATAATTTCGTGATATAAAAATGATAACCATCAATCAATAAATTATTTCCATTTTTTAAAATAACATTTTCTACATTATTACATTTATATACAGATCTTAAAACAATGCTCTAAATTATCGATTTATTGTATACAGTTTATATAGGTTCATCTGTATTACTTTACTACTACTGTACTATATTTCGATGTTGTTATACCCAGTAATCTATAATATAGTAAGAATATTTCAAATTGTATATATGTTATAATCAAATGCAAAACAGTCCCAAAATGTATATATATATATATACACATGAATTTATGATACATCTTATTTAAATGTAAATATATATTTGATTCCATATTCCACATACTATATTGATAAGGATATATTAATATAAGGGTTCAATAATGAAATTGAATGTATTATATAGTATGAATCAGATCGTATTACATATTATTGTAAAATATTCTATACACTATATACATAGAAATGTCAATTTTAAATAAACATCATAAATATACCATAACAAGATTTATATGATAATTCAAAAGTTATTTAATGCAGTCATATCGTCCAATATACATAATATATTCATATTAAGAAACATATACATAAAGTTATATAAGCCATTTACATAATAATTTGATAGAACCGAAAATAATAAAATGTCTAAATAGAGTTCGAAAAAATGTTACAATTGAAACAAATTAATCGGGCGCGATCTAAAGGATTAGTTTGCCATTTTTTCTATTGTCCTTTGTTTAAATATAAATCCATTATAATCATCATATGTTGAACATCCTCAAATTGCAAAGTATCAAGAAAAACAAAAGATAATATTTACGTTAAAAAAAATAGGGCAATTAGACTTTACCATGGTCGATTTTTATGAATTTGCATAACTATATGCAAAAAAAATCAGGAAATTTTTAATATTCAACAAACAAATAACAAAAAAACACTATTAAAATAGAAAATTTTATTTTTTTTTCAATGTATATATTTAAAAAATAAAAATACCCCAGAGGAATGCTCGCAAATCCCCAAACTATATTTTTATTTTTTTTGTGTGCGTCTAAATTGATGAATTTAAATACGTGTTTTTAATAGTTATCATAAAAAACAAAATTTCCTATAACAATCAATAATTCGCCATAACAATTTCTGGTCCATCTAAAATGGATCTATAACCATCATATAATATAAATTCTATATATGCCTTTCATAACATATATTTCTAAGTATATATGTATATTATATTGGCATACATAAATATTTATTTTATACTGACTGACCAAAATTACTTAAACATGAATTATTAACTATATATATATACAAAACATACAAAAATATATATTCAATATTCAAATTTGAAAAATATTTGCATATAAACTATATTTTTATTTTATATATATATAAAACATGTTATACACCACAGGATATATATATATATAAACTATAGTATGTGAAATTGAGTTAATCAAAACATTGATGGCAATATTTACTTTTTCCTTAATAGATGAGATTTTTTTGGTGATTGAAAATCTTTTAAGAACTTCTTGAGAACATATTTCCATTATTAATATGTTTAATTCGAAAGACATCCCTTTGGTTATTGAAAACTTTTCACGAATATCTCCTGAATATTGTCACTTTAATTATCATTGTTCATTTTTATTGATTATTTTAAAATTTGAAACAGCTGCTATATCTCATTTAGTATTATATTTATTAATTTATTCTAAAATGTACAATTTTATAAATAAATTTAAAAAAAAAGAAAAGAAAATTAAGAAATATAGAAAACTATATAGAAATAATAATAATAATCATTTATTTAAATTAAAAATTAAAAATTCAATATTAATTTTATACATAAATGAAACATTTTAATATAAAATTTTTAATAAAATTATGTTAGAGAGATGAAGGTCTTCTTTTTTTTACTATTTTATAATATATTTCTATCTATGTATAAGGGTATAGGCAATAATGCGTATATATAGCAATAATTTACTATATATGCGTGTATGTACAAAATTAAAATATGAATAATATAATACAGAAAAAAAGCTATATACCTCCTATAGTTTTTATCAATGTTTATAGATATTATGTATATCCATGCCATAAGACAAAATGAATAAAGAAAAAGATATGGTTAAAATTTATACCACATTTGATGTTACATAGATTTTCATATAATATAGAATGTTATAAATTTATTATTGATATCTATCTATATATACAATGCGCGGATATATTGTATATTATAAATTTATTATGATATGTATAGTATATTTTATAATATACACCTTTTAAATAATACATACTCTATCTATATATGTATATTAATATTTCTTGTATACACAAAGTCAATTTCTTGTATTTATTAAGTGCTAGATTCTCCGTCAACACCGCTAGGCAGGGGTCTAATTGGAGCTGCAATATAATGTATATAAATTATTTTTCCAATCTATCTATATATATGTTTTACGTTTCTTAAAAATATATGGGATATCAAGTATACATATATATAATAGAATATGATTCAAAGTATATAAAATCATAAAATCCATATAATCTATAATAGATTTAACTTGTTCCATGAATGGTGGTGGTGTGTGTGTTTGTGTCATTATTTATTTATTTTGTTTACTTCTACGTTTTTGAAATTACTATATATTTTTCATAATTTATATTTATTTATTTTTATTTTTTTTACACTTGGTACCTAAAAACGATACATATACGTATTGGTTTAGACATTTATTTCTATATATATAAGTATATACGATATATTAAATATTAACAAAACCTTTAATACATTTTTGTGCCTTTCTCTATCTATACACATATCTATATATCTATCTGTATATATAAATGTAAAATAAATACCTATAGCGTATATTATAGAAAAATAATAATAACAAATTTTATATATATATATATACAGAATCAAGAATCATTGGCACGGTTGGTGTTCAAATAGTTTTAAATAATAGTATATAGAAAAAAAAAATGATAAAATAAATAAATATTGATGAATTTTATATTGTAAATTTATATATATTATGAACGGACGAATGGAAATATATATATATATATATATGTATATTCATATATGTAATGAAACGGGTTTGATTTTCATATATAAAATTGAATCGAATTTGAAAAAAAAAAACATAATATATACATGTATATTGGCTTTCCACGCTGCGTTTATCATAATATTCATAAAATATCTAACAAACTTAATTTAATATCAAATCAATATATATATATATTATATATATATTAATTAAAAATATGTACGTATACCTATTTATAAATTAGTGCATTTAAATCGTAAAATATAAATGTATATTTGTATATATTCACGGTGTAATTATAATTATTATTAATATTTTTATGTATTTTTTATTTGTTAAAATATGCGTGTGTGTTAATAAAGGAAGTGATCAATTATTAAAAAAAAAAAGAAATTAAATTAAAACATTAAAATATATAGAGAGAAATACATATTATAGTAATAAACAAATATTTTCCAACAATATATTTGAAATAAATCATTTAACCTAAAAGAGATTGAAACCACGACAATTTATTAGGAAATATACCAAAACGAATCACAATGAAAATAATGACGGCATTCGACCAAGGCGGTACTGACATTTTAAGAAAATTCCATTAGATTTTCAAAAATCATCTAAATAATTATATTCGATTATTAAACAATTTAAAAAAATCCAAAACATCCATGAAAAACAAAAAGTTGCATATATATATATACATAGGATGGCAATATACTTTAATTTTTACCCAACATAAAGGAATAACAATTGACGATGATGATTAAGTATTTCAATTTACAAAATGTTTATATTTATATAGATAAGAATCCTATATAGCGCAGGAAATTATATACACACAAGAACATATCATCTATAAAAATCTCAATGGCGACTATTATATATATATATACATATATATAACAAGATTTACGCATATTAACAAGCCTATTTCATTTCATTATGCATATATAGAAGTACAAACAAATCATTAATTCATATTTATTCATTATTACATGTATATAATAAAAGTAATTTTATAATAATTAAAAACATTTGATAACTGATTACTGACAATTAATCATTTTAGCTTTATCTCATCATAATTAAAACAACAACCAATATAAATGTATACAGTAGATATATTATAAGTATTCTCTGTGTATATATAAATATTTGCTAAATATATGATAGATATCCTTTATAATAAAAAAAATGATATACTGCCTGTTTTTTAATCTATACATAATACATATATAAGATTATTACATAATTACAAGAAGAAAAAAAAACGCTTTTATTTTTTTTTTAATAAATAATTCTTGTCATTGTCATCAACGTAAATTTAATTTATCTACTCATTAATTTTAAATACATTTTGTTGTAATATAATATAATATACGGGTGGAAGAACAGGTACATATCGTTAATTTTATGTTTAAACGTTCTCGCATTTACATTAAATTTATTTTCCGTTTACATGTAATTCACAACGATATAAAAGGTATAAATTGTGTATAGGCTCTTCTTTGCGTAACAAATATTAATAATCGCATTCGTATACGCATATAGATATTTGAAGAGATATATAGAAAGAAATATATATATATATATATTTGTGAATTTATATTAATGAATGACGATAAAAAAAATTATATATAAATATACAAGAAAAGTTACAGCGATTAATTCGAGTTATTTAACTGGATTTTGATAGATGTAAAAAAAAAATTCTTTCATACAAAATTATTCATGATAATTTTACAAATTAAATTAAAGATTATCATCATTATATAAATAAATATAATATATATTAATATTAATTTTATCTAAATAATCAAAACCCACTTTCTCATCAAAGTTGAAATCTATTTATAATACAATACCAGATATATATTTATTCTTAGAATATGATATTCTATATTGAATATTGTATCTATATAAAAAAAATACTTTGTAAACACATTTTAAAATTATATATATAATGTGTTTATGAATAAATATATAAATATAATCTTCGTTTGGAGGTTTGGATTAAATATATTTATATATAACCTGAATGTTTTGATTGTTTATTTATTATTTACATTTAATTAATTTCATTTTTATTTTATTTAAATTAAACTCATTTATTTTCATTAATCAATTTTTTTTTTAGTTTAATTATAGATGTTATATTTTGGTTATATATTTTGTCTGCGTGTGTGGTGTGTTGTTTTTTTTTCTTATGAACTAAAATTAATTATATTTTGATCAATATATCATTCGGATAAAATAATTTATAACTCTTTTTTTTTATATTTATTCTTTTTCTGTGGTAAAACCTTTGTAATATCAATAAAAGTGCGTATGTTGATGAGACCGGTAAAAAAAGGAGGTGTATAAACAAAGAATTATATTATATATATTTGTATAGATACACATAAAACTGATAAAATCAAATCGGTATTAGATAAAATAAATATTTAAATATATAATAAATATAATAAATATATATATATATATAGAAAATAGATAAATAAGAAAAGAATTTTTATTATATTTCTATTTAAATATTCTCACAACAAAATTCTATTCTATAAATATATTATTTTTGTTAATTATTTTAATTATATATATCTGTCAAAGAACTGTATTTGACTTCTAAATTACACCGCATATATAGAATTCTTTTTATATAATTATTATATTATCATAAATACATTTTTTTGATTCTTTTAAAAACAAATGTTCTTGTTCTATTTTCCTTTTATACTATACTCTCATAAGGAATGTTAAATGTGTAATAAATTACCGAATTTGCTTTTCGAATTTTTGTATACAAGTTTTTAGAATATCATTTATTGAAAACGATCAAAAAGATTATACATAAATTAAGGGATGGTGCCATTTTTTGGTTCATTTTAAGCCATTTCTTCAAAATATGTATAAAATATACACAAACATAAATGATTTTATTTAGAAAATGCAATCCGAAATATTAATAAAAATATCCTTAATCAATCACTCAATCCTATCATAACAAAAATGTTTTATTTACAAAACCACATTTTTATTTATTTATTAACACAATAAAATCTATACCATAAATTTTTAAGTAAAGAAAATTTTATCATTTTTTAAAAACACATTTTGGTTTATCTAAAATATTTCTCTATCTGAAAAATAAATATAACACACAATTAAACAACTACTATATATTTGTTTAAAATAACATCTTAAGGCATCAAATAGTTTTATATAATTCAATCAATGTATAAATGTCAAATAAATATCTATGTGTGTATATATCGCTTTTAATGTACAATTAAATAATTTGGTTTTTATCAAGATAGCACACACAAAAAAAAAAATAAATAAAAAGGATTAAATATTTCTCTTATCCCTTTTTTTTGTATGTTTTACTTTATATAATAGAATTTTTCTATATACACGCAGATGTATAAATATTTCAAATTTCACAATAAACGAAATCTTTTATATATACGAATAGGAATAAATAATGAAAATATATAGAAGAAATATTCATATAATATATGATAATTCAAACAGTTTATTGAATTACTTCTCATGGAATATATAAAATATGTTATTAAACCCCATAAAACATTATTTATTAAGTTAAAAAATTATTTAAATTCATCTAACGTACCTTTCAATTAATGTTTGGATCTGTATGAATATGATTTTGGTTGCGAAATAAGACGAAATGTATAAGTTTCATATTAAAAAGGATTAAAAATCCTGGCAATTAAAAAGAAGTCAAATATAAATAAAAGTTTTTATAATAATTTCAACTTGTTATAAAATTATGAATATCTAAGTTTTTCAGTTATTTTGAAATTGAATTTCATGAATTTAATGAATATCTTAGGACATATCGCATGCTATCCATGTGATGCTATAATATGTTAACTGGGCTAACATATGTATCTTCTAAATGCCAACCTATATATTGTCATTTCATTTCATAATATCTTTCTTAATCTATATAAAAATAAAAAAATATTTTTAACAAAAAAAAACCATGTTCAACCCCTTAACTCAAATGAATATATATCCCTTTTTGTATATATTTATATATAGAGATATTCAATCAATTACTTAATAAAGAATTATCCTTTTATTATTTTTTTTTTGTTATAACAATTTGTTCGTTTTAGAAATGATTTTAATATAATAAAGAAGAAAAAAATAACGAAATCATCTGCTACTCTATTTCTATAGTACGTAAGATATCATTTATACCTATTGTATATAAAAAAAAATATGTTGATTTAAAGGATAACAATTTTTTTTTTTACATTTTTGCATCTAACCGCATATATAGATTTTTATTATTATTATCATTATTATAGTTACGTCGCGCATCCTTGAAAATAATTTCAATGTATAAATAAACTATTTGATCGCATACATATATCTAAATATTTGTTTACAAAAGAATTTGTTTTTTTATTTGATAGATTTAATTTATTGGAATTTTGTTAAGAGTAGTAAGCACACATTTCATCAATGATGAGTTCAAATTTTTTGTGTTATTGCTTTCAAAAATATAATTACATACATAGAGATTTTTGTAAATAATTTTTTTTAAAGTATACAATATTTATTTTGTTTATAAGATTGTATTACCAATGAGTTCATGTATATATATATATACATTTTTTTTACCGGCACATCGCACCAAATATATATTCATCTGTTAACTTTTTAACTACATCATCATATATATGTATGTATATATATATATGACGGCTTTTTATAAAGAGTTTCTGAAATTAAAAAAAAAAACGATAATAATAAATAAATATAAGACTTTTGCTATATATTGATCATGAAGAGATAATGATGTTGATCTTATATAAAGAATATATATATACCTAATATGAATTTTTTTTTATTATTATCCATATATAAATATATAAATGATGATTATATATGATTATTATAAAATCATATATTCATGATGATTATTATTATTATTATAATGATGACAACAAACTGATGTTTAAAAGATGCCCATGTAGTTAATTTACGCTTCATAAATCAGAGCAACAACACACATACTTTAAATAAGAATAAAAATTTGTAAAATAAAAAAAAAACAATAAACAGAAATCTTAAGCTTTGGTATGTAAAATGGTAAAATATATTAATTTTATATTTTGTTTTATAAACTATATCCTATATATATAGACAGAATGAAATAATAGTAATAATGTTAATACAAAGTATGTTTTAAAAAATAAAACAAATATGTAGAGATATATAAATGAGAATAAAATATGGTTCTATCTATATAGGTATATAGAAAAACGAGTACCCAAGCCATTTTCTATATAATGAATTGTAAGTTTAAAATGGAATGACATAAAAAATGGGTTTTTAGTAAAAAAAAAAAAAGCAACTTTTTATCAGATTATCAATCTTAATTTAACTATAATTTTTGAAATAAATTTAAATATACACACACAAACATTTCGTTGGTTTTCTTTTTACTTTTATCTTTAACCAAACGACGACGACGAGTATACATATTTAAATATACATATTTATATTGAAACATATACGTATATATTGCGTGAAATTAATGTTTTTTTTATTCTTTATTTATTTATTTTTAAACATCATTTTATAAATATGTACATTTTTCTTATTTTTTATATATATATAATTATATATATATAGCAAATGAATGGTGTGTGTGGATGGAATTTCATTTTATTATAATTATTATTATTATTATATGAAATTAAAATAATATATATGGAAATGTTAAAAATACATAAAATATCATATTACATATATTATACAACACAGAAGTAACTTATAGAGACTCGCACAGAGATTTTTCATGAAGACAAGCAATTCAAAAGACAGAAATCAAATTTACCTTATATGTATATAATATACCTATAATTTTATAAGTAATTTTTGTTTTTAACAGATCACGTTTTTTTTCCTTATTCATATATAATCTTTTACAATTGTAATGTGTGCGCGGATAGGAATGTCTAACTTATATTTGAGTTAATATACAATTGAATTGAAAAACGTTTATGTATATATACAAACAAAATTTAATGTATATAATCACATTATTATAAAAATATTTATATATGCGGTTATAAAATTATAATAAATATTGTTTTTTTTTTTAATTTTCATTAATTAATCAAATTTGTCAAATGGTAAAATTGTTTTGAATATATAAAATTTTGTTTATTTTTATTGGTGGTATATTCATTTATATTGTCACATATAATTTAATTTCTTTCTTTTTAAGAATAAATAAATAAATCAAGTCCGCATACATTTTATTTAATATATATTTTGTTGTTTGTTGATAGTTATCATTAAATTGTTGAATATATATATATATATATATATGTTTGAATTTTAAGCATATACCGATGTAATTGTAAAAGAAAAACCAACTGTTGATATTTTGATATGATTCTTCTGAAATAAATATATTTTATTTTATTAATCATTTGTTGAATACAATTTCATAGACAAATTAACTATATTTGAAAAGGAATAAAAATACTTTTCAAAATCTATCAAATAATCATAGACAGATGCACGGTATGCAAAATATATATTGTTATACCCCATCTTAGAAGTTATTGGTAAACAGGATAGGAAAACTAATTTATATATAGATAATATTCATTATATTATTTAATCAATATATTAGTAATTTTATTCAATAAACATAAAGAATTATTAAAACTTTTTTTGAGTAATTCATCACTTTTACTGTGATTTATATGGAAAATTTTCTTTTAATCTTTTAATTTCATAATTGAAGCAATTTTAATCATAATTCAGCCAGGATCATGGTTATAAAATAAATTATTTTATCGATAATGATATTAAAAATTACAAGTAGGTAGCAAACAAATCGAATTCTATTTTACGTAACAATAATAATAATAAAAGTGAATGTAATTATAATTATAAAAAAAAAATGAAATATATTACATCATAAACTTTTTGACATCACATTTACAAAATATAAAAAATTATATATAAATGCATTAATTTTATATTTATATGTACAATGTTTTATTTTTATAAATAAAATCAAAATTTTAATATCTAAAGGTAAAATTTATATATACACATTTTATTTGTAATTAAATTCAATATAATAAAATTTTGATATATTATCGATGATACATTAAATATATTTATGATCACGCTATACACATATAAAGATAAACCTATATATTATAAAAATAATAATAAATAAATATCGATAGGTTATATCGTAAAATATATCGTTAAATAAATAAAATAATATAAAATGATACATGACATTTTTAAATCTTTCAACTTTAATTAAAATATTTCAAAGATTTTGCCAATATAATAATATTTTAGCATTCACAATTTATTTATTTATTATATATACACAAAAACAAGTTATAATGTGAAAATATATATAAATATTGCAAAATATTTTTCTTTATTTTTTATACCTTAGGTATATTTTTATTTCTTTCATAATTTTTATAATTTTAACTATATATATAAATAAAAAAACAGATAATAAATTACTTCCTATTTTATTATTTCACATATTTACCATACTATAAAAAATATGAGTATGTTACTTAATGAAAATATTTAATTAATATAAGTTATATTTATATATATACTTTAAAATCTATCATAAAAAATATTTATATATACCTTTAATTTTAATATGTATATATATATTAATCAGGTATATTCAAACACACCTTGATTGGTTTATATTATATATATACTTTTAAATGTACTTATTTATATATATATAACAACAACTTTGTATGTGTACATATACAAACAATATTATTATAAATTACATATTCAGGTGAAAATTGTAAATAAAAGTGAACTATACGTACGCGAATATATAATGTATATAACATAAATATTTGTATTTTATAATATACATATATGTAATATAAATTATGTATAAATAAGTAAAATTACACTCAAAACCAATTAACTTCTAATCTATATAAAATTTTATATTATATATATATATGATATACATATATTTATTTATATTTTTATGTATAACTTTTCGAAACAGTATATTTATAATTCATGCAATAATATACTCAGGGTATAACCGAACGATATTCTTTTGTTGGACACTCATAAATGACAAAATTGGAATTTCTATAAACTATGGGCAAATCGCAAGGTTTTATAAATCGACGTAAATTCAGTTATTTTTGTAACTATTGACAATAATAAGTTTCCAAAATTTTCCCATTAACGAACAAACTTAATAAAATTAAAGTCCAAACATAATACAGAAGTATAACTGAAAAATTTTTTTTTTTCGTATCATCAATGTGAGTTTTTCTGTTATTATGATATTTATTGTGAAAAATGTATACAATATTCCTTAAAAATATCACATTATAATAAATAAATATTCGAAAGAGCTTTTATTTAATTTAACAAATCTGTCTGTATATATGAAAAACCCTGTATATTATAAACTAAAATTAATGATATTATAAATAATGGGCTTAGTTATTATTATAATATATTTATTAAAAATTGTCTATATATATACTTACTTTTTTTTTGTATATTCATTTTATTTAATGATTATTTTATTAACGAAAAATATTATTAATTATTACCACATTCGCAAAAAATAAAAAAAAATACCTTTAATTAAAATATTTAATATATATTTATTTAATAAAATAAACATTTTAAAATAACATATTGCAAATATATATAATCATCATATATAATATTAATAACGTGATGATAAATTTCACTTTTACAATTATCGTGTTATTAAACATTTAACAATTTTATATATAAATGAATTAAAATACATAATATATAAGATACTCGACGACGATTATATACATATTACAATTTATACATTATATATATACATATATAGAGATATAAATGAATACAAATATAAATTGAATTTTTTTAATTTTTATCAGATGTCTGAATGCAATTAATCAAAAATATAATTATTATATACAAATATATTAAATTTTTTAGATATATCTTTAAGATGAAAAAAATATTTTATTACATATCGACGAAGGTATAGTCGTTTTAATATCGATGTACGTTTCTATTTATAATTAAACGGTAGAATATACCTTTTTATGGTCATTCTCATATTGGAAATAACAAACAGATTGGAATTTTTGGTTATTATTATTTTCAAGTATATCTATCGAAATAGTGTATTATATTTACAAGCAATTGAGTCAGTTCGTCTTTGTTTTGGATAAAGCAGATACATTTCAAGTTCTATAGGAACAATTCTATACCTTTTTCTGAAGTGGTTATCATCAATCGCGATATCAACAAGTGTATAGTTAAATAATATATTGTCTAAATATATAAATTAATACCCGAATATTGAAATTATTCGATTTCAAAATGTTAAATTGGTCTTATTTTTCTTTCAAATTAATTAATTTAATAACACATTCAAGTTTATTTTATTTATTTCAATTTTTTTTCGGTTGATTTTTTTTTATTGAATCAAAGAACACAAAATATACAAAGAATATACAAAGATTAAGTGAAACGGTCGGTGATTCTATAAAAGAAAAGATTATTCACATTTTCTTCGTCTTCGTCGTCGTAAGACATAATCGATCGGTAATTATAATAATAAAAATAATAATATTAATTTTAATATAACAATACCAATAAATTTCAAACAGCAAGTCGCTTGTATATATATATTCAAAGAATTGTTTTTCATTTTAAATCGTTTGTCGTATACTTTTTTTTTACACACAATTTTTAATATGTATATACATTAAAAATAAACGTTATTTTATTTATTTTTTGTTTTTTGAATACTATATACATTTTTGTATAAATAAAATAAAATAAAATAAAAAAGAAATATGCATTTTTAAATATTTTTCAATTTTTTAACATTTAATATATTCGTAAATGACTTTTGTCACGTTAAGTTAAGTCCTATAATAAATTGTCCATTATTTTTTATATATCGTATATGAATATGTAAAAAATAAAATAAAATAAAACTTGAAATATAATGGCCATTAAAAATAGTTTATTTATTTTATATATAAATGATTTTTCTTTTTATTTTTTTTTTTTTTTACAATATTTCTTTCAGTTAAATGTCATATTTCTTTATGAAATATAATTATTGACACATTTATATATAGTATTTTTTTATCACATCATCACCGGATAGTTTAACAACTGTAAAGAATTAAAAAAAAAAACAATTGTAAAGAATTTCTTTCCGCAAATTATACAAAATTAAACATTATTTCCATATTAGAATATTATACAGAATTTTCATTAGAAAATTATACAAAATTACCTTTAGAAAATTAAACATAATTTCCATTAGAATATTATACAGAATTTCCTAAACTCATTGGAATTTTAATTCAAAAAATTCTTAAAGAAAGATCAATGTAGGAAGATACCTCATAGCACATACCATTCGTTTTCCAAGAAATATTCGGATACATTTCGTTTGCATTGTTATTAACATTTTCTTCAAAGTGTTTGGTAAAAAAATTCAAAAAAATTAAATTGCGACATCAAGATCATATATTGAATTTTCTATTGGATTTTATGAAATTCATCACTAGGAGGATTTTAGAAAAACGTTGTTTTTAAATTGATACAATCAGATACACGGGTTGTTTGAAAATTAATTTCAATTTCATTTAATTTGCACTCTGTAATCATATGAAATTTAACTTGAATTTTGTTCTATATGATAAAAAAGAAATTATTTATAAATCAACTCTTGCAATTCAATAGAAATTATGATAATACACGCACCCACACACACTATTGATTCGATATATTTGTTGTATTGTACACCGTCTGTTTGTCGTATTCTAGTTTTGTTCTAGGTATATGGTATTTTTATACGTAAATCATATTTATTTATTAACATGTATATATATTCGTTGTCTATATATACAATAGAATTTATATGAAAAAAAAAATTCTGTAAATTATTTGCGGTACATTTTTGTAATATGCACTCCAAATATACATTTTTATATTGCATATACATTTATTGTGTCATTTTTTTTTAAGTGATCGACGCGTTTTTATTTCGTTTTTTTTTTTTTTTGTGAATTTTGTGTGAATAAAATAAAATAAAAATGATTAAATTAAAATTATTTAATAAGTGTTTAATGTAAATGAAAAAATTATATGTGATTTATTTGTATAATAAAAACCGATAAAACATTGCTATCAATAAGTCTGGAATGGATCTTACATTACTCAGGCAGTTTATTATTTAATATTTGGGATGGAAAAGTTTCGTAAAAATCAAAAAAATAAAACTAGGAATCAAGATTACCAATTTCATATAAGTAAATAATATATAATTATCAATATCATAATAAAGGTTTGTGAAGCATATTCAATATTTTTATATATAATATATAATATAAATAATATTATAAAATATAAAATATATTTTCTAAAGCATAACAGTAAAACGCCGTGAAAATAATTTTTTTTTTTTTTGCAGCTCGCACCAACTGAAACAATAAAACACATTTTGATTGTTCAACACATATTCAATTTAAATAAGCAATGCTATAATAAAAAAAATAAAATAATGTGTGATATATTTTGTTGTTGTTTGAATTAAAATTATACCTCGTTTGTCATAATAATAAAAAGATTAAATTTGTTTTTGTACACGAATTCTAAGGTGAATGACATTCAACTAATCATAAAATTATTGTTAAGAAAAAATTAATATCATTCCTATATTATATGCAAATAAAATTTATGGATATTTATGTCTAAGGATTGCTGGACAGGATTGTATAATTTCCAATATTTCTCACAGGTAATAAATATTCTGTATAGTTTTGGCTGTATGTGAATTTTTTTGTATATTAAATGATTTCTATAAATGAAAATTAAAATATTGTAATAATTTTATTATTAATCTTTTAATTTTTTCCTTCTTTCTTTTCTTTTATAGGTTAGTATGAATTATTATTATTATTCAATACATTCCCTATTTTAGGTATACGAATAAAAAATTTATTGAAAAAGTAAATCATGTATTGGAAAATTGATTATGTAAAAAAAATGATATCATTAATTGAACAATGACAAAGAATTGTTATATATAGTGTTAGCCTTAGGTTATTATAGTTTTTAGATTAAATAGGTTATAATTAATTAATATTAAGTTTTATTATAGTATATGTATAAGTTAGAATTAATAAGCATATATCTATGTCGTAATGTGGGGACGGGAAATTGTGTTATAAATTGATAATTGATTTTGTATTTATCGAATACATCTTATAAATAGATTAGTTTTGCAATTATATTTTTAATCGGTCAAATGAAATTGAAACCCAAACTTCGTTCAAAATAACGAAAGTCTTTTAATGTTGTATATGTATATAGATACCTTAAGTATCTCTATACTTGCTCTATAAGAATTTGTAATATTTAAAAAGACAAAATTCAAAAAAGACAAATTAGTCTATTGTTTAGCATTAATCATAACTTTGTGCAAACATAAATATTTATTTGATTTCTTTAACTAAAATTAAAATGATGTGTAAATCGGGTAACCAATCGCAATTTTAAATATGTATATATTTGGCTAAACCGAACTAATATTGCTGGCAACCAATTAATTGTGTATGAATGAGTGAAGGATAAAGTGATAGTTAAATTTCAAATTGCTAATCATATATAGATTCCTATCGATATTTATTTCATTCCATCTATAATCGTTTTGTTAACCATTTAGATATCACATCAGATCTTTTATAAAACAGATTTTTTTTACACTATATTATATATATTATCTATATTTAATACTTAATCAAAAATTTATTTGTGGTATAACTACAATAAATGTCACATTAAAATGATCCTTACTATTTGCATATCAAAGTATTATGTATTTCATAGAAATCCTCGCTCGTGGATCAACCAAAAATAAAAAATACTCAAAGATTCCAATACACAAGTATTATTAATATTGATAAATATTCAATTATTATAACGAAAAACAAACGACATTCAATATATAGATATAATAAATTTTAAATAATTATATCCATATAATAAAATGATTCTTTTCAATGGACTTTTCTTACATGTATATACACTTTTTTCTTCTGTATAGTACAAAAAGCAATTTATTAGACATTTTTATGTGAATTTATTTCCTTTGAATATAATAAAGACAAGTCCTGAAACTCTACATGTATTTTTAAGCATATTAAAATGTATTTTATATATACTTTTTTATACATTTTTTTTACTTCTTTCAACCATATACTTGTAAAAATATGTACAAAAATATAGTTTTTATTAAAAAATAAATACCTCTCAATAATACAAATGTAAAATACAAAAAAGAAATAAATAAATATATAACGATATAACTATAAATATAATGTATAACAAAACAAAATGTACATAGCAATTGAATGTTACATGGTTTTTTGTTTGTTTCTTAACTGCATATAAATATAGTATAATAAATGTATGTATATACAATAGTATGAAAGTGTATATTCGTTTTTACCAATATGAAATGTAGAAATATTGGACGAGTAAATATGCAGCGTTGACGATGAACGCTATTTTAAATTCTTTTTATATATATTTGTTTTTTTTTTTTTTTAAATATATTTTGATATAATTTAAATGCTAATGTGGAATGTTTTTGTATATGAATTCATGTATATAGAATAATATCACAGAGATACTTGAACATACATCTCGTTAGTTTTTATAAATATGTTTGTTTACAGGATGATTTTAATTATTTGTCCTCCGTTTTTCAAGTTTCCTCATAAAACTTTTTTGTAATCAAAAAATGAAAGTAAATTACAGAGTAACTAAATCAATCAAAATATGAATATTAAAAAACAATTCCTATAGAAATTTTAGAATAATATATTATATTAATTCTTCTTTCTAAATTTTTATTCTAAAATAAACTCGGTTATCAATTCTTATACAATATATACAAATTATGAATTAATTAACAATGTAGTCTCTTTAACAATATTCTCATAAACATGACCGAGTCAATTATTATTATTCTAGATATAGTAAACATTAACAACAAGTCAACAAAATAACTATATCTATAATAAATAAATATGGTATGCAATGCAATTCAATTCACATATACTCGTCGTATATATACATAATATGTTTTTCATGACTAAAGAAAAATGTATATAATTTTTATATTCAAAAGAATTTTTTCTTTAAACCTCAAGTTTTTTTTTTTTGTTGAAAATATAATCATAAATATTCCTATATAAAGAGCCAATTTTATTTTCATATAAAAATTTATTTTAAAATAATGATATTATTTTTTACAAATGTGTATAATAACCTCTATATTTAATTTATTGATTATTTTTTTTTATTTTTATTTTTTTTAAATTATTTTTGCAAATCGATCGTTATTATATATAGTTAATTGCATACAGAAAAACAAGATTTCATATTGAATTTTTAGTGTTTTAATAATAAAATAATAATATTGTATATAGAGAGATAACTCTAAGTGTATAATCAAAAATGTGTTTATATATTAAAATAGATTAAAATATAGATTTTCATTTATGAATTCTAATGTAAAGGAAAAGATATTGAGTTTAAATTGAATGCATTTTCGTTTGAGATTTTATAAGATATAAATGTATTTAACTTTACAGATATATATTTGGTTTAAATAAATCACTCATAAATTTCAAATTAAATCAACATACAAAAATTATCATAATATATATATATATATAGAAAGAAGTATAAATATATATTTTGAAATACATGCGGTACATGTAAATATTTACATAAATACTTATCTATTTATGTATATAATCGTATATATATATAATACAAATCATTCCATCCATAATGTAATGTATATATAGTATATACATTTTAGGTACATATATGTTTATAAAATAAATCCATAAACATTAATTAATTATATTTGATTATATAGCTTTTATATATTTATATATTATTAACCATAAATGTATATAATATTAAGTATAGTTAAGTATTTATATAGTTTTGTATATAAATATATGTATTATAACATAGACGTTATGTACATATACTTGGAAACGATGAAAGTTTAAAGTTTTTCTATAACATTAAATTGCTATTATTATTATTAATATTAATTTGAGATATGTTTAGTTTTCATATTATCACATCGTAATATAAAAGCTATTATATAATCATTTTAATGGTGTATGTGCCCTTTTTCATATATTATTATACATATATCTATTATATATATAGTTACGTTTATATTTAATAATAATATAATGATTCTCATATATACCTTTAAAATCATATACAAAATATATTTATATATAAATTATGTTTGTATATCAAATATTATGTACATATAATATTATATGTATATAAATATAGATATATTTTACCTGTTTACTTAACATATTCAAAAGGATCTTTCTTTACCAATATTGCTGTATACAGATATACTATAGATAAATATATATAGACTTAACAACATACATGCGGTTATTATATGTTTGTTTATATTATAAGAGATAGTTAACCTTTTTTTTAACCTATACATCGTATATTTTATTTTTTCTATAAATGCATATATGTACAATCAGTATTATAATGATATTCTGAATATACATTACATATATTCAGCGCGTCATCAATGTTTTGTTTTATACATGATTATATTATTAATGTTTATTATAATACATATATATATATATATATATACCAATACAATAGGCATTAATTTTTAAATTAAATTATCGCATAAGGGAAATTCAATTTTTAATTTTTTCCATTTTATACAGTCATATAGGTTTTCCACAGTTTTATTTTCTTTTAACCAATATAATAATCGTTCAGCTAAGCTTTTCAATTCAATTTGCAAATGATAATCTAAATCTGGTAATGTTTGCCTCCATATTTCCAGGCATTTTATTTTATTTTGCGTAGAACTACAAGGAAATATATATTTTTTAATTAAAAAAAACTATTTGAATTTATGTTTACATTTTAAATAGAAGATTATCTATTTATGTTTTTGCAAAAAAAAAAACTCAGGGATATTATCATTATTTTATGATTATAGTGAATATACATATTAACATATTTACTATATATTCACATTATTATCTATATTACAAAAAAAAAATAAAAATATGATAATACCAAAAGTATTTTAAACCATATCATTTATTATATCATCTTTGTTAATATATAAATATATATATATTGTTTTAAATATATGTATAGAGAATATTTTGCTATTTTTATAAAAGAGTGATGATATGAAAAGATTATGTTATGAAATGTACATGTATACCAATATAAATATAATAGAACATATATATTCAATGATGAAAAGAAAGTTGAATGAATAAATGAATGAATTCAGTTTAAATTGAAAATGGAAAATTTTATAATAGTTTTTCATTGTATTTTTTGATATAACAATAACCATTTTTTAAATATATATAGTTTTATAGGGTATAATATAAAATAAAGGTTACCTTGAAATTATATTAAATATACATAAATGAATGAATGTTTATATATTATTATACACATTAAAGGATACATCCCTCAGATACATTTACCTATATAAGTTTCAATTAAAAAAAAATGTTGTTCTATAGGAAAGTTTAATAATAGAATAAATAGATACGTATATTATAATGAAAATTGTTTATATTTCAATATATATACAAATAATAGACATAGAATATTGTATGTAAATACAAAAGAAAATGTTGTAAAACGTCTTGTAAACATTATTATCTATATATAAATAGAATCGTACAATATAATTTAACAATTACTTTTTTAATTCTTTATATATTCTTGTTGTGTTTTTATTAAAAGAAAAGAAACGAACTTGTAAATTCTGTTTTTCTTTTCTTTTTATTTCTGCATGGTTTTTATTTATGTGCTAAATTTGTGCAAACATATATTTATAGCATAATATATGTTTGCACGTAATAAAATATTGTACATGTGGGGTGATATAGAATTATAACCGCCTATACATAATTGCATTTTAATATGGTATATTTAGATACTCTGATAATATTGACGGAAAAATCTTAAAATTCAAGATCTTCAGAAACAGGAGATCCATATCCTGTATCTATTAACTTTTTACTTTGTAGAATGATATTATTTTTAAAAAGGAATATCTCTATATTTGTTCATAGAGTATCTAAAATAACACTATAAAATAACTTTAAAATTTTATTTATTTATTTTTATACATAAGTATATTATATATATATATTATATAGTTATTGTAATTTTCTCTAAATCTATTCATTCACATATATATATTTATATTATTTTATGGAGATTTTCTATAATAAACATGTAATTCAAATAATATATACATAATAAGATGTTAGGTCATGATCTCAATAACATCAATTCAATGTATATTGATATGTAAAACTATATATAATAATAATATATACCTTTATATTTAATATACAAGCGACGTATATAAATATACGAAAATCCCGGCACACGTATAAGAGAAAATATTGTATGTTTTTTATATTTAAATAATATATTAAGAAGAAACAAAGTAAAAAAAAATATATTGTCTTTGTTTTACCATTATATATGATTTGTTTTTGCTTTAATCTAATATATAAATGAAAAATTAATCATTACATAATACATAAATTGTGTAGAACATTGGATAAAATAATGTTTCAGATAAGATTATGAATTTAATAGATATATACTTATATATAGAATAAATGTTATAAATCGATTTTAACATTTTCTAGTGAATTTATTATTTGTTATTATATATTTAAATTATATGTAATACTACATATGATGTATGTATCTATATCTAATAATATGTATCTATATACGAAGAAAAGATGTAGTAAAACATTGTAGTTATGGGATAGAATAAGATAAGGTATATGGATACAACCTATAACTCAAAATGAACAACAAAATTTATTTAATAATATATACTTTGATGAAACAGTTGATATAGTTCTATATATATTCTTGACACTTGTTGTTGGAACTAATTAAAATATGTTAACCTTAGTGATTATATCGTATAATATTTGATGTTGTAATTGGGTGTGTTGAATTTTTGATGAATAAATAAAAATTATTTGATGACTTTCAAAAATTATATATAAATATTGTTATTTGTTAAAATACAAATTAATTCACATTATAAAAATTAATTTTTTTTAATGGATTATTAATAATACGTTTTTGTCGTTATATGATGTACGCGACAGAATGTAGAAAGATTAAAGCAGTTAAAAAACTCACAGAATGGAAAATGCAAACGTTAAGTCAGTTTCAATTATAGTATCGTATATTTTATTGATGTCAATATACTCGATAAACACAATTTCTCATAATCACGTCATTTAACTTTACTAACACATACTATATATATATAGAATTTCATCATTCAATCTTTTATATAATTTTCTTTTCTTGCAATATTTACTTTTCGAATGCAAAATCAATTTTAACTTAAAAAACCACAACCACAAATAATATCGTTAATGATGAGAGCAAACATTTAATGAGTGTGCGATCTGTATCGTAATATATTAAGCATTTATTATTGTATAGTCTACCAATACGTTGTATCAATGATAATATATGTTAAATGAATGCATGTTTGTTTATAATTTGTGAATGACAAAAATATATTATACTATATATTCAGTATATATTCAATGGAAATAAAAATGTATGTTGGAACAGAAAACAGAGGTGTATGCGAGTATAAAATTGATATAAAATATATTATAAAGTTTAGTTTAAATCTGTTATTATATATGTAAATTAACATAAGTGCATATATAATAAAAATAAAATATATATTAAATACGATTAACACTAAATTTACACGAATTAACCGCACAAAATAAATGTTATTTTCACATCTGTAAGGTATATATGTTAATGCATTATAGTTTTGTGTACATTTATGTACGTATATATATATATATATATATATATATATATCTATCTCTAAATGAATGAATGAATGAATGAATGCATGTATCGCTCATGGCACATTAAATTAATATATATATAAATATAACCATATATAGCTTAACTTTATAATAATATTACATCTAGCTTATATACAACACTACACGGTGGCTGTTTTATTTTTGCATTTGATTAAATGAAATGATTACAGATTTATATATATATATATATATTTATATTGTATTATAAGGAATTTATTTCCCATTTGAATTAAAGAATTTTATTGCTGTTGTTTTTATTGTATAAATGTTGTTTTAATTGATTTTATAGAGAAAAAAAAAACAAAAATTTATTTTTTTTAATTCATTGATTAAATTATGTTATTATAAATGCATTATAAATACTATATAGTACGATGTGTATTAATTTTATATACAATTTACTTGTGTGTGGTTATATAAATTTTATATTTATTTCTTTTTTTTTATATGAGTATCGATACCTAGATATGAAGAAGTAAATTATATGAAGTAAATTAAATTACATAACTTTATAGAGTTAATTTATTTTATATAAATAAAGTATAAGTTATGCATAAATTAACACAATATATTTTCAGTCATGTATACTGTGTATATATTGTAATTGTTGCGTACGCTTAAGTTTTTTTATTTTACTGTATTCTACACTACTTGACATTTTTTTTTTGTTTTATATCTATCTATAGCAAAAATCATATACATAATAGTGAAAAATATTCTCTTATTATATCTAAAATATCGCATTTTCTATTTATTATTTTTATTTTTTTTTTTACTTTCGTGACACACATTGATTAAATTATGTCTATATAAAAGCACGCTATTTCAAACACTTTTAAAATCGCAAATTCACATGTATAGAATAGATATATGTATATATGAAAATGAATTCAATGTTTAAACTTTAAAAGAAATCAAAGAATCTTTTGGAGTAATAAATGCTTACAATTTGTCGGTCTATTCACAGGATATCTCAATTGTAACTCTTCGTATTCAGAAAAATGTATTTGGTTCAATAACTTAAAACCAATTATATTTCAAGGTCTGGTAATTTTAGGATCTGATTGCTCCCTATAACTTGAGGTCATTCTGAATACTGATTACTAATTACCACAAACATATTGCAATATAACAATGGATAAAATAAGTAGAAAAAATAATGTCAAAATATTCTACGTTAAAAACATCGTTTATTAATTTCATAAATTTCGGTGATGTTTTCTATTTTCACATTTTCACTATAATATTATTTAATCCTAGTTATATAAATAATATATATTCTATAATATAATTAAGGATAACGTAAAAAACTGTATCCTATAATTAATGGTATTAATATTTAATTTAGTTTTTTTTTTGTAAATCATATAACATTTAATCAGATTTTATTATTGTATTATTCCATCCCCGTATTTAATTACATAAATTATTAAATGAATTATAACCAGAGTGTTAATTATAAATAAATAAAATAATTCGCCTATATATTCACATTTATATATAATAATTAATATGTCACTGTATTATGAATATATCCAGATTATACTATAATAAAAAAAAATGTGTTACACCTTTCATAATAAAATATGAAGTGATTATATATATATATATATAAAAAAATATATAAATTAAATATAAATTATATATAAATAATTATATCCCATAAATAATTTGTTTTTTTTTATATATAAATGACATTATAACGTCGTAAACAAAATAAACAAATATTTACTATATATATATGCTGTGATGTTAAAATAATTTTATATTTCTTTTATATAGGATATACTTCCGTATATGTATAACAACATATATAGGAATTGCATTATATATATACTAAATATAATATTTAATATTAATTTGCTTGCTCGTGTGTTCATACGCTCGCTATATGTACGCCCTTTTATGTCACATAAAAAATGTCTAAATGTCCATCCCAGACATTGTAAATAGAGAGAATTGTATATATAGGTATATATATAACAAGGCTAATGCTAAACTAAAACATATTTTATTTATAATATTTTATCATAGAAAACATTTGCCCTTATATATTTAAATAGTATATATTGATGATGAGGTTTAAGAAATAATATAATTTTTGAAATGAGATTTCGCATAATTCGGACGATAATTCGATAAAAGTTGGCATCCGCATGGATTAAATTAAAAAGTTAGCAATTGTATATTAAGGATTGCAGTTTTTTTTTTGTTGGTTTATTAGGAATAGGTCCACGCGAAGAAGGTATAGTTATATTACAGGAACATTATACAGAACTTACTTAAAAAAATTATACAAAATTTCCTCAGAAAATTAGAAAGGATTCCATCAGAAAGTTATACCGAATTTCATTAGGAAATTATCCAGAATTTTCTTTAGAAAATTGTACAGAATTTCCCTTAGAAAAGTGTAAAGAATTTTCTTTAGAATAGTACAGAATTTCACATTGAACATTATACAAAGTTTCTTATTAGAATCGGGGCTGGTCATATATACATATATAGCAATAGGAAAGTTAAAAAGTACAGACCTCTTAAACCATTAGCAGTTGTAAAACAAATTGTATTTTGTAATATTTCATAAAAAAAAAATACGTGCGTTTTTACCCAGATTCCTAATCAAAAGATATATACATATATCAAATAGTAAAATGTTTTATCCATAGAAAATTTCAATTGATTCAATATAAATATATAGTTTTTTATTCCTGTATGATATGGTATTTATATACCAACATTATAAATATATAATATATATAAAAGTAATCTTAAAAGTGTCATAAACACAAAAGCCATGTCAAAAGTGTGTTAATAATAAATTTTTGTATAAATATACAATATATATTTATAATTATGTGCGGTTAGCAAGTATATAATCAAATTTCTTTTTTTTTGAGTATTTCATATAAAAAAATCCATTTACCCATAAGAATTATTGCGTTTCGTATGCGGTTTTGTCATGAGTATTCTCGCATTGATGTGGGAATAAAACATTCAGATTATCTAAAATTGATCAACGCTATAGATTATACGATATTTTGGTAATGCACATCCTCTATGTTAATTAAATTTAATTAAAGATAGCTTTCTAGTAAAAAAATAACTAAATTTACGTTTTTTTTATAATAAAATACATTTAATATAATGAATGCATTTGTGATGCTTTTTAAAACATTTTTTTTATGCCATTTTGTTAATTTCCTCATAAAACATACAGATAATTATTTCCTCTAAATGAACAGAAACTAATATTATACTAAACTAATATATTAAATTTGTGCATCTACATATAATTAAAAATAATGTTCTGCTGTAAATTTACTTTTTCCACAAAACACACTCGTATATATACAATTTAAAATTATATATCCACATATTTGTATTTAATTTGGTACAATATGATACCGTATTTCAGGTATATATAGATATATGAAATGCTATACATATATGTATGTATATAATAATGTAGGTGTTTTATATACTAATTTACATACAAATTATTTTATACTAATTTAATTAATTATAACCTTTGTAAAATATATCCAAATACAATATATTTATATGTTTATATATTTGATTTAAAATAAGAGTTTGATAAAAATCTATTTTCACCATTGCATATTACTATATATATGTATGCATATGTACAAAAACAAAACACAAAAATGTTATATTTGTTTTCTATAAAATGAATCAGAAACAATAAAAAACGAAAAATAAAATAGGAAAAACGACATCAAATAATGATGCAACAAATCGTGATATTTTCAATATTATAATAAAAAAAAACTTTTTGTTATAACAAACATGCATTATTTTTATAGGTTTAGATTGTGTATATTATAATATATGTATTGTATAGTATTGCAGGCATATATTTGTTTTGTTTTCTTGTAATTTTTTTTTATATAATGTTATTGTGGAAATTAAATATAATTGATTACCTTACATATACCATATATAATTGAATCTGATTAAAAGTATGTAAATATATATATAGAAGAAATTACAACATCATATCTATATAATACATAATAATTGTTATATGATTATCCATTCATTGATTTCTTATCTTTATCATATTGATCTAAATGTCAATGGGAAATACTGGGAACAATCATTTTGAGTTCCTTCAAAAATCTAATGAAAATTTACCTATAGAATCTAATTGTTTATATCACGCGATAGAATTCATGTCCTTTTTCCTATTTATTATCCTTTTTTTAACCATATAATGACAAATATTTAAAAATCGACTAGAATATAATCATTTCTTGATTTGTTTTACCGAATTCAATTTTTCTGTGTTTTACGTATATACATTTGGATGAGTGTTCATACTCTAAATAAACAAATATCTAACACTTGTATTTATACATACATCACTTTCTTTAAATAATCAATTTCGAAATATTATTTAATATTAAAAATTAAATGTATACATAAAAATGTATATGAAAAAAAAATGATATTTTAAATTTACTTAATACAAATAAAACTTCTTCCTTTTGCAATTGAACTTTATATCCATGATCTGTTTTTTTTTTTCAAATAATCAATTGTGTATTTGTTTGTTCTATATTTATTCTTTTTTTTTCATTTAATTATTCAATATGCGAAAGATACAATCGTACACGAATCATGTATTATTATTACTAAAAATATCATTTTATTAAAACAATTTTTTTTCTATTATATATAAACTTATATATATTTATTATTAAAATAACCTTATTAACTACTTGATTACGTAAATTATATACTATAGAGTCAATTATTACATAAACTTTTCAAAACAAATAAAAATATAAATATTTTTACAAATATATATGAATTTGCAATACAAATAAAATAATAATAATAATAACATTCAGATGATATAGATCTTATATATACATAAAAGAATAATACAATGTATAAATTTTGTATATAAAGTGGATATGAAATAATCATAATATTGTGTCGTAACTTGTTGATTTATTTAAATTATTAAATAATAATCAACAATGTAATATATTTATAGTTTAGTTTATATAATATCATCTTTATCATAATATATATTATGCACATTTTCTTATATAAGTTAAATTTCTATATATAAACACATCTATATTGAATCGATTTAGCATATTATTACAGTTTGTATAAATATATAAATATAGTTATAAGAGTTATATAAGTATATATACAAAAGTGGTATACAATCATAAATATAAAAACGATTCATATAAATAATATATAATACTAACAAAATGCATTACAAAGTATGCATGTCCAATTGCAATATTCTTAAAATTTTTCAATATATAATCCAAAGATCTGTTCTATATTATATATATATATATATATATATATATATGAATGCAAAATAATGTAAAATAGAATTTCCAGAAAATTTATAACACTAAAAGCTATATAACATAATAGTTTATTGAGTAATATACAGGTTAAAAAATATGTTAAACACAATAAACTAGATCACATATATATATAGTATAGTATTTTATGATGCAAAACACAACTCATATCAGAAAAACGTTGTGGGTTGATTATTGTATAGATATATACAATTTATTTATCTATTTATTGTCTTTTTTTTTATTAGCGCAGATATATGATGAATTTATATTATATTTATGAGATAAAACAACCATAGGATATATATAAATTTATTTTAAAATTAATTCAATATGATGTTTTTACACGCACACCCAACACATTTTTGATATGAAAATTTATGAAAATCTCTTATATATATCACATGATGTTTTTTTTTTTGTCATTAACAAACGTGCTACTGCATATATTTATTTCTATTTATCGTTTTCCCTTCTTTTCTTATTTTTTTCCTTTGCATGTATGTAAATTACAATTTCAATTTAAACATTCAATTTATGAAAATGATATTCGCACTTAAGAATATCGTATCTATAGAGTATAAAACAGATAAAGCATAAACTTTACGTGCATTCCTTAAAATGTTAAAAGCAAATATTTTCGTATAAATACAAATATATATCATATAGATATAGAAAGAAAGGTGTCATTATCAATAAATGAAACTAATCGTGATATTTATAGGTTATATATAATGTTGGATATATAATAAATATATATTTATATATATATATATATATATATAACGACGATAGAAATCTATATTAATTTATTTATAAACGATATATGATGATATCAAAAAAAAAGAAAAGGTATTTGTATTATTTATGAATATACTTATATAGATAAATATATTGTATAGTAAAGCATAATTCTATATATCTATTATTATACAATGTGTATAAAATGAATGCATTTTCTTATATCAATTTAGATATATAGAAGTTTTATTTATACTGCAATAATAGATATGAATATATAAATGAAAATTTTTTTCTTTTTATACTTGTTTTATACATTTTTATATATGTTTTTTATGTCTAATCTATTTTCATTTTTGCATATATATCTATATAAAGAATGTATTTATTTATTTATTTCCATATACAGGATCTTCTAAAAGGTATCTGCCATATAGAGATTATGCGATGATTATTCTATAAAGATTTCTATATGACTGCTTTTTTTTATTTAGGTGTCTATTTTTAAGGAATGTGGAGGTAGTTTTAAAGAATTTAAATCTTGAAATGGAAAGAAATCGGAAAATATTGTAAGGGATAAAATTTCTAACGTAATAATTGAGATGGTTTGTGAGTAATTGGAAGATTATTGGGGGAAAAGCCCCGTACATCTCCGAAATGCATTGATAAATCTTATAGATTAACTTATAGAATTCATCATATAGAATCACCACCTTTATCTCTAATATATGTGATCAGAACCTTTTGAAGTACCTGTATATTGAATAAAAATTGTTAAATTCAAAACTTTAGCAAAAGCATATATATAATTATATATGCATATAGTTTGTTATATATATATATATATATATATATATGATTATATGGTTATATATATATTTTTACATATTTATAAAACATTGCAAAAAAAAAAAATAAGTATATATCTGTTAAAAATTTGTATAAATGCATTTATATAAAATGTATGTACTCGTATATATATACATAAATATTTATGTGAAATAATAATTTAAACCGGAAATCATCGAATAAAAATGAAAATGAAATATATATTTTCATTTCATATATCTAATATTCAAAAGCTATTTATTTAGATTTTTTTATTCTGTATAGATTAATATACATTTTAAATTTATATATGTATATCTATATAAGAATAAATATATTTATCATATAATTGTGAAAGATGCATAGTCAAATGCTATACAAATTTAATGCTGTAAATATTATAATATTTTTTTTTAAATAATAAATGGTTTGTTTGAGATGTTTTATTGTATATAAATTATAGACTATAGTTGCGCATATCAATAATTATTATTTGTGTGGTTTTTTTTTATATTATTTTCTGTTCGTTCATAGTAAATTATGGCATAATTTATAATTAATATATGCATTGATATTTCTGATATTAATAAATATATTAAATTAAGTAGGTAAAGGCATTTATGTAAAATATTAAATATATATAGAAAAGCGTTGACGGTATGATGAATATATAATTATAAACTTATAATTCATTTTTAGTATTTACTATAAATTGATTCATTTACATCTATCGTTAAAATAAAAATTGTTCCAATTATAATATCATTAAAATTATATTTATTACCACAATTGAATTCTTATAATATTTTTACATGAATGTATGTGAAAGATTGAGTGTACGATAATTTATACAACGAAATGCATTTGAATTATATAATTATATCTTTTTGTTTTAAACAAAAAAAAAAGATTATATCCCTAATTTGGCTAATAAAAATCATTCAAATAAATAATGTGTATCATAAAATTAACCAAAAATAAATTCTCAAAGATGCAAATTTTGAAATAATTAAATTATAGAATTTTAATGATATGATTATATTAAAAATAATAATAACATGCATATTTTTTCAAAACAGGATAATAATAATAATTATAATTATCATGAATATGTAATATAGAAAATGAAAGAAAAAACACACAAATTAATAATATAATTAATATTATATATGTTTTCCTACAAAATCTTATATAAAATTCGTTTTGCATAATTATTCATCCAATGTACGATTCAATATTATCACATTTACATTCAATATTTGTTCATATATAATATACAATATAATAATTATATATTTTTATAAAACAAAAATACATAAATAGAAAAAAAAACATTTATTTAATTAATTTTATGTTAATTTTAATTAAAATATTTTGTATAAACATTTTTTTAATGTTATTTTTTATTTATTTTTTTCATTAAGTTTTTGTGTATAGTTTTTAAAGAACACTCTTCTATTACCAATTTTATTTTATGTGATTTTTTATTCTGGCTTAAATATTCTTGCGATAATATTATCTTTTTTATTGATTTTATATGATAATTTTTTTTTTTTGATTCTTGGTATTTTATATCTTTCGTATTTTTTTTTGTTTTTTAATATTGTCATATGAATTTATGTGTAAATTTCTGTATTTTATTTTCGTGGTATAAAAATATGAAAAAAAATACAAAATTAGCTATTATGAGCGTTCGATTTGATTAAAGCTTTTAGAAAGTCTTACGAAAGACCTAAGAAAAATATTGTTAGAACAATAATTAAAAGTAATTATAAACGATATAACGAATAATGTATCTCTTATCAAATGGGACGGGCTTTATAAATTAAATCTTGGATTATTGGATAACATTTTTCAGATTTAATTATTTGTTTAAGGATCAAAAAGGATGTGTTGATATTTCTTTTATAAGACTTTATTGGCTGTTTATTAAAACTATACATGGTATTCAATTTAAAACAAAAAATTGAAACATAATATTTCAAGTGATTTTATTTTAATCAACTTAAATCTTGGCGAATATCTGTATTATATAAAACTTGATACTATTGAAATGAAACACGGTGTTTCTTATGTATATATGCACATTATCACATTTATAGCTAATAAATTTAATTCGAACTCAATCGAATATTTTAATATTCTACATACAATTATATATTTAGTAAAAGAAATAGAAAAAGTATAATATAAAAACCAGTCTTTTATCGATTATATTATAATATTATTATCAGAAAATGTTATATTTTTTTTTTGTGTATAGATAATTAGATATAACGTGGTCTTATGGCGACAATATTAAAATTTATTGATTATAAAGTTAAATTTCGCACGTTATATACCAATATATAGACCATTCAATATATATGTATATATTTCCATTTGATGATATACAAACTATATCATCATCAGTATTAGATTATTATTATTTTTAATAAGATAAAATTAATTTAAATGTGAAATTTTTTAATCATTAATTTTATTACATCTCAACATGTGTCCTTTATAAAGCATATATATATTATAATCTTTAAGAAATCTTTAAATACTTGTATATGAATAAAAGTTTTCAATATATTTAATAATATACTAATGAATGTATATTTGAATGTTTCTATTATAAGAAGCATTCTTGCATATTAACATTTATTCTATATTTATAAATATGATGATGGATTAATAAATAATGTGATTTCAATATATTATATAACAGATATCAGTGTGTATAATAATCAATACACGATAAATATCGATATAAAATAATAATAAAAAAAACTATATATAGGTGTGGTGTTCTCTAAAGAAAATAAAAAAACAAGCTGTTTATCAAGTATTATTTTTAAAGATATATAAACAAAAATCTTTCAAAATATATTCATTCAAATTTTTTTTTTTTAATTTATATTGGAAATCATAAAATCTTTTCTTTTTTTTTTTGTTATTTTTATCTTCATTCAATGGTTTATATAGTAAATAAAATACATATATAATAATAATAATATAATAAGTTTATTAACCTGTACGCCTAAAGAAACCAAAAATATCTCTTCAGAATGTCATAAAATTATTCGTATATATATGTTATATTTAATACAAAATAAATAAAAAAAAAATAATTCTTTTTATTTAATATATATGAACTCTCACATGTATATATGAATCTTATTCGATTTATATATTTTATTGAATGAAGAAAAAAATGTATTTATTTTTATTTATTTTTTTGGCATAAAATTGCAAATATTTTTATCGTTTTTATATGAGATCATCTAATCTGATATATTTATTGCAATATTAATAACAATAATAATGACAGGTAACAGCAGCAGCAGCATCATACCATCACCACAGCACAGTATATAAATATTATATAGAGACAATCAAAAAATATATATATATATTCAATAAATACATAAATAAATATTTATATTCATTTTATTATTTTTTTATATAACCCAAAATTTATGAATAATTTATTTTATATTCTTATTGATTTTTTATTTTTATTTTTGATTCTTACTTTACACACGGGAACGGTCATAATCAAAATATTTTATGTAATAAAATTTGGTATTTTATTAATTTTTTAATATGACAAAAATATACACGCACGCATTTAAAAAAAAAATAATTATATTAGTATATATCTTTTTAAGAAAATTTAAATATATTTGATTATATATATAATATATATATATATATATACTAGCTTCTGTGCACAAGAATTATTATTGATTTTAATATTCAAAGTATTCTATAAATCTGTATAAGAGGAGGATGGGCTAAAGATTTGTAGAAGGAACACAAAAAATCTGTATATAGAAAATTAATTAAATATATATATAATCTCTACATATGTGTTTGGCTTTAAAATTTGAAAACATATTTTTTCATTAATTATATACATCCGTTTTTTTTTGTTTTTGTGTGAACAAAAGAGATTGTTTTTAAAGGATTATTTTAATCTATGTTAATAATGATAATAATAATAATGATAATAATAATATTGATAATAATATTATTAATAAATTATGTTTATTTATGTAAATAAGAGATTAAAAGTTATATGAAAATAAAAATATCGTATTTTGTAATTAATACAAATGATAAATTTAACTTAAATATACTATTGGAACAGTATAGTAGTACCATCATAATTGAATAGAATTACTTTTTAAATAATATATAATCTATTGAAAAACCCACCCAAATAGAAAAATAATATTAATTGTGGATATTTTGAAGATTAGTTTTCTGTATTAAAAGTCATCCTACGTTTTAGATCAAATTTTAGCCAATATGATTTTTTTATTTTACAACTATGACGATTTTAAATTCTCTACATTAAGAGCTTTTCTATATTAGCATCTAAAACGCTAAATATGTTGTATGAGTTAATTTACATTTTTGTAATTCTTAGTTTAATTTTAACCTAAAATTTTGAATGTTAATAGTTAAATATTTGTAGAGTTTTAATAACCGTAGAGTGTGTAAATTTAATTTATATTATGAAATGAATTGAACGATATATTTTCAATAAAATTACCGCCGTAACTCTAAAATATATTTCCTGCTATACATAATTTGTAATATATTGATGTATATATTTTCAATGTATATAATAAAATAAGTCCATCTTTTTATGATGGTTATTATCGGAAATATATCCATTTATATGATAAAATAAAAATTAAAAATCAATATGGATTAAATAAATACAGAAAAAAATTGTACTTGAACAAGTGTATAAATTTATAAATACAATAATACAAAACCAAAAAAAAAAAAAAAGCATAAGAATTGTGTCTTTTTCGCTTGTTAAATCGCTTGACTTTGATTGTACTATATATAATCGTGGAAACTTTACATTATGTATGAGATTTTTTTGCAACGGCAACATAATTTTTTTTTTTTTTGCGTTGTAAATCGTTATATTTTTACCATTCTTATTTTTCAATCATATTTGTGGAAATTTTATTGTGTTGTTAAATACAATATATATACATGTACCCAGTTTTTTTTTTTTTTTAAATTCCCATTTTATATTTTCAATTTTTTACAATTTTGTATATTTAACATTTTTTATTAACACAATCCAAAGGGGTATATAAATAAATAAATAAATAAATATTAACAAAACACATTATTATATATTAAACGACTTGTGCGGTATTATCGTTTGATCACAACATTTCGATCTTTATAATTTAATTTTTTTTGTGTTTTTTTTTTATTTCTTATAAATCTCGTATTTATTTTTCATTATAATTTTTATTTAATTTTACCACACATAACAAAACAAAAAAATATATATATATCGCTTATACATTACACATATTTATGAATTCTTTTGTATGATCATACATGAAATCAAATATGCCTCTCATTTCATTTCATTTTTTTTGCTTTTTGCATTCATTGAATTAAACATGAACAGCAACAATACAAAAAAAAAATAAAAAATTAAATAAAATAATATACAACAGATTGCAATTATTTTATATAGAATCTTGTTGTTTTATAAGATCAATTTATTTCAAAAAAAACTATTTTTTTTTCGTATATTAAATAAGAACTATTTAGAAATATATAAATATTTTTTACAATGTAACAACAAATCCACAAACCGACTCCTATAATATATAATACAAATAAATTAACTTAATTCATTTTCTCCTCTGTACAATAATCTATTTTATATATACGATAAGAGATCATAAATGTAAAGCATATATTACTACTATTATACTATATATACTCATTGAATTACAAATTAATCGTAATGAAAAATATACAATATATTATAATGAATTACCTTTTTGTAATTGATAGTATATATATATATAGTTTTTCTCAAATATATACATAATAGGGAATTTTTTGTTCGTCTTCTTATATGCATATTAAATGGAATTGCCAACAATAAACGTTTAAGTAATTTAAGTCATCCATAAATATATATATTTACCTGAAATAAATAAAATAAATACGAAATGTTATTAATTTGTTATTCAATAAATGTATTTAATATAGTTACATAAATATATATGTTTTTAATTGATTTTGAAATGCTATATATATATAGAAATAATATTGTAATATTCTAATATATATATTGATATATTTTTACAATATTATATGCGATAAATTTTACTATTGCTATTTAATAAGATATTTATTTATTATTTAAAAGCAATTGACTTTTATTATATGCACAATTTATTGTTTGGATTTACCAATTGGAAAACAGATAGTATAAGTATAAAGGTTAATTTTTTTCGTATATCCGTTTATAGGAAGATTTCCTATATCACCAGAATAGGTTTTAATGAAAGAAAATTGTTCAGTAATAATTGTTGAAAGATTTTCTATCCACCGAAAATTCTCAGGAAAAATATTCAGTATAACCAGCAAAAATTTCCATTGCATGATAAAGTATTTAAGAGCGATTCTTGAAGAGGTTTTTATCGTAACAGGGGTTTAACCAGATGTGATTTTTAAAGAATTTTCATTCCGTATAATATTATCTCTTGAATGAAAACCTTTTAAGAGGGTTCTTAAAGGAATTTATATCCACTCAGTCGAGATTCTTGAAAGACTTTCTATCACTATAGAAATATGTATATTATATAGCAATTATAAAAAAATTCAAATCTTTTATATTGTAATATATAGAATTACTTTTTTATTAACTATGTATAAAGTAATGGGATATAAGGAAGTTATTTATAAATATTTATGTTAAAACCGCACAATGAATAAATTGTAACCTTATAATATTATTATCTCTTTTTGTATTATATATACGTATGAAAGAATATACATAAAATGTTTAATGTTCTGGTAGAGATATACGTTTTTCCTATTACACACTCGCAATTTATTCATTGGAATATACGAAGAATATATTAACAAATTCAGATACGTTGTAGTTTTCCTTTATATTGTATATATAAATTATATATAGAATATATTTAAAATTATCGATATTACATTTAAAGTTTAAAACATTTACTAACGTTTATAATAATATTTAGTATATGTATTTTTGTATGTATGTATATTTAATGTTCTAAATATACAATTGGGAAAATCATTTAACATATAATATAGGAACATTCAAGTATATAGTAAAAATGAATGTATTTGAAGTTTATTAAAGCTTTAGTGTAATAGTGTAAATATTAGTGATCGTGTGCCATATATATAATATATATATAAGATGTGTGATAATTTTATTATGTAAACGTAAAGTATAATAACAATAAATTGTATATTTATATGGGTTTCTCCTTTGAATATTTATAATATAGAAAATATTTCTTATTTCTAATTTATTACAAATATTTTTCATGAAAAAGCGATGAATTGTGAAAAGAACATTTGAAATGTACAATAAAAATATAAAATTTATTTAAAAGTCATTAATTATTTTATTTTAATCTCATCTCATCAATAATATCCATACACATTTTCACATTTTTTTTTGGAAAATTGAAACGAAAAGAAACTAACATATTTAAACATATTACACATACTTTTATTTTTCACTTTAATCTATATGTTTTTGTGTCTATATTGGAAGGAAATTAAAATTAAATAAAAATAGAAATATTCCATTTACAACACGATTATATATAAAAGAAATAAAATGAAATTGGAATATATTAGACTTTCTCTATCTACAATATATAACACTATTACCTTTATTCATTTTTATTATTATTATATTATTTTATTTTTTATCATAAAGGACGTCAATTTAATTTATGAAAGTGAAAAATAAATTTCAATATTGTTTATTTTTATCTATAAACAAATGAAAGTGATCTATATTCTTTTGTTTAAATACATATATATATATATATATATATAATATTTTTTATAACAAGAAAAATAAGTATTTCAATTTTTAAACCTAATGACAAAAAAAAATCCTTTATTAGTTTTTTATCTCGTCATAAGAAATAAAAAAAAATCCTCTTAAAAATAAAAATATATGTGGTTTATACGGTTTTCTAAACTTTAAAAAATAAAAAAAGGAAAACAATGCGATGATATGTTTATTACCTTAATTTTAAACACTTTCTCTGTTTTGTATTATCTTCCTTATACGATAATTTTGTTTTTAATTTGTATTTCTTTTTCTTATTATTTTTTTTACTATATACAATATTTTATACATCCGTCCGTGCAATAAGTTTTGTATTAGTTAATGTTTATAATGCAACATCAAAATGATATCTTAATTTTATAAAGTTTTTTTACTGTGTTTCTTTAAAATAAAAAAAAAATAACCGCACTTATTATCTATTCGGTATATTAATGAATCCAATGACGATGACAAAAGAAATACATTAAAGAAAACAAAAAAAAATTTCATCAAAATAAAGTGAAAAAGATAATATTTATATATGCAGTAAAGTACAGACTATAAACATATAATGAAAAACCAAGAATAGTAATAACCGCTCATCTCCGCTATAATGCCATCCTATTGACATCGTAAAATATATATATATAATATATACATGTATAAGGATAAAACTCCATTCACATATTAATTGTTATCATATACTTAATTTCATCATCATCAACATAAAAAACATATTACAACATGGATATTATAAGTGCATTTTATAAAAATGTTTATAGTTTAAAATTATATTATCAGTTAAAATAAATCTGATGATATGTCACGGTGCCACTACCCGTAGGAAAACGTCTATAGATTATAGAAAATGTAAATCGTTGTTCCGACTTTTGAGTTCAATTCTAATCAATCTTTAAAGTTTTAAATTTAAAATTATATATGTCAGAATATATATGAAAGAATAAACATTTTAAATGATTTTTGCTTGATATATTTTAAAGAAAACGTTCAGTTACTAAACATTGCTTTGAAATTAATTTTGATCAACAATTATTTCTGACTAATTTTAATTGCATTTTGCTTACTTTATTTTGGTGTTTCGGCCGCCCCGTACTAATCAGATATACAAAGAAAGATAATTAATAAAAATGCACTATAATAATTTGACAATATTTTATTTTTTGTTTAATTTTAAGAAAATGAATCTTAAACATTTTTGCGCGTTGATTATTTCTTGGTTAAAAATGAATCGTTTTTTTTTATTTTCTTCCTTGATGTATATAAAAAATCGTAAAAATTCAATTTCTGATAAAGATGAGCAAAGTAAGAAACAAGGTGAAGATGTATTTTTGTTTGTATGATATAATGAATGACAAAATCATTAAGTTTTGTAATGTAAAAATTATATTTTTTTTACATTTGTTTTAATTCAAAGAATTTTTGGTGTAATGAATATTAAAATAATGTTTTCAAGTGTATATTATCAGCGGGAGTTCGTGTATATTGTAAAAAAATAACAAATTTGTTAGTTTTGACGTTATTTCAAACTTTTGCAATTTAGAAAAAAAATAAAATTAATAAAACATGATTTGTTTTTTATTTTGAGTTTTTTTTATGTTTTTAAATCATATATCAGTTCAATACGTCCATTTGAAATTTTAATAATGTAGCTTTTTGTTTTTATTTTCATTCTTAAAAGATCAGATTATTATTATATCTAAAATTTGAACAATTTAAATTCTTAATTATTTTGATATCAAATCAAATGTTGGTGTCTTTTTTAAAACATTTAGAAGATCGAGATTGCACCCACCGGGAATATTCAAAGTAGATGACTACCATATCTAGAGATATTTTTATTGTCGTTATTACTCTATCCATTATTATTATTAGGATATGCCCATTAGTTAGCATTTTCATCTTTTAAACCGCATAGAGTAGAGATTAACCTATTTCCAGCCGAATAAAATTTGGTTTAAAATACTCCCCGTGACATGAATACATTTATACAGTATGAAATCGATATTTTTATTCTGTTGGTGTTTGGAAATTGTATATGTAATTTATTTATTGTGTTTATTTATGAATTATTTGACACAATAAATTTATTTTTATAATAAAAGTCACACAGAGGAGAATATATAAATATATCCAATAAAGTTAAAATGGTATCCAATGACAGGATCATATAACCTTAATAAGAAACATTACAGTGAAATAAATATACGAATATGTGTGTATTTATATACAAAACTAAGGATGATACCTTATAAAAAATGTATTCCATATTTTTTTTGTCTCATATTAAAAATTGTATATATTATTTTATTATGGGTAAATCAGAGTTATTTGGCGTAATCACCACTTATCTTCATATGAAATAATAATAGCAACAATAATATTTTTTATTGTGATAACGACGGGTTGTTGTTATAAGAATAGAAAGCACATTTTTATCATATCAAAAAATATAATAATAATAGTAATAATAATAAAAATTACGTTTGATGGCTTGCAATACAAAAAAGAGCAACATAAAAATAATATCAACAACTACCTATAAGCGATATGCCTAACTATGCTATTCATTCAATCTGGATAAATGTATATACATTTATATCGCATTTATCTCGTGTAGATATATTTAGCATTTCATTCAACGACGTTGTATGCTTGGACGGGGTTTTAAACAATACATCCATTGCAAAGATAGGCAATTCTGTATTATTAGTATTATTACCATTAAAACAATGAGATTTTTTGAAATAGTTAACCGATTTCAAAATGTTCTACTATTGATTAAGTTCTGAAATAAATTTATTATCGCAATACACAACATTGACTTTAAGATTTATATATACATAAAAGAAAATTAATGGTTATACTTATAATTCTTTATAATATATATTATACTATATATATATTAATATCTATGTAATGAATATTATGTAATGAATGTGTTGATTTTAAAGTTTTAAGTATATTCATCATCAAAAATTATTGTTGTACTGCAACAACGATCAATGGAAGAAAATTCATAAAACAATTTTGATTGTATTTTTATTGTAATGTTATATAGTAGTATTATGATACCGTCGTATATATTACAAAATATTTTGTTACAGAACAGTTCAAATTACATGACATTCTCATACATTTTATTTCTTATACCTACCGCATATTATACAATTAACACATTTTATTATATATGTAGAAAAACGGTAGAAAGTAATACCAGGTAACACATATATTTCTTCTTATTTTGTTATTTTATTTAATGTCTTGAAATTCATTTCAAAACTAACCCGTTTTAATGTTTACAAATATTATAATATTTTTTTGAGATAAAGAATATAAAATAAATAATAAGATACTATATATATTTAGTTATATTTGGTTATAATAATATAATTATTATGTAATAGACTACGATGCTATTTAGTCTATTTTTTTAACTCTATTTTACCAAGACAATATTAAGTACTAACGTATTGTATGTGACGTATTACTTTCGTTTTGGAAAATATACACTTGACATAATAATTACATTCTCGGAAATTCATTTTCATTCACTACTTCCAATATAATCTTGGATTATTAAAGATATATGTTTCATAAATTACAAAGTTTTAGGTGTACATTTTTGGGGTACAGTGTTGTACTGTACGGACTTTTATATTCAGAAATTTATAAATAATGCATATTATTTTCACATAATTTATTTGTTTGGTTTTGTACTTCATACAATTTATATTTAAAACGAAATTTCATTTCAACTTATATAAACTGTAAGGGTTAATTTTTTGTTTTTCTTTTATTATGATTTTCAGAATAATTTTTGTTAATAAATTGCTGTCCAGCTTAAGTTTTACAATAATTTTCGTTAACATCGTTGTATATTTAAATAATTGCTGTTATCATTGGTGTATTTTTCAATATTTGTTGGTGTTAACAGTTGGGCAATCTACAAAACTCAATCAGGTAAATACAATTTTTGTTGTAAAAGAAAATTTAATAATAATCATTTTTGTTTCAATTACTAAATGGTAAATTTTTCTTTTTTTTTAATTAGGTTAGTGTGATTTGGTCTGTCAGGCTTTACGAATTTTTAATTTTATAAATGCTAACCATTGAGTGAGTAGAAATTTATTTTCATTATATTTCTTTATAAAAGTAAATAATAAAATAATAACATTCATATTAAAAAAAAATACATTTAATATTACTTTAAAAATATTGAAATGTTTTCGGTTTTTGTTAGAAACATATAGAATATTTAATATTTCTATTGCACTTCAATCAATCGATAATTTTATATTTTTACATTCTATATTATTTAAATTATTATTATTAACGTTTATTATGAACGTTTTAATTATTATTTTATTTTCTTTTAGAAATATAATCCTTTTAGAATTCATGATAGATCACATTATAAACACCTCCCAGCTTTATGTTACTAATTTCCTAACTAATGCAAAACATAAATACTCTTAAATGGTGAATGGAAAATATAATAACTAATAACTAATGTATTTCTTTTGTCTGCGCAAATATATCGATCTATCATGAACTCAAACTAATATTTTTACTAACCCATTTTCATTATATTGATTATATAAAAATAAATATTTTATAATTGATGTGTCCTATTTTTCCAATAAACCTTAAAAAAGTAATTGCAAGTGATCTGTTCTCTTTAATGGACTGATTACTTGACAATACTTTATCCTATAATAAAAGCAAAATGAACAAAAAATTGGGTCTTGCCGCTCAGCAATTAATGTCTGAGTTAGGCGCCAATTGTCATTAAAATCCTATCCAGGGAGTACTTGGGTCAAGCCCTCTAGTCCTTCAGCGGACCGACTACGCGCCAAGTACTTCTTCCCATCCAATAGCTCTGGTCTGTATGAGAACCCCCTTGCCCTTAAAAAATATCATCGTTGATATATATGGCTTGTTAGGGTAGTTTTAGTTAATTTAATATAATTGCGCGCAACCTAGAAATTTAATTATAATTAATATTATTTTAAGTTTATATTGTATTTCATATAGTTTGTAGTTAATATTTTTACTAACAAAATAACTATTTATTTTATGTTTAAATTTGTATGTCAATAAAAATTGAATCTCAATCAAATATGGATGTATGTAATTTACACAATTTTGATTAGGGTTTAAATTCATCATCACATTTGCATAAATCACATTTGAAAAATAGTCAACATTTAATAAGCTCTCTATAATCACCAAATAAATGTAAAATTAGTAAAAAAATATATAGAAAAATTGACAGCTTATGATGACATATCCTTTTGTATTAAAAATTTATGATGATAATTTTAATTTAACTAAAACCGGGCCGCTTCCATGTTGATACGTACGTACTTTCTGTTCTAGATGTTTACCAAGCAATGTTTTTTATTTATATTTAAATAGTATTTCTATATATACATATTAAAATGTATCTCATCAAAAGCATAATATATTCACGCGGTTTTTACAATTCGTTTTTTTCTTGTGATTATTTTTTCTATGTATTTTGTAAATACATCAGATAGCAAAATTCTGGAAACATTGTTTTTTTTCCTGTAAAATGTTATACATGAATTGTATAAAAGAAACACATAAATTTCCACTATTTAGATTTACAAGAGAAAGACATAAACGCGACGACTGATTTGAAACTATTATTTTTGTTTTTTTTTGTTTCCATTTAAAATGTTTAGATATAAAATATACGTTTATATATTTCACCATCTCAAATATATGTACAAGTACATGTATACAGAACTTGTACTTTGTTGCAAATGCCAATTTATTTCAATTGAAAACGCAAAAAAAAAAAAATCAAATAAAAATAAAGGTAAAGATGTACAAACAAAAAATATATGTGTATAATAAATGCGGGTGTTTACTTCTTATATATATATATGGCAAAAAACTTAATAGATTTGTTACAAGATAAGTTCATGTTTGGTGAATTGAATGTATATTATTTGCAATAAATCTCACACTGTACATCATCTATTCATAGGATCTATAGTTATAGAGTTATATCCGCACAACAAAAAATACTTTCCTATAATATAAAATGATGTTTTTTTTAATTTTATGTGTTGTTTTTTTTTTTAATAAAAAATTTTTCCATTTTCCATAGTAAAATATTATTATGTACACATCATTTTATTAAATTTCTGTATATATATGATTAAAATACAATCTGTTGTGTTTTCCAATCTGTTTAAGATATATAAGAAACGCATTGTAAATAAATATATAAATTTCTGAAATTACACATATAAATCAAATATACACTGAATCTCAAATCTCAAATGCAATGTACGTATCGAAATATAAGTAATTGAATAAAAGTAAGAGTTTGTCTATATAATAAATAAATTATTTCAATTTTCAATGGAGTTTAGTGAAAAAAAAATATTTGATGGAATAAAATTGATTGAAAATAATAAATGTAAAAAGACTTTCTATGCAAAATTATAAAAAATAGTCATAGTTAAAAGTGTCTGTATATATTTCAAAGTTTAAAATGTATAAAATGTATCCAAGTAATTTATTTATCTTTATTTTCTAAATATTTACATGTACCCTTTCATTTAAATTATTGATATATAAAATTACAAATTCGTTTTATATTAAAATTTGATAACAAAAAAAAAACATATTAAAAGTTTTCTTTTAAAATTACACTATATAGATGATGTACTTTAGATTTTTATACGCCTATTGTATGTGTGAGAAAAAAAAATATTTTATTTTAAAGTATATTCTGGTTCATAAAATTTAGATACTTTATATTTATATATGCGGTACATATATAAACAAACTATGAGAAATAGCATTTCTTTTAATCACGATACAGTTAACGACCTCAAATATCCGTGAAAAACGCTTCCATTGCAAGCACAGGTATTTTTAAAAACTTTATATTCATAGTAAAAATTCAAAATAATAAATATACAATAATAATATAAAGCACAATATGATATTGTTCATTTATACACAACAAAATACAGATATATAAATAATGTATTATTATTATTATTATTATTATGCATTGTGTATAAACACAACAAGAGAGTTGATTCATTTCTTAGCAAATAATATAACATTAATATTTTCGATTAAAATCAAAAAAGTCTTACTTGCAAAATAAATTTTTTTTATATTTCTTTATTTTTATACATATTGTATGTATATTTTAAATATATATATATATATAATAAATCACGCCTGTACACACCTTTAAGAGCAGTAAACGTCCATCAATGCATATATACTATATATATATGTAAATTTACCTTACTATCTGTTTGATTTTTTGATATATATATAGCACGTAATATAGAAAAATGTACATACATTTGTTTGTATTATTACCGACAAAAATGAAGCAAAAAAAAAAAAATTATTTTTTTAATATATTAAATCCATATATAAATGATTTAAATTTTATTTTATGTTTTTTATATAAACTCATTTGATATTAACTTTAACATCTAAAATGCGTTTTTTTTTTTGCTTTAAAGACTTGTTGAAAGATATTTTTTTTTAAATAAAAATTAGTTCAGTTATAATAATAAACCTTTCTTATATGGTCGATGATATTTATAAAATTGCCGCTGTATATCAACATCTTTATATATTAAAGGAACATTTATCCGCAATGGAATGTATACTTAAAGTAAATTTTATAAGATAGGGTCAACTTGATTTTTATTTTTCATTCCTCGAAAATAATATTTAAATGCATATAATTATTTATATGTGTATATATTACTTTAATATGTTACCCGCGAACTGTATAATACGATAATACTATAATAATAATTTAATATTGTAAATCAGCCAATAAACACTTCATGAATTTATGTATATAAGTATACAAGAAGAATAAATGAAAAAAAAACAGAAACTTGAAAACTGATTGTGAATTGTAAAAATCAAAATAATATTTTGTTTTATATATATATTATTATTATTATTATTATTATTATTATGTACTTATTTATATTCGGTATATTATAATTAAATTTATCTGATTTCTTTTTAAAAGGTATATAACTTATAATATAATTTTGAATGCGGGGGTATAGATATTTTATAATGCAGTCCTTATTTGGGAAAATATGTTGTGTCTTTCACTTATTGATTTATATAAAGCTGTAAAAATTTGTTGACTATATTTTTTAACAAAACGCTACCATTCATTAAAATACCAATAAAATCCATCAAAATATCAAAAAAAAACCAGATGAATAGTCAAAAGGATAAAAATCGGTTAATTAAAAATTCATTTTCTGCAATAAGGATGCAACTCACGATCTGAAACCCTTTTCATAATATTATTTTTATCTGATTATTATTAAATTTAATTAAATTATATTCTCTTTTATTTTTTCACATATACATATGTTATACCGCTCCTCTATACAAGCATCTATACATTCTACATTGACAATAAAAAAATAAATGAATATACTTTAATTATATTAATAATTAAATATTAAACCGAATTGTAAAGAGAATAAATAAATCGTAATTTTTTTAATTTGAAGTATGATTCGTTTCGCTCACCGTTTCTAATACAAAAAAAACACAAATATATATATATATAATGTATCGATTCATCATAAATCAAATATATAATGTGTAGGATATTATACATATATGAATAGATTGATTATATGATTCTTCTTAATAAATATATACTATAAATATAGACATATATTTAAATATATAATTTAATGAAATCGAGAATAATGAGAAGTTTTTTATTATAAAAATCAAAATGTAGACAATTTTTTATACTTTAATAGAAATAACATATATAGGTGCTGTATAATTAGAAAAAAAGTATCTCCATAAATGTTAACCAAAATTTACCATTCAATCTTCAAATATTTATCTTAAAATTAGTCTAACTGAAATATCATTAAAGAGATTACATTATATTATTACCATTTTCGATTTCAATTAATTCAATAACTTTTGCCAGAAATCATTAAATTTAATAATGCGATCAATAAATTAAATATATTCTTTATATATTTAGATAAAAATTCATCATATATGTAAATATTTATACATCTATGTGTCTATTCTGTATATATATTAATATTCAATAACATAAAAGCGCTAATACCAACAGTAGTTTGCAGATATGATGAATAAAGAATTTTTTTTTAAACACATGAGTTGAATTTCGAAACATATATTATATTCTTATACTCATGATATATTAAGATGATTTTTTGATAAATACTATTCTAGCATGTATTCATATTTCTTTGTATATATGCATATATATAAAATGAGTACATATTATTTATTTATTTTTTTAACCATAAAAAAGGTAAAAATTCTAAATACAAAAAAGAAGTCCATTCTAACATGTACATTGTACAGGTATATATATAGACATATTTCATGCTGAGACGATAATATGCCGACAGTTATTGTAGATTTTGTTGTTATTATTATTATTATTATAGTTATCTTGCAACATTTATATACAAAATATATACCATAATAATTTTTGTTATACAATTTTTTAACATCGATATTTACAAAATGAAATATACGAAACTAAAAACACAGTAAAATACAAAAAAAAAATTATAAGGTTAATAACATTTTTTTGAATTTTAAAATTCCTGTTCTTTGAAATTATTAATATAATAATAACAAACACAAATAAAAAAAAAATGATATAAATTAACCATAGTACAATGTATTTTTAATAAAATATTTATGAAAAAATATGTATGCGGATGAATGCTTTAAGAAGTATCATTTGCCAATTTTTTGTATCTTCCCTGCTATATAATATTTCAAAATTATTATATTTATATTATAAATATCAAGATAAATATTATATGTATAAAAACTATATATATATAGAATATCAAACTTTTTAAATTGCGAATAAATAAATTACAAAATTTTCAATGCTAAACACGAACATTAAACAAAATTAAATACATATTTTTAATAAAATGCGATTATATATTTAATTACAATAATATTGACAGACCAGACTTAAATAAAAAAACAATTCTTTTTTATAAAAACATATAATTTTAAATTCATATATGATTTAGATATGATTTAGATTTTTATATGATTTAGTATAGAGAAAAATTAAATTAATTATAAAACAAAAAATCGTTTGTTAACATCTCAAATTAAATTAAATAAAACTATAATTTGTATTTCAATCTTTATAAAATTATCAATTATAACACACAATCTTCCACAATCTCTTCTGAACACTTTTCCTTCAATGAAATGGTTTTTAGGGGATAAATTGTCCCTAATTAATCTCAGCTGAATATCTTTTCTTCAATAGGCATTTTTTTGGCAATAAAACTCGTTCCAAAATCGATGATTATCATATACTTTACATTAGTTGTACATTTGCCTATTGATATATTGACATTTTTGATTTACTATTTTAAAATCTAAAAAAAATAAAGTTATCATCTCATATAATCTCAAATTCATTTATTAGTTTATTTTTATACTTTTTTTTAACAAATTTTCATTATATATTTGTTTTTTTAAAACTTAAACAACAATCTACAAGTTTTACATTACTGATTAGGTATTTGATTATATGCGTATCCTAAAATAGAATTCAAGGTATACTTTCATTTGAAAAAAAAGAATCTGAAATGTAAGAACTTGTTTGTGAAAACCAATAAAAATAGTACCAAAATTTTTTTTTATTTTTAATATGAAAATGCTATATGTTATCAATTGATGTTGTATATATATGTGATGTGATTTCATTTCTTAAATTAAATAACTAACAAAAAATGTTTTTAATTTTGATCGCATTTAATGAATATCATATTTAAAAATATCAAACTTGAACAATTCGATAAATATAAATTGTATATATAATATTAATTTTATATATTAACGATAAAATTACTATAAAATTGAATGAATATTTCCAACTATATATTGTAATATATAATGTATTCAATATTCAATAACAAAAATTCTATATACGAAACAAAACATATTCAATAACATCTATAATAAAATAAAATATTGTCAGATAAGAATCTAAATGTGATCATTTAAATACTACATATATTTTATATATATATATCTATAAGAAAATTAAGACAATATTATAATTTACTTTATTCTTTTATTTTATATTATAATTTATTTATATTTTATTCATTTAATGTATTACCGCGCAATGTTATATATTTATTTTTTTGTTTGGTTTTGTTAAAAAACCATTAAGATATCAAAATATAATCAATTTAATTTAAATAATATCCGTAAACGCATATTTACATTTATATATATATATTTAATACACGTAATCCATTTAAATATACGATTTATTTATGTATTCATCATCGCCATCATTCAGAAGATATATATATATAATATATACACATAATTTAAATTGAAAATTCTATTTTCCTTTTTAAACGTTATTAAAATATGTTTATATAAGTTTATTTTTATTTATAAATAAGCGACGATGCCGAAAACACCTACATAAAAATTAACCTGTTAATTTTTATTTTTTTCAATTTTTGGTTTAACACATTTTTTTGAATTTACTAAATTATTGTTTAAGTGCAATCCATAGAATTATTATTACTATAAAATATATCGGTAGTTTATAATATATAAATATATATATCATGTCAATATATAGAATATTTCAATTCAAAAACTCTTTAATTTACATATATATACTATATAAATCAATAACAATTCGGAGATAGATATATAGATGGATATATTTTTATTATTTTATTTTTTTTTTAATTTGCTGAAATCAATAAAATCAATTAATTATTCTTTTGAGAAATCAATAACAAAACAATCTTATTAAAACACGCATATGCATATATCAAAACGATCATAGATAAATTGTATATATTATTCCATTATATTATATACCTTTATTATATATTTAGTTATGTATCCATTGTAATATGATTATATTACCTCACTCAAATCGTTTTAAATATACCAATATATATATATATTATATATGTATGTATAAATATATAAGATATCTTTTATTTCATTCAATAAATTCATTAAAAACATTTTTTTTTATTTCTATATTCTCGCCTTTTATTTTTTTATTAATATGATAATCACATTCATTCCCATTCAAAGTTGTTAACATATACGAAAATAAAATATAAATTATCGCAAAAAACCATTTATAAAAATACAAAGAACATCGTATAACTATTACTCTTATCGCAATTAAATTTAATTTAATTATGCAAAAATGTCAAAAAAATTCGCACATGCTTATCTAAATTGCTTATTTTATATAACATATACCTTATTTATATATATTGTATTTATACTTGTATAGCATCTGGTATAGGTATTATATATGCACTTAAAATAATATACGTGTATGTTTATTCATTCGCTTAATGCTAATCATGAATTAATCGTGAAGAAACAAAACAAAAAAAAAAAAACAATCAAAAACAATACACATAGAAAAGGTATGAGCAAGCAGCTTTTTGATAGCAATATTCCAGTGCAATTTTATTTTACATTTTATTATTATTTATTTCTCCATATTTGTAAAGTGAAACGATATTTTATATTCGTGTACTAATTTTCTATATTCATTTTAATGTATATAGCTTTATAAATGTTATCCGGGTAGTGATGATTAAATTAACACAATATTTAACAAATTAAATATTATTTTAAAATTAGTATATTTTTGTTCGATATATAATGGAAAGGATTGTTTGCATTTATTATGGTATAAAAAGTGTCCCCGCATATATTATTGACGGTATATGATATTTTCGGAATCACAGAGGTATGGATTTCATTTCGTGATATTCGTCATTGTGTTTCAAACATATCTCGTGAACATTTTTCCTTCAGAATTGGAAATGTTTCTGGTGACAGAATATTTTTCAAGCATCTCTTCATAGCAAAAAAAATCAAATTCTTTTATTGTGATAAATATAAATTAAATTGATGGTGCTCTGATAACTTATTTGAAATACATATATTCTTTTGCTAATTCTCAAAAATTCTCTTATATATATATTTGAAATATATAACTATATAATATGTATTGCACGTAAACCAAAAATAAATGAAAAAAAACTTCTTTAACAATATTTTACATTATTTTATTTTTTGAATAAATTAAATCATTCAGCCTAAAGTAATTTTGGTTGTCATATGCAGCAGCAGAAATTGAATTTAAACAAAAAATAACGTATAGAAAAATGATACAAAAATGTTTAAAAGAAAAAAATGCCTTGTTTTTTTTTCTTTCTTATATATTATTATTCTTTCTTATGTCTTCTCTGATATTATATAACCCAAAATATGGTAAAATGAATATGAAAGAAAGTTGAATGCATATTGAAACATAATAATCATTTTTCAATAAAATTTAGCCTAAAGTATATTTGAAAAGATTCTTTTTGTTTTTTTTTTTTTTTGTATTTTGGTTTAAAAATTTGGATATTTTTTTTTATTATTGGCATATATAATTTAATGTATATTAAAAATGTTATCATACATATTTAATGAATTGGAAATGTTATGTTTTTTCATTCGTATCACATGATGGGCTATATTTAAAATATTGTTTAAAAAAGTGCCATTTTAAATCAACTATAAAAGTAACCATTTGAATTACAATAAATTATCACTTTTCCAGATACCATATGTTGGAATTAGGAGCCTAAATCAGAAATATGTTGTAAAGTCAACTTACAATTAAAGTCAACTTACAATTACAATCATAGAATCACTACTTTGATTTGTATATATCCATATATATATAACCCTATAACTTCAGTTAGCTTTTACATCTACTTCTGCTACTTTTATATCCGAAAAAAACAAACATTTTTTTTTATATATATATTCTCTAAATCAATTTTCCATTTAAATTTTAATTGATTCTTGTTTACCTGATATTAAATTAAGAACAAAAAAAAAATCTTTCAATTGCATATAGAATATATAAATAAATTAATTCGGCATCGCATATAGAACATTTCATTTTTATTAGAAAATATATTGATTGGCCTACGGAACGGTGGCATTTATCATACTACATTTACAGACTCAATAGATCTTTGCAATCGTTGAATGAAATTTCATATTGTATATTGTATTATGATGACCATGATTTTGAAAATAATATAATTAACATTTTTTTCTATGATATACGTACTTGAAAAAAAATAACAAAAGTAAAAATTAAATACCTAAAAGATATTTTTTCATTTACTTTAAATCTGTTGAGTCATATATATAAATCTATATATACTGACTGTGTATCAAAATACATATATTATATAGTAGTGAAATATGAATAATAATTTTTATCTCAATAGTTGTAATATTTTTTTTTTTGTATTCATTTAATGATTAATTTGATTTTTGATTAATTAGTAATATATCTTCTATTATTTTATATTATACATAATATATTTAGTTAATATTTTTTACTGTTTGAATTAATTTGAAAAGTGATGCTCAACGAAATGTATGTTCTTTTCTTTTCATTTAATAAATTAAAAAAAAAAAAAATTACCAATTTAAATACCATTTAATTATCTCACACACATAACACACTAAATCTTTTTTTTCCCTATGTATAGTATATTAAACTATTTAGAAAATATTCAAATTCATATGATAGAGATAATTAATTTCTCACCTCTTCAAATATTTTAATCATTATATAAGAGAAAGTCTGAACTGTACTTAAAATATAAAATATTATAGGTGTGTAAAATTGAAATTAATAAAAATTTCTATATTTATAAATAACCGTGTTTGCATAAACATTTTCTTTTGCGTATAAATAAAAAAAATTCAATCAAATTTTTTGTTTTATAAATAAATTATATTATATATCTTAAAGATGTATAATTAATAAAATATTAATTTCATAAATGGTTTTTTTTTTGTTCTTCATTTTTTGCCTACATTATTATTAATTTTATATATACAATAATTAAAAGAACGTAAAATTTTTTGACAAACGTGACCACATCAAAAAGGTATAATATATAAAAAACCATTTCTCGCATATTTAATGGATACATACAGACGAATATATAACATACAATAATAATAAACTTCTGCAATGCTCAATTATATATTAAACAAATCATTTTATAATTTCTTTGATTAAGCCCAATATATATATATATATATATATATGTTTAAATTTAAAATAATGAAAAACCAAAAGAATATACAAAAATAAAAAAAAAATTACTTATCGTATCTTTCATTTTAATCTTCAAAAGTGTATATTTTATATATATGCTTAATGCTTATTCTCGTTTTATATTACCTCTCTGACATATTGACGTTCTGTTTGTATATTCTGCTTTTTTTTTTTTTGTGTTTTTAAATAAATTACAGGTTATTAAAGGAAAAGCACAAACAAAAAAAAAAAAAACAAACCACAAATCGCAGATAATATTCGTATTTTATTTATTTATTTTTTATTGAATTTTAATTGGTTTTTATTTCGCACTTCTGCATCAAATATATTGTATATATATATTTTAGATATAGAGATTTATTTATCAATATATAATTGATTTGGTGTGAATTCAAATTATTGTATAATGATTTTATGTAATTTTGATTTTTTTTTTTTATTTATTTCATATATGGTTATTTTTATTTTATTTTTTTTTTGTTAATTGTGGTTTTATACGGATTTGGTTTGAAATATACAAATCGGTTTTATATGCGTTTATTTTTAATGTAGTAATATAAATAAAAACACAAAAAAAAAGACAAAGGCACGCGTATATTTCGAAAATTCAAATATCATCAGAGTAAATATTATTTATAGTAATTTATGTATAAATTTTGATCACTCATAATTTTCGTATAATCTATATTCATACATAGTTCTATAAATTTTGGCATAATAATAGAATTTTCTATAGGAATAAAAAGCCCTGGAAACCTTTAATATCCTTATCTAATCTATCGTATTTATATTAACTATAACCGACAATAGAGAAATCTACCGATATTAAACAACATAAACAACACAAAGAAATTTTTGGCTTTCTCAAAATTGTAAAAATAAATAACATATACTAGATAGTAAATAATATATATATATATATATATATGTATATATGAGAATAAATATTTAAAAAAATTGATTTATTTTTATTAATTGCACCTGTCACGGTTTTGATAGTACACAAAATAGCCTTAAACTAATTATATAGTCAAGTGTATATTCATCTCTAGATATATAGTACATATGTGTATATATTTAAAGTACATTTCATTATATTCATGTTTATATATATTTCGTTTCTTTTTATACTTATCCATCATTCATCTTGTATAAAAATTGTGTACGCACCAATTCATATATTATTTATTTATCATGTGTATAATTTTGTGAATATATATATAGAAAATTCGTAAAAGTTCTTATTTTATTTATTCTTTATATCAACATTTTCTTCTTTTTATATATTCTATATACAACAAATAAGTATATGATATAAATTGTATAAAATACACATACGACCCAGCAAATAAAACAAAAAACAATCCAAATGGTGATCAAAAAATTCGAAATTGGTAATCTTTTTTTACTAATAAGAATCTATAGAATTAACAAAAAAAATGTTTACAAAAATCTATAGTCCGTCAAAACTATTTGAAAAATATTTTGTATATATATTTTAGATTGCAATATTTAACATCCATCCAAATGAGATCATTTACGTCTATCATAAACAATTTAAAACTCTCATGAACAAACCATTTAGTATAGCCTTAGTTTCCAATAATAATTATATTGGAAATATCGAAATATCTTTAGATCAATAAACTTTAATTGATGTTAAAATCTTTCCAAAATACATTTTTATTGAAAACTCTGTCATATTTTGAATAATTGCTGAATACAATACAAATTAATTGGATTATAAACCGAATATTTTTCAAATTATTTGAAATATATTTTTAAAATCAATAAATTTTTAAAATTTTTTGATCACACTATTGCACGTATATAATATTGTTAATAAATAACAAAATTATATATATATATATATATGTATGTAAAAAAAAATTACACATATTTATAATACTCGAAGATACGATGGATGGGTTTTGGGAATGGAATATATTATTAATTAAATAGTTTTTACATACATTATAATATATAATTTTCGTTAAAAGTATATAATCTTCACATCATCATCATATATAATATGATTATCATCATTAAAATATCATGATCATACATATACGCGAAGATCATCACCATCCAATATTTATATATATATATATCTGAATGGATGGATAGATGGATGGATGGGAGATTATTATTAGTTATTTATAATATATACGATATGCATATGTAAAAAAAAAAATAAATAAATAATCACATGTAGGTATTTTCTTTTCTTTTTTTTTTTTTATATATTTATCATTATTGTTTTATTTTGTTTATTTATTTTTCATTTCAATTCAATTCAGTTTTTTTTTTTCATCTCTCATTTTTGACAAATTAAAATTGTTTATTTTGAATTATTTGATGTGTCTAATTAATTTTTCTGAAATGGGTTTTGTTTAATCGCATATCGTATATATACAAAAAAAAACGTTTATAATCTTCTTTACAAAAAATTTGATCATTAATACACAAATGAATACACATTTTTTTGTTATAGAATTTTTTTTTGTATCATTTATTATGTTGAATAGTTGAAATCTATTTCTATTTCTATTATATATATATATATTTAAGATTTGTATATACATGATTGCAATTTAAATAAATATCAAAAAATCTGTTGATTATTATAGTTATTAGTATTATTATTATCGGTTTTAATATATTTATGTTTATTAATAAGCGAGCGGTATTTATAATTGCTGACAAGTTTTGCTGTTGGCACTTGTATATGTAAGAAGTATATAATATCATCGTTTTTTATTATAATATAATTTTTTTTTCATAATTTTTATAATAAAAATAAATCAAATAATAAATAAAATTATCAAGAAATAAAGTAGAGGATGATTTATTTTAAATCTTGTTATGTTTTAAATAAATACAATACATTCATTTCGTATATATTTTGATTGCCTTTAGATATTCAAATCTTTTATGTATATGGTATATGCATTTTTTTTTATTATTGTTTGTATAATATTGTATATATAAATTTGTAAAATGGTATATTTATTTTAACCTTTGAATTGTATATGTAAAACAATATATCTATATAAATATATATATTTTTTAAATTTTCATAATTTACAAAATTTTTGGTAAATTCTAATATTAAATATGTATTTCAATTTAAATATCATTTTTGATTGCTATAATTTACGGAGTTAAAGTTCAATGTGTAGGTTTATTTAATATATGTATTTACAAAAACATTTCAATTATAAAGATTTATAAAATTGATGATGATGATCAATCAGATAATTTCATATTAATCTCGTTAAAAATTTTATTTTTTTTGCAAGATTACACTAAACTTTTTTTAATTAAATTATACAACATTTTCCTAAGAAAATTATACAGAATTTCCTTTTATAAATCACTTAGAAATTTCACAGAATTTTTGTTAAAAGAGTCACAAAATTTCGTCTAGATAATTATTCAATAAAATTACCTTCAATTTAACAAAACATACCAAAATAAATTTTGTTAAATTAGCGCATTCACCGAAATTGACAATAATTTAAATGTAACTAAAGATATTCTTTATATATATATCATTTCTATTATATATTCTCAAATATTTTCTATATTCTCAAAAGTCTAGTGAGGTAATTTTCAATTTGTATTACATTATTTTTAGAAACATAGATATTTGATACCTTCTGATTTAATATCTATAAATAAGTCTAAATCTGATATGATGTAAAAAAATGTCATATAATATTATATCCATTCAAATTCTTTATATAATATATATCAATGTATAAACTTGTTGTTGTTGTTGAATGTTGATGCGATATTATTTTATGGTCTTTTAAGTTCATATACATATATATAAATAAATGTTAATAAAACAAATTAGTTCTAAATCTTATTAAATTGCTCCATAAACTGTTTTATATATATACGTGTTATGTATATGTGTTTGGCAACACAACAATAACAAATGTTTGCAAATGACCACCATTCTTTAAATAGTATAAATATATATATATATACATTTATATAGACATGAGAATGTTTTAGATGTTTTACTTTATGCTTTATGGGATGTGTATATAATATATGAAAGGGATATATAATAAAAATGAAAATCTCTACCCCATTAACTGTTGTAATAAAATTGTATTCATATACTATATATATATGTATATATAGAAGTATATATTATACAAATAGAAAGATTTAGTCTTTTTAACAAATTTCTATACTACATCTTATTGCCATATATCCTTTATATAATATATATAGAATATATGTATTGCATAAAAACATATATATTCTTATATATATCTATAGCGATATATGAATACAACTATTTATGGTATATATAAGAAAAATAAATTACACCAGATGTCCGGTTCCCTAATAAATTATCTAAGAGATGATTTCTACATGTATGTATACATAAAAAGGGTAAAAGCTATATTTATACATATACGAAAATTCATATAAACATACATATAAAATATACTTATCAACATAAAATATATTTATATATATTTTTCAGTACAATACATCAAATATTTATTTAGCAAACGTAAACTATAACATTACAATAATTATTAGCACAAATAAATATATCTATTAATATTATATCTGTTGAAAAATATCGGTTGAAAAATCTATATAGGCATATACATTTGAACTCTATTCATTATGTGATTTGTAATCAATTTATAGGATCCATAGAGAATGATAGTAAATAGATATTTAAATAATATTAAAGATATTCGAATAGATCAAGCTAATTGATCTCGCCAAATGTTCGTTCTTTATTGTCTGAGATTTTCTTATAGACATGATTTTATTATACACTTGTCATGAAAATCTTGAAATTTCATTGGTAAAATGAATTAATTTCATTTTGAATTACCGATAACTTTTTTGATGTTCTGTATATAAAATCAACAACAATTTTATATATAGTTATATCATCCAAATGATAAGGGTATAACATATAATATTATTATACAACAATATATGATATGTATATATAAATAGAATATCAATATGCATATAGACAAGAATATAAAACGCCTATAGATTCGAATATATACATAGTAAAATATAGAATATATCTATATTAAATACGTAGGTAGGAAAATGATGATTATTATTATTATAATTATTATTAAATGAAACATATTTTTCATTTCTTCACATTTTAAACCATAAAAAAAAGGGGTATTATTTACCGGAAGTTAAAAATGAAAATGGTTATATACGTAATATTATAAAGTTTTAAAATTAAATTGTTATACAAATAAATTTTTTTTTTAAACAAAATTATTAATTAAAAATATACCTATTTATATTTTTAGAAAATAGAGAAAAGCTGCCAGTTTTTTTTTAATATCATTTAAACGTTTATTTGTAAAATATATGTAAAGGAGGAAATATCATGATCTAAAAATATATTAATAATATATATTTCAAAATAAAGGCAAGTTTAAAATTAAAATTGAGTTCCTTTTTTTAATTGCAAAACAGAAAAAAATTAAATTAAAATATTGTTTATCTCATGTATTACAAAAAAAAAATAAATAATAATCCTAAATAAATATGATTTTATATTATACATTTAAAATATGACCTCTATATGACTGGCAGACTGACATATACGGCGATGTTAAAATCGTTATTAAAATTTAACAAATTCAACAGAATATTCTTTTACATATATACCCTTAATTTGTTTGTCTATCCCATATTTTTGTTTTATTGCAATTTAATAACCTTATAATGAAATTAATTAAAATTTTAATACATTAAATGCAATTGTAAATAATATAAACTTTTTTAATACCAAATTAAACTTAAAGGAAATTGTATTTTTTGTTTTGGAATTATTTTGATGAGAATATATAATTATTACCCTTTTTTAATTTCAATTTACAAGTGAACATACGAAACGTTTAGTTTAAGTTATTCAAAAAAGTTAATTCATAAACTAAGAATCAAGTACTCGAATTGTATTTAGTTGTATAAGTTGTATATGTAGAAATTTAGTTTACATATGACTTCATCTGAAATCTTAAAATTATATCATAACTTAATAAAACATATGATGTTATATTTATATTCAATTAAGTGTGCAATTTAACTATAAAAAAGAACATCAAAACGTACATTTCTTATACAGAATACATAAATGTAAAATGACACTTTAAAATTCAATAATATATATACGAATCAAATCAACATTATTTATATTTGTTTTATCAATTTTAACATCGAAAGGAGTTCAAAGTGAAATATAAAGCAATATATATAGAAACTTAAATAATAAATTGAAATATATACTCTTATTATACCATTTAATGTTTATAATTGATGTACATAACAAACATGTTGGAAAGTGTATATAAATAAATTGAATAAATACATGCACAAGCACATACATATATACATAATAAATCAAAGCGCACTAAACAAAATAGTATATTTACGCAAGTAAGTAATATCAAAATTTGCATATATTATACACAGTTGAATTTCTGATGGGTTCACAAAAACTTTTAAACTTTATTTTTACTATAAATAAAATTATTATATATAATGATACCTATATATAATTTACTAAATTATTCTTGATATTAAGTTTTGTATGTCATCAAACAGAAAAACCATATGAATTAATAAGTTTATAACTATACACGACATTATATATAACCATAGATTGTTAAGTGGAGAATGGGAGACGTCACAGACTTTGCCTTCTGTTCAAAGTATTCATTTTTCCAATTATGTTTATTTTTGCTTGTTTATCCCACCGTATAATAAAGACATTTATAATATAGGATTTAGGTATATGTAAAAAATTATCTTCATAGACATTTTTTTTGTTCTACCGCTTCCACCACCCACTCCCATTTAAATCCAATGGGTTATTAAAGATATCTCATTCGGTGTCTAAAACAATTAACTTGCATTTTTTTTAACTTGCAAGATTTCCCGTTGACGATGTTTGTCTAGTACCAGATTGTATTTTTTTAGTTTGGTATTAGAGTTCAACCTTAATATTAAATAATTTAAAGTGTTCATAATTTTTATAAGTGTAGAGATGAAATGTAAGAAATTTAGCTAATGGAATATGCTATAATAAAGAACTGATTACATTTTATAATATACGAAATCATTACATGAAACATTGTTTTGTGTTAAAAGTACTACTGTACTACCCAAAAACGATATATGCTTTAATATCTTTAATATCACATTCGAATAAATTGAATGTGAATATTTTATGAGAGGAAATATATAATTTCATATTGATATTACTATAAAAATCAATAAATGGTTCAATAAAAAAATAAAATAATAATAATAATAATCAATCATAATTAAATACCTATATAATAACAAATATATAATTTATAGAAAAATTATTAATTTAATATTATTATTTTTATTTGTTTCATGCATGATTTAATTTAATAGTATTTTTCTTTTTTTTTGATATACATTGAAAAATCTCATAACATTTGTAATAAATAAAACATACATGAAAATTAATAACAATATATGTTAAAGTGTAATTTGAAAATAGGTAAATTTTTTTTATACATATATTTGAAAAGTAATTTCACATGTAATTGATAAATATTGTATGTATATGGATTAATTTTTATATATAATTATCAATTTTCAACGCTGTTTCAATTAAGTGTGTGTCGATCTCTTGCATTTTGATAGTTACAAATAGTTATATATTCACTCAAAATCTTGCATATATATATGTATGTCTCGAAAAACAAGTAATTTCTTTTCTAAAAATGTTGGATTAACTCTTATTTTTTAGTATTAATAGAATAGGATATTTATATATATATATGATGGGATATAATAATTATCCCCATTTATTATCGAAAATTCGATTGAATATTTTATACTTTCACAAATATTGATGTATATTTAGTTACAAACACCTGCATACAAGAAATATTATAGATCATTAATCGTATATGTACTTTTGGTTCTATTGTATACAAGATCCTATAAGTATAGAAGCATATAATATGATTATATATTATTCATTCGCTTAAAGTATTATATATATTCCGCCGAGGAAACTATACGTTACTCTGTGTGAACATACTATATATATATATATGTATATTAAGTAATATTTTATAATCATTAAATATTTTTTATTTCTTCAATTATAAATTGTATATATTGAAAAAAATATTTGTGTCTGTGAAGTGGTCGTCGTAATAAACCTACTGTATTTCATGATATTAAATATATCGTTTCATTACGATATATCCATACCATGCATAAGATACTAAATATATAGAAATACCTTTCATTCTCTCATAATTTGCACCTCATTTTAAATTTCACGGTTTCACGTATATATATTTATATACCGAATATACCTTATTCACCGTATAATAATATGATTTTATATACATGCATGGATAAAGGTATCCATATGGTTAAAAGAATTTTGTGTGTGTATATATTCTATATATTGTATATACATTTTTATCGTTCCTTATGCTTATGAAAACTTAAAAGCGCGGCAGTGACTTATATAACATATTTACACTATATTTAAATAATGAATATGTTTAAAATTGTATATGAATAAGCATAAGTGTGAAAAAAATAAACAAACAAACAACTGTAGTAAAAATATTATCAACTTATTACTTTTTTGTATCCGAATTTATTCATGATAATATTTTTAAGTATACATTTAAAATACGCGAACGAAAATATGAGGACTATACATTATAATTCCGTCTTTTATTGAGGTTTAAGACACCACAATCCTAATGGCAATGAATAATGGATAAAATGATTTAATCATATAGTCAAAGTAAAAAATGCTGTGGAATCAGAAATAATAACTGATAACTTTGTCATGCAATAGAACCATTTAAACAAACAGTCGCCGATATGCAATAACTTAAATCTGTGCGATCTATCCACTAAAGGTACTTGTGTTATGTTAGTTTTTATTATTGTTAAAATGCAAATGAACAAATGTTTATAATATTATATTGTTGTATATATTTATATAAATATATTTGAAAATGATGCAACAGAGCATCATTGCAGATATGTATGTTTTATATATATATTGTTGTATAAACCTATATCTCTATGTATAAATATTTACTGAATATAAAAGCAGCGAAATACAACAACCGAGATTATATATATGAATGGGAATTGTGCATATGCATATAATATATGTATAATTGTATATGATGTTATATAAATTAAACTGTTTTGCAGATAAAATGGTGTTGTAAATAGTTTATATTTATAAAGTTTGTGATTTGCATTAATTGTTTTATTATACATACCATAGCAAGATCCAATTTAAAATTAATAATATATAAATAAATTACAAATATACGAATAATTAATTTATTGTTAACAGAATTTTTTTTTGATTTGTTTTAAAAATGTTTTACTACAGTGATCCCATTAAAAATTAAAAATTATTGTATCATAGATATTATTATTCATTTTTTACTTTTTACCCGTACAAAATACTGGAATGGAAATGATTTATTTATATGTATTGAACAATTTTCGTTTATTAAAAAACATTCATTTAACATTAAAAAAATGTATCCTTTTTTTTTATTTGTGGTTCGATCATTAATTTGACTAGCAATTTATGATATAGAAATTATTTTGGCTTTTAGAATACTATACAAAATTCATATGTAATGAGAATACAATTATAAAACTAGTAATACATGTTTGTCGAGGTTTTACGGGCGCAAAGCCGATTCTTGTAACGAACAAAAAAATAGGCAAACATCCAAAACGATTGATTGTAAAAAATTAAATCTATACATATTTGTTTTATAATTGGGTGACTCTAATTTATATATAAAAATTCCATTTGACTGAATAAATTACCAAAAATTCCATATGATTGAATAACATTTGGCTATATACTTTTTATATATAGTTTTTATATCATCTATATGGTGAAATAAATGACAAAATACCGCCATTCATTTGAATAATTGCCATAATACACCAAAAAATAAAAACCATATTATATACTCGTATATACTCTAAAAGAAACATAAATATTTAATAATAATAATATAAATAAATAAAAATAAAGTAACAATTAATTTTATTTTATTGCCAACAATTAATTAAAAATAAATAAAAAAATTTTATAATTTATTATAAACCATTTAAAGTGAAAAATAAATAAATTAATTTTCAAAAAAAAAAATGTGCTTTTTTTAAGAGAAAACGAAATAATATTTATTATTTTTTCATTGTATATATAAGAAATTGAAATAAGAATAAATATCTCTCATCGTTACGGCCGCATCATTAGCATCATCGACTGATACCTATATTATGATGAATAAATTTTAAATTAACTTTACATATTCGTATATATAGAATTCCTTTCATATTTGCTATTTGAATATACAACAATCGGTTTTAGTGTTCTTAAATAATTTCAGACCTAAATTATATAACGATATGCGGTGTTAATTACACAAATTTATACATATGATATACGGTCTTATAGAGAGATTATAATTGACTCCAAAGATATATTGGTTATGAATAAAAATTAAAAAAAAAAGTTAACATGTATGTCATAAATATGGTTTCATTATTTTTTCTTTTTCTTTTTTTTTGGTTAATTAAGTAAAGTCTATAAATAGATTTTTTTTGCATATATATGGTAATTATTTATTAAAAGAAAAGGCATATTTTTTTATTATTTTGGATATATTCGGCATGGTCGTGTATATATGATATGATAATGAAGCCAAAAAAGAATATTCGCACACGCACAATAAATTTTACATATGTCACTGCGTGTGGTACGTGTTGCATTACATTTCGTAACATATATAAATATTTTATGTAATATATAACCATATGACATACATATGCCATAAAATATGTATAACGTAATGTTGAATTGATCCTTTAATATGATCCAATATAAAAATACTAATATATGTATAACAACGGAGTATGTCCAGTTTTTTATAATGTGAATCCATAAAGCAAACCTCAAAAATCGCAGTTCAATATACTCACATTTAGAATTTACTTTATATTATGTTATACTACATATGCTTTGAAAAAATATAATCATACAGTAGTTGTATTCATATCCTTCGGAGATCATATCACATCTGGATATATGAAAATATGATTTAAATTGATATATGCTTTTGATTTATCACGAATAATGGATTTGTGAAGTTCATTATAGTACATGGTAATTTCTCAAGCCAAGTAAAAATAAAAATGTACAAGAAATATCTTAAATTTAACTGGATTTCTCAAATGTATAAATATTTATGCTGCGGCTGGTTATTTAAATCTTCACCATTGTTATGCTCTTACACATGTATTTGAAGATATGTTTCAATTATGTTAAAATACCCGATTACTAAAAATTACCAATACGATAACTATTTAGGGGAATAGTTAAAAAGATTCAATATTTATAAAAACCCATTTTCAGGAAAATTTAACACTATGCTCAGGTAGTTTGTTTGCATAATAAATATATGCATTGAATTATCTATCCTTTGGATCAGATCGATACATTTGTTTTATATATTGTCCGCATTTTCATGTTTAATATATAAATGTATAATATATTACAAGTTCAAATTCATTTAGATTAATTAATTTATCTTTACAATGCATTTGGTTTTTCAATTTGCATTAATCATCTTATATATTTAGAATATCGTATAGAGTTAACCGTAATTTCTGAATAATTTGTTTAGGAATTTGTCATGTTATTGTTCAATATAATTTTTGTTAATCACATATATTCTTTTTTACCAATTAATGTTGTTAAATTGTATTGATGTTATATAATTATTCGTTTGTTTTTTATAAATATACAATTATACATATATATATATACGAATTGTATTGTTTTATACTATATATTTTTATATATATGTAAAATTTTATAGTTAATTTATACGTTAACGATCATTATTATATATTTATATATAAACATGATTCTTTATTTAGTAAAAGTATATACACACCCGTATACTAAATATAGTAATTTGATTTTGGTATATTATATTATATAATTATTTATATATATAAATACGGTAAGAATATACTTATATGAAACATCAAACATATATATACAACAAACTTGCAATTTTTATTTAACATTGTATAAATTATTTTTGATTTTCAAGTGTATATACGATTTAATATAAAAATCTGTATTATAATACTATATACACTTTTATATATACATATATATAGTCGATTGTCATTTAAATAATTCAACAACACGCATTTAATTATAATAATGTAATTTTAATTTAACATTATTGACAATATCACGACCAACATGTTCTTTATATATCTATATATATTTTATGTTTAAATGTATATATATAAGTATAAATGGTTTATTTCATTCAATATACTATCTATATAGAATAATGGTGGACACCATACTCGCCCCACAAAATAAGATCATTAATTATTTTCGTGACTTTCAACAATTTTCCCCATATATTATATATACATTTTATATACTATTTATATAGAGATATTTGTTTTGTATATACACATTAATAATAAATAGCGAATCATCATATATATATTATATATTTTAATGTGTGTATAAAATTTACGTGCAACGAGGCTCAAATCTAAATATGCATGTAACAACAATAATATAAGTGAAGAAGGTTTTATACTATGTACAGTAAAAATTAACAATGATATTTACCAAAAGTATATATCGATGTATATGAAATGAAGATATAATATATATGATGATGCATATATTCCTATATATAAGAGTTGATCGTCGTCGTAAATGCAATTTCATACAAACAAAAAAAAAACAAATAAAAAATACTTATGTATATATACATAATTAATATAAAAAAGAGTATAGCCAGCCAGGTAAACTCGTATATAAGTAAATAAAATAAAAATTTAATCACATTTTTAATTTCATATAAACATACTACATTATTTATAATATATCCTTTATTATACTCATGAAATCACTAAAGTTATATATACCTAGCCTAAACAAGGAAATTTTATTATAAATGAAAATGTATTTTATTGAAGTAGTTTATTCTAAAATATTTAAATCGTTTTCTTTATAATATTACCAAACACATGTAAATAAAGAAATCCATTCCTTATCATAAATCCATTAAATTTTCTCTTTCAATTTCGCTAATAAGTTATTTATTTCACTTCAAGATTCCATAAAATCAATGAGTTATAAACGCAAACGCATGCTTCGGTGTATTCAGATAAATATCGTATTTAAGAGAAAAGTTGCTTATGTAAAATAAAAAGGAAAAATGTGTTGTAAAAAAGAATCTTACTTTTTTTCTTACATTTTTTCCTTTTTATTTTACATAAGCAACATTTACAGTTATAATTGGATGTAGAGCGGGTATCCCCCCCCAATGGATACCCGAGAATATATATACACCAACCATACGGGCAAAAACGCCCGTACCGTCAATGTATATATAAACTTTGGGGAGGGTTCATCGTCGAATGATAGGCATTCTGGGACCAGCGTAGGAGATCTTTGTGGCACCAGTGCGCACACAGAAATGGAAATCAAACGACCATGACCCTCCCTAATTAAAAGCAAATCTCACATGTATTTTTACATGTGAGATTTTGTTTGAAAATCGGCGGCTTCGCTACCAATTCGACCATACTTTCATATTAAGAAATATGCACATATGTTTTGAACACATATAATTGAAAATCCATTTGATTTTTTACTTTTTGATAATAGATGACGTTTTGCAAATGAAATAGAAAATATATCATATATATATATATATAAAATATGTAATCATAAATATTAAAAATCATTGTGTATAGGTATCAATATATTATGTGCATGATTCTTGTATTTAGTTTTTGTGTTTAATCACATCACATAAAATTGAAATATTAATTATTTTTATAAGTGATTTCAAATTTAATTCATAATGATAGCTTATAACTAATTAAAAAAAATTTATTTATGCATTAAACTTGTAAACTCTTTTATTATTTTCTAAATGAATCCAAACATTTTAGTTCTAAAATAGTTTTTTGGTTTAATTTTTTTTATGTATTACTACACGTACAACGATTAAATTTAAAAATTCATATTTAAAATGCAATTTTTTTCATCTCATTTACAATGTAAAGTTTAATTTTGTATTTTTCTGATATTATTATTTCCAGAATGATTTTGGTTAAGCGATTACTGCCCAGCTTAAATTTTAACCATATCCAAATATTGCATAATATTTGCTGTTATCATCATTGTATTTCTAAATCATCGTTATCATCGGCGGTGTATTTTTTTTGGATATTTGCTGCTGTTATCCATTAGGCATTGAACAAAAGTCCAAATAGGTAAATAAAATTTTGTTGTAATAGAAAATTCAATATACATAATTTTTGTTACGATTATTAAATGTTTATTTGTTCTTGTTTCTTCGTTTTTTCAGGTTAGTGTGATTTTGTCTGCCAGCTTTACGAATTTTATAAATTCCAACAGTTGAGTGAGTAGAAATTTAATTTCATTATATTTCTTTATAAAAGAAAATAATAATAATCACATTCATATATTAGGAATTTAATTCTAAATTACTTTAAGGACGTAGAAATGTTCACTCTTTCGGTTATTATTCGAAAGGAATGGAATTTTGTATAGATTTGCAATTTAATTTGTGTTTCATTACGGATTATATTAATAATTTCATTGTTCATTGTATTGACATAAATAGAATTTTGAACAAAGGACGTATTAATTTAATATTTCTAATTACATTTCGGATTATTATCATTTTTATTTTTTCATACAAACTATTTAAAGTTTGTAATAATAATTTTTATGATTTGAACTTTATTCTAAAAGAAATTGTTATTCCAATTAAATTCATTGTTTTTTTATGAATTTACTATCAAAATTATTTGGTTTCGTTTATCTTAATACTATTTTTTCATAATATCTTTTGAGCCTCTTCATTTACAAAACAAATTAAGCGGTTAATTTTTAATTTTCTTTAAAATCGATTTATAAATTATTATGAATGTTTTATTTATTATTTTCTTTTAGAAATATAATCCTATTAGAGTTCATGATAGATCACATTAAAATCCCCAGCTTTATGTCACTAATTTCCTAACTAATGCAACACATAAATACATAAAAATAATGGTGAATGGAAAATATACATACAAATAACTAATCACTAATTTATTCACTTTTGTTTACGCAAATATATCGATCTATCATGAGCTCAAACTAATATTTTTACTAACTCATTTTTATTATATTGATTATATAAAAATAAATTTATAATTCATGTGTCCTATTTTTCCAATAAACCATAAAAAAGTAATTGCAAGTGATCCGTTCTCTTTAATGGACTGATTACTTGACAATACTTTATCCTATAATAAAACCAAAATGAACAAAAAATTGGGTCTTGCCGCTCAGCAATTAATGTCTGAGTTTGGCGCCAATTGTCATTAAAATCCTATCCAGGGGGTACTTGGGTCAAGCCCTCTAGTCCTTCAGCGGACCGACTACGCGCCAAGTACTTCTTCCCATCCAATAGCTCTGGTCTGTATGAGAACCCCCTTGCCCTTAAAAAACATCATCGTTGATATATATGGCTTATTAGGGTAGTTTTAGTTTAGATTTAATTTTATTTATAATTTCGCGGTATCTGATAATTTAATTATAATATTCATTTTATTATTTTAAGTTATATATTTTATAGTGTATTTAGTATTTGTAGTTGATATTTGTACTAACAAAATAATAATTGTGATTATAAAAAGTAGTATTTTTAAATGCATTAGTATCTTTCAATGTTTATCATTAAAAGAAAAGCTATTACATAGCCATAAAACAAATTAATACTTATTGATTGACTTGAAAATGAAAGAAATTCGAAAATTTATCTGAATTTCGGTGACTTTGTCTCTTTGGAAGGTCTTTTTTGATTATTGGAATGTTGTTTCTAAATGTATATAGGATTTTAAAGATATATGTTGAGATAAATTAAATTTTACGCTTACAAATTTAGTTCAGGTTATTTTCTCCATTAACAAATTTCAATATTATAGATTTATTCTTCATGTCTGAAAGGAATATTTATGTATGCTATATATATACATGTAATGCGATGTAATGACATTAAATTAAGATTTAGATAAACGTTATTAAATTATATAATAGAATTTAACCTGTAGGATTTTCTCTTATTGTCTTGCTAAGGTATTTAGTTCCATTAAAATCCATCCATAAAATATCATTAAAAGAATATTCTGATTTCCAATATAAATAAACATCATATATGTACGTATGTATTTCATTATCAAATAACTTTCTTCATTAATTGATTTGATTGATTGAATTTTGGTTTTCGATCAATTTTTATAAAGTAAATATATATCTTTTACATTAAAATCAATATACCATATTCAACTACATCAATGTAAAATTTATATTTTAGATTTATTATTATACTTTATCGCATAAGACATATATAATCGTAATAATAATAATAATAGAAATGTCTTTTTAAATTAAAACATTATTTTGAAAATAAATAAGAAAAAGCAACTACGCATATATTAAAATAATATTAAAATTATTATATACATATAACGAATTATTTAATTATAAATATATATACAATTTTCTACCCACATATTAAATAAAAGGAATTATTTATCTATAAACAATATTATATATTCATTCATGATGTATATTCCCATTCAAATAGTATAATATTATATTATTTTGTGCTTCTATATACATATTATATATTCTTGTATATATGTACTATACAATACATATATAATACACAATGTATTTTATCTATTATATAATTCACTAATAGACTTTAAATTATTATAATGAGAAAAACACATTTTTGATTTTTTTTTTCCTTTTCGTATTATTAAAACACACAAAAGTTATGAATTAAAATCTATTATTATTATAGTATTATATGATAAAGGTATCTTCTGTTTATATATTGGAGATACGGAGACAATATTCATGTTCTTGTACATTGTTTTATAAATCACATAATCACATCTTTATAATACTGTATATATTATCTGTATATAATAAATATATATACACAAAAACAAAGAGTCACATATAAAATTCCATATTTATTTATAATACCCGATATTAAAAATGTTTATGTATGTTTAACAAAATGAAAAACCATAGGTATCCCGTTGAGTATACACATCTACATATATTGTTTGTATTTATTCATGTTTAAATATAAAAAAAAGTAGAAATTATGACTTAATCAAAACCTAAATGTATCTATATATAGTATATTATTATTAATATACAAAAGAACGAATATTCTATATAATATTTTTATTATTATCAAAAAAAAATAAACACAAAACAACATTCATAAATTTATTGTATTACAATTCTATACACTTTAACATTGTAATAATATTATTACTAATAAAAAATAATAATAATAATAAAAATATAAAAGTGTAATAATCATAAAGAAATTATCAAACTTGAACGTTCGTTCAGGGTGTCACTGAATTCGAAGGAAATCTTTTAACCAAAATTGATCAATCACTTGATTGGATGCATCTAAAAAATATTTATCATTTATTATATTCCAATAATAAAATAAGGCCGTTTATAATAATCAAGTTCATCAAAGCAATGATGATTACAAAAACAAAAATACGAATTAGTTGAGATTATGCAACGAAAAATTTATAATAAATAAACCCTAATATTTTAAAATATATCACCATGTAGATAATTGCTTTGATCATGAACAAATCTTTGAACTTCACAATTCGATTTGAATTTATTATTTATAATATAACATTGACTTTAAGAGAAAATTATTTTATAATTTTTGTTTGTTACTTGTTACATAGTGAAGAGATGATATAAATTGTTATATTCATTTTCATATATATATAAATATGTAATGTTGTTAAATCGACGGGGCGGAAATTTAACGTATATTTTTTAAACAAATTATAGAAATGATGAAATTTATTGAAGTAATAATAATAATAATAAAATATAGAAAATTTATTTCTACAATATTGTATTTTATATTTATATACCTTTTTTGATTTAACGATACATTTTTTCTATATATATATTTATATAAAGATTTGTATATTAGAATTTGTTTATATATATATTTATTTTTTGTTTTGTTAAAGTTATAAAAGCTATATATGGATGAATTTTAATCTACCAAAGTATATCAAGTTTAATTTTATTCATACATAAATATATAGAGTTAAAATAACTATATTATAATATATCTATATTTAAATATATAATAATTAATACGCTGTATTGTATATTAAAAGAAATTTAAAATAGATAAAATATTAGTATAACAAAAAAATACAAATAATATAGAAAAATTTCCGCCTTTTTAAAATCTTCCATTTATTATTACATTTATTCATATATAAACATATATTATTAGAACATTAATTATTTACCTTTCATTTATTTATTTTATTTGTTTATTTATTTTCAAATGTTTTATATACCTCACGTTTTCGCATATCAAATTACAAATTGTAGTTAAATTGCACAAAAGAAAAGTAATCAGATTGAAAGAAATTAAAAAATGTTATGTTTATCTTGGATGAGAAAAAATTCTTTATGGATTAAACTCATAAACTTTTCCCGGTTTATTTTGCAACATTTAAAAAAAAATATTGATCGGAAAACATGTCCAAATCTTGGGCAAAATTTACATATTATTACAAATTACAATATTGACCTGATTAATTAATCGAAAATTTGTCCTATAAAAAAATAATTCTACAAAATAAGCAAATTAACAAAGTAAAAATTAAACAAAACAATTTGTTTAAAATATAAATACATAATCACAATTTGAGATATGAGACTACAACGCAGATGATTCGATTAAATATGATAAATTTTGTTATAATTTTTAACACATCTTTTGTTACATGTTATTCTAGACTATATTATTATTATTATACTTAAAATTAAATAATAATATATACTTAATTGCCTTATTATATATATCTTAATTGATTGATAGATTTACCTTTATCGCTATCGTTCTATATTTAGAAATCTTCATATTTTCAACATTATTTATATATCAGATTACTATATACCTATATAGGTATTATAATGAAAAAAAAATAATATGATTATTTATAATCAATTAAAAATTATATACTATATACTATAAATTGTAAAGATATATATTTTAAAAGTGTATATTTTGCAATAAATGTTGTTGTATGAAAATCAATTAAATTCAATAAATCTTCAATCTGATTTGTATTCGTTTTTTGTTTTTTTAGCTACTGTATATTATAAAACATTGGTTTGATATACAATCTTTATAAATATAATATCCATATAAATGCGTTCTTTACAAAATTGACAGCATCAAATTAAAGCGCACTTAATTGATTACTTGCTGAAAGTTATAATAATATATCAATATCACAATAGCATTTGTAACAAAAATATATAATAATAATAATACCAACAATATATATCTCGTATAAAGTAAATTAATAATAATAAAAATATCTGCTTTTATATTGTATATGCACTATAGACTCTGAATATATTCCATGATTCTCAACCGGGTTGTGTAAACACAAAAATAGATGATATTACTTATGTAGTGCTACAAAAGATTTCAATTAAACGTCGTATAAAAATTAGAAAATGACAACAGAATCTTTATGAGTTGAGATCTATTATGAAAATTGATAAAGAAAATTTACCTTTAAATGGAAATTATATAGTATAGTAAATGAAATGATTAAAAGTTCCAGTTTTGAATTGGTTATTCTAAATTTAAAAAAAAATTTAATTGTACTTAGATTACATTGAAATAAAAACAACTACGAATATCTGATAATTGCCAAATTAAATTTCGTTAATATGGTCAATTAAAAAGAATAATTATCATTTGAGACCTGATATTTTAACAAATTCCCTGATATTCTCCCACAAACAAACACCATCAGGTTGAAAAGCACTGTCTGCAGAACAATTATACGCATAGGTGATCTATATATATATATATTAAACAAAATTCAATAAATAAAAAACTCATATGTGTGTATTTTAAATGAATCCAATCTTGTTATAAGTACATATAGAGTTATAAAGCATAAATATAGTAAATAAAATCTAATAAAAATATTTCATATTATATTCAATAGTTATCTTTCTATAGTTATATATATATAATTAAACTACGATACGACTTGTTTTTAATATTGCATTATTATATTGTCTCAGCGTATATATGGAAGAAAGAATTTCCTGTTTAGATGTGCGTTTATAATTCAATACCTGTATATAGCTACCTCTTTTGCCATATATTCTATGTATCTATTCATTTATTTTTTCCTCCCATATACTAACTATATATGCAAAATGTAATTTGATTATACTCCTTTACACAATATAAATAAATTTTTATAACCAATAAACTATATGAAATATCAAATCAATAGACGTTTGAAAAAAGTTGCCAAAAATGTACAAAAAAAAAATCACAATATAAGTCCCCAATTTAATAATATGATGCTGTATTGTATTGATTGTATATATGGATACGATGCGTTTTTATTTTTGCAATACTATATTTCAATACTTTATATAACAATATGTAATATATATTAATGTTATCATCTTTTATTGCCATTAAAAAATATTATATACATCATTATATATAGATTAATAATATTATTATTTTTATAGTTAAACAGGTCTATATATATATATAATAGATACTTTTATTATATACAGATATATTTCTTTTCATTAATATATTGTATAAACAACATATTAAAAAAAAATAAAATAAAAAATAAATGGAAAAAAATTGCTACTGCATTATTATATATATTTTTATACAATATATATATTACAATAGCTGTAGGTATCTGCTAGCAAATATATGACACAGAAGTTACAGAGATTTTTTCTTCCATTTGTCTGGATATAATAATGTATATGTTTATCTAAAGACTATACATATAATAATAACGAGCGTGTCATTAAATGGATATTATATATTTTTTTTGTTATTAATTGTATAAGATAAGATTCATTAATTTTTTTCCACTTTTTTTTTTTCGTCATATAATATATTATAAATTTTCGCATATTATGTGTAGAGATTTTTATTTGTATTAGTTTATGTATTTAATTCTAAAATATTTGTTATTATACTTTTCAATTCAAGTATTTTAATATAGTTGTGATTCAAGTACAGTACATGTTTTACCGGAATATGTTCATAGTAGGAAAAATCTCTTTTTAGTAATTTTCCATACCAAAATGTTAATGAAAAAAAGTTTAGTATGGGTATTGTTGAAGAATTTTCTATCAAAAGAGATATTTTTAATTATATAAAAATATTCACAAGATATTGTTGCAGTTTTTTGAATAACCATAAAATTGTCTATTCAGAGAAATAAATAAATCAGAGAAATCAATAAAAAAACTAATAATATTATAACTAATAAATATCCGTGATGAAATTTCTATATTAATTCTATATTAATTAGAATTATTTTATTATTTCCCTGTAATAAATATCCAATATAAAAAAAACCAATAATTTTACATAAAATATATATACTTGTTTTATCTTTAATCCTTTTTTTATTTTAACTGAATTTCTGCGAATTTTTGCATAAATATATTTAAGTTTACACTTCTATAATAATAAAAAAAACATTGAGTGTTAAATTTAATAATAAAAATAAAATAAACTAAACCATAAAAACAAAATTGAACTGATTAAAGAATTCTTTTTATGTTTTATTATTCAACTGTTCAAAAAAAAAAGCTATTCGCGAATATAATAAATTACATTGCAATTTATATAAATGTTCCAATGTTTTGTGTAACTGATATAATAAAATTCAGAATAGTTAAATATCTTGCAAATATTTTTAACAACAAAAATATAAATATAAGAAAAGAAAAATGATAACATAAGAAATGTATATAAATATATATATATATATATATTAATACGTGGAAAAGAGTGTACTTTGAGAACCATCATCATGACTATATAATAAAATACAAAATATATTACTTTTCTATATATACCATTTAAAAGAATAAGTGTACAATATAATAAATGAACAAATAATCTCTTTTGTATCAATTACCTAAGCCATATTTATGAACTTCTTACTGTCTTACTTTACTTATATCTTTTTTTTTTCGTCCATATAGTTTTATATATTATCGTATTTAATTTCTTTTCGTTATTTCGTTGTTTTTTTTTTTTTCACTATAGCTCTTTATAGTATTTAATGCATATTATATATATTTAAAGGGAGTAGTACTACATGTATATTAAATTACTTTACACATATAATAATAATAATAATAATAGTAGATAAATAGTAATAATAATAATAAAATATTTAACTATTATTATTATTATTACTATACACATATAAGTAACAACGAAATAATACAAAAAGCGATCGCCAGCAATACGTATATTTATATTTATATGAAAAAAGATATTTCCTATTTATATAGATAATATATAATACGTACAAGCTCGTATATATGGAAAAGAATCATACCATTTGTCTTAAACATAAAAAGCGGCTAACAAGTATTTATAAACGAGATTGTTCATTATTTTATTTCATCTTATCTATCAGCAAATTTTTGTTTTTTTTTTTATTTTCCTACCGCATATTCTGGTATAATGTATTTGATTTAACATTATATGCTACCAATATCACTCTATAATATACGTATTATACTGGTAGATATATATTTAGTTTTTCTTTTTTTTTTTTTTTTTGAAGTACTTAGAATATTTTTCATTTCCACTTTGGATTTTCAATATATTTCTTATATTTCTTATATAAGTAATTTTTACAATGTTTGATAACGCATATAAATCTATACATTCTGTGTACCGAATGTCGTTTCTAATATATTTCCTATATATTTAAATTGATTTTATGGAATGAACGTAAAAAACTCTATTATATAATTTAACAAATTTATAAACGTTAGTAGTGAAAACACTTTTATAAATTTGTAGGTGTTATATTTTCCCAAAGAAATGCGATTATTAAGAATTTCTTTTATTAACAAAAATCTCAGTTAATTTTACAATGATGTAGAACATGATTTCGTTACTGTATCGAACGAATTATAACCAAAAATTGTATTGTGTATTTCAAAATCACAGTTGTTTATTAATTATTGGCATATAATTATAATGGATAAGAGTCATGAATCTATTTGGAGAAATCCTAAACACGTATTTAATTTTTGGTTTTTTGCTTTTTTTTAAATAATTCCAATTATTGTTTCTTAATTAAATCGTATTAATTGATTCATTAAATCGTATTAACAAATTGATGAGAAATATCAAACGATTCAAATTCAAAATTGTTGTATTTAAAAATATAACAAAATAAATCATTTCAAAAAAAATATATATTTAAATATGTCATCAAATTGAATATCGAAAAAAGACATGGATTTTCCATTAAAAAACACACACACACACATCTCGTATATGTTAAATGTTTATAATAAAGAAATTGGAAAAAAATCACACAATTTAATCATCTTGATAAATCAAATGGAAAAATGTTTAAACATTCAATTGCAATACAAATAATTCGCGTAGGTAGTTTTTTAAATTAACATTTTTGTATAAAAACAATTTTTTTTTTATATATTATTTTCAATTCCAATAAATAAACATCTAATAAAAATAAAATAAAAAGTAAACAGAGAATACACGACGAATCCTTACTGATAAAAAAAAAGAATTATTTTCAAATACAATTATTGTTGACTTTTATTTTATATGTAAAATTAATCAAATTTATACATTATTTACATTATTATACATTATTTTTTTATCCAAATAAAAATTGATTTTATTTATATATACAATATAAATTTACTAAAAATATAGTCAAAAAAAAAAAATGTTTATCAAATTACACCTCAAAATTCTACAATACAGTACAGTACATTATTATAAATATATATTTATATAGAAATATGCAAATAATACAAATAAATTATACAAAATGTAAACCAAAAGAAAACGGCTATGTCATTTCTATATTCGAAATGTGTGTTTGACAAATGTCTCATAAATAATTTATAATATACATTTTAAATAATTTAACTTTTATATCAAGTATATTATTACATATATTTATACAGATGTGAATATATACTATTTTCTTCTCGATGATATTAATCATATATATATATATATAAATAAGCAGAGAAATTTGCAATTGTAAATAACAAAATCTTATTATATACATCCCACCTATTATTTGATGTATACATGCATATATTTCTGTTTTCTGATATTCTATCAATATTATACAATACTATATATAAATATTACCTTATACTTGTATTACATTTCTTTAAATACACCTCAAGAGACAGATTCTAACAGATGTTTGTGTAACTTTAATATTGCTTAAATGATTTTCATTTATTTTTCATATATTTGCATTTCTTAAGTAGTGGTAATTTTTCTTGATTCTGATCATTTTTTCTTTGCATATGGAAAATAGATTGATGTATTGCTTTCTCAAACATATTTTTCTTCCTCGAAGGGTTTAAATTCCTTGTTAAAACAAAGTATTACTGTATTATTTTTCTTTAGAGGAAATTCCATTTTTTTTTAAAAATTATTATAATAGAATGATTTTGAATATTAATTCTTTAGTGGACAATTTTCCTTTCATGGATAATTATTGTTAGATTATTTCTGAACGCGAAATTAGGAGCGAATTTGTGTTTTTTTTTAAGATTAGGGTTGTTTTTGAACCTCAAAGTTTTCTTTTTGTACAATTTAAAAATCATTTGTATTATGACGAAAAGTTGTTTAGATTTTTCGACAATGTACTAATGCACATTGCATTTGCGAAAAAAAAAACCTTTTTACCAGATATAAAAATAGATTATTGCCGCATAATAAATGAATTACCTGTTTTAGAAATAGCACAAATCACATTGCGTTTACTAATGTAAGTACTTAATACCTATCGAAAGATGTAAGATATTTATAAATGTATAGATAATATATTTTATTTTTTTTTTTTCACTTTTGTATAATGCATGATGTATCTTTTTTAAATAAGTAAGTGTATATAAATCAAAACTTTGATTTGTGTGGTGTCCGTGGATATGGAAAATCAGTGTTTTTTCGCATATATATATCTTTAAAACTTTTCAAGTATTATATTTTATATATAATATATACTTATATTAGATTTGTATACATACCATCATTATCCAATTCATATATTATTCAGAAGCAAATAAAGAAAGAAAGAAAACAAAATAAATAATTTTGTTTACGTACATCTACACTTAATTTAAGATTCTTGTAAATTGAAATCAAAATTCTTTGCTTTACTTATTTATTTTTGTTCATATTACTTATTATTATTATTATTATTATTATTATATTTATAAATGCATTACACGTTCGTTTGTCTATATTTTTTGAGTCTATTAAGTGGAAAAGTTGTTTATTTTATGGCAAAAATTATAAAAATGTTGATGATGATGATGAAAATAATAATTTTTGAACTGAAAATGTTGTTGTTAGATTGTTGTTTTGAATCCATATTATAATTATTATTATATTAAATATGTATTTTTATATTTTGCTATGCAAAATGAAAAATATACTAATAGATATAGAAAAGTTGTTATTTTGATTTATTTATATTGGTATTTTTTTTTTGTCATCGTTTTGAATTGCATTTAAATAACTTAAATACTAAACATTCGAATAAATAAGTAATAAAAATTTCAATTATATTTGTAAGATAAATATTATGATCACATAAAAAAATATTCAATGAATATGGAAATTAGTTTCATAGAGAAAAAATATTATGTATAAATAAATTCATGAATGTAAATAGTGTACGTAACGTACAGATCTATGAAAAAATTTATAGGTATATATATAGAAAATAGTGTGAATTTTATATGGTGAAATAAATATATATATTTGCATTGTGGGTGGTCGGTCATATTTATATTTACACATATATTATTTAAATATATATGAATATATATTTTGTGTGTTTATTTTAGAACTTTACGTCAAGTTTATTATTTTACATTAAATATATTACATTTATAAATAAATATTTATTTTTTATTTGTATTTAATAAATTATGTCTATATAATTTTTTTGGTTAATTCTCAATATATGCGCCACAAATATTTTATAATAAATAATTTTTTTGTAGAAATAATAATAGACATAATTTAAAAATAATTTGAAATAATTTATATTGTATAAATTTCTGGTAATTCATATAAAAAAAGATTTAATTGCCCATTTATTGGTGAACGAACCATAATTTTCCTGTATTTATTAATCGCACATTGAAATACTTTTATATAATTCGGACACTTGATATATTTTATAAATACATATATATATATATAATATTACATATGTAAAAATTATGATATTATAATAATATTTATATCTTCATAAAACAGTTAATAAAATAAAAATATATCGAGATATCAAATACCGATGAATTCTACCATAACATAATTATCTGTATGTATTCATTTATAACGCGAATTATTTCATACCATAAGATATATATATTTCTATAACAAATATATTTTAATACCAAAAAAAAAATACATATTTAAAGAGATTCTTTTCTAAAAACAATCGATTTAAATTTATAAATTCCGGTAAATTCAGTCAAATTTACATTAAAAATTAATATATTTATTTTATTTTACCATATTACCACAATAAAAACACTAAAAAAGGATCATATTTCAATAATTTCATATAAATATAAAAATTCAAATTTGTCTAATATATTAGATATATTTCCAATATTATGGTATATTTTAGTTTTTTTCTTTATTTCGTTTTGTTTGTTTTAAATTATTGATAAATTTAACAAATTAATTTTTATGTGATTTTATTGAAAATTAGCATATATATCTTAAACAAATATTATTTATCATTATTTATCTTATAAAATCTATCTCTATATATATTTTTACATATATTATATATACGGATCGATATGCATATAGATTAAATATTAAATATGTCGTATAGATTGTTTTATAAATACACGCGAGTTTCGAATTGAGGAATTTATATATTATATTAGAAGAAAAAAACTGACAATGAATATATAAAATGGTTTTTAATATTTATTTTATGTCATTAAGTACATAAATTTTCAGTTGGTGTGAATAATAAAACAATGAAAAGAAAAATTAATTTAAATATGATACTTTTTTATTGTATATTTAATAAATTGAGATGAATTTTTTTTGTTTGTTTATTTCACGTTAATATCTTTATAAAACAAAGATTTTTTTTATTATTTATATATTTAGGTATTTTAGTTTTGTTTTGGTTTTTATGAATTTAAATTAATTTTTTTTTTTTTTTGATAAATAAAATATGTTTTATTGGTTTTCAAAACAATCGTCGTTTTATTAACATAACACATATACGTTTAAATATCTACTATATATGTATAATTTTGATATCAGAAAATTTATAGTTTATCGTCGCAAAATACTGTAAAATATTTATTTGAAAATTGATATTCAAGATAAAAAAAAATTATAGGTTTTTGAACTAAAATGAATACAGGGTGTGTGTGTGTTATTGTGAATAACATTTTTTTATTTTATGAATACTTTTATCGCAAGTTGGGCAATATATTTTGACATCGATATGATTTCGATCTATATTTATATAATATATAAGGCGTCAAATTATATTATCATATGAATTAAATAAAAATTATTATATTCATTAATGGTGACACGAAGAATTAACTCTTTAATTTTTGTTTTATACATAATATAAAAATGGTTTTAAATATGTGATATACAAAATTATATGACTTAAAAAATAATTTTTTATAATCAATAAACATTTTTTATTGATTTTATATTATTTCAGATTATGTGTATTTTTTTCTATATTTATTTTTCATTTAATTAATAAACAATCAAGTTTTTTTTATAGTTATTTATAATAGAAATCTATATCTCTTTTATAAATATTGTATATAGGTATATTATTTATATTGCAATGAAATATTTTTATTTCTATATATAATAAATATATTTTTTATGAGTATTATAAATATATTTTGTGCACAAATAAAAAATGAATAAAATTTAATTTTAAAAATTATGTATATATAAATATTTAATATATTTTCACTATATAATAATATACTATGTATATTTCTTATTAACATTTTTTGACTTTATAGTCTTCGACTAATTTAAATTATAAAGATAATTTTTAATTAATTGTTATTGTAATTAAATAATAATATAAAAACAATATTATTTATTTTATTTGTATTTGATGCCTCTGACTCAATATATAAATATGATCTCCCTGGAAGACGCATTCGAAAAAAGTGTTAATCATAAAATTTGATCAAATAATAATAATAATTAAAAAAAATTATTTGTAACTTCTGAAAAAATAAATGTTTAAAAAAAAAACATTGAGAAAGGATCAATGAAGCATAAAAAACGTATGTGCAATTAAATTTCAATATATAATATGATTTTGTGGGATTTTGCAAATACAATAATTTTACAACAATTCTCATTACTATGAACTAATGATAAGGTTAACACCGCTGATTATAAAACTTAATCGTTCGTTGTTCCAATTTATTAGTAAGGGCATTAAACATTCAATTATCGTTGTATTCAACGATTATTACACAATTCTTTGAAGTTATACAAAAGTTGAGGTTGACAAACAAGAAATCTGTAGTGCGTTTCAAATTACATCAATTAATTGAATTTGATGGACTATTATGAATTTATTGTTGGTACAAATTTACTGTCTTTAAGTCTAATCTTTATACATTTTCGAATTCTATTCTATCATACCGTAACTTTTAAAGTTTTAAGTATCTTTATATTTTAGTGTTAATAATTTAGTTTTACACTTTACTTTTTTAGTTTTACACTTTACTACTACTATATAATTCTTATTACATTCATGTTAAAACCTTTAACATAGATAATATATTAATTATGAATTTAAATTAAAAAAAAGATCCTAAACTTTAAACCAAAATTAAATAGTTGAGCCATATTCTTTATGACTTTTTATATGATTGTTAAATAATTGCTTTTTTTTTATTCGAGATAATTTGATAATTATGATATAATAAAATTATTATATAATTATTTAATTTATGTAGTTATAATATAATATTAAATGTTTCTTAGAAATATATAAATGTGAAAAGATTTTGAGCAACAAATTAAAGTAAATATAATTAACTATATATTTAAACCATAAATTGTATTTGTATTTAAGTAAAAAAATGTTATATTAATGCATTTATAAGTCACATCCGATAATAATTACTATATAGGCAAATAAAAAAATCCTTTGAATAATTTCTATATTCTACATATACAATAGATAATAAATCGTACACATGATTTATAGTTGAATATTATATATATATATAAGTTATTATAAAACAATAAACGAAATTATCCCATAATTATACCTAAAAAATAAAACAATAAAATTAATTTTTTTTTATAAATCCTATGTCTTATAAAATTATTTAAAACTCACGAAAACGTCATTAAAATAATTTCCTTATATATACATATTTTATATTCAATGTAAATAATTAAAAATGTTTATTACTTTATTTCACATAATCGCATTTTATGTTATGAACAAATCTATTCTTCTTTTTAATAATGGTATAGCATATCATAAAGTCATTAACAAAATTTAATTGAATTATATAAATATATAAAATTATTAGTTTATTAGTATATAAAATGTATTTTTATCGAGTGAATAAAAAAATTAGATAGACAAAAATAAGAATTTTATATACAATTCAGAAAGGGTTGAAAAAACTAATATAATAAAATTTCAATTGCATATATACGGTTGAATAAAATGCATACAAATATAAAAATTTCCTTTTTTTTTATTTAAAAATAATACACGAATTTTTAATACAATGTACAATAAAACAGACACCTCAATTTGGTATTCCATCACGATTTTCTTTCTGTATAATATATCTCTAGAGATAGAATATATCTATTTTTATTATATTTTTACTGACATACGTATAGTATAGTATAGTATACATGCATATAAATAAATCTTATATTCAAAAGGAAGAAAAAGTTACATACATTTCCTTTATGTATACCATTACATTTTGTTGTTTTATTAACGAAAAAAAAAAAAATTGTAAATTATATACAATATGTCACATATGTGAATTTTAAACAACAAATATGAATTTCTTATATCGCATATATTATAGATAGAGTGTCAATTGTATAAGCTATTTCGCTGTTTCAACAGACGAATGAATATCTAATATAAATTTTTTTTTTTTTTGAAGTGAGTTATACCCCAAAACAATTACTTCTTATAATATACACATGGCGATTTTTATATATATGACAACATTTATTGTAACCTTTTCACCCACCAAAAAAGTACACAGAATAATTTATAGTAAAAACGAAAAATATTACGTTGTATTGTAATAAAAAATAAATGTAAAGAATAATATAACAAAAAATAAAATCACATTTCCAGAAATATACATAAAAAATGTATCATATCGTATTATTATATGTATACGGAATATGTGACATGTATTTGATAAATCCATATATATACAAATATATTCATAAAATGTATGATACAAAGTACTTTGTTTTGATGAAGGATGTAAAATAAAAAAAAAAAGAAAAGAAAATAAAAAGTACATCGGTATATAACAAGAGTACGTGTGATCGTAAAAAATAAATTTTTATACAACTATACCGCATATATAAAACATAAATAATAGATGGTATTTATTTTTTCCTCATATATAAAGTTATTTATATATACACATATATGAAGTCGATTCATATTTGGATGGATGGATGAATGAATGGTTGAATGGATGGATAAAACCTTAAAAAAAATTCTATATTAGATTTTAGACTCTCAATAAGATAATATAAATATACAGAGGTATATATATGTATATTCAAAGAACTTATGTGAAATTTTAATATATGTACAATTGTACATGATTGCATAAACAAATATTTCATTTAAACAATACTGAATTGAAGTTGTGCAATAATATATATGTAGATAACATATTCTAAAATAAAAAAAAATATTTTGTATTCCGATGAACATCCTTTGACATTGTATATATGTATATATATATATTATGATTATGTACGTTACAGAGGGTCACGAGCGGCCTAAACAATTACCGGTGCTACATTTAATTCAATCTAAAAGGAAATTTGTTATAATTTCTCAGGTTTCTCACCCTAACTATTGATCTTCCGAAAGACTATTTGTTAACAAAAGTTTAAAGATTTACAAAATCGTGCTTTAAATATCATTGACCTTATTTACCATGGGTTGACCTATGGTTTTTTAAGGAATTGCAACCCCTCTGTTACAGATACAGAGAATTCAGCAGATATTTTGTTAAAAACCATAAAATAAATAAAATGTGTCAATAAAATTTTGTAAATTTTTCATTTTAATGTTTTTCTGTATGCTCGACTTTCCATATGTTTTGGAATCTAATATATTGTTTTATTTCTTTGTACAATTTAAATATGATATCTTTTCATTTAAATAAAGTTTTTATTAGAAAATTAATAAAAAAAAATTGAAAAATTTGATTAAAAGAAAATGTTTAAAATAAAAATTCTGATTTTTATATTAAAATATTCCAATTTTTCTCTTTATAAAAATATATGAGTACTTACTTATAAAGTATATGTAAAAAAAATCTTTAAAGCTATATGTTAAGTGGAAATAGAAAATTCATAAATTTAATGTGAATTTACTAATGTGAATAAATGATTTAACTTTAATTTTTTTATCAATTTATAGTTAGTTTAATTTACAAAAGGTGACATTACTTCTTTTTTGGTAGTTGTCCCTATAAATTATTAGTTTATTACTTGCAGGATATTTTACCGGATTGGGCAAATTTTGAATAGGGCAAGAGTTAGGACAAATTAGTATAGTTATATTTAAAAATCCAAGATACTATATATGTCAAATTGAAATTACAATAAAAAAAACAAAACTATAATAAAATTCTATAATATAAATAATATAAAAATATCTATAATACAATGCGAAGTAATTCTTCTATCGAAAATCCATTTATACTAATAATAAAATAGAAAACTTCATTAAAATATAGTTCTTTTAGGATTAGCTAAATGTACAGTTTAACTATATATACAATATACATGTAGAATTTATTTGAATATTTCATTTAAACAAATCTCTATATATGGTTAAATTTTATTTAAAAAAAAAGTTTCAAATACACACGATATATGAATGAATATTTACTATTCTAAATAAATGCAAACGAATTGGAATCCATATTTATATAGAGATATATAAATATGCAAATATAAAGCTGATAAAATAATATTATATAGTATTGGATTTAGGAAAACTCATAATATAACTATATATTTAAATAAATACTGTAGATTTGGAAAAACCAAATTCAAAACCAATAATGTTAAATATAAGTTTTTCATTTATATTTATGTTTATAAATACCACAAATCTATATATAATTATATATATGTATACATTTTCCATAATAATTTTTTGATATTTATGTTATCAATTTTATTTGTATAAAATATACTAAAAAATTTCCATATGAATCTGTTCGATATATGAATCCAAATAAAATGAAAAGAAGTTTTGTATACTTATACAAATTTATATATAGATATTTTAGTTATATAAACTCTATAGTTTAATAGAATCTGATAATGATAATAATAATAATAATAAAATGAACTTGTATATATAAAGAATTTTTTTTTTTCAAACATATAAAATAGCATTTATTTATTTCATATTTTTTGAATAGAAAAGAAAATATAACAAAAATATTTAGAAACGGAATATTTCTATGTGTATTCAAAATCATAAATTTATACAAAAAAAAAAATATAATATAAATAATCCTGCGATATGGAAATATATAAACAAGATATATTCAAATAAATATATATATATATATGTACATTTAGTTTGGCTTCAAAAAGATCTGTGCTTTTTTTTGCGAGTGCTTTTTTTCTTCATTTTAATAAACATACTATAACAAACATTTTCTCATATTGCATACATGATATTATTTTCTATAATATTCTACAAATTGTAATAAAGCATAATTTGTTTTAGAGGGATTTACATTTACAACATATATATATATATTCCATTGGAATACAAAATACAAAAATATAATGTAGGTTAATATATTTAATAAATATATTATAGTAATACAGATATAGAGTTGAGAATAAATTAAATTACTTTAAATATATATAATTAATCTATGTACGTACATCTTAATCTTAATCTATTTACGAATAATCACATATGATTTATCATGTTATTCTATCTTTAACCACACTTTTAGAGGTTAACATGACATTTCGATGCATTTATTTCTATTTAATGCTAGACAAGTAACCCAATCGTGAGTATTCTCGTCTAAATTTTAAAGTTACACAATCACAACGTCACAGATGTTTGGAAAATTATCATTATAAAATCCCTCATAAATGTATATGTTAAAAATAAAAGCAAATATAGCGTCAACTAATTTTGTATCTTAAAAACAAAAACAATTAAAAACGTTTTCAGTTATAAAAAAAATTAAGTAACTTTAAATTTGAATAAATATGCAAAAAATAAATGTTAAGACACAAAAACGAAACCCAACTCCTGTTTATTGGGACAGTTTGCACACGGTATTATATAATATAACTTTAACGAAAAAATAAATATAAATAAACAAATTAAGATCGAAAATATAAAGATAATGGAATAACCAAAATGAAAGCATTAATAATATACAATATATAAATAATTTTTTTTTTCATAGTAATGGATATGAAACATTATAGAATTTTTGTTTTTTTAATGATAGATAAAGAAAAACGAATTCCTTAAAGCTTATCACATTCGAGTATATATATGCGAATATGACAAACAATTACGTCCTTCTTTGGTTATTTTTTTTGTTCTTTCACATAAAAAATTGTTAATTTCATAAACTTTACTTTGTTGTATTTTATATTTTTATGAATAATCTACTTTATATATTTATATACGTTATATTATATACATAAAATAAAAATAAGGATCGCATATTGTATATTTGTTTGTTGTTTATTATTTTATTTATCTTTATGGAGATGTTGTTATATTATATTTATGTATGGAATAATGGAATATGCTTTGGATTTTAATATTTTTTTATTTTTCATATTTATATGTGTTTTTGTCACATACGATGAAAAAACTTTTCTATTATAAACATGTAAATTTTTAAGTGTGCACAGATAATGGTATAAGGAAAAAGTTTTCCATATGAAAGAAAATTTTTTAATTTTTTTTATCCTTGAAAGATAACTTGTTATTTAAAGTTAGTTTTTTAAATTCATATATATATGATAATGGTGTGCATTATTAAGAAAAAATAAAGTTGATAAAATGAAAATGGAATTTAGATAAAAAAAAAAAATTTTAAATATAAAAATCATATAGATTAATGGAATCTATATTTATTTTTTTTTTTTATATAATAATGTATAAAAGTAAAAGATTAATATAAGTATATGAAATAGATATGCGGATAAAATGTGATAGGTGAGATGGGTGCGGTATTTATTATATTATTAGTTTAAGTGAGTTTGGTTTTTCTTATGTATACAAATTATTTTTTAATATGAAAGGTGCACATGCATTTTTTTTGTCATTATAAACTTTATAAAAGCCATTTCTTTTCCTTAATTATAAATATTTTATATTGATATTATCGGTAAAACGGAAATGTTTTATTAAAAAAATGATATTGTCATCCGGTTGATAACTGATATATAACTAAAATATGAACCATTTTTATGTCATTGAAAAAATTAAAAAAGTTTTCCTAATAAAAGCATGTATATTAATCTAATGTTAGCATTTTACGACTCACCTAATCATTTTGAATAACATTTTATTTATTACATATTTGGTTATTCTTTTAAATACTTTTCCATATTTATCAAAATTATAAAATGGTATTTAGTTAATAGGAAAGAATTAGAATTAATTATTGTAAAAAAATTTAAACACACAATCATTTTGTGTTCGGACAAAACTTATTCGAGTCAGTTTTAAATTTATTTATTTTAAATATATAATATTCATCAGGTTAAACCATATTTTACATAGTTGTGATGTTAAAATGTTGACTATGGGAGGTACTCATTGCTTTAAAACATATACAAATTTAATTAAAATCTATATCATATTAAAATTTTTAGATATATATTAGCACATTAAGATTTTTTGCATATATTGATTCTTTATCTAATTAAGCATATAAAAATTTAACATTTACAAAGTGAATATTTGTAATACTATGTGTGTGTGTGGCGCAAAACATTTTCTATCAAGAAAAACATCTGAGAATATTTATTACTATATATACTATATATGGATTTAATGTAAAAAAAAAGTTTCATTTAAAATCTGCATATATACTACAATATATATATATTTCTGCATAAAGAACAATGCAATTTTTTTTGTTCTTATGTCCTCAATCGTATCCTTTTTGGTATATTTCTTAAACGATATATATATTTTTTTTGCTTTGAATATATATATGCTATAATATCCTTTTCAATTTTTTCTTTAGAATGCCTTTTAGCTGCTCTCTCTATATATCTTTTGTTTTTTCTTTGTCTTAGCATACAAGAAAATGTAGATCTATATATATGTGTAGGGATATGTAACATAGATGGAATAATAGAATTTTTCTATTATATACGTTTAACAAAAGAATGGTTTCTTAATAGTGCAAGAAAATAGGATATTAAATATATTTTGTTAAAGATAAAATTCATATACCGTATATATGCAATCCATATTTATTCTTTATCGACATGGAAACAAACGACTATATAAACTAAAGCGTTAAAAAGAATTTTCCACAAATATAAATACATATATATCTATATATATATATATATTGTAGAATAAAATACATACAATATGTAACAACATTTTAAATTATTTATTATTAAATTTCTATTAATTATTTATTTGCATTACTATACTGTCCTACTGAACTTGTCACTCCCGAGCAGATCAGTGTATTAAATTCATGACAATGAAAACATTTTCTTATCCACATTATTTTAGTTTATCACTTTTCTTTTTCAGACTTTGAAACTTTGATTTTTCAGACTATGACTTTAGAACAGAAGCTCCAATTTTGACTTTAAGAACAATAAAAATCGAATAACGGATTGGATCAGACTGAAATCAAAAAGATTTTACTATAAATATATCTTGACTCCTTGTTCAATAAAATAAAGCTTATTTTACTTTTCATAAGATATAATTTTATATGAACTAATTTTACTATATATACATTTTACTTATCGCTAAATATCTATAGACTTTATATTTATTTAAATCGTCTAATAAAAAAATTAGCATGTGCATAAAATAAAATTATATTCATATATACATGTGTGTATTGTATAAACAAAATTAATTTTTATATATAAAACTTTACAAAATACATAAATTAATTGTATATATAAATTGCGACATCATAAAAACAAAGTTGTTTTATATAATTGAGTATTTTTTGCAATAATACATTTTTGCATATTCAATTGTTTTTATTGGTAAAATATAAATACAATTTTAAATAAATATAAATATATTTTTAATTAGAAAAAATACAAATTAATTATTATATATATAAATATAAATATAAATATATATATATACTGACTGCAGAAGTGTATGTAATTCTTTAGTTATTTAAATCTTCATTTTTATACTTATTTTTATATGTACGCTGTGTGTCCGCTTTTTCTATTTTTTTTCGTTTTTGTATAAATGCATTTATATGTAAATTCACATGCAGCAAATGGTAAAAGGAAAATAAAAACAATCGGCACGATCATTTGATATTTATATATATGCATATAATTAATTCATTTAATTGAATATTATATATATATATATATATATATACAATATAAAAATGTTGTTATTTGAAATAAATATACATATCTATATCTATATATGCATCTGCGAACTTATGGATTAAAAAAATCCAATTGAATTTATTAAAATCTTATAACCTTCTCGCACCTTACTTTTTTAATAGTTACTTATATTTATGCAAATTATTTCATATATAAACATTTAAATATGGTAAATTGGATGCTAACGATTTTACTTTTATGCATTCGCGTTTTACCGCAATACTTTTTTTATATCATATACATACTCTTTTAATAACAACTTTATATTTAGTAATTCGAATAAATTCTTATAATGTAATCCGAAAATAAAAACAAAAAAAAAATGTGAATTAATTTATTATCAATTATTACAGCATGAAATTAATAAAATTAAAATACAAACAAAATTAGAATCATTGATTAATTATATAGCTTTGTATTTAATTATTCGTAATCAAATAAACGGGCAATTGATTTAACGAAAATGTTATATCATAGGAAAAATACCTGTAGATTTTATAATTTGTTGTTTTTACGGTGATAATATAAATAAAATAAGCCAAAATTGGTTAAGGCTTTTAGTGAATTTTTGTAAAAATAAAATAATAACAATAAATGTAAAATTTTATACATTATAAAAAAACCTTAAAACCCATTGAAACTGTTATCTCAATTTGAATTAATAGTCAAATTAATTACAAATAAAATGTATTCAAAGATTTTCTAATGATTGTAATAAAAATTAAACAAATAATCCTTGATTTGATATATTCTTTTTATTAAAATTAATTGCATTGACATATGAGAGTATAAAAATTGTTGATTGATTTTTTTCATATGTAGTTTTAATTTTCGTTGTTGGTGATCGTCATTTTTTACATTCAAACATTCAAAATTTGATTGATCTAACAATATAAAATTATTTTTATCATATATCGTATACCATTAAAAAAAAAATTGTATCTAACATATTTTAAAATATACATCTAACATATGCGGATTATATATATATATATATAATAAAGTCATATTAAATTATTCCGACAGAAAAAATTTTAATACCTAAAATCGGATTATTAACGCTTTACTAAATCTTATCTCTTTGTATTTTAAATTGATAAATATATACAATGTTTTGTATATCATATTCTTATAATGCAATGTATAAAATTACAGTATATCGTTTGTCTTGTATTGATATATCTTCAATTGTTGTCTATGTACATTTTCTATTATTCTAAATCTTGTGTATACGGCGAAGCGTTATAAGTATAGTATAATAATATATACCGATATTTTTGATGTATTAAATTTTTCACAAACATGGATTTACAAACACCAAACCAAATTATGGCAAACAATGTAATGTAATACTTTTCTATATTGTGTATATTCACTTATAAATATTTTGTTCCTTTTTTATAGATCTCTGTTATTGATTTGGTAAACAAAAAAAAAGTATGTTTAATATCATATATGTATTATTATTATTACATATATAGATATAATTGTAAAAACAGTATGTGTTCAAAAATTGCAACATAAAACATGAAAATATATATATTTTTCTTAATATGGTCATCGTCGACGAAAAGATGTGATTATAAATTAAAAAGTCTTTGTTTTTTTTTTTTACATTATACACATCATTACAAAGTTGCACATCGTTTGTATTTGAAAATATATATACGACAACATATACTCGCTCGTATCTCTAACAATGTAAACATTTTTTTCTCCATAATATCGCTTAGAAAATATTTAATTATTATATATGTATTTCTTGTCGGTATTTTTAATATTTTTATTATGGAGTTTTTTTTTCTTTAATTTTATAAAATCAAACTATATAAGTTAATATAATCATCAAAAACCAAAAAAATTATTTTAATATTATTCATATTACAATATTACAGACTACATATGAAACCATTTTAACTATTTGAATTAACAATTACAATTATCAAAAAAATGTAGATAATTGTAATTATATATTTAAATGTAAAATATGTTTATTTGAATTGTTAAAATCAATTAATTGAAAAAAATACTCTCAAATATTTATAAATAAATATTGATTTAATTAATTGAATTTTTTATTTTTCGTTTTTTTTTTGTTGTGATTATACAATTATATTCTTTATATTATGATATTTAGCAAACAAAAAAATTCTAATAACAATAATAGCAGTTTTATATATTAATTGATTTAATTGGTTAAAACATTTGTACGTATTCGAATATCGGATATATTCATATATATATTCAAAACATTCATAAATTGATATTTTATCTATATATACAACCTTTTGATTTATTGCAAATATTGATTTCAAAACATTGTATAGTAATGCATCCTATATTGAAAATATTTATATGTTATTTATATATAAATATTTATTTAATTACAATTTATACAATGTTGTATATTTAATTAAAAAATGTTTAATATATGTATATTGATTACGCATATGAATAAATATTTACAAAACCACAAAACAATTATTAAATTTTGAACATTTTAAAACAAATATTGAATAATATAAAGTTATATGTATAAACAAATTTGATTTCAATGATTTTTAAATAATGTATCCCCTTTTAGTTTCAATCAAATTAAATAAATAAATTCCCACACAAGATATAAATAGCAATTTTTAACAAAAAAAAAAGTTTCTTTTGAACTGAAGATCGAAAACAGATTATACATTATAATTATAACCAATTTTCTAAAAGCTATAAATTAACAATAATTGTATACGTAATATTTTTTCACTATATTTTATATGGAATTGACCCAAAGGATATTTTATTTTTAATCATTTTATCACAAAATTATATACAATCTTTACAAATTAATTATCATACATGATTTTTTTGTATATAGTAATTTATACAAAAAAAAAACGCTTATTTATAAACTGATATAATTTCAAATACATATATCAATATCTTTAAAAAAAAAAATAAATAAACTATAAAATACATCATGTTCTTCATTATCGTATTTACCGACATGCGACAATTCATAATAATCATAATAACAACAACAGATAATAATAGATAATTATTTAATAAACGTGTATATAGTAAAAGGTAAGCTCGTTAAGTCAAAATCAATGTATACTATACTATACATACAATATATATTGTATATATAGTATAAATAAAACAAAAAAAAAAACAGAAACAAGGTAACGTAAACGAAAAATTAAACTAGAAAAATAATACAAGAATATTTAGAATTATTACACAATGTTTTACAGTCATTGCCTTTAGTAATTTGATATTTAATAACTTTATATTTTAATATATGATTATTTTATTCTATATTCGTCAAATTCAAATGTCACGAGAGTTTTTTTTCTACTTCTTATATATATAATATATATGATTACACTTAAAGTATATATCATTATTATAAATAATAATATAAATATATAATTTGAGAATTTGTACAACATTTTTTTCTTTTTCAAAAAACATTGTTGCATTATATTATACAATATCTCTTTTTTTTTTGTATGTATTTTGTTTTGTGTAAATAAGTTTAGATTTAGAATTACTTCTTTCTATTCTATATATAGTTATATAATACAGAAAAAAAAGTAATTATTATTATTATATATTGTACACTCATCATACAGGTATATATAAAGAAATTACCTTTTTTTTTTGTTTTTACTGCGTCGTGATAAAGAAATTATGCAATTTTAAGTTATATTTAATTTTTACTATACATTTATGTGAGTGCGTTTATTTTATGATTGTATTTACATGGTGTTTCATTTTGGAAGAACAAATTCAACAAGCTTTACAACGGACCGATTGGTTGTCAAAACAATTGTCAAAACATTCTTCTGTTTAATTTATAGTTTAAATTTTACTCTAAAGCTTATATTTATTCCATTTTTTTAATAAACAAATTTCACTATCATTTCATTATAATTCAATAACGAAGACATTTCAGTAATGAATGAAGTGGATATATCATAGCAATTATGTTATAATAAGTCTTTATCTGACAATCAGTCTCAAACCCATATTTAAAAATCCTAACAAGATATAAGTATAGGAAAATATAATTAAGATAGTATCGAAACAAAATTATCAACATTCTAAAATTCGAAAACCATCAACAAGATTTCTCCCAGAAAAATAAATGCAGCAACGATTTTATCTCCTTTTTGTTAAATTATTTGAACTAAAAGTCTGAATATATATTTTGTTTTGTTGAAATTACAGACGTATACTTACAATGCAAGAACTGACTGAATGGTTCTGAAAAAATGGTAATCAGAATGAGAAAATTTCTTACTGAATATATCGGCTGGGGTAAAATTTCCCATAACGATGCTGGTAAAATCAAATTGTTCTTATATTTTATGGATACGATCAACGCGGTATACAAAACAACAGAACAATTCAATTAATATATGTATATAGAATGGATAATAACATGACTGAACACAAATAATTTGTTCACAGTTTATGTATATTTGTAATTTATTATTAGATTGAAAAAGAAAATAATACAATGAATGATTTTCATTTTAACTGCAATATATGGTTTTTTGTTTTCTTTTTGGTATATGATATTTTTTAACTTTTAAATTATTATTATTATTATTATTATATTAGTGAATGCATCAGTGCACAATTTCTATGTCTATAAATTATTAATATGTTCTATTGCTTGATTATTATCATTTAAAAAAATAATGCACACACCAAATTATAAATTTTGTTTAACACGCAGGCTTATATATAGTCAAAAAGCGTTGTCAAGAGAATTTGCTATTTAATGAAATTCTTTTATTTTTAAACTTATCGTTAAACCGTTTCCTTAATAAAAATCTTTTATGATATTGTTATATAATCTTAAAAAGCTTAAATTTTAAATACAATGAAAAAGATGGAAATTGTTATAAATGAAAACTACCTCAAGTACCATAATCATATCTTTCACATTTTCACGAACAAACACCATGATTTCTTCAATAACCCAATTACTTACAATCAAAAAGTTTCGTCACTATATGTATTTAAAATCCATATAAACTGTTTGTATCCCGTTGAAATGTATAATATTCCAATTAAATATAACTATATGATTTTAATCTTAGATATTATATTTATTTGTTTGTTAAATATGTGTGGTGCTGCGGAGGTGGTGTTTGTTGTTCAATTTCATTTTTAATCCATCACATAAACGCATGATGAATAAAAAAAAATGTTTTTATTTTTTTTTCTTTATTTTTGCCAAATTATCAACTTAAAAAACCTGAATATTTACGAGATGGTGCAATGACATCGTTCAGTAAATATTTTATATACCAGAAGAAATCTTTTATCTTTTTATTTTCTTATTAATTTGTTGTATAATTCTATCTTTTAGTTTATTTTTTATTATGTATATAGTTAATGTATCGCTTTTTTGTTTCTTTTTTTTTTTTGTAATTTTCTGTTTGGTATATTAATTCTATAGGCGTCGGTTGGTAAATGCAATTTGATTTAATGTCATGTATATATATATTTTTTTATTTAGTACACGAACATAAAAATCACAAAAATAAAAGCACAGAAAAAAAATCTATATTATTATACATATATAAACATATTTAACGTTAAACAGCTTGTAATTGATTACGAAAAGATAATAATGAAATATATATTTTGCGAATTTATGTGAAAATGAATTTATGGAAAGGAAAAAAATTCAAAATATATTACCTATAATACCTATTACAGACAGACTTAAGTGTATTTCTGTATATATATACGCGCGCGGTTTAATAAATATATAATTTAATTAATATTTATTTTATTTTATTTACATGTTTTTAAGAAAAATTTATAGTTAATGTATACTCTTATGGGGCAAGTAAATTTCATCATTACATTTCATGTATATATAGAAATTTATAATATATTGATGGTTAAGTTGTACTTGCTTTTTTATTGAACAAAAATAACATCAATATTGCGTTAAGAAGATGTAATTTGTCTGTATATTCATCAATATTTCATTGATGTGACTATAGCAAATGAATTTTAAGGTATTAATAATAATCACATTTCTTTTGATATATGTATTAAAAATATACGTTGGAAAATATTTGTTGGTATTCCGGCAATTCATGGGTATACAAATCTTCTATTCATCTTCAAATGGGATGATTTGACAAACAAAAGGTCTTCTAAAGTTTGTATTCATTGCTTTTCTAATATGTCGAAATTTTTTTATCTATTTTGGGAAATCATTGTTAATTTTTTAATTTGTTAACCAAACTGAACCTTGAGTTACATATAAAAATATATTTTCTTGGAATTTTTTCTTTTAAATAAAGTGCGAAATATCTATGAAATGTCTATATAAATAATAGGTTCTAAAATATGCTTTTAATTTAACTGTTTTGAATCCGAATCTGATTGAATCCCATAAAGAATGAAATAGAATTTTATTAAATTAATCAATGTGCGAATATATAATAATATAAAATTACCAAGACGTTTTTGGTATTAGAAATTCCTCTATATAGAAGTATATTTTCAAATGACTGCTTTAAAATATCACTTCAGTCATACGGCTCTAAGATTATATAAGAAATATAAGAAAATATTTTAATCAACTAATCTTGAAAGTATATAAATTTGGAATCGTGAATTAATGTTTAAGTGCTACCTAAAAAAAAATATTTTTGAATGAAATTATAGTGTATTCCATAACACGCATTTAATGAATTGTTTTCTAAAAAGATCATTAAAACATTCTTTATGAATTATTTTTAATTTTTGTGTATATATTATCTCAGATTTCCAGATATATATAAATAATTCTGCCCACCCTATGACCAAATACCATATTATATTATATATATTTACATACCATAATTGTGTACTGGGACATTACGTTATATTATCTTTATAAATAATACAAAAAAAATGAAAATAAAATTAACGCATCGTACATCGTAAAGCACCAAATCTACCATATATATATTTATATATAAAGCAGAAAATATACAGATCTCAAGCAAAATTATATAGATATAGATATATATAGGTATATAAAATTATATAGTCACACATTATATTTTATACGTTCAAGTTAAAAAATATATATACTTTTATATACGCGTATATCAAAATAAAGATCTACCCATATGATATCCGCAGCCTTGTTTGTATGATCATTAAATTATTACCTTTGGTTATCATTTTACACATCTCATCATTAACTATAGAAAATTCTTTTGAACAAATGACTTTTTTTTTTATTTTATTTGTTTGTTGTTTGTTTGTATATAAATACGAGTATAGATAGAGTTTAGTTTGTTTTTATGTACATATATTTATATACTTTGTGTTATTTTCTTATATTTTATTTTCACAACTCACAACATATATAATAAAAAATGTGTTTATAAAAAGAAAATTTTTTTTATCGCGTTTGTGTAAATTCTGCAATGCAACATAACATATTAGATATATACAATTATTATTATTATTGGAATCTATTATGTGTAAAATAATGTACATTCTATACGTAAATTATATACAGATGAAAAATATTTTATACATACATAGCTATATAAAATACAATTCACAAAAATTGAATGCCGGACGTGCAACAATAGAAAATTGTTATAATTTGTTTCTTATTTTCATGTACACACATTTATAAAATTTATATCTATAATATCTAAAAAAAAAAATATACAAAATAAATAAATACAGTGGGTAGTATAAATTCTCCTCTAGTATAGAGAAATATTTATTATTAGTTAGTTATTTGTGGTTGGCACAAGATGGTAATTGGATATATATTTTTAAAAAAAATAAATAAATAATAACATAATACACATAAGGTTAAAAAACCAAAATATAATAAATATACCATTCAGAGAATGTTCATGCGATGACGAAAAAAATGTATATAAAGATAATTGAAAAATTATGGTTCCTCAAATAATGTTTTTTTTTTTTAAATGTACACCTGGAACTTATACTTATGTTATACATGTACGAGTATATAAATGATATATATTAATGTTATGGGTGATAAAATTATATTTAAACATAGACCCCAATTAAATTTAATAACATATGATGAACATAAATGTGTTTGTCTATATATATGAATGGAATTGGCCACATATATACGCACTTAATTGAATCGATAAATATTAAAATGTTTGATCAATAATCATCTAAGAATTTATCTATTAAATATTTATAAAATATAGAATTCTTTTCATTTTTACATTTTTTCAAACATCATCAATTTTCTGTCAGTATAATTGCAATGAAAATAGGAAATGTCTATATGTAAATAACGGATATGTTAAATAATTTATTTATATTTTTTTAAAGAAGATATGTCCTAACCATTGTGGTTGACTGAATTCTTTTAATAGCAATGCTATTAGAAATTCTCTATATAATTTTCTAATTGAAAACTATATCTATAAGCCTTTGTTCCTCAATAACAGTATGGTTTTAATTAAAAAATACAAAATTGCTTAATTTATTAATCACCCACAATGTAAGGGTACTCGTTTTTTTCGTTACCATTGCAACCCTTTGTTATAGAACCGCCAATTTTGTTTGATGTAATCAATTGTTTCTACAATATAATCCTTGACATTCTTCATTATATCCATTTATTTGGATTCATTTGATAAAATGATTGTTTGTTATAATGATTGATTGATTTATTGTGTATACATATATATAAAAGCCGCTTTGTTAAGATAATTATTTCAAAAATTTGTTTAAATAACTCGCAAATTTTTGTTTGTTTGTTTTTTTAAATAAATAAAACCCTGTTTTAATAAAAAAAAAACCTTGCGAATACATAGAATTTATCTTAAACAATATAAATAAGAAATAAAATAAAAATAAATGTCAACATAAATACAAATTAAATAAATAAAAATAAAACTGTAACAATCTCGACGTTGTTGAGAACAAAACAAAATACTATATATGAATAATAGTATATTATATTCGTAAAAATCCACCGAAATGAATTGCATACTGAATTGCATTCGCCTTTGAATTTTTTTGTTTTTTTTTTTTATATTTTATTTGCAAAATTTTATATTAAAAATTTTTAAAATTGTGTGACAATTTGAAAAAAAAAAATAAATAAAAAACAATTCACATCTAGAGTGAGAATTCCAATATATGTTACATATATTTTTTTTTTATCAAAACAAAGCATAAAAAATTTGTTGAATATTTTATATAACAAGACTTATACTACGAATTTCGATATAAAATAAATATATTATAGATGAAGGTTTTTAAATGTATAATATAATATCTGATTCAAACTGTATATACGTAAACAGAAATATATTGGATATATAAAAACCAACCAGTTCAATGTGCAATCTTGTACAGTCTTAAATCCGAGTCTCAGCCTTACGTGGTTTGACCAATTAACCGCGTAAGTCAAATGATATCTGTCTGTATTCTATAAAAAAAGAATTCTAATTTTTGATCTGTATTCTTCTATATAAATATTTTTCCTTATAACGAAAATATTTACATTGTTTAAATTATTTATTTTAAACCAAAGAAAAAGAAAACATATTTTGTACATGTATAAAAATTGTTATTTTCGTTTTTAAAATATAGAAATATAATAAAATAAATAATATTTAGTTTTTTTTTTAAGATCAAACAAATTATATAAATACTTTTTTTTATGCTTTTTGCAAATAAATTTTTTAAAATGAGAATTTATTTTATTAAAAATCATATAATAAAAAACGAAATTTCAATTTTTCAAAAGCTAATTATTACAAATTTCGTTGTTGCTGCGTTGCATATGAGAGCCGTGTTTTTAAAATGTTTATGAATGTGAAAATTTGTATTGGAATAGCAAATAAACAATCAAAATAAATTCAATTGCCAAAAATGTCATTTGTTGCAGGTATTTTTTAAATTGAACATTTTATAAAAGTTTAATAAGGCAAAAATGGATGTACGTTTTTTTTCTGTTCTGCTAAATGCTCTTCATTTTGTGTAAAAATATTTTTAAAATATTTTTCATGTTCTTTTTATATAAATACATGAATTTTAGTGTGATTAATTTCTGATAAAAAATACAATGTTTATGGCGATAATTGTTTTTTTTTTCATATTGCTTTTTAATCGATATTTTATATAAAATAAAATAATGTAATATTTATTAAAAACATTTAATTTAAGTCACAAGTGCGTGTGGTATTCATTTTCAATTTTGCAGACAATTAATGCAAGTAAAAAATTGTTTTATTTTAAAATATTTAACATAACGTTATCCAAAATTGAGTTATTTGCATTGTACTATTATTGAATTGGCATATAGATATAATCATAACTTAAAACTGTCTCTTTCTTGATTGCATCTTTATGTCGATGAAAAAATCTAAATTTGATTTGAGTCCTATTTTAAATTTATGAGCTAAACATGAAGGATCATATGTAAACAACATGCTCTGTGAAATCGAAATCCCGAAGGTGGCCTAATGTGACAGTCTACAGATTATTTTTCAATATACTTGATCTGACTGAACCAAAACATTAAAATTGTGTTTGAAATGTATACGCTATATATTTTGTGCGTGTGGAAAAATTCCAAAAACACTTTGATCCACTTGTTATTTGACCCACTGTGGTGATGGTACAATGTAATTGAGGATTACATAAAATATCTGTACATTTAGTGTTATATAAAATAATATATTGTTTATCGCTGTATGAATATTGTTTAAATTATGATAAAATACTTGTAGAGAAAGTATGTTTGATGTATATTATATATATTGGCATATAAATTCAGTTGTTATACATGTTAAATATTGTGATTTTATATATATCATATTCGATAATGTAATAAATATTGTGGCACGTTTATGATTATTTTATGTATGCTAAAAACTATTTTAAAAACGCTTTTATATAACTATAAATAATCTATATATATATATAAGATTTATAAATCAATTCAATACCTATATTATTATATCATCATATCAACATACTAAAATATATGAATTGGTTTTGGTATTATACATTTTTAATATACATTAGATTGGAATATATGGAATATTATGAATGATGAATACACATTTGTACTCATATAGAATAATAATAATGATAATAAAGAAATAATTTATCTATATTTCAAAATTATAATTTTGTATTTTTTACTTTATTTTTTCTACCAAACAACGTTCATATTCATAAATATTAAAAATGTTACATTACTTTATAAATGTTTTATACGAAATGATATGATAATGGGTATTATAATATATAACAATCAGGATAAATATACATATTGTATATACAATAAAATTATATAGCACACGATGGATGACCAGGTCAAGTAAATATGATTTATATTTATATTCAGTTGGTATATGATCGTGTGTGAGAGTATAATGTATGATAATATTCATTCAATTCTATATGGTAGTAATGTTCTATGTAAGTTTATGTGATTTTACATATCGTGAATATTTCATTACCTTTAAAGTAATTATGTTAAATGAAACCACACTACAGATTTATGTAATACGCAAATTGTTTTTAGCAAATTCACACCTATATTACAAAATTTAGAAATTCATGACCAAACCTTGTAATCCGAAAGAAATTTATTGTTTTCAATTGGAATTGCAAAGATTTATCAATAATAGATTATAAATACTTAATATGCTCTTTAAAACTAGTGATCTTAAAACTAAATCAAATCGTTCCCCACATTAAATAAAAAAACACACACTTCATATGCAATTAGATATGGATGTGCCTTTATAAACACAATAAAAATACCATTTTAATTCATATTAAAAAATAAAATAAAATAAGTACATACAAATGATTATATATGATCAATCGGTTAATTTCAAAGCGCAAAACAAATTAAACAAAATTAGAAAAAAGAAGTAGAAGTTTTTTTTTCATTCTATATCTTTAAATATTTTGACATTTCATTAATTTTAATGGCTTATTTAATTTACTGAAAAATTAAAAAAATATAAACTGTACTTGTTTTGTTTGGTGAATAAAAATATTACAAACATAAATATAATAATGACTGACCACATGATGTGTGTATTGAAAAATAAGAAGAAGAAAAAAACCAACTATATTTATTATTTATTATTGTTATCATCACATCAATATATACTATTATTATTATTATTAGAATTTTTCCTCATATATCTCGTATATTCAACGCGATTTATTCAAAAAAAAAAAGAAAAATAACAAAACCCAAAAAATTATTACTATATAAACTATAATAAAAACAACAAATGAAGAATATATTTTTCTTTTGATTATATTCATTTTATATATTGTTGGCATTTCTCAATTGTGTGTTTGAAAAATAAAAGAATTGTTCATATGTGTGTTTTGTTTTTTTACTTGAACGTGAATTCAAATAAAAAATATATATCTCGCATAAGAAAAAATAAAAGGCAGCATCGCATCGCATCATCATAAATAAAATATAAGAAAAGAATTATACAAAAATAAATGTATAAAGAATTGTACAATATAAAAAAAAACAATATACATATAGATCTAGAAATATTTTATATATATAGTTAGGTGTTCGCTATTATTTATTTATGTATATCGTCGTCGTATATGATATGAAAGGTAAAAAAAAAAAAAAAAAGAAATAAATAAATTGAGGGAAAAAAATGATGAAGAAATAAACAGCTAAATAAAAAAAAATATAAACGGCGCCTCTAGACAAAGCCTTTATTTTATTTTTTTGTATTATTATTTTTTATTGTAAGAGCTATGCGATTGAAAACAGGCGTAAAATAGATATACACAAAAGGAATTTTTTTTTTGATGACTTTGTACATACACTTGAAAAAAATTATTTTCAATAATATTCCCGTATTTTTTCTATTCTATTTTGGTTTTTTTTTTTTTAACTTTTCTGGCGGTGTTCATCATATAGTCAATTTGTTTGTTTGAATGCAACAAAATTATACCAGAAGCATAAATAAATATATGATGATCATTATTATTATGTTATGTAATATAGAAGATATATAGAAGCGAGTAAATTTTATAGATAAATAATGAAAAGTATGTGGTATATTAGAGATATACAATTCAAAATATAATATAATATACATCATATAAAAAAAATTTAATAAGCCCATAAGGTTCATATTTATTGATAATAAAAAGGGAATTTCATAGGAAAATGTTCTAAATACACGGTAGTTAAAATGTATAGTTCATAAAAATTATATATACATATAAAATGTTTAATATATCAATTTTGTTTTGATACATTTTTTAAGGATAATTCATTTTTTTTTGTTTACATCTTTCATGTATATGCCCACAATTATGAAAGGTATTGATTGATCCTTTTTTTTTTTTTTAATGTAACCTTTTTATATTGAACTGCCTGTCGTAATATAGTTTATAGACAAAATTCAGTTCTAATGGGAAAATTTGTATATATTTCTAAAGGTAATAATTTCATATAATATATTCTATTTGGAACTTCTGTCTAATTTTCTATTAGGTTTGTACGAATATCGTTAATAAATAACTGAAACAAATTCTACAATAAAAACTATAATAGATAAAATATTTTATAATTTGTATTCTAATAAAAACGGTTTCAAATGCAAAATTAATTAGGATTATCTCTAATTTCCATCATAAACGTATATTTTGTAAAAAAAAATGTATATAAAATAAATTCAAAATAAAATGATAATGAAAATTATTTCATAAACAGCCATATAATAATTTTTGAAGAAGAAAAAAAAATTGCTTACATGTAAGATTTTCTGCATTGTTAAACATAAATTGTATACTCGATGTCTGCATATAATGTTAAATATATAATAATCATCTTTGTTATTTATATATATATATATAATATAGTCTGTTTATATGCAATTAAGATGATGTGCCAAAAGTGTCACCTTTAATAGAGCGGAAAATTAACGATGCAAATTTATATAACTCTATATATATATATCTTATGCTATTATACAAATTGTAAAATTGTAAAATTTTTAAGTACCTTCCTTATAGAGTTTTTTTTTGTTTTGAATACTAACAACAAAACTTTAAAAGCGTTTTCCTTTATACACAATTAAATTTTCCTTTTTTGAACAATGTATAACATTTTTGTGTTATATATAATAATAAAAAATAGGTATATGTATACATATAATATGCAAAAGAATCTTTTATTTTTTTGTATATATATAATAAAGAAAAAATATTTAAAGAAAATTTTATGCAAAGTCATATATATATACACAAAATTTGAGCCTTCTCTTGAATAAATTTGTATGTTTTTTTCTTTTTATATATTGCAATGCATATCAGAACAGAACAGGGAAATTGATTTTGGCATAGATACAATTTTCTTTTTTTTTATAAATGAAATCTTGTTTGTTTTTTTTTATCGTTTTTGGTGTTTTTTTTTTATATTATATGCTTATTGAAAAGACATATACACTTATTTGTGGTAATTTGTTTGGCATCTATACAAAATAAAGAAAAAAAAATGTTACTTTTCTTTTATTTATTATTTTTTCGTTTATTTTTGTTTCTTCCTATATATATATATGTATTATTTTATTCTTATTATTTTTCTTCTTCTTCTTCTTGTTATGTAAATGCAGATATATTTGTTATATATATATATTCAATCTTTTATGTTAAATATATATTCTCGTTAACAATTCAATGTCTTTGTATATTATCACCTGTATTTTATATGGATATATACGGATATGTATATATAAATTTGAATAATAATATATAATATATAATTGACACAGAAACAAAAAAAAACAGTGTTGGAAGTTATCTACCTGTTGTATATAATATATAAATAAATAATTCCATACTAATGATATACTAAATTGCAAATTTTTTATACAATTAAATTCAATTTTGAAAGAATATAACTACTTATGTTGTTATTTTTTGTTCAAGTACATAATAAACAATAGGAAAATTTTAAATGACAAATTCTTTATTCCAATATATTTGGAACATATAAATTGGTTTAGTTTTAAATACAAATAAACAAAAAAAGTCTAATTTTTATTTATAATTTATGATGATAAATTCATTGTTTGGATTTTGTTTTTGATTGTATAAAATTATAAATTTCAAAAAATGTTGTAATTTAATGGAAAATCGAATTGTAAGGTAATAAGTTTAATTTGAATATATGCTATGTTTTTCCTTTATAAATAATTGTTGACAAAGGACAAAGGACTGTTTATTTGAAAGCTACATTTTTAGAATTGATGTGAAGAATCTAAGAAAATATAAATTATATAAAAACAATAATTTAATCAATATATAGATAGAGATCTCTTTAAGAATTAAAATAGTATTTCTATTTATTTAATTCTTTCTATTTAATTAAAAAAAAAGGATAACATAAAAAAATATAATGTAGTATTTTATTTTAAAGTTATGTCAATCCATAATAAATTTTTTTAGTTCAAAATAAAATAAATTTTTATAGTTTTCTATACAAGTTTGTTTATTTATTCTATAGATAAAAAAAACAATGTTTTAAAAAGGGATTAAAATTGATTTTATTTTATTTTATTTACTCTATAATATATTATAGTGTATAATCTCACTTAATCGTTTCTGACACTATTAAACTTTATTTCTATACAGTTCAATAAATATAAATAAATAAATAAGTGCTTATATATCAATATTATATATTGTTTTCAGTTTCATTTAACTTTTCACATAACTATATAAGTTATTTTGTACAATATATACGAGTGTATATGCACAAATAAAGATTAAAAACATAAAAGCTTCTACATGTGTATGCGATATCATTAAAATATCAATTTCATTTTATAGATTACAAAATAAAAACAATAAAAAAGTATAAAATAAATGCGAGTTTAATAATTCGATATTCAATTATGTTTACTTTTAATATTAGTTCATTTTTTCTTTGCCAAATCAATAGATAAACTGAATTTTTCCACCTTGAAATGTAATCCCCTTTAAAAAATTTACTGGGAAAAAACGAAATTCCTTATTCATTATTGAATACACAAAATTATCAGTTAATCCTTTAAAATGTTCTAAAGGAAAATCCGGAAAGCTTTCCCAAGGAAATTCTGTTTAATTTTAAACGAAATGCTATACGATTTTTTAATAGTAAATTCGGTTTTACTTTCTAAATTAAATTTTGTATAAATTTCTGAGGGGATTACGAGACCATTGACAATTTTTAAATATAAGAAGGCACCTTTAAATGTAAGAACGTCTAATTTTGTTTGAATATTTTTTTTCCTAACAATTGATATATGATTATTAGTTTAAATTTATTATACAAATAAATAAATATATTTTTAAACATGCATTTTTAAAAAAAAGGACATTTTATACATCAGGATATGTCTACCATTATATAGAAGCATTTATTTATATATAACATTAGTTTTTTTTTTATTTTAATATTATGTATGCACAGTGGCATTGTTTTATTTTTTATTATATGTTATATTATTTTTTAATGGCATATAATAATAATATGTATATTTTACGAATTATGTAAATTAATGCACGCACATATTAAAATAAAAAATGTATATTTAAAAATAAAATAAAGAAAAAAAATAAAAACACACCACACGACTTTTTATATTTATATAAAAATAATAATATTTTGTGTCAAAATTTATAGAGATTATACCTTTTTTTTTAGATTATCAGCACGTAAATTTACAATTTTTAAATTATTTCCATAAAAATGTATTTTTCGGTAAATTTTTTTTTACATCATTCCTCCTTTATATGAGAATGTCTTTATGTAAATTATCTATATATATATATATGTATGAAAGTGACTTCTTCTGATGAGATGAAAGCTTTTTTTTTTTTAACAATAAAATAAAATAAAAAGTAAAACATGTAATACCTTTTCGTGTGAGCTTCTTTATTTATTTATTTTTTATTTTCTTATATATATTTGATAGAAATCCGTATATTTACATCACATATATATAGATATGTATATAAATAAATATATATGAAAATATTTATGTTGTACAACGAAAAGCAATAAAATGAATACTTAAGTTATAATGATCCTTTTGCGGTATTGTAGCTCTATTGTGTATATAAAAAATATTTTTGTATATTTAGAATTCCACATATGTGGGTATATGTCGGTCGGTATATATATATATATTTCACTCTATTTAAAATTCTGTACAAGAAATTGTTAAGAAAAATAAATGTTTTATGCGAATGGATATATATAGATATAGTATATAGATAGATATGTATATTATGAATTTAAAAGCAAAATATTTTACATTACAGACATATATTCAAAACGCGAACATTCACAAAAATCAACCGATGAATATTTTATTAGCTATTTTGCACCCGGTACGTTTGTGTTTTTTTTATTTTTTGGATTAATACATATTTTATATGCGTGCTCTTATAAAGAACAAAAAATATTGTTTTTTATTAGTTTGTATAAAAGCAATCTTATGTAATTCATTCATTACAGAGATATACCAACAACGATATGGATTTTTGTATATATGCAATGAAGAAAGGTATATATATTCTTCTATATGGTTAAGTTTATTGTTTATGTAATCAATTTTCCATCATTTCAATTTCAATAAAATCAAATGTTTAATTTTATTATTGCTTTTTTTTTGTAATAATAGATTTCAAATATCATTTGATATCGCATTTATATATAAAGCGGAATTTATACATACTTTTAATGGTAAAAAAGATTTTCTTGGCAGAAAGTTAGAACTGTTTGGGAAGAAACATATAAGCAATTCAATCTATTGCAATTATATTAATCTAATAAATATAACAAAATAAAAACATAACCATTCAATCCATTGTTTTGTAAAAATATTTAATATTGCTGGTGGTTTAGTATTGCAATTCAAACTGTGGTTTATTTTCACGAAAACGGTAACTTTAGCGATGTCTTTAGATTAATTTTATTAGTTTTTAATTGATTGTACTGAAATTTAGCGTTGAAAATGGATTCACAATTGAATCAATTATACATATTTTATTTTGGAAATTCTTTATAATTGAGTATTTGAATTGTCATCTACATAAATTAGATGAGTCAGTTCATTAATAATGTTACATGTCAATTGAGGTAACAAAAACCTTTAGAGGATTTAATCAATATCAAAAATATGCAATAATAATTCAACTATAAATAATAGTATAAGTTCACTAATTTTGTAATGGAATTTCTATAAATTGTAAAAAGAAAAAGAAGATTTCATTTAAGGTGACGTATTTATTATATAAATAATTTTGTTATGTATACCTGTATAAAATTTCGCAAGTAGTAAACATAATTTTTTTTTATTTATATTATAAATAATATACAAAATCTTTATCCGAAAATCTTTCGCTTTGTAAAATATTTGAATTTTATATATGATGTACAATGAATTTATATAAATATAATTTAATTAAATTAACAAAAATATAAATAATGGTATGAAAAAAGAAATAAGAAAAAATATAAAAAACCCGAAAAAGATTTTATAAAATAGATAAATTTTTGATTTAAGACGCACAAAATGATCACACAAAAGAACATACATAAAATATATACGATATATATACAAATATATATATATACAATACAAAAGAATAAGAAAAAATACTTCTAAAACACAAAGTTTATAAAAACAATGACTGAATCAACGTATAATGTCATACAAAAATAAACAGCTATATATAGAATTCTTTCTTATACATACAGGCTATATTTGTTGTCGTGACTATCGATAGTCAAATTCACATTTTGATCATCAGGATTCGAAAATAATGCCACATATTTTAATAGATCTGCCTTCGTTAGGAATTTGGACGGCAATTTTATGCGTTTCCTTGTTTTATTACTAGCCCAAGTTAAAACTGTAGAAAGACAATGTTCTTTTTATTTTCGAAACACTTTTTGCACCATAATTGACACACGACAAAATTGATGGTCTGGTTCTAGAGATTTACGATCGATAATTGTAACGAATTAAACTTTAATTTTAAGTTGGGTTGTCGATGGCTGTGGGACCCCCTGTTTATAAATATATCAATAATCAATATATTTATAGAATATTATTTGTTTATATTTTATTTTTTATTCATTCAAATATCTATAAGTATTCATTTTTTTTTGTTTTCTTTTTGTATACTTTTTATGCTTAGGCATTCTATCCTACCCTCAAAAAAAAAAATAAAAAATAGGTGTAAAATAAGAATCAAATAAAAATTTGTTTTACAAAACAGTACAACACGATTTATTTAATATACGCGCAACAACGAGAAGAAAAAAATGCGATATTCTCGCAAATGTCTATATAAAAAATTTTACATTATATGTACAGATAAATCTTTCATAAATTCAATAAATCTACATATACAATATATATATATATATATATTTATATACGAAGTCACAGTCTATCACATTAACATTCATGTACAAAGAAAAAAAACTGTTTAATAGACTTTTTCATTCAAATAATTTATTATGCAAAATAATAATTGCGTGATATTATGGATATGATCGAATGTTGGATACATACTCTCTATCATTCATACACAGAATTCAACATAGTCATTTATATAGTAAGCAATATATATATATATATACGAACATAAAAAAAAATATGAATAACAATCGAATTGAAAAAATAAAAAATATAACATAAAAAAAAATTGAAAATTTATTTCTTTCAAATTGACATTTTGACACCAAAAATTTTGTATTTGATAAATTGCGTTGAGATGAGATTGAAGGATATATTACGTGGTTTTATTTTTTGCATTTATATAAACATAAATCTATATATATATATATTTATAAATATTTTATATAGGTACTATATTTGTACAAATTTTTCTCTATTGATATTATTATACATCGTTTTATATACCAAGAACTTTGATTGTTTGTTTAAGCGTACATTTTTGTATTTATTATGAAAGCTGCTTTTTTATTTTTTTATTTTTGTTATATAAAAATACCCATTTTGGTGTATAATCATAAAAAAACATTGGCGCAATTTATTGGTAAAGTCACCAAAAATAATTTAAATCAAATTTTTTTTGATATCATATATCTGCATTTGATTTATCATTTGCATATATTTCAATAATCGAAATTTATGATGATCGATATGATATACTAATCATTTTTTGATATCTGTCTGAGAAATAGTAATATAAAAATTTAAGTATTATACTAGATTGTGTAATTGATTCAAACTAACGATATAATCACTGATGATTAAGCATGTCATTTCATTTCAAACAATTTTACAAAAAGCCTAAATTACTATATGAATCGTGGCAACAAACTATAAATGTGCAATATAATAGGATATACACAATATTCAACTTATACCGGCATTTATATATAACAATAACAAAAACAATAATATTTTCTCAGTTACTAATTAAATAAACATTTTGAATGAATATATGTATTATAGATATAAAAGGAGCTAAAAAAAATCGTACAGAGTTTCCATATTATGAATTTCATTAATATTATATACGACGAGGATATGTTATTGATATACACGAGTTTATAGTCAAGTGTGTCATGTATATAAGTTTCAAGAATCTCTAAAAAATATCTTATTTGTATTATGAATATTTTAAAATGCTTCTTGTTTTTTTTTTTTGTTCAGATATGAGAGACTTTTTGTATATAGCGTACAATTTGAATTTTGCATATTATATAAAATGCATTAAAGAAAAAGGTTTCATTGCATACAAGGTGATCCTATAAATATTGGAAGTACCCGTCCAGATGATGGAAACACTCAATTGTATATACATAATTATCTATATAGTTGGATACATGTTCAATATTTTAATGAAATTTTGATTCTTTGACGATAAATTTTGCTACTCACCAAATTACAATACATTTTCAATAAAAAAAAAGTATCATCTTTAAGGTAAAATCTAAGTATTGAATGCCTAATATATAAAAACGTCATACAGTAATTTCGTTTTAGAATACATCATCGTTTTCATTAGAGTACCTTGTATATTATACTTGATTGTATTGTTTATATACCATTCAATCAAATACATTTTTTTCCACTTTTATTTTCTTATTTTTATTAGAAAATCACAATTTAAAGATTATTGCAAAATGGTTTTATATGTATTATACGGTATGTAGTAAATAAATGGTTTATGATGATATATATACGATTTTACATATACAATTTACGATATTTTCCTGAACGTACAAATCAGATAAATGCAGGAAACTAAGCGCATATATGATGAATAAATAATATAGCATTCCCATGATATTATATATGTAAATATACACAAGTATGGTATTTATAAAGGAATGGAAATGGTAAGGAATAAAAAAAACAATTAATCTGAATATCCGTTTCATTTCATATTTTTTTTATAGTATTTTTTTATTTCTTTGTAGATTTACTTATATATAGAATAGAATATATGCATAAATAAAATCTATAAAATGACCATTCACAAAAACAAACCCATTTTTTTATAAAGACATATAGGGATATGATTTATTTTAAAAAAGAATCAATTCAATTTAATAGTATATACCAAATATATGTAAAATCTTTTATTTATATATGAGCAATTTTTTTTTTCTTGGCATTTTATTGTCATCAAATATTTTACTATATTATATTTAACCATCCATATATGTATATATTAAATATGTAGATATAAATGTAATCGTAGTGTGAGGAAGAAAGAAAAAGAAAAAATGAGCATTTTCCATTCAATTATTCAGCCATGTATTGAAAATTAAACATTAGTTATGCATGTTTTTTTTTTATATCGGTTCATATAATATATAAAATGTTAAAATTGAACACAAAATGAAATATAATAACTCTGAAATTTGGTTTCAGTAAAGAATTGATATATTGAAATCCCTTTAAATTGATTTCAATAATGTTTAATAATATATATGATAAAAAATAAAAATCCTATATCTATTTAACAATACTCATCATATATGGTATAGGTATATAAAAAATAATCCCCTTGTAATATTAATGTAAATATCCTATATTATGTATAATACATTTAGAATTTTTCTTGTATTCAATTTTGCCAATATGTTCTTTTCTATTTTATAAATATACATGTTTTAAAGAATGGTCAACATTTCAAAGAGAATTTTTTTTTATAATGTATGGATTTAAATTAATCTTGTTGGAATGTACAGTAAATACTAAATGGTTCATTGATATATAGTTAGTTTTTCAATTGAAAGCAAAAAAAAAATGCCATTTTAAAGGGATTACTCATTTTTAACAAATTTATTCAATATTTAATGTGTTTTTCAAAGGATATATTGTTAATTCGAATCATTCAATCAATAGACATACATCAATATCATGCTTTTTTTTCTCTATTTAATGTTATTGACAATATTTCAAAATATGTATTTATTTTTTTCAATATATAATTCCATATATTCACTTATATGGATTTAAATATAATTTAAATGAATTTAAATATATAATTAAAAAGATAAATTGTATTTTTGGTTAAATTGTTTATAAAGTTTTGCAATTGTAATAGCTAAAACAATAAAAACATTATTATAAAATATATAAATATTTATTTTAATAACTTTTGAAGTTTAATAGAAAATGCTTTCAATGTAATTTAAAAATTTTTCATATGTATATTTTCATATAGTTTTAAAAAAAATAATTCATTTGGAAATAATTCAAATAATTATACATGTATATAATAATAATTGAATTTCAACCATAAAACATTCAAATAATAATAAACAATAATAATAATAATGAAATATAATAAGCATACAAATAAATGATTGATTTTAAATATACCTAAAGGTATAGATTTTTATTTATAATATCAAGTTTTCCAATATTATATATATATGCCTTGACTTAACTGATATTAGATTTGAAAGTAAAGAAACCAAAATACATAAATTTACTCGTCGTATGTGGAATAGTTTTAAATGTATAAGACGTTTTTGTTTTGAATATTCAGTGAATTTTATTGGTTGTGATGAAGAACCTATATGGAGAATTGCTTCCACATGTGAATTTGCCATTTCTAACCATAAAACAATTTCACGATTTCAAATAATAAAGAACACACTTTTTAGCCTAAATTTCAACGACAAAATTTAACACAAATACTTACATCGGTAATTATCTCGATAAATTTTATTGTAAATGAATTTCGAATCAACCGAATCATATAACCATTTTATAATTCATCACGATGCAAGTATTTCTTTATAAATTTATAAAAACTTGAATTTTACATTAAATTATTATTTAAACTTATAAGTTGAGATATATATAAATGTTAAAAATAAAAAATTATGTGCGAATAATAATCTCACTATTATTATTATGTTATTATTCATAAATAAACAATTATATATATATACTTTATCATGTATGTAAAAAATATAATAACAAACAATTTTATTGAATTGAAACTATATATGATTATGTATTGTTTATGACCTATATATCTATATAATTTTGTTGGATTGTATTAAAACACAGGGTGTTAAAGTCTCTTTTACTTGAATACATGAGTAACATTTTTAATAATAATTGGATTTATACATAGAAACAATGGAATATCATTCTAATATCTATTTTGAAATTATTGAAATAGTTATCTATAAGTTAGAGCAATTTTTATGAATATTTCAAGCTTCCCACAACGACGGTACGACGACGGTATATAAAACATTCTAAAAGTTGCTAAACATGTTTATTAATCAAAATAGTAGCAATAAAATTTGTAACGAAGATTTCATTATTTAAATGATTGGGAGATCACGAATTTACATGAAAAGTGTCTCCATGTGTATTTGAGTGAATCCATTTTACAAATATTCGATTTCGATTTAAATATGAAACATTCTGTTTGTTTTTTTCCCCTCAAAGCAATTCAATATAAATTATTGTTAAATAGAAAATTATACATATTGATGTTTTAAAAACAACACGTTTATATATTATATAATAAAACATTTATTTTTAATTTACTTATTCGATTGGATTATTATAAATTTTATCCATTACATATTTTAGTAGATTTTTTTAAAAATAGTTATTCTTAAAATAATTGTATTAATAGATTTTTAGTATAGGCTTGATTTGAAATACAATGCAAACGTTAAAAGTATTGTTTATTTTCGTTAGAAATAATCTATTTTGTATGATTTAACACACATTTTTGAATGAAGGAATCAAAAGGAAAAATCGTTGTGTATTAAACAAGATGTTTTCATATGAACTTGTACATATTCTCAGTCATGAGTGGAATTACAAAACAGTATTATATTCAACTGGCATAGCAACAAAATAAGGGCAAATTATACACTTTTTTGTTTACATACACAATAAAAAAAACTTATCCATTTTCAGGTGATATCTTCAGATTTATCAACAAATTCTCCATTCTCCAAATAAATAGATACAACGAATTAAATTATATATTATTTCTCATGATTATTTTAATGAATTTTCTTATATTATCAAATAATATTTGTATTGTATTGCATATAGTATAGTATACAATATTTTTAAGTAAAAATTGAATACGTTCTTTAATTTTTTTTAATTCGTACTTTGAATTACATTATTATTATTTATGCTACAAAATAGCGTATGAATATAATACAATATACACACATATATATATTGAAATAACAATTGACATTGATATATTTTCGATAAATAATTGAAATCAATTGATTTTGAAACGATATATTATACATATAGGTACAAGTTAGATATTATACATATTATTTAATCGTATATTATTAATATAAAAAGTGTATTTCTAAAACATTTTTTATATTTATTTTAAAATTGATTAATTTTATTTATATATGTTCAAAGTACCTATATATACGTATAAATAAATTATATTTGAAATGTTTATGTGTAAAAATAAAATAAAATACGTATAATACAATTACAATTGTTATATGCGAGTAAATTAAATAAAACATTCTTCCGCAATATATTATATGCTATACTTTTAAATGGGCTATAATTGTATAATATATAGCTGATATATACAATATATTAATCAATAAATCAAATAAATCAAATATTTATTATATATAAATATAATTGACATATATCATACTCTCTCTTTATCTTATATAATATATATATATATATATATAAATAGACATTCAATGAATATACAAAATAAAATTCATACTGGGAAATGATTTTAATAGATAATATAAAATTATTACTATTGATTTACATATAGGCAAAAATAAGAAAACAAAACAAAAAAAAATAATAAATACACATATCAAGCCAGGTTAATTTGATATACTTTCAAAAATATTCACAGGAATGTTTCACTATAATTTACTCAATTTATTTAGATGTATACACATTCATATATATATTCAAAATTGTTAAATTCTATATATAATAATCAATTTACTATCACGTTGTTAATTTCATAAATTATTATTATTATATTTTGTATTTTTTTTTTTTTGGTTCAACTAAAACTATTTATTTATTATAAATTTAATATAATAAAATTTGATTAATTTGTTTGATTTTGTTTTGCGTTAGTAAATTTAACCGGATTACATTTTTGTGAAAATTGTGTCATTAATAATTATAAGAACAAAGATTTTGTGTTCCTGTATTACTTTACGATAATCGCAAACTCACGTTAAAATGGATATGGGTAAATTTAATTAGATTGAGAATCCATTAAAATGGTATTGTCATATAAAAAAAATGTATATGACTATACCATTTTAATGAATGTAATTTTTAAAAATTATAAATTCGTGTTAAATATATATTAATTCATTTAAATTAAATAAACATAACCACTACATCATATATGCAAAATAATATTTTTATTAAACTATAAATAATTTTCATAACACCACATACGCGGTAATAGAGAAAAGTTTAAATAATTTAGAGCATTTTTCAACTCGTCATATATTATAACTCACAATTCTTCTATTCAATCAAACTATAAAATAGACTAAATTTTGAAGTATACAAGGTTTACGACTTCATGAAATATCTTTAGTAGACATGGATTTAAAGGAATTCTTTAAATTTCTAAAATACACTTAGAAATGATAAAAATTCTTATCATTAAAATTATATTATAAAAATGTTAACTATTTTGTCATTATATCGATGCGTACTAAAGTAGTGCAACTAATGATGAACACAATGCATTCAATAACATAGTTTTTTTTTTATTCATTTCCCGTATTTTTCCAATATCTTTTAAGCTAATCGGAAAATGCTCTAAAAGATAAATATTATACATTCTATCATCATATAATCTAAATATATATATAGTATTTGCGGACGTGCCATTTTAGTACATACAAATTTTAATCATTTTTATTATAGTACACAATTCAAATTGATTGTTCATTAAATCTTAAATAACAACCTCACCATTCATTTAAATATACATACACTATATATAGATGTGAATATTTATTTAACATTTCTAATTAATTCAGGGGATAAAATTTTATATGTATTGTATACATTACACATATTATATAATAATATTTTCACATAATCAATATTCATTAAATTAATTGTTATGATGTGTGTTTTTTGAGCTATCTATAAGTAAATGTATATGAATATGAAAATGAACTGACGATATATATATATAAATATATGAAACAAATTATAAAATTTTAATATATTATATATAGAATAATATGTATGCAAATCATGTATATAACAAATTTATAATTTATATATGGTATATAGAGTTAAAATAGATCGGCGTTAACCAAATAACCTAGATTTTCCTTTAAATATATGTGTATATATATATATATATATATAATATATTTTCAACTAATTAAATATTGACCTATACGTCTCTATCTATAGATTTATATATATCACACATATAATTTTCCTTTTATAAACAATGTGTGTATATATACGGATTATATAGTGTAATGGTATAATAAATATATCATAATTATAATTAATAACATAAACACATTATATATACATTGAATAAATATAACGTATAGGTACAGAAAAAGGATATGTTTTTGGAAAATTCGTATATAGTGTAATAATTATGTATACATAGAAATAGTACATGAATATATATATATATATATTGTATATATATAACCATTTTGTTATAAGTGACCCTAATTAATCAATTTTGTCATATCATATGTGCATAAAATATCTCCAATGATTAAATATGATTATTTAACAACATAATATACTGATATATTTACATATTCATAATATATATAAATACAATGGGTTCTTCTACATATATACAGTATCGGCATTATGAATTTCATGATTGAGAAATTAAAAAAAAAGTGTATAATGCCGTTTGGTATTTGATTTAAATGTCATTTATTAACTTATGCAATATATTAGGATATGTAACTCATAAAGAATAAAAAATTTCAAATACTTTTTCCTATCTATTTTATTCATCTTTAAAATTGAATTCACACTTTTTCGCTTATCTTTCAGAAAAGAAAAACATAGTTTGCTGAACCAATTAAAAGATCTTATCTTCGTTGTTTGTACTCATTTTACTGATTATTTTTGACGATCAGTTGAGAATTACATAAGATTAAATCCATAAACTATACAATTTATTAAAATTTGTTTAACCGTGCAATTCATACCGTGGATACTGTATGTATATAGATACATACAATATATATATGTAGGTAGACGAGAAAATATGGATGTATAGAAAAAGTGAACCCTTGTCTAAATTGTTTTCTATTTTTTTCCTGGTTGGTTTCTCTATTATTTTATATATATTATATACATTTGAGACATAATCCATTTGAAATTTTAAATATATACATAACTCTATATACTTACTATCAATTTTTTTTTTCGTATGTACTTAAAAAAATGACACATCCCTAGATATTCAAAAGAAAAAAAAATGGTTCATACCTTATTTACCTTTACGAATTTCCTATAAACATAGTCTATATATATATATACTAACATATAAACAATTACAAGTCGTTTATAAAATTTAAAATCATGTATTTATGTTTTTAAATATACATATATACATAATAGAGTTGACGGAATATAATATAAGTCTTTCACTTTTGCGTAAATATATCAATTATCCTAAGAATAAGAATATAGAGACCCATTTAAAAATTAACCAAATGTGTTACATACATATAGTAAATATATATATATGTTTATAATTTTCAAATACAAAATTAAACAGGTATATTATTATACCTTTAAATATAGCAGCAGGAAACCAGCATAAACATTTAAATTTAGTTTCACATCAGTAAACTATTTACGATGTTTATCAAATATTAATAATATATAGATTTTTTATATTTTATATTCATAGAAGCTTTTAAAAGGTGCAAATAAAATTAAAGCATATGTCATTTAAAAATTAATTCTTATATACATATAAGATTATTATCTTTTACCTTTTTACAAAATCTATCAAATTATATTATAAATAATAGAGATATTTGTGTGTGTTTTGTTTAATGTGACACTTATAATATGGTTTTTTTTATTTTATTTTTCATTTTAGTTTAGATATACATCAATAAATAAATATTCATAAAAAGTTAATTTTTTTGTTGTCTTGTAATATATTTATTTAGGTGTGATAAAAATTCCTTATAAACATAATAGATTTTTATGTTTTTCTATATACATATATAGAAAAAAAAATGTTTAATCTCTAAAGTGTGATTCTTAAAAATGTGATTAGAAACATTAATTTAAATTCCAAACAAATTTGTATTTGATTCAACCTTTTTTATATATTATATATAGATAGACAATAAAAAGAAGCCAATTTTCATTCATCTTAAATTGAATTAGTTATTTTTTTTTTTACATATAAGTTTAAATTGGTTTTATTTTTATTTGTATATATATATAAATTATCCTAAAAGAAAAAAAATAGGTCCATGCAATATATTAGATAGATATTTTATAAACATCTAAATTTTATAAAATAAAATAAAAGTTTTTATTTTTAACAATATTTTACAACTTTAGAAAATGAAATCGATATAGATATATTTATATAGATCGAGATATGAATATAGCAATTGAAATCTAATATATCACTTCAAATAAAATCTATATATTATACGTGAATGCCATTCATACAGGGTGTTTTACCAATATATATATATATATACAGATTGAATAGTTTGATTAATTTTATTACATCCAGTTTTTTCAATGTTTTCATCTTTCGAAAGTTTAAGTTTGCAACTTTCTAAATATAATTTTGTTTTAATCTACATAAGTTAAGTTGTGTAAAAATATTTATTACATTCCTAAGGGTGGTTTATGATTTTTTATTGATTGGGATGTATATTTTAGTGAGACTAATGGTTAAACTTAAAACTAGCAGATTTAATGGGTTATTTTTCATGAAATTAACCACTGCGCTCTAACTGTTTGATCAAATGAAAATCAAGATATACATTCATTAAGTATTAATAAAGGGAGATACATTTAGTGATACGTCCTATAAATAAAGTATACGCTATTATCTATACTTTTGGTCAATTTAGTTGAATTCTGGTAGTATTATTTTTGACCATCAATAATCGTATAGTCAAGCAATACAATTGCCTTAATTGATAAATATCTTTCATATGTATCAAATTTTCAAACAGATTGAAGTTAAAAAATAATATAAGCATATATAATGTTCGACTAAAATTGGCCAAAAGTGTATACGTTTTAGTAGGTAAACCTAATTCAATAACAATATACATATTTAATGATGAATCAGTAAAATGGTTCAAAATTGAATTAAAAATTAGATTTTCAATATATGGCGTATACGTACATATGTGAATATAGTATAAAGGGGCAATATATCTATTTCTTTATATATTATATGTTACATTACTGAATAAAATAACATATTCTATCTACTGTATATGTGATGTTATAAATACATTTCAAAAGATTTCTATGTATAGTATACACACATATGTGTATACGAATTACTGCAAATTATATTTCCCTTCATATTGTAAGTATAATAATATAAATATCTATATACATATCAAGTAAATATAACCACATTTATACCATATTTTAGATATAGCAAGTATAGATATATTTTGCATAGGTATATAATTTTTACCTACAACAAAGATATATGTATATATATATAGAGAGAGGAAATTGATAACCTTTTCTCGTACAATCTAAGTATATGTATATATTTACAAACTGCCAAACCAACTAAAAGTTTCAGATATTCTAAATATATATACGTATGTACAGAATATAAAAGTTACACGGATGAATATATAAATAAATATATATACTTGGATAGTATATATATATTTTTAAAGGAAAAACAAAATTACCCCTAATGTACAAATTCAATATATATATATATATATTAACACATATATCTATCTATCTATAACCAAACTATATAGGTATCTTAATTCTTATATGTGTATATATAAAATATCTTTCATTCGAATATATATAATCATATAATCTATCTGAATGTGTTATCTATACACCAAAAATAAAAGAAAAGCAAAAAAAATAAAAAAACAGAAAAAGAAATAAAAAGAAAAATGTTCATATATGCATAAAATAAATAAAATTCGAGGAAAGTTGCCTTTCTCTAAATATATAATCCTAAATCAATTATTAATATATATATATATCCATCGATCTATCTAATTCAATATTGATATATACTATATGTATGGTAAATTTAAATTTATTGGTCTATTTGGAATTTATTTCAAATATACCATATTGATATATATAAAACTAGATATCAAAATGTGGAAAATCAAATTATAATACAATTGAATATACATTATTATATATACCCCGATAACATTTTTGGATATATGTAAATAAATCCAAATGGGATATACGGATGATGTAATTTTGAAATGTAAAGAATTATATAAAAAAAAATATATAACATTTAAGAATTTAAAGATATATATGCATATATGTTATATTATTTGTTGAAGATAAATAAATATCGTGTAAAGAAATAAATAAATTTAATTAAATCAATATATTATCTAGTTACGGATATCCCACTAAATGGTATATTTGCATAAAGATAGATCTTAAATAGGAAAAAAATTACAGCATCTTTAAAAATGAAATGATTTGAATGTAAATTCCTTTGACAATGTTTTGATTTATACATAGTAAAATTTCTGCATTAATACAAATTGAAGAAACAATTTCTCAAATCGTACAAATAAAGTTGAGGTAATGATATGAAGGGGGGTTGGCCGGTGTTGCGGCAAAGGAAAATAGTGGAGCACAGACCACATACTTTGTGAAATATACCAAAAATTACATATAGATAGTAAATATAATAAAACTATTCTATTGTAAAAGTTCTATAAAAAAAAGTAAAATCTGTAAACATTTAAGAATTCAAGTAAATATGAGATCAAAAAAGAAAGTCATATTAATCATATTTAACATTCGATATGTTCTATTTAGGTTTCGTTTTCGATAATCATTTAATCTGATTTATAGTTTTTTTTATTGATTTAGAGTTAATAGTTTAGAACTGCTTAAATATTCGTTTGCTTAATAAACCAAAACATCATCATTGACTGCACAGTTCGGTAAATCAAAGAAAAATATTTATTAATGCATATGGATTTAAAAAAAAAAAGATTTCTACTTTTGATATCAAAAGCGACCACACTCAATATATACAAATGACAACATTGTATATATTCAAACCATATATACCGATATAGAATATATTTTAAATTCAGTGCAAATTATATTTCTACAATTATCACATTTTTATCGCACTATATATAAATGTTTTTAAAAAATAAATCAAAAGTATATTTTTCTTTGATAATATCCGCTCTTTTTTATATTTAAAAAAAAAACACACCAGAATACAATCAATATTCTATATATAGGTATAGGTATACATATTTATATTATTGCTCCTCTTTTATTCCTATATTAAAGTGGACAATTTACCATACATCATATCTATATATAAAATGAATATATGTATCATAGAACAATTTTAACAATGCCGAACAATTTATATATAAATAACTTAAACTATATACCTACTATATATAAAATTAACAAAACTAAAAACTTCATCTCTCACAGTCAGTTATTCTTATAATTCCATGTCTGTGTCGGAATATAGCTATATATGTATGTTTTATAAATTGTTTTTGTACATGATAATGATGAGGATGATGAGGAGGATGAAAATGACGGACGACTATACGACAATATAATGCTTATATGATGAAAAGTGGTACTTGACGTACCAACAGTTTTTTTTTCTTTATTTTTTACTCTTCATTTTTGTTATTAGATAATTTTAAGCCTTTCAGGTATATATATATCTCATTTATACCTTTGTGTATTGTATTTGTATATATAAAATAGCGATATTTAATATTGATTATATATATATATATATATATATTTAAAAGCGGACGGATGAATAAATGGATAGATGGATAATATTTTAAAGTGGTTTTGATTGCTGATGTTCTTGAATTGTAAATAACAATATCTTTATATACTATATATATATAATGTTATGAATTATAAAAGAATGGAAAACAAAAAATAAAATAAGGAATGGTCATATAATAATTTGCAAAATAAGAATATGAATATATATTTCACTACAAGGTGCTTTAGATTAATTTAGGTAACATCCATAGAAAGTATGGTGGCAGTGATTTAATGATTAATTCTAAATCAAAATGTATTATGTTGTACAACTGAGATTTGATGATTTATTGTATTTTAATATTGAGAGTTTTTATATGGTTTTAAACTTCGAAACTATTGAATGGATCGTGGTTTAGGTTTTTACAATGCTGTATAAATAAATAAATTTTACTATTTTGACTGGAACACTATTATGGATGGGTCGATGCATTTATAGACAAAGTGATTCAGATTGACCTACTTTTGACACTGGTTTATTTTTATGAACCACTACCACGAACATTGCTCAAAAATAATCAATGTGATTAAAATCAAAATAACATGTCTAAATCCAAATCATCTGTCTCCATGAATTACATCTTTTTGATCGCCCTGTATAGATATACTTAAACAAATATATTGACCGACGACGATGAGCATCACAAAACGATAATTCCGCCAAAAATGGTTCATTTCTTTTTCATTCTTTTGCATATATTCCTTTATTTTCAGGTATATTCTTTTGTTAAAAAAAAATATCCATATTTATTTATTATATGGATGTGGAGCTATATTTTTTTTTATAAATTTAAATTTAATCTTGATAAATATATTTTCTAAAAAATATTTTTATTATTCTTTATATATCTTTTTGAATTTTATTTTGTTTATTTATATATAAACATTAATATATTTTGTTTACTATTATTAGGTTTATCAGTTACTGAATTTTTTTTATTGCCATTGATTTATTAATGGTTGGTTAGTATATATGATATAGTTCGAGTATAATAAAATGTGGTGGTTTGAGAATATTGTCGGTTATGTTGTTTTATGATTTATATATACGAGGAAATAGTTTAATATGTATTAAGGATAAAGATCCATCATCATCGCATATATTAATATATATAGTAAAGATGTGAATGGTAAAATAAAAAAAAAATGCTTTTGTGTTTTGCGTATAAAAGAGTATAATAAAGAATTAAAAATGCATTTTTGATGCTAAATAAATATTATAACATATGCAATGAATTTGATATTAATATGTTGCTTTTGTTAAATGACTATATAATACCGAATGAAAAGTTGGATGTTGGATATATGAATGGAAATTTTAATTTTACGATAATATCATAATATATTTGTTGTATAAAGAAGCAGTTTTTGCTATTGGAATAGATTCAGAAAAATACTTAACAATATGTGATGTATTATTTTTCTTTTAAAATATTGCAATGGCAGTTCGAATTATTGAAATTTTATAAATCGTTAATTGTTAGCTTTTTCAATTTTCCCCAGTTTTCCAGAACCAAAAATGAAAGATTTTCTTGGTTTGACTGTTTGTGTGAATGTAAACACGATAACTCTTGAACGACTTGAAGTTTTAAAAAACTCAAAGCTACTTTATTATATCTATCTTTTATCCGTTCCTGTGAACCTGTGAGGAAAACACAATGATTTCAATATATCGACTATTTTTCAGTAATATGCCTCAGAAAAATTGGATTTTCCATTTAAAAATTTACGAAATATGAAAGTTTCCGTGGTAATCGGAATGTGGTTTTCGGTATGTATTTTTTTAAACCCTATGAATCTGCCTATTTAATTTTTTAAAGAAGAGAGCAAATTTCTTAAGAAAAGAATGATATAACAAAATAAAGTAAATTTGATATGCCCTAATATCTTTAGTTTAGAAAAAAAGCGAATTTTCTATGCCTTAATAATTTTAGTTAAAAATTAAGATGATGAACAAAAAGGAATAACAAATTTAAAAGAATCTTCGCATCTTCACTTTTTTTTAAGTATAGATCCCTCAATTATATATATATATAGTTGATTCAATCATTATTCATTTTTTTTATTGTATATTATACAAAAATGTAAGAATATTGTCAAGGCTCGTTTCCTTTTGCAAACAACTATTTTGTGGGTTATCATAGACTTATTTATTAATCCATTTCAATTTGAAGGCAAATTAATTTCATATATATTTGACAATTATTATTACTTATTTACTAAGAATATATCAATATCTTCTTAGCAATATCTTATTTAGAACAAAATTTCTTTTATAGAAATCCAACACAATTTTTTTCCTGCACAAAAGGAAACCAGCCTTTATATATACATATTTTTTACACTTTTTTTTTGATGTTTGTTAGTGCGTGGGTCAACAATAGATATTATTATATATATATATATAAAATTATGCGATACAGACATTTATAAATAATCATCATAAATCATTTATTGATCGTTAATCACAGACATTTTCATATATTTATTGTGTATAAATCGATTGTCTATATTTATACATCAAATGTATTAATAAAAGACAAACCAAAACAACAAAAAAAAAAATATTTTTAATAAAATGAATGAAAAATTGTATACAAATAGCGATTGTCGTGTATCAAATATGGGATGGGATATTTTATAAAAGAGACTTTATTTATATATATAAAAAATAGAACAAAATAGCACAAAACATTTATCTGTTTTACAATTATATATTCAAAATTTACAAGAAATATTAATTGGAATTTAACTTAATGATTCAAAAAATAACACATCATTTGATGGGTCTTTTAACTCCGCACAAAGTTTAAAAACTATTGATAAAAGAGTATATTTATATGAGATGTAAATTTGTAAAAAAAAAAAAACTTAAAAAAAACATAATTATCATACATTATTGAATATCCATATACAGATATAAATAATATTTTAATGACAAATTAAATAAAAATTTGCACAACATGAACAAAATAAAAAAAATTAAAATATTAATTAACTAATTAATTGTTATAAAGTCTCGGCATTTTTTTTATTATTTATATATACGAATAAATTTATAGTCATATTTAAATAGCTATACGCATATATGTATATGAAGTTATAATTCAGACCAAAATACTATTAAGAATTCCATCATTATTTTAACAGATATTTTTATATATCATATACTGAAACAAATACAAGAGAAGAATATCTGTCTTTTTTTTTTTTGTTTAAAGAAAATCAAATCAAATTAAATATAAAAACCAATTTAAAAAAATATCAATTTTTATTTTTTTTGTTTGTTGTTTTCTGTTCATTTATTGTATTTTTTTATATGGAAGTAATTTTATTTTGCATTTTATATATATACATATGCCCAACAATGTGAGACATCATTTGTATTCATATATATATAAAGTTTATATTTAATATATGTGGATAATAAATGTGAAGAAGAGAAGTGAATTTCAAATTGGATTCGATTTTATGGTTATTACCTGCTGTGCGAAATCCACATCTTGCAAGAATTATATTTTTTTTTCTTTATATTTATATATAAAAGTAAGTATGTTATATTTTACAATGATTATATATAGATATTTTTTTTTTTTTGCAATTTTATAAATATAAATATATATTGGTATTATATAGTATATAGACATATAGATATAAATTGTAAATAATGTGTATCGCATATATAAAAAAAGTTTATCTATAGTATTTATATATATAAATATTTAGAACATATATGCACTTATAGACCTTGTTAGGTATATTTTCGATAAATTTTCTATATACATCTATAAATATATGTTAAAAATTTAATGTAAATTCAAGTTTATATATAACTATTCATCTATATAATATTATATATTATTATTATAAGAAAATGTGAAAATTCGACCTCTATAAACACATAACGCGATGATACTTTGTGCTATTCTATATATCTCTAATATATATCTTTTTTGATAAACAGCATTTTATATATAAATTTACAGGTATTATTAAGTGAATATATATCTATATATTCAGATGGTGTTATAAAATATGTCTAATTTATGTTTTGTTGTATTTTAAATCTTCTGTATATATGACCATATACATACGGGAATATTTTGTTTTTTATTATTATTATTAATATTCATTTTATATATATATGTAAATACACCACAGATAAATAAATATATGCGTATTTTTTTATTTACATTATATGATTGGATTATGTTTCTCGCATATATATTTTATTTGCATATCGAAAATCTTATATATAATCTATACATATTCAAATGCATATTATTAATATTTTATTATATAGAGGTAAGGTATAAAGACCAAGAAGAATTGTACCGTTGCGTATATACAATAATAAACATTAATAAATAACATTGACCCATGTCTATGAGTGCGATTGTGTGTATGTCCGATGATATAAATCTAATTAAATTAAATTATAAATTACAATTTCTTTGTAATTTATTTATTTATAAAAGTGCTTTAAATATAAATATGATAGTTATCATATGGCGAACATTGAACATAAATTTCTTTATCGAAATGTATATCAAAAATCGTTGTGAAACTTTTCAAGCAATCATATAATTGAAATTTATATTTATACATTTTTGGAACATGAATTATAAAAGATTATGATGCGTTACTTTTTTTTCATATTAATTCATAAATAGTATAATTGTTCGGATTTAAGTTAATTTCCCGGACAACCTTCCATTAATCAATATACGATAAAAATCTTAACAAGATTAATTAAATATATATTCATTTAGATATTTATATTGCCACAAAATCAATTATGTATACTATTATCCAATAACATGAGGTAAAGTAAATAAAAGATACCTCAACAGTTCAACTGATCTTATACGTACATTACATATAGGCAAAAAAATGAATTAAAAAATTACTGTAGTATTTATAAATGTAGAAAATCCATTAAATGAAAATGATTGCTAATAATTATTCATATGTAGGTGTTAAATAATTTAATTTTATTTTAAATATCCATCTAGAGATAATAATTTTTATTATATAAATAGATAATGTTCCATTAAAATATATATTTAATACTTGTTATATACACCATTTATTATAATGAAAATATCTCAATTCATCATTTGTTTCATTTTACTATATCCCATTAATTTATAAATTAAAATTAAAAAAATTCCTATTTATATATATTTATAATATCTTATGTGATGTTTTCTCTGGCTATGTTTTATATTGAATAAATTTATTTGTGTAATCAAATATTTAACTTATACGTTTAAATAACAAAAAATTAATCATTCAGATGATTTAAAGAAATTAATATATTTATATTTTTAATTTAAATTTTAAATAGATCATACAGTCAAAAAGAAAAAAAAGAAAAGAATATACAAACATACAGAATTACAAAAAAAAAACACAAAAAAATATTTCTAAATTAATATTATATTAAAGTATTTTTTTAATAAAAAGGAAACTCCAATCATTTGGAATGCCCTTGAATAGCATATATAATATAAAAAAAAATCTTATAGTGAGTATATATAGATACAAAAATACAAAATACTTGAATATACGATTTTAGTTATATACATATATTTCTTATTAATCATTTCTTGAGTTGAATAAACGAATATACGAAAAAAAAAAAAAATTTAATAATAAATAATATATCAAATGCTATAAATACACAGTGGTGATGATGATGGTGATTGTTGAATCAACAGTACAATGAAATTAAATTAAATATATCAATTTTATAGATTACATTTCAGAAATAATAAATAAGATTATTCTATTCTTATATTGGATTTGTCTATATTGGATGTTATATATATATAGAAAAATATTCTTATATTCTTAAAATACGCGCATCCGTTCAATATATATATATATATATATATTAAAATTTACACACAGTGGCTATTATTATTATTTTTATTATATAAATATTCTTCGAAAACATTTTTACATTAAATAATAAATGTAATTTTAAGATTATCATCGCTATGATTATTAAATGTTTTTATTATTTTTTTGTTTTGAATTTAAAGAATATTTTTCATTATTTAATGTATCGAATATTTATTATTAATATATATTTTTTGTAAATGTACGTGCCGAACAAAGTGACCCATAGGGAGAATTTGTAATTAAAAAAAAAAAAATAAATAAATAAATAGATTAAATATAATTTTTTCAATTACAAAAATTAATTTTTTTTTTAAATAAAAAAAAAACAAATTATCACTGTTTTTTAAATAAATTTTTCTTATTCAATTTGTTATACTCGTGTATAGAATAATATAATCTATTTTTTTTTATTTCATTTTATACACAATGTACTCTCGTATATTAAATTTAATTATTTTATAATGTGATCGAATTTTTTTATTTATTATACATCCGTATTTTTTTTCAAATAACATCAAGGTTCAATTTTTGGAATATATCATATATAGATATATGTAAGATTTATTACATATGTATATTTATTTATATGGATGATTTATTGTATAACAAATTCACCAGAATTATCGCATAAAGCTATAATTAAATGTAATAATAGAATTATAATTTTTTCTCCTCTCGAATTATCGGGCTGTTGAATATCGATATAATTCTGCTTTGATTAAGGATGGAAAGGGATTGATTTCAGGTTTGTCAGTGAGAACCTTCATTTAAATTAATAAAATAGTTGCTATATATTTCCATATTTTATCCAAGGAAAAATAATAATTATTTATTTAATTAAAGGATACGAAAGCTAAAATGTAATTAAAAAAATTCTTAATATTACCCAAATTTTACGATTAAACTAACTTCTTCGGGAATAATGGTCAATATGGGGAAAAAATAGAACAAAAATATGATATACACATTATTAAATGTCATATTTGTTTAGGCAACAAGTATATATAGTTCTGATGTGAATGGAAATAATGCGATTTTTGTTTATTAATAATTGTGCAATTATTTTTTTTTATATCTTAAATAAGATCGCGCGTACACAAATAAATATTCGTATAGGTAATATAAAGAGATTGAAGATTGTTTGTTTCAAATAATATATACATACCTACAACATATACCAATTATCACAGTTTTTTTTTGTAGACATCATAAAATTAATGATACTCAATTATAATGTTCAAAACTTAATTCAGATTTTTAAAACAAATCGATTATAATCATATAATAAAAGATGTCTATGTATACTATAAATATATATTACCGATCTCAAATCAACTGTATATAAATTTAATGACTTTAAGTATCTATATTATGATGTTGTTATGCATATAAGGATGTGCAAAATTAAAAAAAAGGAGCTATATACAGTATAACAAAAAGATATCAATATAAACATTAACAACAACCAAAAAAAAAAACTCAGATTAAAAAAATAATAAATTTTAAACTAAATCATTTGCCAAAAAAATAACTTCTTGCTTCTTTTATATATAGTATTTCAAAAATGAAGAATACTTCTTTCTATACAGGGTGATTATAAGGTCATATAGAATCGTGGTGGTGCGATGAATCTATAAAGGTTCAAAGTCGATATTATTCTACAACGCTTTTTGATATAAACAACTTTTTAATTTTGAATAATGTCTTTTGAAAAATATAATAGCTTCTTTATGAAACAATTTTAACATTGATTATCAAATTTTAATTGAATTTAGTTTTTCATTAGATTTTAGCTACTAAACTATTGATCAGAAACTGATGTTTTACAATATTGTGAAATAAATAAAGACATTTTACAATTTTTTTATGAATAATTCGAACGTGATTCTCAAAGACAATAAATGATATTATAAAAACATTTCTATAAATGATAAGATAAGATAAGATCCTCTAAAAAAGAAAATGTATCATTTAAAATGTTCTATTATATTTATTCAAATTTCTTTTCAAATTCCAAGATATAGCAATATTTATTATAAAACTTCTTCCAATTTCTTTAACCAATATCATCCGAATTAGAGACTTTAATGAAAAAATAAAATCATACGTTATCTCTAATTTAGAATCCATTATAACATCCCCGATTATATGACTGATCACCTTTAGATCATCATGTAAATAAAAAAAAAGGAACAATAAAAAACTAATAATAAAATAATAACAACAATATAAAAAAAACAATAAAAAAGACTTTGGTCTGTATATCAAAATAAAAGTTAAATTCATCAGTCAATTTAATTTTGGTTATATAATTTTAAATAAAATTCGTGAATTTTGTTTTTGTACTAATCTTTTGATGATTTTATTTTTCTTATTTAAATGCATTTTGAAAAATGTTTACCTGTTATTTTTTATGGTCATAATAAAAAAGTTTTTATATACCTTTTTAGTTAAATAATAATATAAGAACTCTTTCTTTATACCAAACTATATTTATATTTTAATTAACATAATTATTGGCATCATCACAACCGAAAAACGATGGGCTGTGTGAATGAAGAATAAACGATTTTTTCTATAATTTATTTATTAAATAACTTTATTTTAAAAAGATAAACATTTAATGGTAGTGAGAATTGTTGTTTTTTCTTTCCATTGCATTTTATAATGAAATAATTTTCCAAAAAATTAACACAAATTTGTTGTTACACGTATATCATATTTTAAAATGTGTAAATTTTAGATTATTATTATTATTATTTTGTTGTTTTACATGTAGTCGCCGGAAAAATAAAAAGGGTTGGTTCATACAAAACAAAAGATGTATACATATAAGTAATTTTAAACTTTTTAGTTAAGAATTTATAATTAGTAATATGTACACACAGCAGAGGTGTATTGAAAATCAAACAATTTAATAAGAAATTGATTTTTAAATTGGATTGAGAAAATTTAATGGATAATCAATAGTTGTGGATGATTTTAAATGCAAACTTAAAATGTAACTAGTAAACAAAATTTAACGAATTAAAGAGATTGTCAAAGTGATGTATCGATACCCTTTATATTTTCTTATGATCTTTTTAAATGTGCAATAAAAATAGGGTGCTCTTGGAAAATGTATGAGTTTTGACCCTTTTAAACAAATGATTGCATTTTTCAATATGACTTTCTTATAAAACCATATTCGATTTTCCAAGAGGTTATCCACATTATAATGAAGTTCCATATACATATATAATATATATATATATATAATTGAATCATATATAAATTGTATGTATATATATTGCAGAATATAAAATTATATTAGTTTGTGGTGGGTAGTTTATATATAAAAATATGTGCTTGTATAAAAAGGTTTAAAGGTTTAATGCGAAATTTCGCATTATATATACAATTAATATTCATATGTGGAAAACGGCTTCTAAGTTAAAAATAATGTATATTATATATAATAATAATATATAAACAATATAATTGTTTGCAAAGACATAAATAATTCCTTTTCATGAAGTAACATATATTATAAATATATAACATATGTGCAATGTAATGTTTAAAATGTTATGATATACCAACTTATATACAATACACAGTATATGTATATGCATGTGATCATATGATGAGATTCACGAGAGTTATGCTTTATGCCTATATATAATTTTTTTATAATAATAATAATAATATAATATATATTATTATCCATATATCGTTTATGAGAAGCTACTACTTATTATTATACTATAACTATATATATATCCGCAAATAACTGCATGCAAAATAAATTCCTGAATGTTATATATCATCATAAGAATAAAATATATGTGTACGAGTTTAACTACATCAACATTATGTTTCTTTATTGATTTATATATATATTGTGTATAAAATAATGTTTAAGTGTGGTACCCCATTGAAAATAATATTTAATAATGGGTACTATTTTTTTTTGTTATCTTCTTCATTTTTCAAAAATTCCATTTTTCTCTTATCAATTTATTATTATTAAATTATATTATTGTGTGCGTTCCTCCGTCCATTGTGTTAATATTTCTTTCCGTCAGTTATTTTATATATATATTATGTATTTTTGAAATAGCTACCGGGCGAAAGAACGTATATTTATATATACATATATATATAATTTACGCAATGTAATGTCAATGGACTTGAAAAATATGGCTTTATAATCATATATATGAATGGATGTATTTTTTATATATATATTTCTGTTTAAAGTTTTAAAAAATGTCAAAATTTATAAAATTGATTGTGACTTGAATTGACTTGAATTGAATTGTTTTAATTAAAAACGAAATGGATTTAATATTAATTATTTTCACACATTATTGTCTTCCTATAAAGTTCAAATAAATTGAATATCACAATAGGAAATAATGTGCCTGACTAATTAATTCATAAAAATATTCTTAGGTTTGTATATAGAAGTGTATGGATGCGGTGGTATCCGAAAAACTATAATAGTTATTAAAAGGTTAGTCATTTAAACTGCGGAAAAAAAAGAGCATATTTTAAATTATTAATTTTTGATTGAAGTTTGAACCAATTTTAAGGTTTTAAGCTTATTTTTGAATAATTTAGAAGAAAAAACATTTTTTACCGACAATGTAAAAAATTCATGAAATCATTAATAAAAATAATTCTTTTTAACAATCAGAACCCTTAAATATAACAAGCACTCAAAATATAAGTAAAGTAAATAACAAAATGAATACATTGAATTGTTTGGCTCTGGATTCAATTTCATTTCCTTTTTTTTTACTAATTCGGTTAACCATACATCAATTGCATTTTATTTTATGGGGCACACAATTATTTATATATATATATATACATCCATTTGGTTGTTCATCTTTAAAACATATTATTGACTAAATAAAGGATATCATATATTAACGTTTTAGCGTTAATATACAACAATTGTATATTTGTATTTGTACAAAGAAGATTGAATATAATTCAGATGACAAATGTACACAATAAATATCGTAATGTATGGAGTATTCATTTATAACTATAGTTAGTACACAGAAATATAAAATACACACTCTGTTTATTACATATATATATATATAATAATATAAGAACAGATAATATAATATATAAGAAGACAAGTTGCCCTCACTTTAATGTGATGCTTTTGACATATTCATATATAAGACATACTATATATGTATAAAATATCTGAATTATTGTTTGACAAGTTTTTATACACATATTTATATAATATATCTCCCAGAAAATTTCTGTAAAACGTTAAAAAAAAAATATAGAAAGAATAAATATAAATTGTAGTACGTGTGTGTATTGAAAACAAAATAAATTCGAATTGCATATGAGTTTGAGTTCATATTTAATAAATATATATAGTACTATAAAATCTGTATATTTATGTATATTATAAACCACATCATTCGTTTATTTATATTTATTATATAACAAGATATGGTACAAAAAATAAAAAATATGAATTTATATGTTCTGACTTTTCGTTTTCAATAATTTTCATGTTTAAATTGTAAAATAAAATCGAAAACAACAACGACGACGACGAATGATTCTATTTAATTCTTTTCCTTTTTCATACAACAATTTTTTTCGTTTTTTTTATTGCGATTTAATAAAATCTGTATTTAGAAATATTATTTATATTTTGTTAAGGAAAATCTTTAAGGGTTTAAAAATATCAGTAAAGATAATCAGTAAATGTTACAAAAGATAAGGTTAGTTAGAATTTCTAAAGCAAATCATGATATAATTTTATCAAATAATTTAAATACATTTCTGAAGGGAATTTTCTACAATTTTTAAATTGGAAATTCTGTATTCCGTAAGTTACTTTACTGAAAATAAATAAATTAACAGAATACTTAATTCAATTTTATACAATTTCGGTTATGTGACCTTTTTAAAAATATTCTCAAGTTTTGATCCCAAAATGTATAATTTGAAAACCTTGAAATTGATTTTAAAACAATATTTTTCTTACAGAAAATAAATTTTATAATAAAATGAATCGATTACATGCATTTGTTTTTTTACACAAATTAAATATTTCTCTAGTTTTTTTTCCATATAGTGATGAATTGCATATATTTTCCATATAAGAAATACTAATCAAATTATATAAGCATACATTATGATCTATATTTATTTTTACACCTGCAGTTTAATTAAAAAAAAATACCTCAATAAAAACAAGATTGTTCTTCCCTATTTTGGTTTTGGATTTTTCAAATTAAAAACCATTTATATTATTATAGGTATATTTTCAAATTGTCGATTATACCAAAAAATGTAAATTAATGATTTATTGTTTTCAAAAATGTAAAAAAAAAAAACAGGACTTTTATAAAAATCTGATAAATTATATTCAATATTATTGTTATACGCACCTATTCTAATTTTTGAATTTTCGTAATAATATATAATACTATTTTTGAAATTGATTTATATAAATATATACGAATATCTATTGAAAATATAAAATTGTATACAATATTTTATGTACTAATACCAAAACCAAACAATATAGAAAAATTAATTAATTTATTTATTTTTGAAACAAAATTACCAATTTTAATTTAAGATATTATCATATAGAAAAAAAGACCAGTTTGGTTTTCGCAATGGTTCTGTCATCGCCCAGTAAATTATATTTTAAATAAAAACAAATCTAATACACATACACGTGAATAGTTTTTATTAATATACATAAAAGAATGGATAATTTAGCTAAATTATTTCGCATCTATCAAGAATTTACAAACAAAAATAAGCATCATTAATTAGTATTTAAAAAAGAAACTAACAAAAAGAGTATATTTGACAAATTTTTTTGTTAAAATAATAATTTAAATAAATTTATATTTTCTTCTATATACATACATATATATTATAATTAAAATAAAATTCTTTTCTCATATAACTTCTGTATTTCTTTTAAATCACCTAAATTATATTTATTTATTATATAATATATAGTTAAAATTATTCAAAATTTGGCTATAATATCAAATAGAATATATAGCATAAATATATCGATACAGAATGTATTGATTAACATCAGAAGTTAGTCATCAAAATCATAATGATAATTTAAACCTCTCGTTATTTAAACATAATTTTCGAAAAAATGTGATTAAAAGAAGTTGTCTCTGTGGTGAAATGGTATAAGCGTGTATGACTAAAGGAATCTCATAAATCTAATAAAATCTGTTTTACAAACGGAAGACAAATTATAATTTCATATGGTCTGATCCGCCAAGAAAAATACGAACAATTGAATAATGAATTAAAAGATTGTCTAGATTGGTGGTTATTGTCAATCTGTTGATTTTTAATGCAGTTAAATTATGATCAAACTTTTAGAGTTACTAAAGATTTTCTGACATTTTAGATTTCTATGCATCGATATACATAAAAAAACTGTAATCCATATTCGAGTAGAACATTTTAATAAATTCATTTTTCTATTATGAAAAAAAAAACAATATACATTACATAATATATTTTCTATTCTGTATAATAATAAATAAATGGGTTTTTTTTTCTTACTTTTTCTTGGTTTATTCTTTTATTAGAGTGGAGGAGTTAATTAAATGAAAGAACCTACGCACACATTTTTTTTTTGCTATATATACCTTTCTATATACCATAAAAAATAAGAATATATATGTATATAGTCATTATTGTATCAGCAAAAAAATAATATAGGTTGTTATATTCAACAATTATATTATAAAATGTAACTTTACGATTCGAAAATACATATACTACATATAAAATAAAAAAAACAATAAATAGAAAACAAAACAAAAAAAAAAAAAACAAAATTTATAATAATAGAATACATAAAATGCGGATGGTATATAGAGATAGACCAATATAATTTTACAATATAACGAATTATTTGTGACAGCTCATGATTATTTATTATCCATAAATAAAAATATCGTTTAAAATATAAACGACTATATATGTATTTATTTTTTTTCATTTACTTTACTTATCTGCTTATATGAATATATATATATATTTTCCTAGCAATGTAACTTTTTCTCAATTTCTTTAAAATGTATATAGAAGATACATATATGTGGTTCATAGCATCATATAGAGTTATTCTTCATATTCTTGGTTACAAGTTATTATTATTATTATCATATGCATATACTTATATGTAAGACGACGAGCTCATCATCTTCCTCGAGTATATAACAACTGAACTTTACGATTGAATAAATTGTATACATATAGGTATAATAAGTATATTATTTACTATTATTATATATAGACATACTTAGATATATATATATTTATATTCTATCTATCTGCGTACACCATAAAATTGAACGACTGACAAATGTTATTATTATACATATATATATAGATAATAGAATATCATTATACGTATATATTATAGACAGTATACAAACGATTGGTACTATATTTTAAACAAGGTATATCTTCTACTTTTAGTATAGAAATTATTAACTGAAAAATTGAAATTATTTATAGGTTTTTTTTTTTAAAGTATCTCCATACACATTTTATTTACTTTTAAAATTATATGAAGTAGAAACTATACTATATTATTATTATTATTAATATTATTATTTAAGATGTATAAATTATTGGCAATATACATATCATATACAACGAGTAATGCAAAAGTAAAAAATTGAAAAAAAAATTAAATGAATATATCAAAAAATACCACACATTGTATTTCACATATAATAATATTCATAGGTACGTAAAAATGTATGTATATTTACTCGTAAATATTGACATTTTGACAAATAAGTCATAAAATTTGTCTTTTTGACATTATGTCAATTATAAATAAGGTTTATTTTGTATATACAATATATATGATTATTTACCATATGATTTCTGAATGAAATTCTTATAATATTTAGTAATTTATGTACATATATATATAAATGCATAAAGAAAGAAGTATAATTGAAAATATTATTGAAATTTAATGAATATTTGCATTGCATCCATTACATTTAATATATATAATAATTTATCATATATATATATATATAACATAATCAATTTTATTTCATTTATATATTTTATATATATATTTATGATTAAATGACCTTTAGAGATCAAATATTGTATATATAATTATTAACAATTTATGCGATTTTTTAAACTTTATATCTTATATATATTTTATATTATTCACACACAATCTATTCAAAATTTATTTCGAGAAAATTTTTTTTTGATTTTGTATTTTTATGCCACTGAGTTCGTCGCATGTATAATGAATTATAAGTCTAATTATTTATTATAAATACATATTAAAGTCGTATCTCAAAACTAAATTATGTAAATAATGGATTAAATATCTTTTAAAATTAAAATCTTGTACAACAAATTGTTTTTTAACATTTAATTTAATTAATATGGTGCTGATTTTAAATTTTACTTTTTTTAACTCAAAATTATAGTTAACCTCACAGGTAGGATATATTTTTTGTGTCAGTTTTTTTTTATAGATTTTTACTTTTGGAGATTTCAAAGTATAGGGTTTAAGATAACTGGTGGATAGTTGCAAGGATATAAGCCAAACAAGCTTAAATTCAGAACTTTTTTATATAAAATAAATAGTATAAATCATTCCGAAAGTTGGATAAAATCACAGAATATTTTCTCATAAGTAATTTAAACCATTTAAATAGCCAATGATTATTTTTCTTTATATTTAAATATAAAAATTAATTCAAGGAAGAATTTTATTATCAATGATTAATTAAAAATGCATCATATATATCAAAGGGAGATTCTGTTCAAAACAGTATATTTAAAACAACAATACAGAAAATCCTCACTATAGTATCTTTAATTTTATTACTCTGTCTATATATTGTATATATAATTCTTCTGTTAATATTAAAATATAAAAAATCATATACCTATGCGATAAATAAACCCTTAAGCGATTGTGTTTCAAAATCATTCATACATTATATAAACCAAAACATTAAAAAAGTCTTAACAAGATTTGCAAAAATAAAAAAAAAATTATATTTTGTAGCAAACGATGATAAATTCTTTTCAATATTGTAATACATCAACAAATAAACGTATTCTGTATATACTCACAATAAATTAACAACATCATTATCAAATTTTTGGTGTACGCCTTAGCGCAATGTATCCGCAAATATATTAAAAAAAAAGCCAATTTATTAAATGAAAATAACAAAACATATTGTTGCAAGATCAAGACCTAAAACATAATGCACGTACGTATGAATTTATTTTGCTATTTGATTTACTACATCAATTTTATTTATCGAATATTAGGCATAGATATTTTTCGATAACCGAAATACTATATAGTCGAGTACAATAAAAATATCCACGATTGTATATTCCTTTAACCTAAATTGTCTTTATCCTAATATCCTTAAGTATTTCTTTTATAATCAAGGCAATTAAATCAATTTCATTTAATAATAGTTTAAAATTAAACAATCTAGCAAGAACGCTTATATACATTTATAGTTTTCATTTATAGAACATAAAAATTTAAATAGAATTAGAATTATTGTGTTAGTAAAAAATATCAACTACATATAAATATTGAATTAAAAAAGTACAAATAAAAATAATAATTTATAATTAAATTTTCAAATACACCGATTATAAATAAAATGAAATAAATCCAAGTCTTATATAGACTCATTTAAATAATTTTTCAATAACATTTTCCAAAACGATTTAAATAAGTCACGCGTATATGTATATAGTATGAGTAAAAGTATTAAACAGAATAAGATGATTAAGATTATTATACATGCGATCTTAAATATAAAAATCAACATAGTCATAAATATCATATATTATATATTTAAGTATTCCTTTTTGGTTCACATATATGTATATTAAATATTAAATATACATTAAACATAAAGAATAAATTACATGGCAAAATTCTTATAATTACTCATATATATACATACTCTGAATATGAAGAAATATTAATGTTTAAATAAATATATATATATTTTTTTTATTTATCAGATATACCTGAGTATATTTAATGAAAAAAAAAATAAATAAATAATACAATGATGGCTCGATAATCCGAACGGGCAATGTCCAGAGGTTTTTTGGAATTATTTAATCGATATTACTCGAGTTTATCAAAAGTACTTTTATTTTTTATAAAAAAAAAAGGTTTTGCCCTTTATTTATTATTTATTTATTTAATTGTATTTCATTATTTCAAATTAAAATTTAAATTTAATAAAATTAAGTATTTTATTGCAAACAATTATTTTAATTCATAGTATAACACGTAAGAATCCGATTCCTGATTACGGAATCAAATTAAATTTATATTCAATGTATGAATTACAGAATACAGCAAGTTAGGAGCCATCACTGTTTATTAAATTTGTTGCTTTATATATTTTTGTTACATTGATCAATGATGAGCGGTGATGATGATCATCATATTAAATATTTTATATATGTATGGATCGTTGTCGTTGAATTTACATTTTTCTTTAAATAAAAACAAGATTATATGTAACAGAAAAAAAAGCATATTACAAATACACGAAATAATAATAATAATAAAAAATCGGTATTAGAATAATACACTTATAAAAGAAAGCCTTCAGATTAGGAGATGGCATAGAGGTATGGTTAAAGTTATGCTCAATCAATTTCTCAAAATCGTATATACTTTATATTTCTAACTTGACTTTATTGAATCATTCGTATATTGATTTAAAAAAAACTTTGTTGTAGAGTTTGTAGAGTTCGTATATAATTAAAAAATTATTTGAGATGAACGACAAAATTGACCACAAAACAAAGTCATGTTGAAAATTTCAGATTAAAATCGGTGGAACAGTTGCCAAGTAAAAGTGGTGTCAACGGATTACACAATCGAACGACGCATTCAAAATCAATATTTTTAGCGATAAAAGGGAAGAAAGTCTAAAAATGGAGTAAACATTTTCCATATTTCCTCAAGCTAAACCAATAAAACACTTGAAGAACGGACAGCTTAATTAAATAAATATTATACTATTATTTATATAACCTGTATATATATAGATATTTAAAATATTAATAATAAAATAATACATAAACTTGAATTAAAACCATAAAAATTTCTTTTCAAAACCATAGCCACAAAAATAGTTCATGAAATATTTTTTATTATCGATGAAGTGTTATTATTAATATTTTTTTAAGCTAAATAAATAGTATCATACATAGTATATATATAGTATATCGCATAGCTTCTCAATAATATATACTTTATCATATATAGTTTTGTAAATTATTTCATGTCCATCCATTCATCATTAATTCAAGTCATCTTTTTATATATATGGTTAGTATTCTATATTATTATTATTATTATTATTATTATTATTATTATTATTATTATGATCATCGTCGATTATTATTATTTTATTTTTGTAAAATATATTTTTATACAAAATGTATATTTACATATTTATTATTATTATTATTATTATTATTATTATTCTTATTAAAGATCATCATCACAATAACGTGATCATCATTATAATGTACATAATAAAATAAAATATTTTTATGTATATATGAAAGACGACGGACGATCTGCTTCAATCAATATTTCATACATCATATATATATATATGTTTTTATTGATATATATTTTTATATTATAAGTTCTGATATGTGGCGTATATAAGATATATGTGCAAGACAGAAATGTGAAAATTAAATGTTATATATTGGTTGTTATACATATATACGTTTGGTTTAGTTCACACATAAAAAGGGTGATGTATTTCTTTTATTCCATATAATAAATATCATGAAAATATAATATGCTAATGACATTGAAAATTAAAAACAAAATACTTTTAATATGGTTTTGTAATAAACAGTCTTTTTAATTTTATCTGAATTCATATATCAAAATCTATTTAGGTTCTATGGCTGTTTTTATTTTTGTAGGAAAATTCTCTAAAAACGTACTTGTATTTTGAAAATAAAACAATTTAATTTGTAAATGGGGTTTTAGTGCAGTTCCAAATGAAAATAATCACAAAATATGCTATTTTATTCTTTCGATGTTAGATAGCGAGTGTTTTATCCCCTTAGGATAAAAATTCAAGAATATATTACATAAAAGTAAGAAAAATAGTAGTGAAAATTAATTATATATAGTTTTTTTTATAGAATCAATCAATGAAATAAATGATTTATGTAGAATAATATGCATTAAAAATGTTCATTCTTTATAAAAATAATTGTCCTTTTTGAAAATAAGTTTTCATTGAAGGAAATCGGCGGATTCTTCTTTGAAAATTAATTGAAATTGAAAAGTTACAATTAAAAATGTGTTTCTATAAAAGCAATCATATAAAATAGTGGTAATTTTTGATGATTTCATATTAAATAGATTGATAATTTCATGATTAAAAATTTTAGTATTTTTATTATGTTAAGCACTCTTCTTGTAGAAAGCACAAATTAGCAAAAATAGTTAATGGAATTGAAAAATTTGTTCTTATTTATATTTGACTGAAACCATAAAAAAAAAAACAGAAGGACAAAAGGATAATAAAAATAGAAGTTCGTGATTTTTGTCTGACTCTTTAAGACATTTTAATACAATATTTTTTTGGTATATCCATAAACAAATAACATACACATTCCAGGTATTATAAATACAAAACATAAAATTAACAAAAAAAAAAACGTCATTTACGCATCACCCTTTTTAAAAAATGCAAAATATTTCATCTTATTTTAATCACCTTTATACAATATATTATATATTTTGTATATACATCCATCCACAATATTTCTATATATACGTTTAATATATACACATATATGCAGCATTATACCTGTGAACCAATTTCGCATCTCTGTTTTTTTTTTATTATTATACGTAGGTATAAATAACTTATTTTATATAATAAAAAAACGTGTTTATAATATTTTTATATATCTACATACATATATACATTTTTATGCTTTAGTTTGTTAATATCAATAATAAAATATATCCATCCATGAATGTATATAGTAAATAATGGACCAAAAAAAATCATATATATATATATAAATATGATATACTTTTTTCAAGAAACTATACCATATATAACGCAATCGGTGCCATGTTTATAGATGTGTACGTGTATCATTAATTTAATTTCTTTCAATTTCAACTTTTCTTATAATATTCTATATACGCGTATATAATACTATAATAATAATAATAATAATAATAATATACTTAAGTAAGATACGCACAAACGTGTAAGTATAAATAAGATTAGTTCAAAAAATAAAAATAAATAAATAAACCTTATTATTGTTACAATTTTTTTTTTTCATTCTTCTGTACTCATATCTTTGTATCATATACAGCATCACATCACATACAGATTCATATATAAAGGTAAAATACATAAATATGATATTGACCACTTCAATATAGAAAACATTCATGATATTATAATGGAAGCAAGCACATATACCTTTAAGGAAATTTATATATATAAAACATGCATATCGGAGTATGGGTATATAAGAAGGTTTATAAATGAAACAAAAAAAAAACAGATTTTATAATTACCTGTCTACAAATATAAAGTTCTGTATAAATTGTGTGTAATGCTTGTTATAATATAATCAACAATAAAGTAAAAAAAACTAGCTTTTTAACAATAATAATAATAATATCATAGAGAAAGAGAACAAATATATGTTCGGAATCAATACCAAACCAACAACATCCAAACCAACATAATATAACAAATACACACCTGAAAAAAATTAACAATAATACATATACCTATAATAATAACAGCATATTTTATTATACATATTCAATATATCTATTGCAATAAACTTGATTTCATCAACTTGAACGTTATCAAGCTGTACAAAGCATATATATATATCTTTCCTTTATGGGTTAAATTTTTAACCATTCGCATTCACAAGAAATTATGTTTATTCTTCTATATGCAATACAACATATGAATATCTGCCGCTATAAATTTATTTATATACATAGAATTATTTATAATAAAATTATTTCTGTGTTTTGTTCTTCGTGAAAAAATTCTTTATATTTAAAAAAGAAATTCAACATTAATATGTTTCTGATCTGAAGACTTTACTAAACTAAAACTAAAATTAACTTAACAACAGTCAACAACAATCTCTTATAAATATTATTCTTCTTCTACTTCTTCTTATTCAATTCAATAAAATAACAAAACAAATACAAGCAGTAAACTAGCTTTATAGTAAACATAACCAGCAGCAGTGTCAGGTAAATTTACCAAAAAAAAACCATCAACAACAATACTCAACTTCAATATATATTGTGGTTGTGGTTGTTCGTTACTTGTTAGTTAAAACAACTTATTTCTTGTATTCAAACGATTTCAAATTCAAAGTTTAATTCAGTATACGAGTGAACTTAAATCGGTACGCACGCGTACACATAAATATAAGTTAAATTGATTTTAATTAAAAATTTTTTCAAGTTTTAAAATTATTTTTATCAAATTTTTCGGTATATTTTGTATATAAATTTCTTTAAAATTAGTTCTTACATATATATAAATCGCAATATCAATTTTAAATTAAGTGAAAAATATTGCAAAACGAAAAAAAATGATGTGATTGTTAATTTATTGGAAATTAATATTTTATTTTTTTTTAATTCTATATTTAATAAAATTAATTTACCAAAAAAAAAAGAGATGTGAATATAAATAAAAATAAATGAATAAAAAAAATTATAATTTCAATGAAATAAATGAAAAACACCGGAGGTGTTAAAATGAAACGTTACAAAATGGAGCAATACTGCAAAAAGTTTTATAAAGTTTTTTATCAAAAGTTATTAATAATAATAATGGTTGTGGTGTAAAATAATAATAATAAATATTGTAAATTTAAAGAATTTTAAAAATATTCAATTTATATATTGTATATATATATATATATATAGAGCAAGTGAAAATAGTTTAATAGTTATTAAACTTAAGTGTGTTTTTTTTAAAGAATTAAAAAATAAATAAATAGAAAAGTTTTAAAATAGAGTAGTGTACGATTTTATGAAAAAGAAAAATAAAATCCAATAAAAATGAAATCGACATCAGCATTATTTTCAATGCTATTAAGTGCATTATTTATATTAAGTGTATTTAGTACATCACTTAGTAATTCATTGTCATTGCCATTGAATAATCAACAAAAAACATCATTTTCATCGTCGTCATCATCATCAGGACTAAAATCATCATCGTTACCGGTATTACCGGTACCTATATCACTATCACAATCAATGTCCTTATCATCGTCACAATCATCATCATTGCCGCCACCGCCACCCGATGAATGTAATTGGTATGGTTCGACCGATGACGATGACATTACATTATTATGTAAATTGCATACAATAAATAGTGAATTAGAAAATACAAATTTTAGTGTAATTCAATCGAAAAATACAATACGTTTACGTTTACAATGTAATGATTCGTTATTTTTTCAATCATCAATAGCACCCGGTAGTTTTCGACGATTACATGAATTACGTTCGCTATCGATTGAATATTGTAAAATTGGTAATCTAACTGATGGTGTATTTTCGGGACTCAAAGAATTACGTAATTTAACGATACAAACGTATAATATTGATTGGTCAGCAATCAATTTGGAAATTGGTCGTATGGTATTTACGCGTGAATTGGATAAACTACAATATTTAGATCTGAGTAAAAATAATATATGGGTGATTGCAAACGAAATTCTATGCCCATTGATGGCATTGAAATACTTAAATTTAAGTCATAATTATATACATGATTTGAGTACATTTCATTTTAGTGCATCGATAAGTACACATTTAACAAAAAAATGTTCAATCAATTTATTGCAATTGGATTTGTCCCATAATCAATTGGATAATTTACCACCGGCGATATTTTCAGGATTGGAAAAATTAGAGAAATTATTTTTGAATAATAATAAAATGAATTTTATTGCTGATCGTGCACTTGAAGGTTTACTATCGTTAAAAATCGTTTCGTTTGGTAACAATCAATTGACAAATTTACCACCGGAATTATTTAATGAGGCCAAAAATGTACAAGAAATATATTTGCAAAGCAATCAATTAAATGTTTTGGCACCGGATTTATTTTTAAATTTAAAACAATTGCTAATATTGGATTTATCGGAGAATGATTTAACTGCCGAATGGATAACATCCGTCACATTTAAAGGATTAACCAATTTAGTATTATTGAATTTATCACAAAATAAAATCAAAAAATTAGAACCACAAATATTTTGGGATTTAGAAAATTTACAAATTTTAAAATTAAATGATAATCTAATTGAAGATCTCAGCGAACAAACATTTGTCCAATTGAGACAAATCCATACAATAATATTGTCAAACAATCAAATAAAACGTTTACAAAAATCAATATTTTTAAATTTATATAATTTAAAATTATTATCAATTGATTACAATCAAATAAATGAGGTGCATCGTAACACAATACAAAATTGTACACAATTAGAAGATTTACATTTAAATGGTAATAAATTGTTACGAGTTCCAGATACCCTATTGAATATCGTTCAACAATTAAAAACATTAGACTTGGGCGAACAACATATACAACAAATCGATAATGTTAGTTTTACACACATGCAAAATTTATATGGGTTACGATTAACCGAAAATAACATTGAATTTATCAAATGTGGTGTATTTGATAAAATGATTGGTATTCATATATTAAATTTATCACACAATAAAATCCATTACATTGAATCGGGTGCATTTGATTATAATAAAAATTTACAAGCAATTCGTTTGGATGGTAATTATTTACGTGAAATCAATGGATTATTTACAAAATTACCGAATTTAGTGTGGTTAAACATATCCGATAATCAATTGGAAATATTTGATTATGCATTAATACCAACGGGACTCACCTGGTTGGACATACACAATAATAAAATCGAAGAATTGGGTAATTATTTTGAAATTGAATCTCAATTGTCATTGAGTACGTTTGATGCGAGTTCAAATCGTTTAAAAGAGATTACCGGTAGTTCGATACCGAACAGTATTGAATTGTTATATTTAAATGATAATCTAATTACAAAAGTGCAATCGTATACGTTTTTTAAAAAACCAAATTTAACACGCGTTGATCTATTTGGTAATAAAATAACAACACTCGATCCAAATTCATTGCGTATATCAATTGTACAACCTGATAAAATAATCCCCGAATTTTATATTGGCGGTAATCCATATCAATGTGATTGTAATTTAGATTGGCTGCAAAAGCAACAGCAACAACAACAGCAACAAATCGATGCTCAACAATCCATGATTGGATCTACTCTATCACCTTTTGGTGGTTTACTATCAACATCAGTATCATCGGGAACGCCAACAACAATATCATCATCAACAATTTCTCCAAGTATAACACGAACGCAACCGAAATTAATGGATATCGACAGTATTTATTGTAAATTATTGTATAATCGTGGTAAATTGTATGTGCCATTGGTTGAATCTAATTCACAACAATTTCTGTGTAAATACGAACAACATTGTTTTGCGTTATGTCATTGTTGTGATTATTTTGCATGCGATTGTAAAATGGAATGTCCGGCCGGCTGTAAATGCTATCATGATCAATCGTGGCAATCGAATGTAGTCGATTGCTCATCGGCCAATTATTATGAAAAACTACCGGAACAGATACCAATGGATTCTACACAAATATATTTAGACGGTAATCATTTTCCCGAATTAAATAGTCATTCGTTTATCGGACGCAAGAAATTAAAAATTTTATTTTTAAATAATTCAATGATTGACATTATTCATAATCGAACATTTAACGGCCTATTGGATTTAGAAATATTACAATTGAATACAAATCGACTGATAAAATTGGAAGGTAATGAATTTATTGGATTGCCAAATTTAACCGAATTACTATTGCACAATAATAAACTGCAATCAATCGATAAAGATACATTTATGGAATTACAGAATTTAAAAATCTTAACATTACATAATAATTTATTAATTGATATAAATTTTTTGATGATTTTGCCGACATCATCAATTTCATCATCTGAATTGGTTTTAATAAATCCAAAATTAAACGAAATCAAATTGGCAAATAATTCATGGACATGTAATTGTCAATTTTTAGAAAAGTTCTATAAATTTCTATCGATAGCAACACAATTTGTAAAAGATAAATTAAAATTAAAATGTTTATTGGAATTAAATAAAATAAATAAAAGTGTAAATGCAATGACGACACGAACAACGACTATGCCAACTCCCAACATGAATCTATTAAAAGAAATTGATAATTTATTTGATATTGACGGTGACAGTACAGATGGTGATACAGTTAATGATTTGTTAACAACACAATTACAAAATCGTAAAAATTATGTATATGTAAATATTTTAGATAATAAAAATAATATATCAAAATTATGTATATTAAACAATATGCATGATTTATCATCAACAAATGGCATTTTAATTGGTGATGATCATATGCTAACGAAAAATCTATCAAATCTATTGGCTGGTGCTGGTATATCACAATCATCGTCAACGAATTTATTCCCATTAAATAATAATAGCAGTATTAGTAGTGGTGCAACAAAAACCAAAACAATATTAACCACACAACCGATACAAAATTATTGGCCATTATTAATAGCAACATTATGTAGTTTTTTTCTAATTATCATAATAACACTATTGATATTTATATTTCGTCAGGAAATACGTGTATGGTTTCATTCACATTTTGGTATTCGATTGTTTTATCGCATTAATGATTTAGATAAAAATGAACGTGATAAGTTATTTGATGCATTCATATCGTATTCATCAAAGGATGAACAATTTGTCGTTGAAGAGTTGGCACCCCTATTGGAAAACGGTGAACCACAATATAAATTATGTTTACATTATCGTGATTTCCCCATTGGAGCGTATATTGCCGATACAATATTACAGGCCGTTGAATCATCACGTCGAACAATTATGATATTATCGGAAAATTTTTTAAAATCTGAATGGTGCCGATTTGAATTTAAATCGGCCCATCATCAGGTGTTACGTGATCGACGAAGACGTTTAATTGTTATACTATTGGGTGAAGTACCGCAAAAAGATTTGGATCCCGACATTCGATTGTATTTAAAAACAAATACATATTTACAATGGGGTGATAAATTATTTTGGGAAAAATTACGTTTTGCCTTGCCCGATGTACCACAATTACCACAAATTTCTCAACAACATGGTCACATTCATAATCCACACCATCATCATCATCACCATTATCATTTACAACAATTACAACAATTAAATCATTCACACGCACATCCTGCAGCACATTTACCAGCACACCATCAACATCAACAGGTACAGCATCCTGCCAGTCAACTTGCACATCATCAGCAAACCCAACAACAACAGCAGCAACAACAACAACAACAACAACAACATATTATGAGCAGACCAAATATGCCATTGCCTACAATGGCTGCAACATCTATAACAAATACACCTATAACAACAACATCATCAACAACCACACAACACTCATCATTATTATCAACATCATCTTCAAATTCATCAATACCGGGTTCTATACCACCACCGCCATTACCACCCATTCCCATACAACAAATGGTAATGGTACAAAATCAACATTTACAACAAGCACTGCATCCACCACCTTTATCAACCACTTCATTATCATCAACATCATCTTCATCACAAATATTACGACCACAAAATAATTCACAACATTTAAATAGTAATACCAATAATAATAGTAGACATAATTTTCATAATCGAAATAATAATAGTGGTAATAATAACAATAATACAAATAATAATAACATAAATAATAATAATAATAATAATAGTAATAATCAAAATTTAGTGTTATCACAACAACCTTTACAACCACAACAACAACAGCAACAACCAGGAAATAATTCATCAACAGCACGAACTGTTGCAATACATATTTAAATTTTATGAAAATTATTATTGTAATGCAATAATTTTCTTGTGTTTGTGAATTTGTGAATAATCGTAGATTAAGATTTAATTGCAAAAAAATAAAATTATGTGAATTACTATGTGAATTTTTACGATTCTTTTCGCTAATCAAAAGAATAAAAAGGTTGTTTTCTATACATATTATAATAAATAAGTATTATAATTTAAAAATATATGCATATGTGAATATAGTGAATTTCTTCTTTTATCAATTAGGTTTATATTATTATTGTTTTTTTTTTGTTAATGAAAAAATTTAAATTAATAAATTTGTGATATATATTATAAATATATAACATATATAGATATATGTGTGCGTATACGAAAAGAGATTGTTGTGTATATATAAAAATAAAGTTTAACAAAATATAATTATTATATAGAAATGTGTATAAAAAATAAAAGTTAAAAAAAAATAAAAGAAAGAAATATAATTGTAATAAAATAACTACTACTTATGGTATGATTATTTATATTACAAATTTTCTATTGTCATCGCCACAATACAAAACTACAATTTGTCTTGGTTTGGCTACAAATATATATATATATATATATATATATCGTATCAAATCCATCATTAAAGAATATATATATAAAATAATAATAATAATATTATTATTACAATCATCAATCATCAATCATCATAACGCGTTTGCATTTTACAATAATATACTGTTTTTTTTGTATATAAATTTGAATTTATATTAAAAAAAATTTCTCTACAGATAATTACATTTGAAAATCATTATATTATTATATTTATTTAAATTTTTTTTTTCATCTAAAATTGGTATGTATCAATTATTTTAAAAATAATAATAATATATTTTCTTTATTTCTATTATATGTATATGATTAGTTTTATTTTTCCATTAACTTTATGCAAGTTTTTTTTTTTTACAAAAAGTACTAATTATCAAAACTTATCATTAGTAATGATAATAATTATTTTTATTATTATTTGTAATTGTACTTTTTAATACTATTTATGTTACATTAGTGTATGAAAAATTTGGTCATTTATTTGACAATTGAAAAGAATTGATCTATTTTATTGTTAATATTTTTAATCATAATATGAATTGCAAAATAAATAATTTATATTTTATATTACGAATTATAAAATAATCGTATAATGTTGATCAAATAAAGGTATATAATACAAATTGAAAAAATTTTTTCTTGTAATAATCAATAAGTTTTTTATTTGATTTTAAATTCCTAAAAACATTGTCCTAAAGAATTATAAAGCGTTGAATTATGTTAATAAGAAAACTTCTTCTTGGAGAAAAAAGTAAAATGCATGTCAAACTTAAATATTTATTATTTGTTATAATGTTATGGATGTCAAACTCATTGTATTGTTGAAGATAATTTCACTCCATTAATCACTAAGGATGATTAAAAAGATATAATTAAATAAATAAATACTTATTCAATAAAATTCGGATAAGATAAATTGTTTTTACGAATTTTTGTTTTAAGTTTTTTTTATCTTTTTTATACAATATCTTGCTATTCAATTAACAAAAGTTGTTAGCTTGTTAATCGTTTTGTAAACCCTTTTAAAATAAACCTATTTAGTCAACTGAAAGGTTTTACAAATAACTAAATTCATTTAATTTCGCATTCAATTTGATAATAAACTGTAAACTTTTATAGATCTGTATAATTACTATATATAAAATATACAAATTATTGTGTTTTATTCACACAATGGAAAATATATCAAGTAAAATATTTATATTCAAATGAATATTAAATTTATAAATAGTTCATTATATTATAGAGTTGTTGTATATCGTGATTTCGTAACTAACTATTTTTTTCTAATATATAAATCATGTGTAATTTTATTCATTATATACCTATATATGTATGTATATGATAAGAAATCAAACATCGCTCTCATTATAACAACAGAATGAAAAAAAAAAATGTTTAAAGATATGCAATTATATCGTTATATATAATTTATATAAAAAAAGAATTATTAATATAAAAACATAATTATAATTATGTAATGAAAATAACAAAATTTAAAACTATTTCACATACTTTACTATACTTCTATTATACATTTTTCAGTTTTTCATTTTTTTTTGCATCACCATCTCTCAACATATACCTAAAGATCTTATGCAGAAAATAAGAAACTACAATAACTCTGCGTATATATAATATTATTATTTGCAATTGCAGTTTTATAAACGGCATGCACATAATAATAATTATAATATTCGCGATTAAAAAAAATATATATATATAAAGTGCAACAAATTGGATAATAAAAATTTCATATACAGTGAATGCATATACAATAACTGTATGTTTTTAATTTTATTGCACTATAAAACACATTGCTCACATTATTCATAATAAAAATTTATGTGAACGTACCTAAAAAAAAACCTTATATACCATATATAAAATATATATATATAATAAATTCATATGTGATTAAAAATTACACTTTAAAATATTTTTATAAATGAAATTTTACTATTTAAAAAAAATAATAATAAAAATATAACAAGATAAAATGCAATAAAATAATATAAAAAAAAATTGCGTATATATAATAAACTAAACTCGTTCAACAAACAAAAAATTAAATACATATTGCTATATATCTATATATATAAATTCTGTAAATAATATTTTATGTGTGTAATAATTAATAAAAAAAAAATATTAATATTATTATTATTATACAACATTTAATAGTTGGGGAAAAAAAATGCACAATTATGATAAAAATGCGATTATGAATGATGCAGCAGCAGCAAAAAAAAAAAAAAACACAAAACAAATAAAATTGATCATATAATAAATAAATAAAAAAAATGTATTATTTATTATTTTAAACCTGATTATTATCCTTTTTTTTTATTTTTATTATTATTCTGCTTTTTCATTTTCATACGATTTTCTATATTTATAATTGCATTTATTGTAAAATAATAAAAAAAAAAAACTTTAAATGGATATATTACCAATGTACTATCTATATAGATACTGGGTGCTTTAAAACGTACCATATAACTAAACTGTTCGATGGTGATTCTACGATAGGATATGAACTCCAATATTTCGCATATCTAATACAACTCGAAATTAAAGCTTTAAATATAAAAAATCATGCCATTGAATAATTTTGACTTAAAGTTTCATTGAATAATTTTGACTTATCACCGTACTGTATCACTGGTCAATTTTAGAGCACTCTGTAATTCGTATAGATATATAAATAATAAACAATTTGTTTATATTATAACCTGTCATTTATATGAAATATTTTTATATGGATAAGTAAATGACAAAATAAAAACAAAAAGAGAAAAATTAATTGTATTTTACAATTTTCAATATAATTCTTAATGATTAATTTAATATATATATGCATTTATTCTGATGGTCTTGTTTATTTATTATATTTTTCAATAACTACACGGTTGATTGTAATTATTTTCAGATTTTCCAAAACTAAAGGTATTGATATATAATATGTAATTATACAATCAAAGAAACTACACGCAATTTTATATATATGTAGAAGATGAAAAGCGTTAAATTAATACCAATATAAATATATTGTTTTTTTTTTTTATTGTTAATTGATCAGGTTTTATTTGTTTGTTTTATTTTTTCATGCATCTGTAATTTATATAAAAAAAATGCATTTTACGTGATGTAACTATTAATTGAATAATAATAATAAGAGTATGATGATGATTGTGAATTTATAAAATATATACACGATTTATTAATTTATATATATTCCTTATGGATATTCGGTTGATTGATTTATGGATGCGGATTATGCATAAAAGTTAACTTAAATATATATATATATAGATTTATAATTGTAAAGACGTACTGATATACAAAACAAAATGAAAAAGGCAAACAAAATTATATATAAAAACATATAATATATTATAAATATATTTTTTTATAAAAAATTCGAAATGATATTAAAATTAAAATAATAAAAAAGAAAAGGAAAATGTGATATTTAATTATTTTAGAAAATAAAAAATAAAATTGTTATTATGAATCTATACTTTTTTGTAATATATTTATTTTATAATTTACATTTAAGTTTATTTTTTGCTTTGTTCGTTCGACCAAAAATAGTATATTTTTTTATTGATAATTTTAATAAATGCTTTCAAATCAAATTGTGTAATGATAAAAAAAAATAAAGAGAAAATAATAATAATAATAATAATAATAATAATAATAATAATAATTGCTATTTGATTAAAAACTTTATTTAGCAATAATACAATAATACTGAATACATGAAAATTCATTCACGTTATATCTTTTTTTATCATTGTGATTATTCCAAGTCTTTTGCTTTACATAATTTCAAAATCTGATTCAAATTTAATCAATCATAAAATTTATCGAATTACTATACTGAATTTAAACGAGAGGATTGAAAGAGACGATTACAAATTATTAAAAAAAAAATCATTATATGGACATTATATGAAATTAATCTAACGATTCATCATCTTATATATTGGCAATATGCAATGATATTTTATTTTTATATTATTAAAAAAAAATTTTATATAATTCAAGTTCACAGAACACATGCAGATGAAAAAAAGACCATATAAGAACAATATCTATAAAAAATAATATCATTGAGAGGTTTCAAAGATCAATATGAATAACGGAAAAAAATAAAAATACATTTACATGCATAATTTCAAAATAGCACAATTTATTCTAATATATGATTGTGCAAATATATGTTTATATATCGATAATAATTCAATAATTTGTCCGAATGGCTATCAAATATCAAACGTATTACCATATTGGCATATTTAGAAATTGTGTACAGTAAACTATTACAAAACAAAATGTTTTACAAGAAAACGAATTGGCTATCTTGTAATGTTTGTTAATAAAATAACATAAAGTATAGTTTTTAAACTTAAAGAAAACGATTGCGGTACAAATAATAGGGATTACATTGAATCAAATGCAAATGACAAGGAAAAGATTTACCGAAGATTTCGTTTTTGATGAGAACTTTACAAAAAATGTTTATATAATTGAACGCTAAGCAAATTCACAAGAAGCAATTGAATATTTAGTCTTATATAATGAACGTAATACAAAAATTGTCCAACTTTGTTTATGTGATGTGAAGCTTATATAGTGCGAACCTCGACGTTATATACTAGAGGTTATACTGTATTATAAATCTAAAATAATAATAGCCGAATATTAAACTTTATATATATTATATTTTAATTCATACATGTTATTGATATATATATTTCGATAAAAAAAAAATTGTTCATAAATCTTTTATATATATTTATACCTATCATATATATTTATTTTAGGAGAAATACATCTATAAAAGAAAAACTAATTATAAAATCTGTTTTTAAAACAAAAAACTAGTAAAATCTATACAAGGTATGATTAAGCACAAAATGAATAATTTTCTATACGAATATTATAATAATAAATTTGAAATGAAATCACGACGAATATATAGTTTTTAAAGTTAATAATAATAAAGAAAAAATGTTTACTGTTAAATTAATTAAAATTTCACGAAATTTTTGCATATTACATGTTTTTATTTTTTTTTGTGTTTTTTTTATATATACATATATGAATTTTTCCAATCAATTGATATTAAATTCGCAAAGTATAATTTGAATATTTGAATTAGGAATATGTTGAAATAAAAATACAAGAAAAAAATAAATTATTAAGTTTTTTTTGTAAAATAAAGAACCGAAAGATATAATAAAAATCTAACGCACATCAGTGGTGGCGTTTATTTTATGTTTTATAATTTCATGTTTATTTTCTCTGTAAAAATTTATAATATATAATTTTATATATATATATAGTTAATTTGATGACCATAAAAATAAATATACTTTTAATACGTATATATATATAATTCTATTCAGTTTTAGATTAATCTTTATTTATTTTTTTTTGTTTTGCTTATTAAATTTGCCAAAAGATTAATTCGTTTTGTCATTTAGAGAAATATTATAAATAAAAAAAAAATAAAATGGTGTGTTATCTCTAGCGTTCACGTTTTTTTTCCGCATCAACCCGCACATTTTTGTGTTGATTATTTTTATATATAGAATTAATTTGATTACTATTTTTTGTCAAATATTATTTAATAAAATATAATTTATTAAATTTAATTCATATTTTATAATATCATAACATTTTTTTTATGGTTCTGTGGTCTATATCGTTCGGTTGGCTATATATATATATGTATTTATATATTGTTAATGATTTATGTTTATGATATATTTAAGAGGATTAAAAACGAATATTTTTATTATTAATTCCATATTTATATATTAAATATGCGGTGATTATTATTATAATTTTAAATATATTCAATATAATACATGATTTTTTTTATATTATTTTTTAATTTTCAATAATATAATAAAATATTAAAATCTGGTTTTATTTGCTATTATATTCTCCTGCAGTATATTATTCGAAAATATATATACAATATTTGTTAGATAAATTCCATCATTACGATTGTATTAAAGACATAAAACGCCACTACTGTTCATTAACAACAACAACAAAAAAAAATGTTTAGTAATAGATTATTCAAAAATACTTGTATTTAAAAGAGAAGAATAAATAAAATAATAATAAAAAAAGAATTCTATTTTATCCGAATATAATTTAGATAAAAAAAAAACTCTGTATAAATACAATACAATCTTTTTAATCATCAATATCGAGAATATTTATCAAATTCAATATATAATTCTTCTTCTATTTTTTATGTATATATAAAAATAAAATACGGGCATATTTTTTTTACATAACACTAATTAAAATTTATCTATTTTTTCATTTGATTTTCCTTTGATCATTTCAAATAAGGTATATATATTAAATACGAAACAGAAATTTGTGAAAGAAAAAAATAAATACAAATACAATACTATCAATTTTAATTATATATACATATTCTTTTTAATTCGTTTAATTTGATATCGATAAACAATATAACAGAATGATTCATTTATGAATATGGTTTTTTTATTATTGAATATCTCAATGGAAATTGGTATGCCAAGTTATTGTATTTATAAAGTATTGTATAACAAATGGATTAAAATAAACATAATTAATATGGCAGTAAAAAAAAATACCCAATAAAAAGATGTTTAACATTTACACAAATAGATGTTTAACATTTAATTAAAAATATACTCTATATTAGACGTACAATAAACAAGGCAATGGGTTATTATATACAAGGCTCATTTCTAATATATTCGGTCCAAGATTTTGTATGTGTATATAACTTAAAATGTTATGCAATGGGTAGCTTAACAAAATAACATATACATTAAATCGAATCGATCCTAAATTCAATTGAATTCCCTATATAACATTTGAGATCAATAACAATATAAAAATATATAGTTTAGATATCATTACAATTTATAATGTAATTAAATTGATATAACAACAATCATTTATTGAAAAATGAAAAGATTTATCTTGAAATCCTCATTTATTCGTATGTCTGAAACATTCTGTATATTTATACGTACAAAATTATAATATATTGTGTAAGAATTTTAAATCAAACTTAAAAAACATTTTATTTCTCAAATATATCGTCGTCGACACATGCATATTTCAATATATTCAATCAATTTAGAATATTTTTTCTACATTTAGTATATATTATACAATACAATATTTTATATATGACAAAATATATATAAATTCTATAATCGTATCGAATCGTTTGTTACTGTGTGTATGGTGCGTTTTTAATTTTAATTTTTCCGATACAAATCTTGATAACAATATGATTATTGTTTTTTTTTGTTTTAGCATAAATGATTTTGAATATTTTAGAAATATTAATTTTGTTCTTTGACCATCATTCATACAAAATTAAATAAAAAACAGAGAAAACATTTAAATTAATTAAAATTGGTAAACAGATTAAAATCAATCGCATTATTATATTATTTATTTATATCTTTCCACATTTGGATATTGAAATAGTTAATTTGAATATTTGAATCATCATTTGATTGTTGAAAAGATCGATTAGATCAATTACATTAAAAGAGTATCGTATTTTTGTGATCATATAGTAATTCGACTTACCCAACAAATACACATGGAAAATATACGTATACAATTCAAATTCAAAAAATCATAAAAAAAATGTTTCAAGTCTTCCGAAGAACTGAATTCCATATATAGGTACAGTACAGAAACATACTTATTTTGTACATTATCTTATGTTATATTCATACATCGTATGTATAATGAATAAAATTTTATAATAATTGTGCACATTAAAATAAAATATGGTTATTATTAATAATAATAAATAATATTATATAAGATAAAATTTGCATTAAACATAAAACTATATTTGTATATATAAAACCTCCATGAATTTATGTATTCAACATTACGCGCTGAATTAATGTAATTAAAATCCATTAACTCGCTCAATTAAATCGCGCATATAAAATAATTATATTTATATATATGCACCGTATCGATAATATACAAACATTTTACAATTAAATAAAATTAAATTTTTATTGCACTTGTACCGAAAATCTACTTTCATATAATATTTCTATCGTATGTACACACACACATAGTAAATATATACACTTTATATTTTCCGCGTACTTATCATCTACATAGCTAACTAACATACTGTTGAAATATATATGCATATAGAAATTATAACTCATTAAATAATAAAAATTTATAATGTGGAACGCATTAATTTTTTTTTTTTTAATTTATTATTTATTACTCTATACGCGATATAATATAAATTATATACCAATAACACAAAATTGGTAATTGAAATGCGAAGAGTGTAGTATTATTAAACCCTATTATATATAATAATAATAATAATAATAATAATAATATAACTAAAAATATATCCATTTCATTTTAAAAATTGAATACCTAAGAACAAAAAAATAAAAGGTATATTTCCGTATTTCCCACAATTAAATAAATGTATTTATTTTTTTTTATTTTTTGAATTTGTAACGTGTGTTGTTTGTATATATTAATAGAATGAATGAGAAATGTAGTATTTATATTGAAATCTAAATTCAATTCATTTTATTTTTATTTTCAATAAAATAATATTGAAATTGGATGACAAAACAGAAATTAATTTATTTTCCATATATGTATAGTTATAGAACGATTGAATAAAAACTAATAGTTACATTTTTTTTTATATGCACTGAACCAGAATCTCGACTATAGGTTGAGGTAAAATAAAATTCATTTCAATTGCATATGCAAAACAAATTGACAACAAAATATATATGTTTTTTTTTATAAAACTGCTCTGATGCAGGTTTTTCGCTTCGTGTTAGAAAATCGGAATCAATTTTAAAATGGATCAGAACATTTATAACATAAATTTTGATGGTATTTTTGCGTTGTACGGTATACGGTTATTAACTCTTTTTCATACACTGATTACAACTGTTTGGTTTTTAAAAGAATAGAAGAAAATTTACAGAATAGAATAGCTGTGTCGATTCAAATCTGTACCGAATAGATGTGAAATAAAACTACTATTTAATAAAATGTTGTAATCAAATTAAAATTGAATCCAATGCATTCAAAATGAAAACTTATTTAAAAACATATATTCTACAAAATGTTCCGGATAAACCTTAATATATATTCCTCCGTTGTGTTGTGTATATAATACAATATTTTTATGAGTATATAGAATAAATAAAATAATTGAACATGATCAAACCCTCCTTTTTTTCTTTTATTCTATAATAATACTAATAATGAAAATGAAGAAGAAAAAATTAAATAATAAAAACCTAGAATGAATCTTTCTGTTTTTAACTCATTTTTTTTATAACATTTACACAAAAGCATATATTGGTTATTCTTCGTTCTGTATATATATATATATAAAACATTTTAATTCAACAACACAATTATATTTCAATGAAATTCTTCGCGGTTTATATACGGATATATATATATATATATGATCTGTAAAATGAAAGCATGTACATATATAAAGTGGTGGATGGATATCATCGTCATGCATATCGTCGATACGCATTAAAATACTATATTGATATAACAACAAAAAATACACAAAACCTGGACAAATATAGTAAATAAAAATCTCATAGAAATCCATATAAGAAATAATATGCATAGGATATATTTAAAGATTAAATAAAAAAGAATAAACACAACATCAACATTCAATAATAATAATAATAATAATATACCATAAAAAATGTATGTATATATAAAGTCATTGCGGCTAAGTGCATATTCATATTCTTTTTCTTATAAAAAAAAATATACGCGGATATATAGTATATAGTAAAAAAGAAAAAAAGAAAAACAATTACAATAATGTGAAAATAATTATAAATGCATTTGTCAACAATATTAAATATAGTATTTCTATACTTAACTTATACAATACTCACAGTCAGTCTCACATTTTTATATATTATAGGTATTATTATATACTATATCTATATAGATATAGATATTTACTCTGTTATACAGATATATTGTCCTTTTAAGAACTAAACAGGGTGATCTACTAAAAACGATACAAGTCATTAAGAGTTGATTGGTGATTTTATTGTGAATTTGTAGTCAAAATTACTTTGGTTTTTTTAATTTTTAGGGTTTAGGCTTTAATTCGGAAAAAGAAGCTTTGAAATATTTTACACAAAACCCTATTTATTTTGGATGTAAGATTTTGATAATTATTATATAAAACAGAAGGTACGAGATTGTTTTCGGAAGATAAATACGGAAATTTGAATTGATTTCTAAGGTCCACGAACAACGAACATTACTCAAAAACAATTATTTTGTAGTGTAATATAATAAAAAAACAGTTCCTTTAGTGATGAATTTGCACTTCATTTCATAGTATGTAATCTTAGTAATCTTTCTTATATGACAAACTCCTATAGCATACCGACTGATCCAATATCTTTGAAATAGATGATCTCTTAAATCACTCTGTATATATGCAAAGAATGTATCACAATTTCAAAAAATAAAAGATGTACAATTGGCAACAACAATTTTACTAATATTGGTTTTTATTTATATATAAATAAATATTTGTTGCGGTTTTTTGTTTTGTAATTTTTAGTTTTTTTTTTGCAATATATTTTCAATTCAATTTATTTTATAAATGTAATTTTTTTTTTTTATTTGTTTCCATATTCGTATTTACGGACAAATAATATATATATATATAATTATGGAGTACAAAAAAAAAAATAATAAACAAAAACCTTTCATTATAATATATATATATATATATTTATTTTATTATATTGTTGCCATATATGCGAGAATGTCATTTAATTTTTTTTTTTTAATATATTGCACATGTAATGTACTTTTAATTATTGTATTATTGTTTGTGTATATGCACAATTTAATTCGCGATATATATATATATATATATATATATATAAATATCAACAATAATAAAATCAAATTAATTATTATTAATAATATGTCATTATATATTATATTAATAATATGGTTTGTTCGTATATATGGTAAATTTACGTATACGATAAAAAAAAAGTATATGCAAAATAATAATAATAGCGTAATAATTGCATAAAAATTCAGATATTAAAAGCTATACGGTAAAATTTGTTGCCGATAATATCACCCAAGCAAAAAACAAAAATAAAATGAAATAAAAACAAAAACACAAATTATTAATTATAAAAAAAAATAAATAAATTTAATTAAAATGGTCTGAACAGCATAAGCATAAATAAATGATATGAATTTTTTTTAATTTAATGTAGTATTATTTATATTTTTGTAAATATTGTTAAATTGTTACTATTTTTTTTTCTGTGTAATTATTATAATTATTAATTATAATTTTAATTAATATTACTATTATTATTATAATTATTAATATTGTCATTAATATTAAATAGAATATATAATAATAATAATAATTATAATGTATAAATGCTAAGGATATATAATGTATAAATAAATAATAATATTTATATGATGCATATATAAAAAGTATTCTTTTGCAATCAAAAAAAAATTGTGTATTTTATTAACTATAAGGTTTTTTTTTTGTAGTCTCATAAGTAATGTAAATAATATTATTTTTTTTATAAACGATAAAACAAAAAGTCAGTCATTATAAATAATGAAATATATAATATAAATATATATTTAAAAAAAAAAATAATTTAAAAAAATTCTTTGTTCTTATTTTATTAATTTTTTCAACAGTTATCGCATGGGACTTGTAAACAAGGATAAAGATTAAGTATAAATAAATAATTATACACAATTCTTAATGAGATTTAAAAGAACACACTGGGAAAAGAAGATAATGTTTTGGGGGGAATTTTTTTAAAGCCAATCACTGGAATATATTCTGACTATATATCGAGAGAGTATCTGTCTAGCTATATTCTGATAAAATACCCTTTATTTTAAAACTAATGAATAGTAAAATCTGATATATTTAAATGGATCAAAAAGCGAAATATGCAAACTGTTCAATTTATCAAGAGATCAAGAGAATATCTACCAAAGTTCGGAGTGAAGCGAAACGAAGTGAAATATTCATATTGTTTAATATCAAGCATAGATTGTTTTATTTAATATTTCATCAATGAGAATGACAAAAAAAACCCAACTAATAAAGGTAAACTAATAATTTACCAGACTAATAAAGGTAAGTTATTCAAATTCAAATTATATAAGTACAAAATTGATAGATTCGCAACGTAAAAAGGTAATTTTTTTCTTATATTTAGTATATAGCAAATTATGAAAAATAATATCATTTTATCCGCAATCACAATTTTATAAAAAAAAAAATTATAGAAAAATGTATGGTATTTTAATAATGCACAGAATGTACAGTAAAAAAATTGAAATTAAAGAAAATTATACGACGTTATACGATTGAATAAAAAATGAAATATAAAGAATTGCTACATGATATTTGTTATGTAACCCATAATATAAAGAGGAAAAACATATAAAAACCATTGCATGCGTCAATAATAAATATAATGAATGAAATAATCTGAAATAATCATGACATATATTATATATATTATATATATATGGTAGAGTTTTAATAAAAACAAAAGTATAGCATATATAATAATCATATTTATTGAAAGTTACATGCTTTCTTATTATATTTTGTGAAATCAACTCTATATATGAAATATAAATGTAAATATTAATAATAGAAATAAGTTGTTAATATACTTGATTTTATTTTTTTGTAAATATTATTTTCAATCACACGATATTGCAGAAATGTTATTAAACTTATATAAGTATACTATCAAAAAAAATATATAGATACATTCAGAGGGTAGTCAGATAAGTTCCGTGTATCACAGAAAAAAAAACGGTTTTGGTGGCAACATTTTTCATTATTTTTCAAATAAGTCATCCTATAATTTATTAAATGTTTTTCAACTCTTTTTGTACCATCTGTAAAGACCGTAAAACACAATATGTTTCATGACCTCCATCGAAATCTGTTTCAATTTCTACTAAATAGTTTCCCGAAAGCGAATAACTTAACATTTATTCGTATTCTACCAAAAACATAATAAACAACATTAGAAAGCAATAATCGAAATTGTCTGTAAAATTACTTCATCATTCGTTACAGTAAATTTATCGTACGTACATCGTATAATGCATTTTAATGTGCATATTTTATTATTTTGCTTAATATTTTATTTGCTTAGTAAATATAAAGTGTACATATATAAAGTGAGTAATATACAAATATAATTAAAAAAAAAAAATTATAAATATAAAGTACTATAAAGTACAGATATTTCAAATCGTGACCATCACTTTATTTAATTAATAATAACAATTTTTATTTAAAGAAAAAAAAAATAACAGTGTTATATAAAACAATATTAAAAAAAAAAAACAAATTGATAAGTACTGATTTTCACTTGCATGTTTTACATTAGAAAAATAATTTTTATTTATCTAATGGTGGTATAATAAAAATAAAAATATATAAGAAATATTAAACACTTTTTCTAATCCCATTTTTCTCTATATATTTTGCTTTTTTTTTTGTTACAATAAAATTTACAACATTTTTATTAAATAACTCACTTTATATAAGAAGTTTTTTTATTTCTATTAATTTTCAAATAAATCTCTTATATATATGTAGTTCGTTTTTTTTTTTTACCGAAACATATTTTAAAATTACTTATACTTTCTTTTCGTGATTAAAAGATATATTAGGTAAAATTATTTTATATTTATTTTTTTTTTTTTTTGATATATAGAAAACATTAAAGATTTAAAATTGTGTATTTATTATATATGGAAAAGTATATACTTTTGTGCATAATAGTTCAAAAAGAAAAAAATTGCATAAAAAACGATTCTTGCAATGTAACAAAGAAGTAGAAAAAAAAAACGATAAATATTTACAAGTACATTTAGTTTTTTTTTATATAGTTTTTTTTTAATAACAAACATGAGATGGAAAAAAAAGAAGCGAAAAAAATTGTATGTTTTTTTTTTGTTCTTCATTTATTAATCAGATATATACAGATTGAATTACTATACATAATATAATATGAAGAAAACAAAATCTATTTTTGACGTTGTATATTAAAATTTTTATTTATAGATTATATTTCGAAAAAAATATAATATCATCTCTATATGTGTAATAATAAAAATTCGTGGCTCTGTGTCAAAAGATGATAGATATGAAAATGAAAATAAGTGTTTTTATCTTTTATATTCATGTTTTTTTTTTCATTTTTACAGGTACTATATATATATATATACAGGCTTGCATACCGCAGTCAAAATAATCTTGATTATTTTGTTGAGATATTATTTTACAATAAAACAATATTTTAATGTCGTGTACAAAATTATTATATATTTCATTTTGGTATATATAATACCATAATACCTAAATAGATATATAGATATTGAAAATCCATAGAAGAAGAAAAAAAAAAAAAAAAGAGTGAATAAGGCTTTTTTATATAATTTATTTTCTACATTCTGTTTATATAGACACGGATTTTTATATTGACTTTACATTTATTTATTTTTTATTTTGTTGTATTGTGTTTTGTTTATAATAATTTATTGAACTTTATTTTTAACACGCAGCCAAACAAGATGATTTTGGGATTGTTAAAATAATAATTTATTATTTAATTTTTTTTTTGTGTTTTACTATGTACTATCGTACTATATATGCTGGGTAATAGAGAAACATAACAGACATCATATAGAGGAAAATAAAATAGATTTTATATTTAAAACATGTAATATATGATAAAGATTTTTGTTTAACAATGAAAAATAATATTTTTAACATATTTATATAAAGTGAAACATAATTAAATGAAATAGAAAGCCCTCATAGTTTTATGGTTATATATATGCAAACAAAACTGTGTGTAAGGTTGTTGATTTACCCATATTATACATACACATAAAATTTGATGCAATATAACATAAAATCACAAACGATTTAGTGATGTTTTAAATAAACAAATAGATTTTTTAACTTTACATATCATAAAAATAGAGAAAATTTGATATTTTATTAAGTTGTTGAAAATAAAAAAATTGTTATTTGGTATAACAACGTATAGATTTTTTTTTAATAAATTTAAAAAAAAGTGAATGTTTATGGGAAAATAAATTAGGATGTAACATTGGCCGTTTTGTATTTTATGAAAATATTTGTTATATACATATATTCCAATTGATAGGGCAAAAAAATATGTGTGGAAAGTTTTGTACCAAATAAATGACCTTTGTTTTCATTAATAAAAATCGCAGTGGAAAGGCATTTAATGTTACAAGAAGCTTATACGGTGAACATTCTTTAAATGATGCAGAAGATGATTAAGACAACTTAAAGTTCAAGGCAAGATTGCCCATCACAATTCAAGGCATTGGATTCGTAAAATAAGGTCTTGTTAAAAAGACATTTATCAAAAATATATATTGAATGCATTTATATAATGATTAATATTAATTGGAATTGAACCGTCATAGTTTTGGAATGGAATATCACTGTTTTAGTTTTTTTTTCTGTTAATGTAACGATTTTAAAGATTAAAAATTGAGCTTTATCGCCAATAACTATTAAGTATGGTTAATGGTCAAACATAATATCAAGTTAATAATGAAGAAAGATGTCATTTTAGGAAAGTAACAACTGAAATCTTAACAGAGTACCTTATTTTGATATTATATTATACATCAATAAATATCTTTATAATCTTTTTTGTTTATACCACAAACAAATTATTATCATTTTAACCAAAAATCATTATATGAGCATAAAAAGACTTTTCTTATATTTAAACATAAATTAAATGCATGTGGGAGTACTTTTCATATATAATATAATCTATAAATTTAAATCAGCAAAAATAACAATAAAAAATTTAAAAACAAATCAAATTTTCTTTCAACATCAATATATTATATCAATATATAATAAACGAAGTAAAATAAAAAGAAAGAAAAAATACCTTCCTCTACCGCGATGCTGTGTAACATAAACCATTTATAAAAAAAACAATTATGATTACGTATATCATAAATCATTTTATATAATATACAATAATATATATAAAATATAAAGAAATGAAATATACATAAAATAAAAATATATGATGATAAATACACGAAAGTGAACCAAAGTGAAATCCTTTTATTTTTTTTATTTTCAACAACGTTTACCCTCCGTAGGTACAATAAAATGTAACCAATTCACGTATATATGTATATTTTGAATGTATATTATGATGAAACTCAACTCTTATATAAGTTTATCGGATAGATAGAGAAATATCATAATTCAAAAGTTTTTCGTTATCATATCAATATCATATTCAAGTTTCAAGAGAATTTACATAATAATAATTTAAAAAGTTAAATTCATTTCAATATAACTTAAGTTACATTTCTTTTGTACTGCTTTATTTTATATTTTAGCATATGTATTCGATATCGTTTAAAAATAATTTGATTCTAAATTTGAATCGTTTTGTATTTTTGTAAACTGGTGCCGAATGTTTTCATAAATCCCGGAAAATTGTTCAAAAATCAAATTATAAACGATACATCAATAAAAGATGTTACTTCTAACAGAATGTATTGTTTTTCAAATAAAATATGTTGTATAAATATAATAATTATATCGTTAGCTAACAATATGAATTTTTAATTAAACAAAAATGCATTTTTAACTAGGATTTTATTTGATAATTTGAAGTGTATTTGAATATTTTCGCAACAAGACTGTACATTCTTTTTTGTGACTTTTCTTTAAAGTGAATAACAAATCTGAAAGTATTCCTAACTTTGTACTGTCAATTTTCATTTCCCGTCATTTCCCGTTTGATTATCAACAAAATATAACACGAATTTAATAACAATTTCATGGTATTGTTTTTGTACAATAAATTCAATTATAAAATCAATTCAATAAATTGTGATTACTATTTTCAAATTCAAATTCATGGAAAAAGTCAAAATACGTCGAATTTTTCTATAATACGTTCCATTGCAAATAATATACATTCATATCAAATTATATATATACAATGGAAAAGTTTACAAAAAAAAATGTATATTATTAGCAATATTTTATATAACTTGTTACGAAATCGATATAATTCTTATATATAAAAATAGAAAATTCGATTTTCATGTATAGCATACAGATTTTTTCACTTCATACTTGTGTAATACTTTTTTTTTTTACTTATATACTTATTTTTCACGTATTGTTGATTCTTTATTTATTTTCATATAAGTTCAATAGCATACAACACGATGATTTTTATTTAACTTTATTGATTATGTCATATATTTTTATGCTGACTGTGATGATTTATTTTTTTGTTGTTACAACGTTTTTTGGTTTATTATTACATATATACCATATTTAAATATATATATATTTATATGGTGAAAGATAACAACATGCAATATAAGTATTTTATTTAATTTTAAGATAAATATTAACAAATGATTTATTATACATTTTTACTAAAAGATTATACATTCTTTATTAATGTTCTTAACATTATATGTACGGGAATGTGATTAAAAATTCACAAATTCATGTAAATAATCGCCGCATTTTGTACCGCAGTAATTCATTCCCAAAAAATTCTAAAATCATCATGTGAGATTAATTGATAAACCTAGAATTCTTGTTATTGTTCTATTAAAATTCTTTCTACCGTAGATCGAATGTTTTATTGTTTACTTATTGAAAAGAATTATATCATGTTTTGTATACTCAATTATAATGTATTTTAATAATAAAATTACAACTGAATTATTTCAAAATATGTTAATTATATACAATAAAAGAGGGACTAAAAAAACCTGCTTCAGGTTATCAACAAACGTTGTATTTAATTTATCTCAAAAATGTAGTTTGTTGTTACTACTATAAGAAAAAATTGCCACTAGACAAATACCCAGAAAGGAAATCAATTACATAAGCCTATAGAGTGTAGAGATGGGGTAAGTTTAATTTATCATCAATAAACTATACTAACAAAATATAATAGTATTTGAACTTTTTCTCGATAATCGTTTGGATTCTTTTGGGAATTAGTGGAATAGGTGAGGTCACGAAAACGTACACAACCCCTATATAAAAAAATGTCAAGTATAAATAACTTTATAATTCTTTATGATATGCCAACAAACGGGAAAGGGAATGTTTATAATCACAATTTAAACATTCCAAAACTAAACCAAGAAAACCTTCACAATCGAAAGACCGTTAAGAATATCTAAAGAATGTGATCTAAGGACATATAGACTATATATATATATGTATAGTTTAAGATGAGGGTTGTGACAATGATGAATAATTTGTTATTCACTGCTAATTGTATAATAATTTTTTTTATTTATGTTATTGAATTGTTTTCGTTTGGTTTGGTTTGGACTTTTTTTATCTGTCAGATAATTGTAATCAAAAATACAAATAAATTATATGATAATCACGCGATTTGAATGAAGAAGAAGAATATGAAATAAGAAATTGTTTATTATATAGTAAATTTGTATATCGTCATATCATATATTATAATATTGGATGGATGGTTAAGTATATAAATTTTAATTTTGTTATTTATTTCTTTAAGTTTTTTTTTCACCGAAAACAAAAACAAGCCGTAATTTTGGTATAATAACAACGAAAAGTGGTTGTAATCGTATCCCATTACATGTATATCGTGTATAGATATATTTTCATCCGAAATTGTTAAATATATATTTACTAAAAATAAAAAAAAAATGATCACCAGTAGGTATATATAATAAATAAACGTTAAACTTTTTTTTTTATTTTTTGTGTTTTATTAAAAGAATAAGTTAATTTATTAGTTTTATTTTTATAGAATTTAAAGAGAAAAAAAAACAATGAAATAATAAAGATTTCTTTATTTTTTTTTAGGTCGTCGTCGTTGATTTTTTTTTTACTTATTTGTAATCGATCGTCCACATATTTTTGATGATCAAAATAATGATGATGATGATATATGATAATAATTCATTTATAAAAAAAATTGTACGCGTTTTTTATTTAGTAAAGGAAATTTAGTATAACTCTTCTTTTGGTTTTTTAATGGCATAATAAATGATGAGAAATTTTGACAAATTATAACAATATTTTATTTAATATTATGATATTTACATTATTAAATTATATATTTCATTTCTAAATTGTATATAAATAATTGGACCTATTCATTCAACGAAACGTTTATGTGCATGCGATCGATTTACATTTTACAATCGTTTAATGCTGAGTTTAGAGGTGAGTGTAAATGTTTTAACATTTATATAAGCTAAAGATGTTTATAAACTATTTCATTCAAACCTATGATATCGAGAAGTAATCAGAGTATTTTAAACATATTATTGATTTTACTTTATAGAAATGAAATCTTGCTTATATCACCGACGATTTGAAATAAATTTCTTGTGTTATTAGTTACATAATTTAAAAGTCATAATAATGAACTTGAATTTGTTAAAATATACGCACCACACAGTTGCTAAATATATATATATAGATATTGTATAATTTCTTAGAATATTTTTTGCGATTATGATTTGATCATTTGTTGGTAATAATAAGAAAAATCCTAATTTGTAGTTATTTTGGATAGTTTTATGGAATCTGAATTGAACTGATACTTTATTTCACTGTAAAGAATTACAAAAACGAATATATTCTGCATTACAAATTAAATAAAACAAAGGATTTAAAATTCATCGCTATAAAATATATGACATTAAAACCTGATATATGATATATTCTGTACTTTTAAAGCAAATGTATTTTTAAAGTATTATAACCAACAAATAAAATGAAAAATAATTCAATTAATTCCGGTGTTTTTATATATAGTCCGATTTCCACAATTAAATGTATATAGTTAAAAAAAATTAAAATAAAGGATGTAATTAGTACAAAATTTATTAAGGAAGTTACGCATATTTAAAAATACATTTTATTTTGCATTATATTGTATAAACAATTTTAATTACATGTATATATATATATAACTATATACAATCCAAAACAACATGTATTTATATGTAATAAATATATCTAAAAGTGCAATGAAAGTGCATTGAATTATTTGTATATATTTGATATGTTTATTTACGTTTCTTATACATATATTTATTTATGCATTCAATTTTGTTTATGTTCATAATATACGAGCTTATATATTTTATAGAGACTGATTCGATCCGCGCGGTATTGTTGTCTTTTATAAATTGTATATGGCGTTAACATTTTTTTTTTTTTTAATATGTGAACAATTTCTTAAATTTAACTAAATATATAATGAAATGAATGTTCCTACATATATATAAGATATACGAATGCAAATTTTTCATTATATAAAATTGTTTATAATATAGCCAAATGAATTAAAAAAAAAAGTAAAATGAAATAAAAACTGATATAATATAACGAGACTGAAAGAAAAGTTGACTTAAAGAAACTCCACAAAAGAATGTAAATAATCTGTGTTAATCTGTGTATGTTCTTTAACATTTTTACAGCGGATAGACACAATTTTAACACGTTAACAAGAGATTCCATCTAAGTGGTAGGTATATATATATTATAATATAGCATGCATTTATATTTACGCATATATTTATAGTTATGTCTTCTTTTTTATTTATTATATTTTTAGATAATTTTTAGTTTTTATGCGAATGACTTTGTCTTTTTTTTTTTTTTATTTCACTTTTAAATATGTTATTATTATATAATAAAACATTCCATTTATTACAAAAATAATTTTTTTTTGTTAAACAATATAATTGCTATATGTTTTATAGTTATAATAATAATACAGATAATTATAAATAAAATGATACCATTATTTTTATATACCATTTCCATTTAAACGGAAAAAAGTATGGAAAATTCACATCAATTTAATTTCTTTTAATGCGATGTAATTTTTTGTATTTTTCAGAAATATAGACATTATTTTAGATTTTTTACATATTATAAAGATATATACCGAAAGAAGGTTAATATTCATTTAAAAAAAATAATAAAAAATATACATTTCTCTGGGATAGTCTCATAGCTTTTAATAATGATTTACATATAATAAATATTTGATGACAGCATTTTATGTTATTAAATATACAAATAATTTTATGTAATGTTTCAAAAAATAAATTATTGACAACATTCAAAAATTACACAATAATATGACATGAAAAAATTATAAGTTTTTTATTAAATAAATTGTCAATAAAGAATATAAAATAGTAAAAAACCAAAAAACAATTGATTATAAAACAGTTTTGTGATCATGTTAATGCATAAATTAAAATATTTAATAAATTTTATTAAATATAAATAAAAACAATTTTATAAGAATGGTTATAGTATAATAGAAGATATTATTTTATTTATTTTTTAATAAAACATCATGAAAAAATGTTGTAAAGTTTAAAAGTTATGGAAAATCTGAAGATTTTCATTTCAACAAGATCTCTTATATATGCATAAACAGCAAATTTTAATAACTTCATATATTCAATACAACATTAAAGACGCAAATCAATTAAATTAAAGTATGCAATTTCATATATTATAGTATATTATACAAATACAATTTATATGGATAATATTTTGCCATATATAGGAAGATTTTATAAATATACAGATACTTGATTTCTCTTGTTGACCTCTATGGCATGTGATATTATATAAAGTTGTGGTGGTAAAAAAATATGATACTTTAAATAAATGTCGTCGTATATATAATACAAACTTTGAATTGATTATAAATTAGAAAAAAAAATGAAGATGATCTCAAAGCAAAAAAAGACGAATTCATTCAAAAAAATAAAAACCACACTATAAACAATTTTTGTTTGCAATTTTTAAAAATAAACCACAAGAATTATATTCATAATAATAACAACGATGAAAGTGATTTTATATTACATAATTTATTAAATATTAAATGATAATAAATTGATATAAAAAATAAAGAAAATTATTAGCACTTGAAAGATTTCATTCAATTGGATAATTATTCATTGATAAATAAAAACTCAATAACTGCCATAATATGAAAAGTATATTCATAATACATAAATAAATTGATATTTATTAGGTATAAAAGGGAAGACAAAAAAGGAAGTGGTATTAATGCAAGGTAATGCAAATTTTATTACAGTTAAAAAGTCATCTAGACCAATACACCCGCAGAAGGATAAGCAAGCACTTAAATTTATCATTAATTAAACAGTCATTGCTAATTTTTGTCAATATAATTGTGTCACCTCAACAATGTCAAACATATATTTGAAATATTATAACAGATTACAAATTATATAGCTTGCATTTTCTTTTAGTTTGTATATAGTAAAATATATATTTCATTTGAGTAATTTAAATGGATTAGACAATGTTAAACATATATTACGTATACATCAATTTCATTCGTTCCATTTTCTTTTGGAGGACATACACATTTTAATATAGAATTATTGGTTAATGTGTTAGTAAAAATATTAACTACAAATACTGAATCAAACAATAAATAAAAATATATAACTTAAAATTGAAAAATATACATATAAATTATAATTAAATATTCAGATACCGCGAAATTATAAATAAAATTAAATCTAAACAAGCCATATCTATCAACGATGATGTTTTTTAGGGGCAAGGGGGTTCTCATACAGACCAGAGCTATTGGATGGGAAGAAGTACTTGGCGCGTAGTCGGTCCGCTGAAGGACTAGAGGGCTGACCCAAGTACCCCCTGGATAGGATTTTAATGACAATTGGCGCCTGTCTCAGACATGGAATGCTGAGTGGCAAGACCCAATTTTTTGTTCATTTTGGTTTTATTATAGGATAAAGTATTGTCAAGTAATCAGTCCATTAAAGAGAACAAATCGCTTGCAATTACTTTTTTAAGGTTTATTGGAAAAATAGGACACATCAATTATAAAATATTTATTTTTATATAATCAATATAAAATGGGTTAGTAAAAATATTAGTTTGAGTTCATAATAGATATGTATAGTTGAGCAAACAAAAGAAATAAATTAATTGTTAGTAAATTCTATGCAATTTCCATTAACCATTTCAAATCATTTTTATGTATTAGTTAAAAATGTTTATTAGTAAGATAAAGCTGGGGAGGGGGGGGGGGGGGTTCTATCGTGTGATCTATCATGAACTCTAAAAGGATTATATTTCTAAAAGAAAATGAAAAAATAATTAAAGCATTCTTAATATGTTATATAATAATAATAAGTAATAAGTAATTTATTTTACATAAGATAGTTTTCTTCTCAATTATGATATTTATATATAATATATGAGGTGAATGAAAGAAAATTTTTTGAATCTCCGAAAATAGATTAAAAAGACTAAATAGATTATCAATATTCAACCAACAGTTTTTATTTTAAAATAGAACTTATTCCATTAAATATATTTTTTGGTGTCGTATATTCAGTATTTTAGTAAAATTATATTGGCGATAAATTAAAACCATGTATACAAAAACACCTTGGTTTTAAGTAAGTTCTTTCTGCTCTAGATTTATTGGCCTGGCAACATTCTTTCTAAATATTTTGATATATATACAAACAGATTTTTTGTGTTGTTTATACACTACAAAAACATAATTTATACAAAACACAATAAATTTCTATCAGTTAAAGGCATCTCCAGACGAATTCTCTTCTTTGGGCTTTATTATTTATATACATATTTATTTATCCATAGGCTAACTATATATATAAATTATATATTATATTATAATATACACATATTTTTTACCTTTATATACATACATATAGGGTTTTAGATGAGCACATACGTTCATATGTATCGTAAAAATATTTTATATTATATAAAATAGTACATTTATAATATCCACAGAATGTGTTAAAACCTATCTATAACGATACCATAGAGTTTTACCATATAATCTAAAACAGCCTTTATATCTTTGTTTATATAAACCATATAATTTATATATATTGTTGCTTCTGCTTCTGTGATATGCTACGATTCTTTTAAGGAAAAGGAATAAAAAAATAAATATGTTTGTTGAAACAAACAATTCTATATATATATATATTCTTATAGGCAACAAAACACAAAAAATTTCAAATAACAATGAAAAGCAACATATACTGCGGTCGATATACAGATCGATATAGATATATTTATGTGTAATGTTTTATATAAAAAAGTAAAAGAAATATACTACAAAAATAAGTGAAAACATAAACAACATATAAATATATATATAATATCAAGTCAAAAAACTATGTTGTTTACGTAATATGAGCGGATTATAAGTATCAGAGTTTTCACTATCATTCAGTATTTCTTATAAAAATTGAATAATTAGCTACAAAAAAAAACAACACTCTCAGGAAGTCCCTAATTTGTTCCGAAACCCAAAATTAAAATATTTATAATGTGGTATTTTAGAAAAATATGTTCCACATTTGAATTTAATAGTTAGATAACGAGTGTTGAATGTCAATCCATTATCTCCACAATTCATACTCCTTAAAAAAAGGTTTCACATCTTACAAAAACTGTAACTTTTTTTCCAAAAATACTACTCTAATTTGAACAATGATGATACTACTCTGCCTCGATGTGAAATCACAGATAACCTCATATATATAAATAAATTTATTGCTATATATAAAAAAACATAGAAATATTATGCGTTTATGTATCATATTATAACACATATATTATGTTTTATAACAACGAACGAGATATGTACATCTTAAATGAGAATTAAAATTTTCTTCATACAATACATATATATAGATATATAAAGATAGTATTTATTGTGTTATTTTATCATATATATATACGTGTGCATGCCTTATTTATATTATCGATAGATATCCCTAAATTATACACGTATATATACCACAATGCACAATGCATATATACAATATGCGCTTGTTTGGATATATATATATATGTATATATGTATTACTAATAATGATACTTGTATATATTTATAGTATCCATTCACATTTAAATGCACTACCATATTTTATATATATATACACACATCGTATAATAAAAAGAAAACAACGTGCTGATTAGAGTCATTGATAAAATGAAATATTTTTTCATCAGTTTTATTACATATATCTTTGCAATACCCAGTATAAATATCTAAATAATATATACACATATATATAGGGTATATAATATGATAATATAAATGCAATATAAAAGAGTAAGTAATATCATCCAATGGTTTTCTTAAGAACGAGAGTATATGAAATTTAAATAAATAACTTTGATTTCAACTTTTGTTAAATGTAACATTTGCTATTTATAATTTTTGGGGGAATATCTAATCTTCATGATTTCGATTTTATATTTTATATGGTGAGATTAACAACAGTTTTATAAAATGATTATGCACTGAATATTGAGGAATGATTGAAGATTTACCATAAATCCTGAATTATGAAATTTTAAATATAAATATAAATTGGGAAGTTAAAAGACTGTTGAGATATTCTTGAAAAATATTATTGTCTTCAAATAACATCAAGGTTTTATAGATTTTATTGATGGTAGGCGGAATGAAAGACATCAAAAATATTAACATAAAGATATATAAATGTACGTGTTTCTGTTCTATTTGATGACTCGTCTGTGTTCTTCTGTTTGCTAAAATTCTATAAATAAATACATCTCACTTCCTCAACAAACAAAAAACTGACAAAATATCCAATTTTTTTTCATGATCACATATTAGATCATATACACAAACTCTATACTGCGACCATCCCAGAAAATAATCTGATTATCATAAATATACTTATATAATAATATGTATAAGTATATATATAAAATAATAAATGGTATATAAAAATTCTTAAATGTGCAAATAAATATTAATAAAATAAGCGTTTGAAGATGGTAGAAAAAACAAACGGTAATCAAGAAAGATATAATTATTCGTATTTTTTTTCTAATCTACGTAAAAATTCTGTCAAATTAAATACAATCACAAATATTTCAAATAAGTACTTCTGTATTTATTTATTTATTTATTCATTATTCTTTTCTTTTCATTCAGTTTCCTATATATTTATCGAAATTTATGATGAAAATATTATTGATATATTATATATGTATATGCTTATAAATTAAAATATGATATTTTATTAGAGGTTTCATCTATATAATAAATAAAATTATTGTCATACAAAAATTAAAATAAAATAAATGTAAAAGAATTATTTAACCAATAAAATATGGATGGATTTAATAAAATTAAATGTGTGTGTGTGTCTATATCTATATATCTTGATGATTTCAAATATTTTGGTATCATTAGTGATACAGAATAAAAAGAATTCTATTTTGTTTGATAATTTACTATATAGAAACAATATCACACAAAAGAATTAACTAATATTAAATAGAGTTTATATATATGTTATTGAAATTTATGATTGTATATTTTCCATTTTGTATATAAAAAAATATTTCAATGGGAATACTAGCAGAATTAGTAAATTTTTAGTTAAATATAATGATTAGTAATATTATTATTATTAAAAACTTTATTCAAAATAGATAAAAATTTAAATAAAATATCACTAAATTTTAATTAATTCTGTGTGTATATGCAGATAAAATTAAATATATATGTTTAAAAATAATGAAAAATTTGCTATTTGGGCATTTTCTATATCGCTTATTCTATTTTTTTTGTAATTAATTATAATAAATATGCGCCACATCATTATATTTTTATTTGATTCTTCAACTCAGATCAGTTCATCAGTGCGATAAGAAAGGATTTTAGTTTGCCGCATTTTTATCAACTACAGCACAGATTCACACATTAACATTACTTTATATGATGGAGTTGAACTCATCTCTATATGATGGAATTAAATTCGGTTGGTATTTTTATGATTTTAAAAAATCAATATTGAAACATAATGATGGAATAAAAAATATTATTCAATTGATTTGAATACAAATATTATAGTTAAAATGGTATCATAATGATACTATAAATTTATATAAACATGTACCTGCAATAACAATTTATTAAATACTATATATTAACAACTTAACAATTGTATATATTATTACATTAAATAGATTTAATTGAAAAGTTAAATATACATATAAAAAATATGAGTTGATTAATCATTTATTAATTTTATTATTTTTATCCAAAGAATATTTCATATTAGAGAATTTTTCAACTTTAACTTGACTGCACTGATGTAAAAGAATATACCATATAATATTTGATATATTATATAAAATATCGTTTCATTTTCTATAGACTATATATGTAATATATTGTTTAATTTATCGTTTGTAATATTTCTTTTTAGCTAATATATGCTTGTTGTGCATTTTATATTATAAATCTTTTTACCATGATGTATACAATATAACTATATACATGATTTAAACTATTATTTATATGATATAGTAAAAATGAAAATGGTAAAAAAAGTGAAAGAAAAAAAAAACAATTTAAAAATTGAATTCTAACATGCTATTATAAATCTATTATCTTAAAGTTATATAACAATTTAAAGTCATAATCATCATCATCATATTTATATATTGCATTCATTATCATCAATGTATTATTGTTCTTATATGTAAGCGATAAATTCAATGACCGCGGTCTATGACGAAGGTTGCAATGGCAACTCCACTCATATTTTCAAAACATAAAGAATTTTCAATGGAAAATCATAAAGTATTTTCAATAGAAAACCATAAAGAATTTCCCAAAATATGAATGATATGGATCGTTAAAATAAGCCGCATCTCCACAATCTACATTCCTCAATTTGGTGATGTCAAAATGACTATGACAATTTCTGCTGCACACGGAGTAATATAAAACTAACCCGGTCACCGAAGTATCGTTGGGATCGAACCTGAATTTTTATTACTCTATATATATACGCTTTAATCAAAATGATCATATAACCAATCTATATCTATCCACCGCATCCAAAAAACATGTATTCGAAATATTAATATCTATAATATTTATTATTTAGCTATAAACTATCGTCTCCCAAACTATATGTACATAAATACATAAATATGTATAATTTATTACTATAAATATCCATCCATACCTCAAGAAAAATAATTTAGAAAAAAAAAACTGAACAACAATGAACGTATATCCATTTATAAATAAATAATAATTATTTCATTTATCATAATTATATTTGTTATATATTTTATGATGAGAAAAATATGAGATGATCGGTGGTTATATTTAAATAAAAACTTTATGGTAAATTTTTTGTTTTTTAAATAATTCAATTCTTGGAGTTTTACATATAGTTATTGTTATACACTTTAGTTGTTATATATTACATAAATATATAATCGATATATATATATTTAGAATAAAACGTGATTTTTCTCGTCTCGATATATTTACAATAAGAATATATTCAATTTTGATTAAAAATACTTTTTTTAATGTTAATTTATTTGAAACAAAAAGTATTCTTTTCAAAAAAGTAAATCAACCGAAAATACAATAAATAAATATGTGAAAACAAAATATCATCATCATCTTATTACATAAGTCTTCTTTTTATTTTATATAATAGCAATATTTTTTACTGTGAATGATTAGTAAATTTTTATTTTTCATCTAATTTTATTCAAAATATATATATAATTAAATACGATTTAAATTTTATAATAATAATAATAAAAGAAAAAATTAATGTTGGCACCAAATTAAATTTATAATAAAATTTGCATATTTATTAACACAAAATTTTCATATATAATAAAAAATTCTTTCACATAAATATATATATGTTTAAAAAAAAATCATATTGATATATTTTATTTGCTATTGTCCGCAATTTCCTACCGTTTGGTTAAAGCGAACGTGTGTATGTGCGAGATGATTTCATTCACAATATTTCTTTAAATTTTGTATATGTATTTATTAATAAAAAAAAATGATCGTCTGCGACCCGTGACTTTGTATTTTATTAGTATTCATATTTTTTTTATGGTCTTTCAAAATAAAAAAATCGATTAATTATAATTTTAATTTATTCCAATTTTGCAATAGTCGATAGATTTAATTTGTAGTTTAACTTTTTATGCGTCAATTTTTGTTACATATAAATAATGTTTAGTAGGCAAATTGAATATTACATAATTCGTTTTAATGAATGATGAGAAAATGTATGTATCTTCGAAATAAATTACTTAAATTTTAGTTATGAATAAATCAAACTAAAAAGTTTAATTAAAATGCTAATAATATTATAATACATTCAAAAAAAGGTGCAATAATATATGAAAATCAATTACTGATCGATTTTGTTTATATATTTAAAAAAATAAAATCTATATTAAATAAGTTTACACATAAAAGTATAATAAAATATAGATTATTGATTGAATCAAGAATAAAATTTAATAAAACCCAAAATATAGATAAATTTGTATATTAAATAATCAGATATTGCTAATGCATCAGACGTTTAATATAAGATACGATTGATTATGCTGCTTATAAATATAACTATTTGAATTTTCATATTAACAATAATAGCACCAAAATGTACATTGTACATATCTAATAACAAATTCACACACACACACAGATCTGTCATAGATTATGTCAAATAATACAATTTTAAAACAATTTTATAAAAGATAATAATCTTAAAATAAAACTCTACGTATTTGAACAATAGTTTGAATATATATACATTTAAAATTGCTATATTATATATGAACGACTATATGTATATAGATATTGATGTATAAAAATCTCAATGACCTTTTTGTGTCTGTAAAAAAATTTATTCGTTTTATATATATATATATATATCTATCAATATCAATAAAAATACAATAACGATTTGCATCAATAGATTTAAAAACTTTTTTTTTTATATATATATATTGAAAGGAAAATTTATTTTTATTTTATTAAGTTGGTTGAAAAATAATTACAGATTTTGCATATGATTTTGGTTACAAATTTTATGAATAATAGTTAAACATAATCATTCAAAATGCAACCAAAAATTGTTGATATTTTAAAAAGAAATTTAGTAATAAATCCAATAAATATTATCATAAAATTATGCATTGGCGATGAATGTTATATATAGTATAATTTTCTCAAAAGGTTATAAATTATTTTAATGGAACGGTGTAATTAAAACTAAACTTTTGAATGAAATCCCCCACAGAACCTCAATAAGCGACTATATTTTTTCAATCCATCACATAACTTTATAGTTAATATTATTTATTTTATTTTACCATATTATTTTTAACTGCGAAACAAGAACAAAAAAACAAAGTATTTCTTAAATATTTATTATTTTTTTATTGTACAAAAAGCAAAAAGTAAAAATGTAACTATATTTCAATTGTTCTATATGATACAAACAAGGTGTTCTTTTAAAACAGTTATCAGTTACATGCGGTGGTGGTGGTGATTATTCTATAATGCATTTTATTTAAATGATTTAATTTTTTAATTTCAAGATATGCAGAAAAAATACTTCACTTATTGTGTATCAAATCAAATGGTTATTTTGATAATTTATTGAATTTGTACAGAGCTTTTATAAACGATTATTAATCGACTAAATAAATACAATTTGGAACACTATGTATAAATTGAAAAATAAAACAAATAAAGTTCAAATTGAATAAAAACGAATAAATATATATTCGATTACATTTAAACATATATATATATATATATATATAAGAGTTTAAGAAAAAATAAATAAAATTACCTTGGTATGGAATAAGAAAAAATGTAAAGATAATAACAAGAAAATAGCAATGAAGTAACATATTCGTTTTTTTTCTTTGCTCCTATTTTTTTTTTTGTTTCTTTTAAACAATAAAATAAAATGTAATTGTTTAATTTTAATAAAAGAAATACAAAAAAAAAAATTGTATTTTTATATATAAATCACGAATATTACACAATTCAAAAAATAATTTCGTTTTTATTATTATTATTGTATTTACTTTTGTAATTCTATTAAAGATAGAGTTGGATTAATGTCACTTGAGTTTTTGTATATTTGAATTAAATTCCATAATAAAAATTAAAATAATATTATTATATATGTTTATATATATATGAATAAAAATGTAATATTGAATTTTTTGAATTGTGAATTTTAGACACGATAATCGATTTTATATTTATTTTATTTCCCTATATATATATATTTTAATCTGACGCGATTATTATATTTAATTTATACAAATATTTTGTATTACAAATTTTTAAATAATAAATTTTAAAATATAATCTTTTATTTATACAATTATGAAATCTATATCGATTTTAATATTCTAGTTGTTTTTGCAGTTGACATTTATATCCTGTTTTTATCATAAAAAAAAAGTCTCTAAATAAAATAAATGTCAATTGATATATATTTTTTGTTTTTTGTTTTTTTAATGTTTCTGTAAAATTTAGTTTTATTTTTTTAAATAATCTTAATGTAGAATAAGATGAAAAAACATATTCAAACAAACATCAAACTATATAGGTATATATATATAGTATATATAATATTAAACATTTTGTCAAAATAATATTATGTATTTATTTATGTATAATATGTATAGAAAATTATTCATGATATGAATGGAATATATTTAAATATTTATAGATAGTATAAAACTTTCAAAATTAATTAAATACATTTAAAATCCAATTAAAATAAACAAAACCCCAAAAATGATATCAATCAAATAAATTATTCTTCTATCTGAATCTGTACCGTATATATATATAAATGTATAACTTGTGAACATTCTGACAACTATTAAACAATAAAATAAAAAATTTTTAAGATAATAAAAAATATTTTTGTATGTATGTGCCGATCGTATGTTAATATAGAATATATTTATATAAAGAAAAACTTTATATAGGTACTTAATTTATACTATAATTCTCCTCTATTCTTAATATTATTATTATTATTATTATTGTTAATATTATTATCATTATATTATATGATTATTGTTAGACAAACGGACGATCAAATAGGCATAACCTTAAGTTTATATATATACGATTTTATATATATATGATTGTCTTACCATATTTATTTACAAAAATATTTTTACAACATGCATATATATAAAATAAAATATTAAATAAATAATGTATATAGCTGTATATGTTATAGAATATATATAATAAAAAATATATATGAATAAAAGGTGATAATTTAATTCAACTTTTTTTTGTTGTTATCTTTAATGTCTACTCACATAAAATTTAAATAACGACACTAATAAATTAATTAAAATGTCTTTTAAAATTAATTGTAATAGATAAAAAAAAAATATAATATATAAATATTCTTATATACTATGATAATATTAGGTGAATATTATAGATTATTATTGTTGAATTTTTTTTTTTTTTGCTTTTTGTTTCCTTCGTCGCTCTGTTGTTTACCATCTTTTATTTTATTTTATATTAAAAGCATATATAAATACAAGTAATTTTGTTGATATTAGACCGTATGCATGCGTACAATGTGTTAATATCATAAAAATAGAAATTATATCAACGATTATGAGGGTTATGTTTTATATTTTGAATATTTTATTACCTAGAAGATAAAACTATTGAATTTATGTCATCAGATGTTTATCATAAAAGAAACAATTTAAAATAGATTACAATGTATGGACAACAAAAAAAAGTTTTTGTTTCATTGTCGCCTATTTTTGGAACGGAATGAAATTTAATGTCACTTTTGTTGATTGGTCAAATTAGTGATTATCTTTTAAGAATGAATTGCCCCAAAAAGTTGGGTATGAAAGCAAGAATTATTTATTTATTATTTGGTACTAGATCTTCAAAAAAGATTCAGAGTTAACAAAAATCCCTAACACTGTACCTTAACAAAGGTGGAATTAATATATTCAACAATGTCCAGATTTTGGGAAACAATTATTCAAATAATTTCCATCGATTCTAGGTTTATATGACGACTTGACTTGGAAGAAACGGAATTGTCTTTAACTAAAAAATATTGCAATTATATTTGTATATTGTATTTTAATTATTATTTACGAAATTTAATACAATTTTAATATAATTATGACATTTATATAGAAAATTTAAAAATGTTATTCAAAAAAAAAAAAATCAGCACAAATTGTTATGTCACTCTGCATAATCCCGCGCAAGAATCACGATTTCCTAGCAAAATGACATGACAAATCTTTTTCATGTTGTCATACATCGCGGTCCAAGTAAAGTATTTTTTTTTTAATATAAAAATCACAGTGACTTTAAATTAGTTCAATTTTGTCTAGTTATATTCAGTATACATATACTTTCATTATGATTTTATAAAAACAAAAAAAATCATTTTTTTTTTACTTTTATAAATGAAATAATACGTGAATTATTTTCAATCGATCATATTCTCACGCAATACACGATCAGGTTTTCATTTCTCAGACAAATTCTTTAAAATCCATTCAAGAAAAAAAAATAAATAAATATATATGATGTAATTTGAATAATGTGTATACAAAAGTAAAATAAAAATAAAAGTATTAATCATATAAATTTCATTTAAACATACATATAAATGCAAACAAAATATATATTATACGTATAATTGAATTCATTCGTGCGTGTATAGCATTTAAAATTAAATCTTATTAAATGGAAACATATATAACCATGTATAAATAAATTTCTATATATATATAAATAGGTATGCAAATATATAATATTATAAAAACAATTGACTAGAATTTGTTTTGTTTTTTTTTGTGTTTGGTTTGTATTTTATTATTTTATTAAAATAAATATTAATTTAAAATTATTCGCTAAATTACAAATCATGTTGTAAATGTAAAAAATAAAAATATTAACAAATAATAAAAACACGTATAAAATATCATCACATAATTATCTGTTATTTCGATCGTAAATATAATTTTTAATATTCATAACCATCATATTAACCATCTATATTATTAAATGCATATATAATTTTTAAATATTTATATATATAGTTTTAAATTCCATTCTATTTCGTATAGCAAATAAAAAATTGTTTCTTTTACATTTATTATATTGGAAAAATCAACATCTTTTTAAAAATGCTAATATTTAATTAAGACACTTTTTTTTTCTTAACCATATCTTTTCATATACACAAAAAATAAAACATAAAATCAATTAATTTATTGACACGATTTACATTTAAAACCAAATATATATAAATATACATAAAAAACTGAAAATCAAATATAAAATATCAACAATAAATATACAAAACACACTTGAATATACATATAGATATTTTTTTTTCTATTTTAATTACAGTATTCATTCATTCATTCATACATCGTCTAAATACCGACACGACGACGACGACGACGACATCAACGTCGACGATGGTGAAAAAGATGAAGATATGATGACGACGAAAAACTTTGTTTTTATTTACCATATCAATATAAAGATATATATATGTATATTCAAACCAATAATAGTAATAATAATCATAATAAGAATACCAAAATAAACATTTTACCAAAAAAAGAATTAAAAAAAAAATACAATTCCATGTATAGTTAAATTTTTCAGATGAAATAAATGAAAAATGATATATAAATATAATTTAAATGTGTTTTTTATTGTTTAGTGTTTTATTTTTCATCAATTTCTAGCAAAGAAACACCTAAACGCTAAAACGATAACAAACAAGACAGCAAAAAAAAAAAAACAAGTTAGACATGGAAAATAAAAAGAATAAATAAATAAATGAAATTTAAATAATATACATAAGTGGAAAAGATATTATTACCAACACTTAATATATATATATATTATTTATAAACTATTTATTTTTTATATATATAAATAACCAAACTGAGTCTGAATGCAAGAATGAATGGTTTTTTTTGTTGTAATCGCTATATATTCCTTACTTTCCATATAAAAGTATCAGCATATATACAATTTATATATAAAAATTTAGAATGAAACAACATTCAATTAATATAGTCGCAGGTTTATTATATATATAGAGATATGTATATAAATATTTCAGATGAACATTGAATTCAAAAAAGCAATAGTGTGAAATCTATAATGACAAAAATAATCAGAAACACCTATCTTTCATTACACACACAAAAAAAAATATATAGTTAAATTATTTATAAAATAATAATAATAATAATATTATACAAATCTCAATATAGTTGAATCACCACAATTTACTACTATATAGCTATACTCTATTGTATATATATATACATAATTATATTTATTTATATATAAACATACATTAAAATATGTCCATTTACGAAAAGATGTGCATATATATAAATAAATGTAGAATATATATAAATGTCTCCATATATATAAATAGTATTTATATTTATATGTGGTATTTTCTCACTCTGCTTGATGCCGAAAACATTTAATTGGATTTATTGGAATTTCCAGTTATTAACTATAAATATTATTATTTATTTTTTTCAATATATTATAAATATACATTTTCAATGTGAAGAGTACGCGTATGTTATATATATGGTAATACAAATATATTATTTTTGTTATTACAATTATAATTAACAAAAGTATATATAGTATATTTTTTTATTTATAGGTATCGATATGTATAATATACCATTAAGTGCTGCTTCGAAAAAGTTATGGGAGTTTGTTGGGGAATTTGATAATTGTTTTCTATTCGAGAAGCTACCGATACCAAAATCGTTTGAAAAGATGATGAGCATAAACGGAATAATTACAACACTATTTACTATTGCACATGAGTTAAGTTTTGTAATTAATATAGATATAATCGATTAATATATAATTAAAATAAAATCGAATTTTGAAGAAATTCCTATTAGAATATACAAAATCTAAAGGTATTTATATAAATTATCGTTTACTGAGTTATCTCCAACGTAAAATTTTACCAAATTAACATTATAATTTTAAAATTTATCGATAATTTAACACAATACAAATTTCTTTATTCTTCCATTAAGAATGTCAATTAAATGAGAAATTATTTGATTGAATAGTATTTTGTTTTTCTTTTGTATGGATTGTATAGTAATCTATTAATCACTTTTTTTTATAAAACTTTCCGAATTACCATTATTATTTAACAAAACAGAATAAAGATATATGTTAAAACAAATCAACAAACAGACTACGCATAAAAAAGAACATACAAGGTACACAATTAAAAAAAATATAAATACATATAGGTGAGAAAATCTATTTTATAATTAAAAACACGAAACTGTCATGTGAATTGAGTGCTTCTGTATATATGAGGTAACATATATTAAAATATATTGATACAAACATACATATCTCTATCGATCAATAACATATATATTTTTTTATTAATAATTAAATAACATGTTTGATAATTATTACATTTCCGATGCAGCAAAAGATACATTTGCATATATATAAATAATAGGGATTTGATATCTATTTTAAAATGATGATAAACCTGAAAAATCGATGCATACATTCATTCTATTTAATTTAATTTCATATGTAAATATAAAATTGATAATAAAATGTATATATATAGCCATAAGCAGTGATATAAAAAGTAGAGTAATGATTGATAAATGTATACAGAAAATAAAGTAATAATTGTTAATTCATTTTAATTCAAAAAGGAAAATAAAATATAAATAATATGTGAATATATATATATAATATATAGTAGAACAGAAAGAACAAAAATTCTTTCTTAAACAATTATTTGAAATTCGTATAAATATGTATGCGCGTTATTTTTTAAATATATTAATTCATGAATGGTGTTCAAATAAAATTCATTTAATTAGTATTACATATAGCCTTTCTGAACGTATATATATATATAAATTATATTATAAAAAAAAATAATAAAAATGAAATACATTTCAGAATTATTTCAAAATTTATAAAAATAAAATTAAATAACTAAATAAAAAAAAAAACAATTTACAAAGTGCCGATTTTCGTTTATACAATTTCATAGTTATGTGCCCGTATATATGCAGCAGCAGCAGCCGCAGCAGCGAAGAAAAGAATTTTTATACTGTTTTATATATTTCCATTAAACAAATATATACGCATATTCACATGTACCTTCGTTTGCCTGTTGTATTCTCTTTACCTATTATATATATTTATACAATTGCAATTATCGAATTTTATATTTTATTTATTTTTATTCGCGATTAAAATCATTTTGTTTTGAGATATACGAAATATGTAAGTATATATATATTGAATTTATAAAAATATGCAATAAAAATATTTGAACGAATTTTATTTTTATTTTATACACAGAATATATTTTGTGATAAACAAAATGTTAAGTGGTAACATAAAATTGTAAATTATCTATAAGGGCTCATTAAAAAAAATGTTGGCAAAAAACTTATATATATGTATAATAAATATTTTTTAACACAAAAAATAAAATCAAACACTCTTTCTCTCTATACTGATATAAATATATATATATATTTATATTTAAGTAATTAAATTAAATATTCGCTTAAGCATAATATTTGTTCACCTGTTTTTTTCTTTCATTTGCTTATTTATTTAACTTCAGTCTTATTACTGTGATTATTCAAAGGAAAAAATAATTTCAATTATTTTTTATAACTTAATGAGCTGTTTTTATTTTATATAAATTATGTGTTCTTATTTTGAAAAAAATATTTTTTCAGGTTCGTCGCTTGAAGTCTTTTGATTTTTCTATATCAAAAATGCATGTAAAAAAAAAATTATTCATTTTTTATGATTTTTTTTTTATATATAAATTTTGAAATGAAATATTTTCATTTTTAATATATATTTTTGATTCGTTGTTAAATCATAAAATAATTTTATTGTATTATTATACAATCCAGTGTTTATGCCAATTTATTAGTTGTTTTAAAGTTTTTCTTTTCTAATTTTCCATTAAAATAAATGGTGCGATAATTGATGATTATTTTAATATAAAAATATGGTTTTATTTTATATCGAATCGATCGATTATTTTATATCGAATCGAATGTACCAAATATTAATTATATATAGTGTTAAGATATTACAAATATTAAATAAATAGATTTTCAATTTTGTATACATATCGAAAAATATATCATCGTCAATCCATTAATCAAGTAATATTTTTCAAGGTTTTAATTTTGTTAATAAATTAATTTTATCTTTAATATCAACCAAATCTTACATATTTTATTTAAAAATAAAGTATTAATGATTTTTCATCAACTTTATTGATATTTTTATTAAAAAAAAAAATAGAAAACAGAATCTTTCATAATCATATAAGTATATATACTTCTTAATATTATCGCATTCATATGATCTTTATATAAATACTTCGAAAAACAAAATTATTTAATTAAATATGTATAATCATTACATTACAATTATTTTAATATTGAACGAAGACGAGGACAACGACGCGGTATATATATATAATACAATTAAAATAATCTTATACATTCATCGATCAATAAAAAATATGACAAGAAATGTATAAAAAGAGAAAAAAATTAAAGTAAAATAAATTATCATGCATTCCAAATTGTAATTTTTCAAAATGACACTTGCCATTTTATGTATATACGTATACTTAACACATTTACGAATATATGAATAATATGCCATTCACTTTTTATTTTCTTTATCTTTTTTTCATTTTTTTTTTTTGTTGAATTACATGTTATAATAATTTATCATGAATTTCAAGTAGCAATTTCATTGCAAATGGTTTATTTATGCAGATATATTTTATGAATTTATATCACTTATAAATCTCATTTTCGAAAAATAATCTGATTGTTTTTCAAGGGTTTAAAATTTATAAAGTAAGTTTATTTTTAATTATTAGTGCAAACCGTTAATAACATTTAAAATGTTAAACTTAAATTCCGTCATTTATTAAAATCCTCGTATTTTAACAAAACGTTGAAAATAAATATAAAAATAAAACTTTATAATCATTATAGTAATTTTAAATAAACAACCAACATAATTTTGATTAATTTTTTATTTCGGAAAATATATAAAAAAAAATATATAAAGTTTCGATAATCCAATAATCAATTTATTAGTATAAAGTACCCGCTGAATATACAATTTTATTTTATACAAATGAAAATTAAAAAAAAAACCATTATAAAAGATCGCAGAAAAGAAATACATATATGTGTATATATATTTTATATAATAAATGAATGCTGGTGCTCAGTCACTAAATTCACATCCACTTAAAATTTCAAATTAACATTCTCACTTAATTATCACAAGTTGAAATATTTGCTTATATATTCGAATCTATAGAATATATATAATACTTTTATATACATTCACGTGTACACCAAAAATTTTATATCAGCACGATCGATACACATTAAAAGTTACACAACATACCTTCTTATTCTTAACTATATATATAAATATATCTATATGTATAAAAATCGTATATTTAGTTATAATATATAAATAAATTACAATACATTTTGTATATCTGACACAGTTAATGCTTTATTTATGATGGGTTCTGATCTGACAATATTTCTTCGTTAAACTGCTGCCAAAGTGTACATACAAATTCAATATATAAACGAAGGCAGTTCGATAAATTTTCGGTAAATTTATTAAAAACAAACAAAAGGTTTTGGTGATGCAAAGTTATTCTTCATTGTTAAATATATTGTCGGTATCCAACCCCTTCATTAAAAATTTCTTTGGTATATTGATTTTTTTAGTATACATAGAAGACTCATTTGCAGTTTAAATTCTTTTCAGAAAATCATCATAGTTTTAGATTTAGAAACAAGAAGAAGGAATAAATCTAGACAATATAAATCATAAATTGAAACATAAATAATTTGTTGAGGATTCAATTAACTGTAAGCAAAAAACTTATCTGACCGATTGGCTTTTAAATTTCAATAATGCCTTCAACAAAACAATTTTGTTATTTAAAAATGTATAATACTATAATGGCAAAAAGACTTCTCGTTACAGGAAACTTAACCGATTTTCCATGTATATGTATTGTATAGTATAGAGCCAGTGATGTATATTTTTATAATAAATTATTTTTTGTTATTGTTTCGTTATATATGAATATCCACAGTCCAGTTCAATTTTGACTTTTTGCTTATGCATTAAATTATTTGATATTCCTCCTTTTTATATTCTTTACCTTATATATGCATACGCACCTAATTTTTTTCTTTATAAATATATTTATAAAACTTATAACGCAATACCTTTAGGCTATCCAAAATAATTTTTTCGATATCATATTTAATCATCATAATTTTATTATGCATATATTTAAAAAAATATATAGGTACACTCGAAACGATAATTATTCTTATCTATATATACTCGTATTGTGTGACATATAGTATTTCGGAAATGAAATAATAAATTTTATAAATATATCTGTAATTGAGAACAACTTTTGAACAAGTATTTGATTGCTTTTGAATTTTTATTGAGGATGCTTGATAAATAAAACAAAAGAGTATATACGTACGTCCTTCCTTAAATAAATAAATAATTTTTATTCAATTCATAATATTATATTCTGCGTAAAAAATAGATTATAATAATGCTAATCATATTTCTTTTTGTTATTTGATGAATAAAATTACTATTATTCTAATTCTTTTTTCATTCTTATATATATAAATATATATAATTCACAAAAATATATATAGCTAAATCTAACTCGCATACATACATAAATGTTTAACAACACAAAGACAATAAAATAACCATAAATAAAATAATAGTAAAAAATAATAATAATAAAAAAATATAAAATCTTCGTATTCTTGATCTTGTGGGTCATTCACTCGATATCGCCTTTATAAACATAACACAACATATAAAAATAATAATAATAATAATATTAATATAATACAACAACCGGCAAACGAGTGTTTGTCGATGGAAAAAACACAACGTGAACAACATTTTCTTCATACATATATATAAACAGTTTAGATGCTATTTTTTTATGGTTACAGCCTCACAAGTTTTATTTTATAACTCAAATGTACATCGGCAATGTTCTGAGAGAGTTCTTACATATATATATATATGTATATAAATATTCTATTATATTATAAGTTCTTGTGTTCACTTAACTTATTTATTTTGTTTTTCTTCTTCTTCTACTACAATATATATTCTATATAGACATATAAATAAACGTAATAATTTCGTTTCTTGTATATTTATATTTATATACAGTTTTTCTTGCATCGCAAAGCATCAATATTTTAAAAATGAAATTAAAAAAAATGATGATCAAAAAGAAGTGTTTAGAAGTAGAATAAGAAGAAGAAGAATAAGCAGAGGAAGACTAACAAGAACACAACACAAAAAAAAAAGAATTGATGTAAAAAAATAAAAACCAGATCTGTTTCGATCTTGTTACGTCAATCTTCGAATTAACAAATTTTTATATAATATTAATATATGAACATAAAGAAATTTTATTGAACCAAATTAATGTGCGATAAAAAAAAAAAAAGATTTAATTTTAAATGACCTGTTTTAATTACACACTGAATGAATTTTCCTTGATATGTAAGTAAACAAAAAATAAATAAATAAGAAAGGTATTTATTAAATTTGTATACATCATATATGTTATCTTGAGAAGGATTTTTTGAGGTAAAATATTAGTGATTTAAAAACAATATAAGACATATTAACACATTTTAGAAACAATAATAATATTTCCATTAGAAACGCCATGGAATAATAAATAGAAAACATTCCTGTTTATTGTCAAAAGTATGTATAAAATGTGTATGAATAAAAGCAGTAGAATTTTTTAATAATGAATTTTTTTATCATTATATATAATAAATATTATTATGAAAATTAATTAGTCCGAATATAAAAAGTACAGAAAAAGGTTTATCTTAATGCAGCTTTCAACATATACATAATACAATGGGTTTTTGAAAACGTACTGCAATCCAAAAGTCGCGATAATGAGCTAATTTCATGCGATGAGTTAAAAATTTTAAAACCTCTATAAATAACAATAAATTATCCAAAGAATTTAAAGAATTAAGTAGACACTATGGAATTCAGTAGGAAATATCTGCTGAAATTTACAGGATTAGAGTAACACTATTTACAAATTAATATTCGGACTTGGAATCCATTAAATAAATCATGGTCACAGCTACAAGGTTTCGGTATATATTTTTTAAAAGCACCCCTTATAAAAATGTAATAAATGAAAATGAACATTATAATTTTTCCATATCAGAGGTACTTTTTTGATAATATAAAATAAAATATGTATGTACATATACAAATAAAAGCAGATTGTATAAATTAACATAAAACAGAGATACAATTATGCAATTTATTTTAATGAAACTGTTTATATATACATATCTTTATAAATATATGATGAAATATACAAAATATTCTTTGTTCGTTGTTGTATATATTTACTTAAACCCTCATTTCAATATAGAATAGAATTTGTTTTATATAAAACAAACAACAAAAAAAGGTGTATTTTCTTTAATTATATTTTTTTTTATTTCGTATGTATATACATAATATAATATAATTTAGACATGAAGCAAGCACACATTATTTTTTTTAATATTTAATTATATTATCCATTTCATAATGAAAATTTAATTGTATATATAATGTGAAGAAAATATATAAACAATTCAAAACATCAAATAAAAACAATAAACGTAATACTAACTCATAATATTTATAATATATCTGTTTTTGGATATATACTAAATGCAATTTTTTTTTTAAATGCGTGTATTATTATCAATAAAATTATATTAAAGTAAAATATACAAAGTTTAATGTTAATGTTAAAATTTTATATGCCAATTAACAAAGAGATCAATTAATTATATACGCGCAGTAGACAGAATATATATTATATATAGATATGTACGTATAAAATAAAGTATGGACGATAAACAGATTATAAACGTAATTTAAATTTTATATATATGTATAAAATTATCAAGGTTGTTTTTTGCTAATCGTCTCATAAAAGAACCATCATCCATATAGAGAATGCTTCTTTAAAAGTCATTGTATATTAAAAAAAAAAATGCAATGCAATGTATAGATATGCAGATATATAAAAAGATAAAAAATATTTTTGTTTTTGTTTTAATGAAAAACAATAAACCCTTTGGGTAATTTTTTCTAGACCATATCATTTTATAAGATCAACAAATATAATTATACATTATAAATACTTATCATACTGTATATATGAAGCAGCCAACATTACAACAACAATATTTATTTAACAGCCACAAAGATCATATATATATATATATTGTATATATATGAATTTAACAAATAACTCAACAAGAAGGTAATATACATTTATATATATATAATAAGTAAAAAAAAATTCATTTATTTACACATTTCATATATATATATATATACATAAAAAATGATTAATGATATTATAATATCAAAATGAACGATTTATTAAATATATGGAGGCAAGACAAATCAGCATATAAAATCTACAATTATATATATATACATAATAATAATCATGTATATATATATGGAAAGAACCAAATCATCATCGCCGGTTCCCAAGTGTATAGTTAGTGTTATGTATATATAGGAAAAACTACATCTACTACTGATCGTTGTTCTTGTTCACAAATAAATGTATTTTATATATAGGATTTTGCAATAATCAGAATCTTATACATGAATCTTTGAAAAAAAAAACAAAAGCAAAACAATAAAATTACAATAAATTTATCTACAAAATTTCATGTTTAATTGCTTGTATATACAAAATAGTATAATATATGAATACGATAATTATTTTGTTAGAAATCAATATATATATATTAGAATGATTGTCAAGTATACATGTTTCATTTAAATTTGATTTAGTTTAGTCTTTGCCCATATTTAGTCAGTAAGGTACGAATATATATATATATATGTATATATATAATGAATAAAACAAATATTCATTTAATATATGGAATACCACGCTTGATGTACGCATATGGAGTTTTGATTAATTTTTTTTTTCTTAAATGTGTCACGATTTTTGTTAATTATTGAAATATTTTTATTTAATAAAATATGTATATGTAAAAATTATTCTATAGTAAAAAACGATATAAGTAATTTGATTATTGAAAGATTAATTTTTTTTAAGCCTCATCAAAAACAAAATTAAACAATTGAAAGACCAATATCTTTCGGTATACGGATTCCTAATCTTTTTGTTCAATCAAGATTTTCACTTAAGTAAATTTAAATTGTTATTATTAAAAAAATCAGGTTAAAAATAAATTGAAAGATATTCATATAAAGCAAAACAGTACTGAACAAAGAATTGTAAACAAATGATATGAAAATGACCATTAAAGTTCGTTGTTGAATCAAGATCACAGTCGCAACAGCATTGCTAACTTTTACCTATTATAAGCGATCTTAATGTTAACTTAATTAAGGCATTCAATATAGTGGTTTACATTTAGATTACAAATGCGGATCATTTCATTACCCTTAAAGGCAAAAATTTGATTTCTAAGGTCAGATTTTGAAAACAAATATTTCATTCATGTAAAATTCCACTATATAACAAATATACTACAAATTGAATTTCTTAAAATAAACAAATTAAATTTCGTCGTTCAAACCTGAATGTTCACAAATGTATTGTATGCAAAAGCAAAACCAAAAAAATTTTTAAATCATTTTATCAGGAAACGACCATGTAAATTATGTAAACGTCAAAAAGTTAAATGTTCTCGCTTATATATTCACATTTATTATTACATATATATTTCATATATATACAATTCTCATTCTATACATATCTTTATGTAAATTGTAGTACTCACATATATATATATATATATATATATGTATATTTAATATTAAATTATAATAATGTTAACAGAAACAACCACAACAATAACAACAACAGCACAAAATGTATAATAACATTTTAATGCAATGATGAGGTATATGTCTGTATACAAATATATATTCATATAGATGTAACTATATGTACGTAAATGTATACGATATGATACGATATGTAAAAGAACAACGTCTTCGAGCACATTTAGTGAATGTTAAAAAATAAAAAAATGTTTATATACAAGAAGAAAATTAAAAAAAAAAATTATATGTATATAATAACCAATATATATTTATAATATAATATATATATATATATATATAGAAAATAACAATAACGTTGAAATTGAAATGTCACTCTCTTTGGTTTTTATTTTTATAATATTTTTTTTAGTTTGTATAGTACACGTTCATTTTTATACCTACCTATATATACATAGGATAGTGGTATAATATTAAAAGTAGGCGATAAAAACTTACATTAAAAAACTGTCATTAACATTGAATTTTAAATTAATTTTTTGATATGTCTTTCTTTTTTTATATACATATATAAAGTATATATATATATAATTATCCGTAGTATTATATGAGGTGGTCGATACGATACGATACGATATATAGCAAAATACTCTATCATCATATAATACATATAATTTTTGATATCATTTTAACATATCCCCATGTAGGTTATATATATATATTTTAATATTTTGTTATTATAAAGATGAAAATTAAAAATAGTTTTAAATTAATATGTTTATTACATACAGATAAAAATACAACTGCGATACAACAAAGTTACATGAAAATATAAATAAATTCTTTATGACATATATATATAGTTTTAGTTGTATATTTATATATGTATATAATCATTCATAATATAACAAAACCAGTACGGATTAATAACAACTTTTTTTTTTCAATTTTAATAACTTAACATTCATTAAATAATTTATCATTCAAAAAAAAGTAATAGAAGAAAAAAAGACGATATGACGTTTAAGATATTCATCATCTTACTGGATAATGTTTTTCTTTTTTTTTGCTTGGACATCTTATTTATATTATAAGATGAAATGGCATTATGAATATCATTTACATATATGTATTTTAGTTGATTTATTTATAATAATTTTTCATGTGGGGATACAAACCTAATCGCACGAGTAAAATATGTAAATGTATTTAATCATTCGATTATGCGATTGTTTCTTTTTCATATTATACTGCTTAACTATATGCAATAATTTTTGATATAATTTTTTTTTCCATTTAATTTGAGGTATACGAGATTGTTGACAATTATTTAAATAAAGTATTATATGTCAAATTAGTCAATTAATATGTCGGGATTTAAAAATCATATTGAAATAATTATTCAAAATTCCATTTTTATTATATATTCTAAATTGCATTTTTCTGCAACAGTGCAGGTAAGTGGATTATGGTTATTATAATTTATGAATTAAGTGTGTATATAAAATAAACCGTTCTGAATAATTTAATTTTGGAAATTCTATGTATATTTTTAAAGGAAAATCGGTCTAATTTTGCAAAGAAAATATTGTACCAAAATAGAAAAATGAATTTGCGGGGTTGTTTTAATTTTGCTTTTAAAGAAAAGTGTAGCGAACATTAACAAAAACAAAACATCATTTGATACGATTTAATTCAATAAAAATGTTTTTTTTTTAAACCAAAAACAGACAACATATAAAATTAAACAAATATATATTTAATTAAATGATTGAAGATAAATATTTATCTATTTATTTCTATATATATATATATATATTCGATTTCATCTCATTTAAAAAATATAATGAATTGGATTAATTAAGAATTGATGGTTGCGGTTACACGCTCAATATTATTATGTATATATATATATTATATGATACGATATAGATAGCATATCGAAAGCCCATAAATTTTACTTTTAATACTATAACAAGATTATCACATTATTATAAATATTTATTGATCATATAAATATAAGAATTTGCAAAAGTTTTCTTATCTTTATCGCACGGTTATATATAAATTAATTTATATACACCATATCTTGTATAGACATTTGCATAAAACCACAACAAAAGCAACAACAAAATCATTGAATAAAATACTTTGTTATTTATTATAATTTTGCTGTTTGTATAGTTTATTTACTTATTTTTTGTTTTGTTGTTATAACTTCTATCATTTTACATTTTCTCATTACTTTTATGCTTTTATGAATATGCGAAAAACAAGAGATTATTATTATTATTATTATATTATATAATTCTTTTGAATATTTACATTTATTTATTTATTTATATTATATTTTAATGGTTTTTTTTATGTATATATATATTTTTTAATATGGTATTTATTTATTATATACACCACAAAACAGTATTTATATATATTAATGAATAGAATGATGGTGGAAAAAACACCTTATAGTTAGCTAATACATATATATAAGATTATCATTTGACAGAAAGAGAATATAATAATATAAATATGTGTATATTTCTATATATATATATATATATATATGGTTATATCTATTCGTGTATAGCTATCAAAAAGTTATACGTTTATATATACATTATATATTTGTGTGGCGGCTCTGATTAATACCATCCTACACGGTCAGCTGCCTTTAAATAAACATTTAAAATCCATTGATATGTTACAGAAAAAAATAAGCAAATAAAATAAAGGTATAAAGAAACGAAAAAAAAAAAAAAAGAAAAGACAATTTATAAATTTAAATTAGATAATTGTTGCAAACGTGTAAAACAAAGATAATCTTTTAATGAATTTATTTGATTTTACAAGTATGTGAACATGTTCTGAATTATAAATGGATATATAAAGGGAATATAAGGTAAACACATATATATATATTCACAAAACAATCATTCAACAATATACTTTATTTTGAATTTATTTATATATAATATACATATATCTATAAAAGAATAAGTCAGTAGTTATATTGTTAAGTTTTATATATATATATTCTTTTAAACATTTAGCAACACTATACAAAATACAACAATTATATGTATACATATAGCATCAATTTATATATATATATTTATGCACAAATATAGTATAAATACAAAAGTTATATACGTCTTTCAACAGTTTGTAATATCGTTAATATACACTATACATATATATAAATAAATATACAAATAACATTTCGTAATATTTATAAAGTTAAATATACATATCCATAGGTACTCTATATAGGTTTTTCTGATTTTGTATTTTATTGCGATTTTCCTTTGATACACAAACTATAAGTTTGTATACAATAAAATGATATGTGCAAGAATACATATAGAATTACTTATAAAGGCAAAATTTATAAATGCATTGTACGCAAAGAATAGTATATATATCTATAAGATTAATGAAAAGAATAAAAATTGAAGATAGCTTTTTAATCTGGAATTACACACCATAATATGAGAAATATATATAATAAAAGCGATCTAATTATTATTATTATTATTATCATTATTACTATTAATAATATTATTTTATTTATATTATTTTTATTATTATTATTATAAATAAATTATATTGACACAGAATTATCCTATACATGTGTGTTCTGTTCTCATTTTCTACGAATCTTTTTATAAATTCACCTATTTCATTATTATACAATGTCCATAGATAGCGCAGTATTGAAATTGTGACAAATTTTTGTATTCTCATAATGTTTATCAATGATCTAAATTTTTCAAACATCCTAGAGCGTGATAAAAACAACTTCTGGAATCCGTATGTCTGTACAAATTTGTTGATAAATCGAAGAAATAAACGTGATGATTCTCCAAAAACAGATGTGAAATTTTTGCAATAAATTATCTATATGAATTCGAAAATGTTCTGAATATCATTATAAATATAGGAAACATTTATTACATTTCTATATTTTCTATATTTTCTATAATGGGTTATTTTATTTATATGAAAGTCGCATAATAATAATAATACAATTATAAAAAATGTGTAATGCTGTTAAAGAATATAATATCTGCATTCAATAGCAAAAATACTATATATAAATTATAAATATATATATGTGTATGTAGAGTTAATCCATAGTTGAATATATTCATATTTTTTTTTTCTGAATTCTTTAGCAAATTCTCTTTTGAAATATCTGTAAATAAAAATGAATAAAAAAAGGTGAAATAATTTTCTTACTGTGTATATTAAAATGGATAAATTTAAAAATAATTTGATGATTCTTGTAAAAGAAGTTTTTATAAAACCATTTCATTTATTTTGAGGTGCTTTTATTTTAGGAAACATTTATCAAAAATAGTTGGAAATCCACTAAACTGAACATATTTGCTTAGATAGAAAATTGTACCGCTGATAGAAAACCCTGGCAAAATCTCTCAAGAATGCTTAAATTGATTTATGATTTCTAGGAGGAAAATTAAAGAAAATTTTCGATTGAAATTAAAGAATCTGTTTTTGTATCAAAATTTTTAAAATTTTTGTTTTAAATCGAATTGATTTACTTTAAATTGATTGAAAAATGGCATTTGCATCATAATGAAATAACATTATCTTTTGAAATATATACATTGCGCGACAACAATTACTTACGAGGATCATTCACAAAAATTATCCAAAATAACTTAAATCATAATATACGACCGTATATATACTGACTGCGTTTTTTGTTATTGATGTATACTTCTTCTTTCATTCATTCTTTTTCAACTATGTACACACTTATATGTAAAAATTCAACAAATAGAAAAAGTATAATAAAATACCCATATACAAATCACACACAATGTAATAAAATATAAATTATTGCATATAATAAATAAAAAAATAAAATATATACATTTTGATATCGATTTGTCAAAATCCTACGTTTATCACATCATAAAAATACTTAAATATATATGTAAATGTATTAAATATTTATATATAGATATTATTAAATATACATGGTATTCTAATTTGTTATCTTGAAAGCAATTGACTCAAGTCATTTATATTTTTTGAAATATACAATATTATTTTATATATCTATACATATATATATATATATATGTATTATATACAATATATTACCATGAACATGTATTATTTGCAATCTCATAATCATACACATTTATCTACCTTTATTTATACGAATATATATATATATATCGATATAATAATATAAAAATATATAAAACATTTATTATATAGACTAGCTATTATATGTATTGCACTTTTTAGTCTAGATATTATAATATTATGGAATAAATATATTATATGGATTATTTTTAAGAATAAAAACACGAGAACCGGCAAGAAATATAATATTAGAACCGCCAGAGACTTTGTTGTTCGATCTATTTGTATACAAAAATCCTACATATAATATAAAAAAAAACAAACAATTCAAAATAACAACAAAAAAAAATTTATCATCTCATATCGAAATGGTTTGTTTCTTTTATATATAAATATTATTATTTATAAAATAACATATATAAAAAATCTTTATTATTTTCTTTTCGTTCTTTAATTTTGTTGCTTCTTCTCCATAGTGTATGGAGTTACCTCTTTTTTTTTATGGAATAATACAAAAAAAGAAAACATTATAAAATTGCAATATAATAAATCATCACATAATAATAATCATATATAATAAAAAAAAAAAATTGAAAAATATTAACAACAACTCAAGAAAACCTGCGAATAGGAAAGCAAAAAAAAAAAATTAAAAATATTATTTAATTTTTCTCTTATATTTATCTAGAAATGTGTATTATATCGTTTTTTTTTTAATAATATTTTTATATATGTTTATCTGCTAGGTAAAATAATATTCCTTTGATACTGTTTTGTATATATGTAAGTAATACATATTTATGATATTGTATATAGTGTTTTGAATATAATATATAGGAGCAGGAACAAAAAAACGGTAAGACATAGATATATATATAAATAAAATATATATAGTAATTGTATATATATATATACTATATACCATATTAACATTTTATAATACTGCTGTTTTATTTGCCATATATATATAAATGTGATCCATTCGCACAGCATCATCGCGGTAAATTGTAATCTTTCAAAAGAAATTATATATACAAAACTATTTATCTGGTTTTATTTTTTCGGTTTTTATATATGTATGTATGCGCGGCTGCCTGGCTGATATGTTCTTGTTTTTACTTAAAACATTAAAATGAAAGAAAAAAACCATATATATTTTCAAAGTCTGTAATCTATATAAATATATATATATATCGAGATGATGAAGTTTTTTGAGAGAACATATTATGTATAAATGTTATATAAATTTTTTTTTTGTTTTATATTATTAATATTTCGAATTACACATTAGTTATTTTATATATATGTACATTATTATTTTTATATATATTATTAAATTATTAAACATATTATTGATATGCCATGTTTTATTATATATTTTACAAATATATGTGAATTTATTTATACTTTATATCGTATTCAGAGATACACATTCCCAGCAGCAATATTCCGCGTCTATATCGTTATATTATATATTTCATATACAAATAATATTTGTTAATAAAAATGAAAAATAAAAAATATTTTATTAATAATCCATAACAAGATTATATATGAAACGAAAAAGTAAGCACGCACAATTGTTGGTATTTACAATTAATTGGACGCACTCATTTGGAGTCAATGTATGTGATGAATATTCAATGAATATACTTAAAGCAATTTTATATAATATCATATAGGTTGAATTATAATGACTTTTAAATCGATGGAATTTTGAATTTATTGGGAATTTTGGTATTGTTTTCGCAATATACTTTATATTTCACTTTTAGAATTTTTACAAACTAATATTACTAGAAATATTTCGAATGATCTATTATCTATATTTATACATTTTTATTAGAAAGATGCAATATAATTTATTAATAATATTTTGATTATGATTTTCCTAAAATTTTCTTTTATTTCACATTTTCTTTTGAATAAATCAAGCGATCTTAAAATTTTCTTCAATCACAAAAGCATATTGTATTGTAAAAAGGATGTGAAGAAAATAAAAATTGTTGGAAAAACTATCCATGTTGTAATTCATGTAATTTAGAAAATTGGATTTACCGAACAGTTCTTTGATATACCAGATAAAACGTGTCTATATAGTTCAAAAGAATGTTTAAAAATAAAATAAAATATAAATTTGATTATATGAATTAAAGAAAAATTAAGCGCATAATTTAATTTAATAGTCATCAATACAAATATAAATATTTATATGCATTTCAACCATTTAAATTTTACTATTTTTTTTCTTTTAAGAAACAATTTTTCTTTATAATAAATTTCTTTTTTGAATACGGAAGATGCGAGTATTAATGCATTGTGTTGCATATAACAATTATAATAATATGACCATGAATTGTTGCTAAAAGCCGTGAAATTCACATATGAACTTGAATTTTTAAATCTGCGCTCCAAGATCATAAACAAAACTCTTTGGCAAATAAAATATAATGCTGTTTTTTGTTATATGGCATCATAAAGTAAATTTATATAGTAAAATCAAAACAAAATAACCAAATAGAAAAAAAAAAATTATATAACAAGTTTCTATATATGCAATTCATTAAATATATATTATTATATACATCTTTTTATTTACATGGTGCTCTAAAATGTAAGCACGATATAGTGGCGGTGTTTGATAAGAAAATCGATGCGATCTTTATTATATATCATGGTAGCTATGATAATAGAAAGGAATTTTACTACACTTTGACAAAAAACTAATCGTTAGGCCTGTTAATATTCTTACAAGAAATTACCAATGGTAAATTCAAGGCATTTCTGTGAGTGATATAAGTTAGGAACTTGAACTTCGTCATAATGTTGTGCATTTATTTATGTCTGACTTTCTCTTTCAAAGATATATCATTTTTGTTTGTTTAAAGATTGCCTCTAATTCACCTAAGTACATATATCTCAAAAAATTTAGTCTAAAATGATTTCTATTTAGAATGCATTATAGATCGACCGGCTATATATTACGGATACCTTTTTTAGACTATCCTGTATTTATTTAAGTACACCATAAAACGCTTGCGGTATATTTTATTTATTATGTATTACATATATATATATATATATATATATTATTATTATTAAAGACAAATATTTTTAATGAAATAATAATTGCATGTACGCGTACAAACGAATACAACACATTTTATGATGATGGTAATAATACAAAAAAAAAACATTGTATATAGTTATAATATGTTTGGTAAAGTTTTATATACACAAATTTTATTTTTATTATTAAATTAAATGTTGAAATGTTTTCTTCTATACAAATATTATATATTATAATGCAAGTTTTTGCTGTCAAATTGCAATAAAAAAATAACATAAACACAACGCATGATAAATATATTATTTATGACACATTATAATACTCATAAATATTTAATCGGTGTGTGCATATCGATTAAACAAATTTAAATAATTCTATAAAAAACGCAAAAATAACATTAACAGGAAGAAAACATAGAAAACAAGTTAATAATTTATTGATTCTTTTTTTTCTTTTTTTTTAGAAACAACCACCGCAGGTATTTTTTTTTTATAAAGATTATCAATATTTATTCTATATAAAATGTTCTTGCGTATACTGCGTGTATACTAATAGTTCACTCAGAATATTCTAAAAATATAACTTAAGTCACGTAAAAGGAGCATATGCTGATTATTATAATGATGTATATAACAACAAAAAATTACCAAATTTAATAAAAAAAAATTAATCAATCAACACATAATTCAATTTTTTATAATACGTATATACAATATGCATCCATCCAACTTCCAACATAACGTGATGAAATCCAAATAAATTTTAAATAATTTTTTGTTTATGTAAGTAAAAATTAAAGTATATAATTTACAATAATGCAATGCGAACAACACAATGAAGAAAATGAATATTATAAATGGAGGATGTACGTACGATATGTAAACGTATAAATATATTTTAATTTGTTTATATATATACTGTATTATGTTATGTATATAGAAAACAGAGAAAATTAACACCTGCTTAGCCCGCATTCAATAAAACTGAAGGAAAACGAAAAAGAAACAAACATAATTTTTTTCCCCAGTAAACTAAGAATGATTTCTAAAGCACTTATCGTCAGTCATTCAGAAAATGATTCATATTCATATTAGAATAGTTTATTTTTACATGTACAAGTCAGCCTTTACAGAAATTGCTTTCGGAATACATAAAGTTCATTATTCATTATTCTCAAAGAGACAAAGAAGGATTCATTATTCAAAGATTTCTTTGATATTTATTTTCAACCGATATAATGAACAAAAAACTCCCCAAATGCATCTCAATGAAGGTTGTGTTTTAGTGATTTCTTGATTTAAAAATCTTGAAAATATTCTGACATAAATACTATCATAAATCAAATTTTGCATGCATTCCAATGTGCAAGATAAAAAAACGAAATGTTTTCAATTTCTGTCATCTTGAATGAATCTATTTTTCCAAAAATATGTATCCTTTCTTTGATGTTGACTGGGACTGGTTAATATTTTATTCAATAACAAGAAACCGATAGAGGCATGCTTTTGAATAAACGCAATGTATTAATTATCTGAATTTTGATACCCGCTTTCTCAGGTATGCATATGCAGGTATATTATATATATATATATTATGAAATCATAATTGTAATATAATTATTTTATTTTTTCAAATATATTAGAGGAGAACAAAGTATTAAGACCTCAACACACGTTTATATACAAATAATATATCTTAAATTTATATCATATAAGAAGAAGAATAAGAAAAAGAGAAAAACATCTGCAAAAAGAAATTATACTTATTTGTATCAACTATGTATACTTTTGATTAAAAAGCATATGCCAACACATTTTTGATTGTATATAGGTATTTTAATCAAAATTTAATTTTGTGGAAAATTAATGTGATAATTAATGTCTCGAAGAACTAAAACATCGCGCTTTGTGTTTAAACACGCAAATATGTATAGATAAAAAAGTTATTTTTATATATATATTATAAGACAATAATATAATATATTTCAAATCATTTAAGATATTAATCAAAAATACCCACATATTTTGTCATGTTATTTAAAAAGAAATGGGACGAATGCAGTTAGCAATGTCATATTTATAAGAAAAAAGGACTAATATATTAGAAAATAAAAATAAAATAAAAAACCTACGATTAACATACATAAATATTAAATAAAAATTTTATCACCAAAATCAATTTATGGTTAAAAATAAAAAATTGTTTCATTTTTGACACACGCAATCCTCATCATTCCAAAAAAAAAAAAAACCATAGCATATATTAAATAAAATATTTTTAAAGGTGTTTGGACCACCCTCATCTTTATTTTAGTTCATAGAACCTTTTTATATATAGATATATTCGATTATAAATTACTCTCTGCGTTTATTTAACATCAATTTTTATTATTATATATGTGATCGGATAAATAAAAAACCAAATAACCATCAAAACAAACATATAAAATGATTTCTTTCTTTCTTTTTCTTTTTTATTTTATTTTTTTCTATATAAACTGATAATTTTTATTAAGGATTTATATAAAATATTAGGTGTATTTATTTACAACACAATGATAATAATCTCTATATATTATTATGTCAATTGATTTAAAATATTTTTATTTGTTCATAAAAATTATATGTATATATAAATAACATAGAAAATCCCTCATTCTATTTTATTAAAAAGATTTATACTAAAAGAACAATGATAATAAGAAAGAAGAAAAAATGGTAAAGTTAAACAAATACCATAATTTTAGATTATATATTAATATAAAAAAAATCATAATTTTACAGATTTTTTTGATGAGATAATAATTGTAATCCCATGAAATTATTTAAAAAAGTTAAATATCTGTGTAATTACATGTTTTAGGGGTATTATATAGAAAATAAAAGTTAAGAATTTAAATGTTTTCCTTTTGTGATATTAATTTTTCTGTTCTTATTAATGCAATGTCAAATTTTGGATCATGATATTATAATCTGATAGATTTAAATTTGATTCATTTAACCATTTAACAGATCTCTTTGAATACAGCTGTAATTATATAGGTTTAAATCCTGCCGAAAAGGGAAAGAGGATTTTCTATATTTAAATTTTGATATTTATTTTGTAGGTAATATTGAATGATATATATTACACAAACATCAATTAGAGAATACCGACTAAATAAGTTCTTACAAAAAACACCACATTTTATTGTGATCACGAAAACCCACAAAAATTGCTTTTTGATAATTTGAATAAAAACACATTATATTAACGAAAATTAACTATTGACCAATGAAATATTTTGTACATTCATTTGATTAGAGTCTATAATTCTATATTTGGATATATAAAACCACACCTTTGTATAATCATTTTATATTTCACCCCTATTTATAATTTTATTTAAAAATTATTGGTATTTAAACCGGATGCCCGTTTTTAGTATTTTTTTTTATTTTGCTGTTGTCGTATTTTATTTTAATTAAATAAAATACCTTGCGTCACCTTTCATATGGTTCATATATATAATATACTAAATACAGGATATGTTAACAAACACCATGATAATAATAATAAATTTCTAACAAAATTATGGTTATGGTTGTTTTGCTTCCCTAAAACTTTAATATACAGAAATGTTATTAGTTAAAAAGAAATTGTCCTTTTTGATGAAGAACTATCAACAAATTCAATTGGTATATAAGAAAATAAAAAGAAATTCTATTACAACAAAATATTCTTTCTAACATTATAAAGAATTTCGTTTGAGAAAATTATAAGGAAATTGATTTAGAAAAGATAAAAGAAATTACTTTGAAAAACCTAGTAAAATAAAATACAGAATTCCCTTTAAGAAAATTGGCGCCACATACATAAGAACTTTCGTTATCTATATTCATAAAATTCTCATGTGAAACACGCAATAATAAGGAAATGAATATTTAAATCGAGATATCGAGCATCGTCCATATTTAAAAACTGGTAACAAATAAATTTACAATTACAATAAATTTCTTTCTACACTTTTATATATCATAAAAATAAATTTCAAACTGTTAGATACAATAATAATAATAATACAAAGTAATAAAGTATATATCTATGCGTATATACAAAATCAATATCTATAAATATTGTATTGGTACTTTATTACTACATCATTTATTAATTGTATATATAGGCTTTCATTAAAACAAGTTAAAAGAAATTAATATAAAGTTATGATAATTTTAAATCTTAAAAATATGTACATAATGGTATATGATGCGAATATATTGTAAATTCAATGTTCTGTTATTGCTTTTTCTTTTTTCTTTTTTTTTGTGTACCGTGCTGAGAAGCATGCTGGATGATAATTAATGCCTATGGCTTACATAACAATCTTTTGGTATATATATATAGATATATATAATATGTGGTGTACTTCAAGTATGTTCAGTTTTAGTTCTGGCACGCAAAATGATATCGGATATTATATTTTGATTATTGTAAGTTGTTTCTTTTTTTCTTGCTTTTACGTTTATTACTACTTGTATTTTTATATGAATGAATTATATTTATTTTTTCCATATACGTTGAAAAATATTACAATATATGTAACATATATATAATCCAAACCCAAGTAAAATTTAAACAAGGATATACATAAAGTTTTTCTATAAATATTATTATATTTTATAGACATGATACATAAATATTTATTGTTAATATTGAAGAAAAAAAAATGTACATGTTTCCATTTTCATTTTTTTATATATACATATAACATTACATGGAAAATACTAATTTTTATTGATGTTATTTTTATTTTTTTAGTAAATTTTATTCTCGAATATTACATTGATTTTCTATTTTATTTTTTTCACATTCATGTACATATATATTTTTATAATTGTTTTATGTGGAACATGCAGATTATATTATCTATATATCTCTATAAATTTGTGTGTTAATGAAGGTTTATTAAATTATATACATTGAATAAATTTTTTCTATTTTCTTCATATACATATAGATGCATATATAATCAATATAAAAACAAAAATAAAACGTTGACATGAATAAAATAATATTCATAAATATTTTGCATGCAAATATATATTATTATATATAATATACAGTCATTTTTACTAAAAGATGTTGAAAAAACTAACCATTTATAATAGATTGTATCGTTGTATATATATAGAAAATTATGTAAATATAATAATAATAATAATAATAATAATAGTATTTCTGTTATAAGAAATATGTATTCTACAATCATCACATTATACATAAAAATAAAAAGACAAGGAAATAATTTTAAAATAACAAGTTTTTTTTTATATGCAGAAATATTAGCGATATATAGAATATGTGCAACGTTAACTTTATTTATGTTATTTTGTTTTGTTATATCGTTATATGAACCTTTAAATATTAATATATATTGTATAGTTATGGATTTGTATTGAAAACATTTATTATCAATTTATTTTAATATATTCAATTTAAATCATATATACATATCCCCATATCCATAGGTATGTGTATAGCAGAAAGTTCATATCATATTTGTAAAATGTTTTACATATTGTTTTTTTTTTTTTAAATAAATTTGAATCATGTATTAAAATAATTTGTTCAATTATTTTGGTATTTTTTTTTTTAAATATAAAAATATATATGTGTAGCATATTGACACAGATTATCCTGCAATTGTTTTAAAAAAAGTTATAAAAAAAATGATGCAAAATATTATACCATACAACTTAAGAAATAAAAATATTACTAATTGGAGAGTCCATATGCAAAATATGATTTACAATTGAATATTATACAAATAAAATAAAAATGTTTTTGAATATCGACGTAGCGATAGCAATAATATTCATTTGTAAATATATTGTTTAACCTATTTTTCGAAAATTCGCAATTAGATTTACATAAGTGGTTATAGAAAATATTAGAGAAATTCGCAATTTTATCTTAAAGTATAGGTTTTACAAATTCAACTTTTTTCATTTTGAATTACGCTTTTTTGAAAACGTGGGAACGATTGATATAGACGATCATAACGCTATCTTGAATTGATTTGTAAATACGAATAGGTTATCCAAAAATGTCCCGTCATTTGTATTGCCCTCGGTCTGTAACTTAACTTTCATATAGGACTATTGGTTATCAATATGTAGAGTTAGAAATATTCAGTATGATTTCGATTACTATAACGATCGAATAGAATTCTCGTATTTGGTACGTATTTGTCGCAAAGTGCGATTGGTCAACCTAATTCGTTGTTAAATCCTTTCTAGTTGCTCCCAAAAAGTGTTGTGAAAATGTGTTCTATTTTTACGCGTATATATAAATTAGTATTTAACCAACCCCCGAAATGATTTAAAGAAAATAAAGAATTAAACAAAAATTATATGACAGTCAATCAAAAAACTTCATTAGTTTGAAAAGAAAGATTATTTTTATTTTATTAATTTATTTAACAATCGATTTCGAGTATTCTATTGTTTGGGTTGAATCTCAAGTTTATTTTTTCATTTAAGAAACGTCCAAAATGTGATTGTTTTTATTTTTATGCCATGACAGCAGATCATTTTATGATGGTCGTTTATGTTTATGGGAAAATCTGTTATGTTATGAATTAAAGGTGCGAAGGTGATATGAAAGTGGATTCATATATATTAAAAAAATATTAAACCAGAAATAGCAAACATATATTGTATATATGCTTTCTATTTATATATATAATCATATATGTACATTTATGGTAATGATAATCATGTTTGTCGATATATTTTCAAATTTCAATAATAATAATAATAATTTCTATAGTTACATAAACGTGATAATAAAAGTTTTGTAAATATATATACACATAAATTTATAGAGCATCGCATCAATTCCAATTGTATCAACATACATATATAAATATAATAATCGTACCAATTTCTGAATTATTTTAGTTTTTGCCTTTTTAAAATAGAAATTGAATAAATTTGATGATATGCATAATAAATATAATAAATGATGATTAATGTTATTATAAAATATATATCTATAAATATATATTTTTTCTCATATATACCTATTTTATTCACATACATCTGTGCTATAAATGTCTAAATATAGAAATAAATCTATGATATTATGTATGGTTATAGTTATATTTATATACATATGGTGGATGATAGATCAATAATTATTATAAATTTAAATGTTTTTAGTGTGTGCAAAATTGGTCAATGATCTAAATTTAGAAACATTTATATGTATATACTTTTTTATATATGTTTATTATAATTTATATAATTGATGTGAAAGATATTTATATAATACTTTGTCTGTTGTTTGTGTAAGTCAATTTTATATTACAAATCAATTTTTGTTATTTCTTTAATTGACAGAATTTTTTTCAGTAATTCTTTTCTTTTTTTTTGTTTAGTGCTATATTCACATATTTTAATATGGTGAAAGCTATTAATATATATATATATATGGTATATCCAGAACATTAAACTTAAATATATATTTAATTCGGATAAAATGCGAACAGCTATTGTTGAATGTATATAATAATGAAAGATTTGCCTTCTTATATACAGGAAGTGTCCTAACAAATCCGAAATAGACGTGATCTTGAATATTTCTTAAGAATATAACAAAAAGTTCGAGTAATTTTACGGAAAATCTTTGAAAAATCTAAAACAATCTATCAGTACATTATAGAATTTACAAAACATTTGTTTTTGATTAAACAAAAATAAATGTCCAGTTCATGAGGCTGTTGTATAAGCGGTCAATTGTTGGGCACCTTGTATATGTATATACTCCTATAGATTATTTTAATACAGTTAATTATTTCTTTGGTTTACACAATAGGAAAAACTTGCTATATTACTTTACCATATATACAAAAAGAAAAAAAAATGTATGTTAAAAAAGAAAGAAATAATTTATATAGAAAATGACATAAGTTATGCAGCTATATGCTATAGCTATATATATATATATATAAATATATATATATATATATATATATATATATATATATATATAGATATGTGATAGTTGATGTTTTCTATAAATTATTCATCTCATATGGTATTTATTATTACATTTATTGTGCGTGTAGAATTAATTTACGCAATTAAAATTAAAAAAAAAAAAAATAAATAGAATAATGGTAAACCTGTCAATTCCATAATCTCATTTAATAATTTGCATGATATACATTTATTTACCCCACAAACATTTAGTATAAATCTTGTGGGTAATATATTATATATGATTCGTCTAAAGACCCCATATTTTTTGCGTTTGAGATATCGTCTTTTGATAGCTGATGATGTTACTCTGAATAGAATGCAGCACGCAAAACTTTTGAAAAAATCTTTAATAGTAATCCTAATTCAATATAAGAATGCCAAGATAGGACGACTATAATAATGCAATTCGTGCGAGAACGATTCGTGTGGTTGAAAAGAATGCGAAAATTGAGGATCGTTATATTATCTCGAAAACGATATGATTAATACTAAAAAGATATGAATTATATATATATTGTAATGTTATACAGTGATATTTCTTTATTTATATAAATTTCTTTATAAAAAATAATAAAAGTTTTCCATACATTTCAGTAAAGACCTTAATACAGTAAAATAATTTGTAAAATAGAAAGTTTCAATTATTAAAAAAAATCAATATACATTTGTAATAAGTTTTAACCATATGCGGATGAAACTGTGATGATTATAAACATCAAATGTTAAATTGAACACCAGAAAGAAATAAATCCATCGTTCAGAGGGATCAAATGGTGGGTATTTTTCTATATTGATGATACATTTTAAAAAATATATATCATATCTCTAAGATTATCGTATACAAATGTTTGTGGGGTATATGGATATATTTTAGTTTTTCGTTTTGCTATAAATACTCGTATATCAATACAGATATATATTTAATAAAATAAATAATGTTTAAGCATTATTATACTGACCATTCCATATGAATGATCGCGAGCAAATATTTTATCTATATATACAATAAAATTATAAATAGTTTTATGTATTAAAACGCTGTCGATGTTGTTTAGTGAGGTATATCAATGGTATCTATATAGCAATTTGCAATATACTTTTATCTACACATAAATAAAAAATATTTAAAAGAATAAAAAGAGGAAAATCTTCATGTATTTATGTAATATATAATCAATTGAATACACGCAGCAATACACACAGCACGGTACAATTTTTCAGTTTTATATTTTGTGTGTTTTCTTATATATATACAAAACAAAAATAATAAAATAAATATAACATTAATATAAATTGAACTAAACTATCCCGTATCTTATTATATATATATATATACATACGCGCTGTTTTTTATGTTGTACATAAATTCCATTGACCGCGTGTGGAATCTCAGCGAACGAAAAAAATTCAATATATTAATAATTTTTTTTTTTTCGATATAATGTTTTAGTTTTATATTATCTTTATAATATATAATCGCTCTCTATGGTTAAATTATACTAGTATATATATATATATATATGTTTCTAAATGTATAAATGCAAATACAATATACATATAAAGGTATATAATGTGATAATAATAATTCCTCATCATCATATGCATATCTCTTTTTACAAAAAAATGTGTGTACATTCATATAGCTATATATTCGTACAATTTATATTGTTGATATTTATTTATATACCTATCATATAATATATGCTGTATGAGTGTATTTATATTTAGATGAGGAAAATTGTTATATTTCTTAAGTCTATTTGACTTAAAAGATTTGTGTATTAAATATATACATACCAACTAACTATATAATATTATCTAGGTCTTGTAAATATTCACTTGTTATCGTTTTTATTAATTTTTCTTATTTTTATTATTATTAGTATTATTTTTTATTATAGTATTCTGATATATTCTTACTGAATTATTTCATCGATATATTATTATACCTTTCAACGCTATATCCTATTCCTATCCTATCCCATCCAACATATATATTTATTTTATCTTATAACATACATGCATGTTTTGTTATAATATAATATATTCTATAGATATATAATAAAATTAAAATAATGTATTCTTGTATATATTAAAAATACTATATGTCTGCATTTGCATCTATCTGTGGATAAGATAATATTGCAAATTTTTAAATCATATATATTTTTTTTAAATTTGACTTGTATACTATATATATATATTTAATCTAATGAAAATAGTGTAGCTAGAAAATGGATAATAGTCATTATTAATTATACTCATGTATATATAGAACATTGAAGAACGATGGTTATACATTTTGATAAAAACTATGTTATATATTTTTTTTAATTATATTAATATTTTATTAGAAACATGTACTTTTTTGACAGGGTTAAAATAATATTTCTGTGTTTTATTATAGTATATAATAAAGTATTTTATAATCTACATATTCAGTCGCAAAATATTTCGAATTTATGCATTTTGATTTGTATATGTTGAATAGTTTTATAACTTTGAATATATTAGAATTAGAAAGTGTAATTGTTTTGTTAATAATCTATAAACAAATAAGACATTTCTTAAGTAAAATCTGTTATCCTTTCAAAATTTCATAATTTTGAATTTGATATTTGGAAAAGGTATGAAAAAAAACCTTCTTCAATTTTAAATAGATAAGATTTTCTTGTAGTATACCTAACATTTTTTAGACGTTGATTTAGTAAAATTACTATTGAATTAAAAAAAAAGTAGAATATAAATTAATATGCATCTAATCTATCTTTTCTATAACCTAACTAAACTAAATTACATCATTTGCAATGTATTATTCAATGACAGCAAATTTTGGCGGTTAACTTAAAACAAAATATATCTATATATGCTTATGTATCCGCGATATGGGCAATAGGTATGATATGGACAATTTAAAACGTTATTTTAATATATATTTTATATTCATATTATATAGGACATTAAAAAATTACATTTCGTTTTCACAAAAAAAAATAAATAATCATTATTATATTTATATATTAAAATTCTATTATTATCCCATTATTCAACTGCATTATATATATTTTATACACATTATAATGTTATGAATATACAAATATTATGGATATTTAAATATAAGCATACAACAAAAAAAAACAAGTTCCATAGATGTATCCAAGTATGGTATTCATATACCGGGTGATCTATAAAAGGTAATATCTGCAAATAAAGACAGATGGTATGGTGATTCTATAACATATTTGATTCCAAGATATTTCATCTGGTTGGAACATTGAAGGGATTTTTATTCTATCACTGAAACGCATACAAAAAAATTGCTGTATCAGTGAAAATGTTGTACAAGAAATTCTCGTTTAATTGAATTTATATAGGAAACTATCAGCCTAATGATTATAATTTAAAACTTTATATTTGCAAATTTCAATTATTAACGTATACTGTCTTAAAATGATACATCAAACATTCCTTAAAAATAGTTTAGAAGTAATAACCATAATCTAAATTATCAAATTCAAAACATACAAAAAGTCACATCTTTAAAGGTAACAAAAGGGAATAAAATATAAAAAGAGTGTATGACTGATTTCAATTTTGAGCAGCTTGTATTGTACATATATATATGATATGATATCCATACCCATAATAATTTTTTGATTATATCTTAATAATATTTATATATTTATGATGAATTGATTATATTTTTAACACATTGAATTGCATAAATATCATATAAAAAATTAAAATAAAATATGGTCATAACCGTCCAAGTACAACAAATTAAATATAAAAAAAAGCACGTATAATATACTAAATTTATATATCACCTTGATACGTATGCGAATGTAGTTTTTCGAATATAGTAATAATATGAATAATTTTCAAATGTGTGTTACGGTATATTAATATGTAGGTAACAATTGTTTAAAAACTATATATATGTAAATATTTTACCAAATGGTTTCAAAGAGTTTACCATTATAATATAATAAATTATATATGAAGAATAACAATAAAATAAAATAATATAATAATATTATATAAAATAATAAATACTCTTGTTCACAAATTTAACATATTCACTTTACATCCATATACGAATATTAAAAATAAATTATGAATGAAAGAATAATAAGTAGTGAAATGATCTACTTATTATAATAACACAGAAACCAAAAAGAAATGTATCATTTTACTAATATAGCACCTAGTTTTTTTTCATACAATTTATTCACCATCAACATATATACTTTTATTTATGATATCATATAGATTATTATGGAATTATTAATAATGTATGATGTGTGTATATGGTATACTGAAACCAGCAGGGTATAAATATTTTAATCAGATAGACGTTCATTTATATACTATAATGAAATAAGTAAAATTTCTCAAGAGAAATTTCAGTTGTTCTAAATATTTTATATAAAATATAGCAATAACAGAAAGTACTTATAGGATGTGATAATGCGGATGTATAGAGGTTATATTCATCGTACACAAAGAAACTCCTTAATTGAAAATTACTAACGACCAAAATGTCTATAGGTGGCTTATGAAAAGAGTGGTGTCGCATTCTATTATTCGATCGGAGATACCATCAGTTTTCTTGGGGATATTCATTTAATATAGATTTATATATGAGATAAAGTTTTCATAAAGCTTACTAACAATGAGAACATTTTCCTTAACAATTTAATTTTTTGCATATATATCTGAATTTTCCTTTAGTTTGTCTATAGTAAAATATAAAGTAATTTAAATGGATTAGACAATGTTAAACAGATATTGCGTATACATCAATTTCATTTGTTCCATTTGCATTTCCTTTTAGAGAACATACACATTTTAATATAGAATTATTGGTTAATGTGTTAGTAAAAATATTAACTACAAATACTAAATCAAACAATAAATAAAAATATATAACTTAAAATTAAAAAATAAATATATAAATTATAATTAAATATTCAGATACCGCGAAATTATAAATAAAATTAAATCTAAACTAAAACTACCCTAACAAGCCATATATATCAACGATGATTTTTAAGGGCAAGGGGGTTCTCATACAGACCAGAGCTATTGGATGGGAAGAAGTACTTGGCGCGTAGTCGGTCCGCTGAAGGACTAGAGGGCTTGACCCAAGTACCCCCTGGATAGGATTTTAATGACAATTGGCGCCTGTCTCAGACATGGAATGCTGAGTGGCAAGACCCAATTTTTTGTTCATTTTGGTTTTGTTATAGGATAAAGTATTGTCAAGTAATCAGTTCATTAAAGAGAAAAAATCGCTTGCAATTACTTTTTTATGGTTTATTGGAAAAATAGGACACATTAATTATAAAATATTTATTTTTATATAATCAATATAAAAGGGGTTAGTAAAAATATTAGTTTGAGTTCATAATAGATCTGTATAGTTGAGCAAACAAAAGAAGTAAATTAGTTGTTAGTAAATTCTATGCAATTTCCATTAACCATTTCAAATCATTTTTATGTTTTAGTTTTAGTTCTATCGTGTGATCTATCAAGAACTCTAAAAGCATTATATTTCTAAAAGAAAATAAAAAAATAATTAAAGCATTCTTAATATGTTATATAATAATAATAAGTAATGTTGAATGTAAAAATAAATAATAAACCGATTGATTTTTTTTGTATATACTTAATCATATATAAACAAAAATATTATATGATTATAGAAAAATTAATATTGAGATAAACGAAAACAAATAACTATAGGACTGTAAATTTCATATTAAAATACATTTTAAATATAATTGCTATTAGAATAAATTTCAAATTAGAATAATTATGATTAGAATCAATAAAAACTTTAAATAGTACGAGTGAAAAACATGATAATAGCCCGAAATGGAATTATAAATATTAAATTAATATGTTCTTGGTTCAATATTCGATTTATTTGACTGCAATGAAATTCCTCCTACATAATCTTAATTGAAATTCCAATTGAATTGTAAATTTAAATCAAATTTCTGTTCATCAATTTCTAATGAAAACCGAAAACATTTCTATATTTTTAAAATAATATAAAATGGTATTTTTTAATATGAATGCTATTATTTTTATTTTCTTTTATACGTGAAATATAATAATAAAAAACAGTTTTCTACTCACTCAATTGTTGGAATTTATAAAATTAAAAATTCGTAAAGTTGGCAGACAAAATCACACTAACCTGAAAAAAAAGAAAAAGGACAATTTAACATTTAATAATCGTAACTAAAATGATAATTATTACATTTTCTTTTACAACAAAAAATATATTTATACCTGTTTGGACTTTTTTAGAATGCCCAACTGATAACAGAAACAAATACAACACCAATGATAACAGCAAATATTTAGCAATTTTATGCTCGATGAAAGCTTAAAGCTGGGCAGCAATTTCTTAATAAAAACTAATCTGAAAATTTTAATAAAAGAAAAACACAATATTAAACTTTATTAATAGAAAAATATAGATATTAATAATGACGATGTACACACTTTCAGATGTTGTTAAAAAGGTGATTGACTGTTTTCAAGTCCATTAGAAAAAAATCCCGTAAAAAAATGTATTATATAGCCATTTATTATATATACCAACAATTTTTTTTTTATTTTTTTATTTTTTTTCATATATAGAAAACAATATAAGAATTTATATACTTTTAAGAATAATTAAATTATTTTTTATTTTAAAAATTATCATAAAGAATTAAATTTTAAATCAATTATTAAGATTATGTATATTTTAATTAAATTATAGCAACAAATTACGAAATAAATAAACCAAATTACTAAATAAAATAATGACACACGAAAAACACATTTCATTATACATAAATTTTATTTTCAACATTATTATAATTAAAACTGATTGAATTGTTAAAATATAAAATTTATTTACTAATAATAATAGAGTTGGTGCATATACAAAAAAAAATTTCTTTCGCGGCGTTTTACAGTTTTGAAATTTTGTGCACAATACAAAATATATTTTATAACGTTATCTATATATAAATATATAATAATATATTGATACCTATACACACTATACACACATTATTTATGCGTACAAATATATATATATATATATATATATAAATAAATAAATTTATATATAATAAATAAATTTTTTTTTATTTTTTTATATATACATATATATATATATATATATATTTGATTACGTATTTCATTTATATGATTTATTTTTTTATTTTTTTTTTCATTTGCTATTCTAAAACATCATCTATTATCAAAAAGTGGAAAATCAATGGATTTTCAATTATATGTGTTCAAAACATAAGTGAATATTTCTTAATATGAAAGTATGGTCGAATTGGTAGCGAAGCCGCCGATTTTCAAACAAAAATCTCACATGTAAAAATTACATGTGAGATTTGCTTTTAATTAGGGAGGGTCATGGTCGTTTGATTTCCATTTCTGTGTGCGCACTGGTGCCACAAAGATCTCCTATGCTGGTCCCAGAATGCCTATCATTCGACGATGAACCCTCCCCAAAGTTTATATATACATTGACGGTACGGGCGTTTTGGCCCGTATGGTTGGTGTATATATATTCTCGGGTATCCATTGGGGGGGGATACCCGCTCTACATCCAATTATAACTGTAAATGTTGCTTATGTAAAATAAAAAGGAAAAAATGTAAGAAAAAAAGAAAGATTCTTTTTTACAACACATTTTTCCTTTTTATTTTACATAAACAACTATTCTCTTACACGATATTTATATCCGATCTGGTTATTTTCATCGCTGTAAATGAAAAGGAAATTATTTTAAACTCCAGGATATTTATGGAAACCTTTTTTTTCATGTTATTCTTTATTTATGTATATCAATTTAGGAACATTCAACCAAATTTAATGTAATTAAAATTAAAATTGTAAAAAAATGTATATGATTTTCATTTTTATATAAAGTAGAGTGTATATATAAGAAATTGATGATGAAAGTTATTAATGAAAATTATTAAGAAAACGTTTGTCATAAAATTAGTAAATAAATTGTTGTAATTTGTTTTTCGTTTCTATTATCAATTAATTTTATTTTTTTTTTCGTAAAAGCTTATATCAACCGTATATGAAAAGATGAGATCGAAATAACAAAAAAAGAATTTAATACCAATCACCTTTTATTTAAATATATATTGAAATGAAAAGAAAACAAAAACAAATAATTTATTTTAAATTATGTTAACGATAAAGAGTTTACAATTTTCCATATAGATACATTTATCGCCAGTTATATATACATAGTATAGCATCGCATATATCATAAATATATTTATAGTTGTAAAAAAGACAAAAATTGATACATAAAAAAAAGTTAGATACAATATAATTTATATAATATATGATGATAATATCAATTCTATACACAAACATATACTCACTATAGCAAAATATATAAAAAAATTGCATATATACATTATGTAAACTATATGATAAATACTTTGCTATGTGTTTAAATAAATATATATCTTATCAAAATGTTTGCATATATATATGATTTTATATAAAATATATCTATAAATAAAAAAATAATACATGTATATTTGTATATGATTATCACACATTCTATTTAAAAGAAAAGTGCATATAAGAAAAACGAGTTAGAAAATCAACAATGTCGTTTACATGAAAATTATTCATCCGCTATATATGTAGTATGGTTGACACATTTATCAACCAAAACACTATACTATACAACATCAACTATATACAAAATACTTTACATACAATATTTATTCTAGGTTTGTTGGTATATTTTCTATTTATTGTTGTATTGTACAAAAAATATATTCGCATTATTTACCTTAAATAAATGTCTATGAATTTATATAAATATATGGATTTTTTTTATTTACATGAACGCGCGATAGTAGATGCTATAAAAGCAAAAAAAAACCAACAATATATTATACGTTTTCCTATTTATATATAAATAAATAATCTACATATAATTTAATGCATCCCTGTTGTTTTTCCTTTCGCTCGTATACATAAAAAGTTCTGATTTTTTTTTTTTGCATAAACACAAAAAATAAATAAATAAATTAGAATGATTTTGTTTGCATATAATATATAGACATACCTATACGTGTGGAAATTTTACATTTGGAAAAATAAAATTTTTTAGATATATAATAATATTTATTTATATATAGATATAATCTTTATGTTTATGCGACAATTTTATATTATATATTTTTCATCACAGAAAGAAAAAATAACAACTACATTATTATTATTAAATATTAAATTTAAAGTTTAAAGGATAATTTTTTCCATTAGATATTATTTATTATACATAAATGGTATGAATTTTCCCTTAATTTCGTATATAAATGCAATAAAATAGAATTTATTTTATAAAATGTATAATTGAATTGAAATTAATATAAGATATTGTTTTGACCCATAAATGATATATATTATATTATATAAATAAAAATGTTTACCTTGATGGTGTGTTACTGTTCTGATTCTCATTAAGTTTATAATAAAATAAATGATTGTCAAATATTATTTATATATACATGGCAATAAATTTATTTATAAATATTGGTTTAACAAAAGACAAATAACAATACGAGATATCTCATTATAAATTATATGTGAATATAAAAGCAAATAAATTTGCCGAAGGGATATCATGAAATAAGCATTATATTTATTAATAAATTTTATTGCATATATTATTATATAATGTATTTGAATCACAAAAATTATTACATTTAAACTTATATATAATGTTAAGTGTACATATAAATAAATCAGCTTTAATAATAAAATACAATAAAAATAAAAAAATTTAAAATTATTAAAATAATATTTCTACTTGTGTTTCAAATAATGTAGGTGTCCGAATGATATTTAAAATATGAATTTTTTTTTACCGAGATTAATTTAACCTTGTTTGCAAATAAATTCTTTTATCGATAAATATTATTATAAATTAGTATTTTGGGGATTTTTTCAAATAGAAAACCCTAGAGTCCCTAGAGAATACTAAATACTAAATTTCACTTTAGCAAAATGAAAAAGAATTAATTTAAGGAAAAGCAAACGGGTTTCAATTTAGAGTAATTAAACAAAACATATTTTATTATAAAATCAAACAGCAAATGATATTAGGATAACTTAAGGATTATTTTGCAGTCAGACGTACCAATTTTTGGAAAAAATCTCTGATGATATAAACAAAAAAGTATATTAAAAATCTTTTACGGAAATTAGAATTAATTGATTTAAAAAAAAGATCGCTTTTTCATAAGGTGATTTCCTTGTTAGCGTTTTTATTTTATATACCATATATATGATAAAATTCTTTAATAATAATAAAAAATACTTCCACTTAATAAATATAACATTAAAAAATCTCACACTGTGAATCCAAAAAAAGAAAAAACAAAATATAACATACAATTATAAGTATACCATAAATAGTTAATTATATAGCTTCCTTATTACTTATTATATTATTATATATAGATCATTATTTTTATATATGTATAAAAGATATTTTAGTTAAATTTATCATTTACTAATATACGAGATGAGTGAGTATATACTGCGAAGATAAGTAAAATGAATGTTATGAATGTATATAAATATATATATATATATATATACTAAATAATGCGACTGTATAAAAGTGATAAATTATTTATTATACATTATGATTATAGGTTGATAAAATATTATATTAGTATATTATATATATATGAATGCATGGATATACAACAAATAGCAATTAAGAATATCTCAGTAAATACATATACATATATATATATATAGATAAGAGATACCTGCCTGCCTGCCTGTATATGTATGTACGCATATTATTTATAATAAAATCCCATCTATATATGTATAATAGAAATCCCTGAATATATATATATACAATCTTATTGAAATGATAAATATATACTTAAAAATAGTTATGTATAAAAGTACTTATAAAATGGGATGATTATAACTTCTTCTTTTTTTTTTCTTATTTTTTGAAGGTATATAAATATATATAACTTTTCATCTATATTCATAAATATATATTTATTCTGCGTTCAAATATATGAATAATATAATATAAATGGTATATATGTTAAGAAATAGATGCAATTAATAAGATACCTAATTTTCACTCATGTTTTTCCATTATCAAAATTAATTGTAACATATATAAAAGTAAAACTTCATAATATTTATAAGTATGTTTATATGCGAGAATATACAAATATAAATGGGATATATATATTCTTATATGTCTATATATAGATGGAAACGTAATTTTCATATATTTATATATATATATATATAGCATTGACTGTTTCTTCTTCTTATTTGTTTATAAGATATATATTAAATAATCTTTTATGTATATCCATTAAAATTGTTTATATTATATATATATATATATGATAGATATATAGAAAACTGTTTTATTTATATTTCTATATGTACATAAATAAATAAAGTACTTATTAAAATAATTATGAAATTAATAAAACGAACATGCGAATACGTTAAATAATAAAGTATATATAAGACGTTGTGAATAAATATATATTATAAGAAAATTTAATGTTATCTTATAAAGATATAGATAGCTTTAGCTACATATATATATATATACATATTTAGCTATATACACATACAATAGTAGTATAACAAGATCCATAATTAAACAAAAACCAATGTAGGTATACTTTAGGATAACATTTAATATTAATTTAATAAAGTATTTATTTTGTATAGATAGGGGTATATATAGCACAAAATCATGTTAAAAAAATTAAAATAAATATCATCACATTATACATATCTATATATAAAGACATTTTATATGCCTTGTACGGGTATATAACTATAACATTAAAATAGATGAATGTTTATGTGTGTATATCAAAAAAGTAAAACAAATGATTATTAAACTTTTTATACCATATTATAAATATAAAATTTGATGTTTACCTCACAAGTTGTAAATTTTATATTGAATTGGGATACCTATACATCTATATATGCGATTAGATACATATTATAAGTATAATTAATCATGTATCTTTATAAATAACCCTTTGTTATTTAATCATATATTTATATAGAAAAAATGCTTTTCATTAATGCATATAGATACAACACACACACATAAATAAAAATCCATCCATAAAACATTTAATGAATATTATAAATAGATAATTTTCTTTTAATTAAGATATTATATAAATAATAGAATTAAATATATTTTCTATAAATATATAAATATACATACTTAAGTATATAAAATTTTTCATTATATATGTTATTATAATTTAAATCATTTCCATTTCTATATACATTCATCATTATCATTATCATCATAAGAATAAATAATTCTTTTAATCTTTTTGCGCATATTATTTATATAAATATTATATTAAACGAAATAAAAGTTAATACATTTCATGTACATATCATAAAAAAAACCTATTATATGTAGAATAGGCACAACAAGATTTAAGGACAAAAGAAAATGTTTATAATCGGATCAAAGTCTATATTAGTATAATATAATTTAGAAATGATATATTATAATGAAAAATATAATTCTATACACATTAATACTAACCATGTATATATAAGCATGCAAATGATGAGTTAGTATACAGGACAAACCAAAACAAGTTATAATTGATAAATAAATTCAGGTAATCGAATCAGATAACAGAGGTGATATAAAGTTAAGGACAAGATTATACAAGAATCGATAAAAAATGTAAATTAAAAAAAATTCAAATCAAATTAATGAGTGAAATGAAAATGCAGTTATTATATCAAAATCCTTGGTATTTTATCATAAAGCCAAACGAATCATATATATAATAAGGCATAATAAAAAGTGGAAAAAGAAGAAATATATGTAAAAAATATAATGAATTAGAAAGAAATTTGTTAATTTTTTGCTAATTTATTCTATAAATTAACAATTCATTTTTGCTAAAAGAATATAATACATGTAGGTATTTGAAAAAAAAAAATATGAAAGTATGTTCCGCATAAAAAAAAAACAAAATAAAATCAGTATAGAGCAGCAAGAAGTAATTCAATATAGAAATTTTAATATAGAAAAAAATCTGTTGAATCGCTAAAAAACTATATTTTTCATAACAAAAAAAAATGATATGAGATTTAAGAATGAATTTGATACTCTTCTTCAATGTACGTGTGGTTTTCATTTGAATATATTATATAGTATATAGTAATAATATAATAAATATAACCAAATCCTCTATTCATTTTTTATTCATACTTTTTCTATTAGTAAATATATATTGTTTTTAAGACAGCTTTCATATTATATCAAAACTATAAAAAAAATATGCAAATATCACATAACAAAAAGTTTTTCTTCTCTTTATATATACAATATAAAACCTAATCAGGAAAAAAAGGATAATTCAACTCACTTGAATTAACTTTATACTTTAACGAGTATAATATTTTTAATGTAATCCAAATGAATATAAGATATGAAATGACGATAGCTGGCAGTCATTAAATCGTTTTGAATTTCATCTATATAGGTATTACTTTTTTACACTTGTTATACATACAAAAAAAAATTGTATACTATAAGATTTCATCTTCATACTTGACATGCTAATAATAATAATAATTTTTTGTGTGCGGTTAAAAATATATGATAATTATGAATTAATTAGCTATATGGTTATTTATTTGTGTATGAATAAAAATTAACGGAAAGGAAGAGCTTATATATATATATGATATCAAATATAAATTTCGGTGGAAATGCTTCAAAAAGTATATACATACATATATTAAAATCATATAAATTATCTGAATTGATATTGTTTTTTATAGAATGTAAATTTCATTTTTATGACATTTATTAACTCTTAATGACTCCAAAAATACAAATTATATTATGTCAATAAAACCTATTCGCTTAAACTATAGCAGATTGATTTTATTTATATAGAATGCTTTCAATAAGTTTCACCGCCTTCAATAAAGATCGTTCCTTTATTACATTTGTATAATTGTTGTAAATGTTGTTTTAAAAACTATATTATACTATATTATATTTTCTTAATAAATACAAGAAAGTGTTAAATCCTTAAGACAAAAATATGAATTACTTAATATCTATAAGGTCTAAGGTTAGGTTAGGATAAACGATCACAAATAGATATTTATAAAAATTGTCACCAGTAAAACAAAAAATTAACACTCCACATCCAACCGTATAGCTAATCCACGCAAAAAAGACAAGAGTTAATCGCTTCATAAACTATCTAAATAATATATAATTTTAAAAATTGAAATTCCATTTAATACAAAACAAAATATGTCAGCTAAATGAAATTATTTAAAAAATAAAAATATCTATAATTAATAATGAAAAATATTAAACAGCATGTGATCTTTTTTCGGTTAATTTAAATAAATATTTTTAAATTCTTCTCTTATACTATATATATTGTATGTATATAACAACATATTTATTGATTGCATAATATTTATATTTATGTATTTCATTTAAAACAAACGCATTAATAAATAAAAATAAATAACACTTTTGTTATTTAAATGAAAGTAAATATCCCGGTATCCATAAACGTCTAAATATATATAGAATGATCATATATATGCATACGCAAGTATATATATTATAGATATATATATATGATTATGATGATTAATTATAACTTTATATGTAAACTTTTAAATCATTAATAATAATTCTATTTACAGGTACCACCACCACCACCACTACCACAACAATTATCGTACATATATATATATATAGTATATGCCTCTATCAATCAATTGTTTCTATTTTAACTACTTCATTGTTACATTGCGCGAGGAACCTTTACTTTATTCTTGTAGGTATTCAAAAAAAAAAAATAAATATGAAAGATCATAAAACGTTAACCTTTTTTTTTTTTTGATATGTTAAACGAATAGTGATGTGTTTTTTTTTACTTGTTACTTTTAAAAAATTTGTATTATGATTGTTAAAATTATTTTTTATATTCAGATATAATTTATTTCACTTTTCTTATATTATACATATATGTTATATGCAAAATTCATTAATGTTAAAATCTTAATCGTAATACATAGCAAAAGGTTATGCAATTTAAATAATATGTAATGGGCAAAAAATAAAAAATAAATCATATGTAAAATAAAAAATTAAATTAATTGTTTAAAGTGAAAATATGCAGGTATTTGTTTTTTTTTTCATTTTCATTTAAATATTTTCTATATTACATTGAACTTCTAAATTGTTTTTTTTTATTTGTTCGTTTTAAAATATCAAAATTAATATTAAGATATATATTTTGATGTCAGTTAATTAGTATTTTTGCATTTATCATTATCAATTTTTATAATTCATTTGTGTTTACTTGCTGAATTTGAATATTTTACTTTTTGTTTTTTTCAATTTTAACATTGGATAGTTTTAAATAATAAACGATTATAAATTTATATAATTTGTTATATAATTATATATATAGTTTTATGGATTAACAAACGCATAATTAATCGTATGTTTTAGCTGACTATGGATAAATAGATTTCATTTTTTACGGTCGGTTACCTAAAGGTATATTATATTAGAATAATAAGTTGATTTAAAATTAAATAATTAAAAAAAATATTATTAATTATTTAAGACTTTTTCAGATCACTTTTAATTTTAATAAATAAATAGTTTTAAAATTATTTTTTTTTAAGCACATTAATATGGTTTTTTGTTATATATTTGAAAAAAATATTTATCATAAATTATTTATAAATATAAAATAGGTATAACCTTAAAGTTGAAGTTTTGTATTGGTATACATAAATAATATTCATTCTAACAATTTAAAATTATAAATGACTGATTATATGCATTCTATTATATAGAGAAGAAAACGATTATCGAGATAATATTAATGAGTGGGTGTAACAAAACAATTAAATATAATTCTTAAAATTTTGATTTTTTATTCCAATCATAAACATTCCATTTATATGTTTTTTGTTTTGTTTGAATCTGATTGAAGTTGTTAATATTATTATTATTACTTAACTATGGGATACATGCACTTACTATGGGAACCTTAAAGGATAGATATGCAAATTTTCAGCCACATTCATCCATTGGTTTTTGAGTTATTAAAGATTTTCCAAAATAACTACAATCCAATGATTTAATATAACAATAATAATAACCTTATTCAATATATAATAATAATAATCTTATTAAATTAATGTAATAATAATAATCTTTATAATAATAATATGAAAAAACTTTAATATAATGTATTATATAAAAATATACACCGGTTTTATAAATGTGTTTGTGTGTTTGTGCAGAGATGTTGTGAGTTGAAATTTATATATACACGTGAAGATGATTAAATTAGCATTTATTATTATGGCATATAATGCGAATATTTTTCATAATTTTATGTGGCCTTTTATGTCGATAAACATCTCAATTATATATTGTAAAATAAGATCCAGATTGACAGATCGTATTTTATTATATTTTATTATTATGATTATTATTATTATTTTATTTTTCTTTAAATTGAAATGTCTATAAAATAAATACTTATTATATTATGAGTAAATAATACCATATATTTTAATATATTGTATTTTGAACTAATAAACGCATAATTTGTATTTTATGTACGTGTTGCGGTTTAAATAAAATTGTGCATATATGAAATAATTTTCACTATATAAATATACTTTTTAACCAATATTTTAAGCATATATTTAGCATTCAGCTTATTCTGTCCTATATTAATCTACAAAATGATCACTTTATCAATCTAAATAGCAATTTTTCAATAAATTTCTCTATGGAGGAGAATTCAGGCATACAGAAAATATTTCACCATTTTTTTTTTGTGTGAAGACAATGAATTGAATTTTAAAAATAAAACGAAACTATTTGAATTTATCAATAAATTTATCTAAATTAACTTTTTATATATAATTTATCAACCACAATTTAATATCTTCGATTTAAAATAAAAAAAAGCATTTATAATAATCCAATACCAATAGAATTCAGAATTCAAAATTCAAAAAAAAAAATTATATTCACATCATTCACAAAAGATTTATCCAAATATAGAATGAACATAGACAAAGAAAAATGAAATAGCCTCACCTCATCCCGAACCATATTATTATTATTATTATTATTACCTTTTAAAAATATCTGTCAAAAAAAAAATTATATGATAAATTGATTTCAAGTTCAACCATCTATCACTCATCAGCAGATATAATCAATTAGAATTGTTTTTTTTTTCAAATTTTTCTATCCATATAATCATATATATATATATATATTTATAATTTTACACATGGGTGTATTAAATAAAAATAAACTAACAAAAAAAATTATATATACCAGTTTTTTTTTAAATCATCAGAATGATCACAGCATATAAGCAGCATGTTGTATATTAAAATTTTTCATATCTATATGTATATAAATACAAATATGAAATATCCATCATTGTATATACATATATATTTATTATATAATTGTATCGCGTTGAATTTTATTATAAATCAAGATTCTATAATAATAATAATATAAATCCATATATAATTATATTATCGAAGCATATACAAGTGACTTTGTATAGAGAAAATAATTTTGCAGACTTCAATTATAAATGTTTGAAATTAAATAAGCATGTAACTTACATATAAGTATATGTATCACTAATTGTTTCACATTTTAGAACTAACATTGACTGTGAATCTATAGGCAAAAATGTGTACATAGAACTTCTTTTTGCTTAAGTTCCAGGATTGGTGGTTGGGTTTTTATAGTACGGCAAAAAATTGGTCGAAAATGTTTTATTGACTATTCTTCTTAATCCCGGTAGTCTATATATTTCTTTTTATAATGATTCATTCGTTTTTAAAAAGTTTTTAATGAAAGAGCGTATTCAACTTCATAACGCTTTCATGTGTATTACATTTTATTTAGGAAAAAAAATATCATACATTTCTAAGTATGAGGAAATCTTTTTTTCAATTAAGAGAAATGTTTATATAGGTTCGCCTTCTTCATGAGCATTGACAGAACAATTAATATTCTATAAATAATATAATATATATTTATATTTGAATCAATTATGAATCTAAACAGAAATCATTGATTTTTCATCATTAAATTAAAGCCTTTACAAAACTCCTTTCAATGAATTTCCCCTAATATTGGACCAGACAATAAATTTAAAAGTATTTCACAATTAAAAATAAAATATAAAAGATATTTATCATTGATTGTATATTGATATATACTATATATACAATAAACATTTTAGTATATATCTATACCCAACGAAATGCAACAAATTGCATATTTAGCCATGCGAATAAAACGGATGTTTCGTTTTTATTGTACACATACAATAATTTTTTTTAATGATAAGTATATACATATATACACCTTTTTTAAAAAAATAGAGACTCGTATTGCAAATACATTAAAAAAATATTCGTACAAAAACTATTCCAGTATTCAATTGTAAAATATATTGTTAGCAGTTATACAATGTTTTTTTTTTTGTTTTCTTATTTTATAATAGCATATATCGTAATATATACTCAATTATTATACTCATATACAATACATATATATATAATATATAAATTGAAGAAAAGTCTATAAATATATATGAAAAGAATAAAATGTGAATAGAGACTCGTATATCGTAAAAATGCAATTAAAAATTTGACGGATAATATTATTGATGTATAAAAATGTATGTATACTATTAATTTGTTTGATGCCTTGTCGATGCCCCTATCTATACGCAAAAATACAATTTCTTTTATATATATTTCTATAATTTGATTACTGTATATACGCTAAATGTAAATTATATCCATATAATACATTTATATGATGCTGTGAATCTGTCAAAATCTTATTAGTATAGAAATATATTATTTAACAAACATATAGAAAGAATATATATATATAATTGCACATGATGAATGCAATTAAATAAATTATAGTGTTTTTTTTTTTGTTGTTTTCTATCCGTTGTAATTTTCTTTTTCATAATATTATTTTAATTAAAAAAAAAAGAAGATTTTAAAGGAATTTCGTTTAATGATATATCAAACAATGTTAAATGTATATAGAATTAGTTTTTAGTAATAAATTACCAAAAAATAGGTTTAATGAAAAAGGAGTATTTTCGTGGATTTGAAATTTTTTAATAATATTATAGTTAAAGAACGATTTTCTTTAAAATTGTCTTACAACCGACCATATATGAATTATAACATAATACTAAAATATCGATATAATGAAACTATTTACCGTATATATAATATAATAAATCAGCAATATCATATATATATATATATATATCATTAACCTTAAGTGCGATCGAAAAAAAGAATACTGCAAATTATCACCTTTATCATCTACTATATAAATATTATTTATAAAAAAAAAATATTCTATCAAATATTATAATAACAATAATAATAAAAAAAACACGTGTTTATGATAAATATACAGAATCGAAAGAAAAAATTGCACATCAACATAATTCAAGTATATAACAATATAAACAACATAAAATAAAAGCAATATATTGGTAAATAGAACTATATAAAGGTTATGAGATAGGTTAAAAAAAACAACATATCCTATTAAATTGTTGATACATTAAATAATAAAAAAAATATTTTCTTTATTTTTTTTTTCTTGTTTGTTACTTCAAAGGAACATCGAATATTTTGTTTATTATATGCGGGTACTCTAAAAGATTACTGTGGCCGGTACCATTGGAGATGCTAAGATGAAATTAACTTATGATGCTTTTTTATTTAGATTAATTTCTAAATATTCGGCAAATGGATGGATGACGTTTTACAAGAAATCTTTGAATTTGCAATTATCTGCGAAATGCAATAACATAGAATCTTATAGAAAAATTTCTAATATAGAATAAAAAATTATTTTTTAATGCTTTTTAATGGTTTTTAATGGCTCGCAGGATACGTTCTTTTAGAGAACCCTGTATATATGCATATATATAAATGTATATATAGAAAAAGAAAAAATTATTATGTGTGTAAATGCGTGCAATCTTTAAAAACAATAATATCCCTATCTATATAATATATCTATTTATACATCATATAATGTAATTATATATAAAATAAATACAAACATCTACATTTTGATAATTTAATGAACATTTGTTTATATTGTTTTATGTGTTTTTATTATTTTCTATATAGGCACAAAATGTTAATGCAATTTTTTTTTTCTGCATAAAAAAATCACAAAAAAAAATCATCAATAATGGAGAAAAATATTTCTATTTATCTTGATTTTATGCGACAATTTTTTTTTTTTATATTCATATAGGTTTTGCGGACTCTCGCGTATTTTTTTGCACATATAAAAAAAATTTCTTCTTTTACTCCATAATATATAATATTGGATAAATTTAAAATCGTGACAATTCAGTCTCGTTAATGAATCTGCTGCCAATTACTTTATCTATTTTTTTTTTGTCTTCCTTTATTTTTGTATTTTATACTTTATGTATATGCCTATTTATGAGCATAATAATATATATATATATATACTGTTAATATATAATAATACAATAATAACATCGATAATAAATTATATATTGGGTATATATCTATTATAGGATTATAGTTATATCACTTATATATAGTTAGGTATCAATATCAGATACGTTTATATTTTTTTATACGTTTTATATGAACAGTTGGAATATTGATATTGTATAGTAATATTGTCGCTGAAATTCTATATAGAAATTTATTCTAATTTATTCAATTTATACCTCAAAGAATTTGGTCTATAATTACTATATAGCGTATGTACTTTCGTTAGGGATGTTAAAATCACCTTTTTGTTATGAATGCAATAATTTCATAATATAATAAAAATAATCATTCATTCAGTTCGTTCAGTTTTCGCACATTTTTTGTGACCGTACCTGCACGGATGCGATATGTAACATAATTTTGTTCTTTTTCTAAATACAATCTCTATATAGCATATAATAGCAAATAGGCATAGTTTTATTTTTTAAAGAGATATCAAAGACATTGTTAGAAAATAATAATACAATACTATCATATAGGTATCACTGAATATATTATATGCTTTACTTTCCAACAATAAACAATAATCTTGTTCATGTATATTATTATTATTATTATTATTATTTATATAATATATATATATGAACAACATTTTGTGATTGTTTTGCACAATAAAAATCTCTAAAGATTGTACAATAATAATTATATTATTATTATTATTGTATTGATTATTATTATTATTATTATTATTACTATTATATGAATAGTTATTATGGTCTAGTTGCTGTATCGATATATGTATATATAATATAATAAATAAGTATCAAAAGATTCAAACGCACTTAAACTTATTTAAACTGAAAAAAACCAGAAGTATATGTCCGTTTATATCTGGTATTTATTTTTTTTTTCATTTAATTTCCTTATATGTATATATCGTCGATAAGTTGTGCGGTTTGCTTCATATATATATATATATATATATATAATTATCGGACACATATTTATCTGCGGATTGTACTTTGTATTATACCATTAATGGTGTTTGTGTGTCTATATTTTTTTTTCCAATATTCAAGATCACAGTATATACATACATATAAAACCAATTACAATATATTTTTATCAGTTCAATGGTTTTTAATACAGTTCCTTATTATATTATAAATAGCTGTCAAAAAGATATTCACCTCTATTCTATTTTTGTTGCATTAAAAGTTATGTAATATGTCATTATTGCTGAATAATATAGTCTGTTTGTATATTTATTTATATACTATGGGTTTTCGATTAAATAATTTATTGAAATATAAAATAGAATTAATTCTTTAACGCTTTTCGCTGCTCCTAAATGGTATATAGGAATGTTTAACAGCTCTAAAACCTATACATAAATTTATATCAATTAAACAATTTTAGAATCACAAACGGTAACGGTTTGTATTAAGGATGATTAAGGGCAAAATGTGATCGACATGAAAGGTGTGCATCTGTTTACATATAGCTGTCATAGCTGTTACTCTAAGGAAGAAATTCAATTCCAATTAGCATCTCTATTTCAGAAATTGGAGGATGATACAATTAAAATTAAATCCCCAAATAAATTCCCAAAAGAAATATTATGAGAAATATAAACCATATAATTTTATAGATATTAAATAAATTTTTTATAACAAACAAAAAAAACAAATATTATTCGATGCCCTAAAACCGGTAATAAATAATCTTCGTGTGGTGTTAAATATTATTGATTTCTTTTAAACATGACTCGAACATTATATGACAAACAAAAGAAATAGATAATATATAAGTTAATTATTTGATATATTACACCATACTTTTTTGTTATACAACAATTAAAATTAAAAATATACAAAATTTAATTGTAATTATTCTATTATCACATAGATGTTACAAAAAATATATATATGTATACTTATAAACTTTAGAAAATTAACACTTTCCAATTAACAGTCATTTATTTTTATGTTGTTTTTATACCCATATAATAACCCGCATATCTATCTACATATTATATATATATAATAGTTATAAAGGTGTGTATATAAAGAAAAGAAATAACATATAATTTGCATATATCTTTCTATATATAATAAATAAATATTTTAATAGAGTAATTCACACATCGTATGTAAATATTTCTATTTATTTCTTTAGATTTTTATTTTATTTTTTATGTTTAATAGTACAAATGATAACGTTTAAAATAAGGAATGTCTTCTATATTTATTTATAAAAAAAAACCATCTAAATACTTGTAAATTTTCACTTTTGTAACACATACAATACGACGATATTATTTTTCACATGAATAAAATTATATATAAAGATATATAACCAAATGAAGAAATCGCAGATTCACGTTTTACGATCAATGAAAAAATATTTCTGAATATATTTGGTCTTTTTAATATTACATTATACTATAAAATATGCGGTAAAAGATGAACATACACTTAAGACCCATTAACGTTCTCACTACTAAAGTGTATATATTTGTGATGAAAATTTAAAATATATATAGTACAACATATTTGAGAAAAATAAAACGTATTTATATCGCATAAAAAAGAAAATACCATAGATACATAAAAAAAAAACCAAATAAAAACCATATCGAAAAAATTTAATTAAATCAGCGGTAGTGTTAATTAAAAACGCACATTTAAATGAAAATTAAGAGAAATATATAAAAAAAAAACAAAGATGATGATGATCGCGACGACCATATCCACCTTTTATTTACTTAAATCGATTATATGTTATTTTTTATATACACAAATAAATGTATATGTTCATATGTACTACAACAAAATGCTTTTTGTTGGTTCTTTATTATTTTGTTTTTGGAAGCAATACGTATACCCAACAATTGATATACTCATTTTTTATAAATACAATGCTTGAGATACAATGCTTGAAGAAAATGGAATGTAATCATTTTCACAAAATAAAAATTTCATGCATGTATATTTAATTAGCTTATATATTATATTTATTTTTTTTTTGAATTTTTGTTAAGCCATATTATGCAGTTCATAAATTTACTAAATAAATATTATAAATATATAAATATAGTATATGTAAACTCACTCATATATTATTTTTTTGTTTACTTGTAAAGTTATTTTTTAATTAGTAACAAAAAGAAGAATATATTTATCATCTCATATATAATATATGATAAATATCTAAAGGGTCATTCGAATCTAAATATTAATATTATGAAAATGTGTAAATTTTTCTAAACGTTGTTTATGTCCAGTGTTTTGGTTGAATTTCAAATATCGTATATATCGAGCATTAAATTGAATGATACGTAAAAAGTCAAACTTCAACCGAGATTTTATTTTTTATAGGTGATTATTTGTGTGTTTTCCATTGAAATTATTAATTAAGATTTCCTATGAGAAAATTATTATATAATATTTCCTATTATAGAAAACTATAATATTAAATTTTCGTGTTAGAAAATTATTTATACAAAATTTCCGTAATTAGACTAATTCCTTTAGTAACTAATTCCTTTAGAAAATGTTATAGAATGTCCTCGAGATTCATTTTTTTCTCTGATATCGTTTAACTTCGTTCTGAAGGCCCTTTTACATATATAATGTATACATAAAACACCTTTATATATTTTGTAGAAAAAAAAAAGAAGATATTTTAAATTTATTAATTCCAAAAGTATTGCCTTAAAGATACGATTCGAAAACGTAACAGTATATATTCAAAAAAATAAATCCACCAAATTATGAGATGAAGAATTTTTTTAATGGTAATATGTTTATATAATGCGGTCTTTCAACTCAAATGAATTTGATTCGGAAAATATCAATCACATTTTCCTAGAATGTCGATTATTGTTAGATAAATTCCTTTTAGTTATATTTTTATAATACACAAATTTGGTATTGTTTATTTCATTGATGATTTTGTTTTTTTTGTGTGTTTCTTCTGCAATTCATCAAATATTATATTAGAAAATGTTAGCACATACAATAAAACAAAAAACAACTCCATTGTTTAATATGATATAATTCAATGAAGCATCAAGAGATTTAATAATATATAACATATATTATACAAAAACACTATAGATATGTATAATATGCATAAACTCTTATAACATCCCATAAACAAAAACAACAAAAAAACAAATCAGATATCATCAATATATATATATATTAAAATAAAACAAAACAAACAGAAAAAACAAATAAAATATGTATATTATGTAAAAATAAATCTATATATATATATATATATATGAACATTGTGAAACAAATAAGATAAATCGGGAATCAATGAATCCAAAGTTAGTAAGATAAAATCGTTTATTATTTTATAAGAGTTAACGAGTTTAACATATATATATATATATATATATATAATACAATATATTTATTATTATAATGTATATAGATAGATCAATACACACCAGCACCACACTCTATACAATGTGTATAAATAAAGCATATCATCAGCATCAAAGTTATTTATGTATAGTTTTATATGTACATATTATCATATAAATACATATATAAATGTATACATAAATCTTTGAATAACTTTACCTCAACATAACGTACATATATGCGTTTGTAAATTATACAGAAATGTATATGCTTTCGAAAATAATACAATACGTATGTAAATAGATTGAAGATTATGGCAATAACCAAAAATATTATTTATATTCAATTGGAGCAAAATAATGTATTATAAAAACATTTCTTAGCCAATATCTGGTGGCTGTTTTTCGATGACTTAGCAAGAGCGAAGTGATTGGACATCATTTATTGGGATAACGTTTGAATTTCAACGTGTCAGGAACGTCGTAAATTGCAGAAAATCTAATTCCAACAAAACAAACAGAAATTAAAGAGAAATAGAGATAAGTAAAAAGAGGTTTATATACAAAAATTAATTTCTATAAATTATTTTAGGACATACAACTTAAAATTAATTAGTATTAATTAACAATACAGAATTGGTTATTCTTATATTTGAAACTATACATTGTTTCAATACATAAAATACATAAAATTTATTACAAATTTGTCTCTACATATTATCAAAATGTATTATAAAAATATAAAACCGAACGATACATCATTTAAAATTAATATATACAATAAAGTTCATTAACAATATATATATATATATATATTATTGGAAAATTGTGGTGTCAATTTATTTAGATAAACATTTACTAATTAATCTTTTTTTTTCACTTGAATACATAATCGATAATATATGTTATATAATAATCGGTATAGTATGTAGATAGGTAATCGATCAGTGGTATATATATCACATTATTAGATATTTGTTAGAATATACAATATAGCAGTCAAGGCTGTGGTTGACCGATAAACAATGTATATTATATTATATATTCAATAGATATAGTGATAGTGATTATTATATATGTATGAATAGAAACGATATAAAAGACATTTATAATATTTATATATGGATATTAATCAATTCAACAACAATATTATAAATATGAATATATTTATGGAATATCTGTATTTTATATATACAGATATATACATACCATAAGCTGAAAATAATGTGTTCATGTAGAAAATAAAAGGTGATTATTTGTGTAATTCACATACGAAATCACCTCAAGCAATAATTTATCTAAATTTACAACTCAATTATATTTATGTATTATACATACATAAACATATATATTTATATAGAAACTTGATTATAATTTAACAGGATAAAAATGATACTATGGTATATATACTTATTTATATAGGTATCAATATAAATGAGTTTTTATTATCATATTTAGTACTATATAATATGCAGGATGTATGGAGGATTAAGCATCATTTGATTCACAAATAAAGCTATATATTCATAATTACATATATAATTACAATCGATTATTGGTCACACGATAGCCTTTTCTGTTGTTGATGGTTTCATAATTTTTACGGTAAAATGGGAAATATAAATTCAAAATGCTCTGTGTGAAATTCAGGTCCGAAAATGAAAAGGAAAATGTATCATGTATCACGAATAGGATATTTGAGTCTATACGACCTAAAAATTGTGTGAAAATTTGTAATCCAATATGTTTTTATGGACTATAAATACTTTTTCTCAATAAATTTACAATCAATCCAACAAATCAATATTTTCATTTCCCTTTATGGTTCACCATTTACACGTTCGTATATAAACATTTAAAATTCTTCATATGCATATAATTAATTATATATTATAATATTTTTAAAATAATATTATTGATCAAATATTTGTTAAATATGTAAATAAATATTTAATAGACAATAAAATATACTTAACAAAAATATATTATTGGATTTTTATTTTATATTTTTATATGTATAATATATTTATATATATATATATATATCTATAAAGAACTAAACTAAATAATACAAAAAATTAAAATTTACATATTAAATTGTTTATTGAGACTACATACATAACTTTTTTTTTGTTCCAAAGAGTGTTTCTTGTACAATATAAATATGTACTTCTTATAAATGATGTTATTTTTATATTTTTTTTTTAACATAACCAAATAAATATAAATGTATATAGATGAATATTTATTGAATATAAAAAATTATATACAGATAGACACTTTATTCAAATATTAACAGAAAGAAAGAAAGAAAAAAAATCACGTCCATTGAAATATATAATAATAATAATAATAATAATAATAATAATAAAAATAATAAATATATAACACGAAGATGAGCGATGATTATATATTTAAACAACTTATACCAGAAATAAAAAAAAATGTAAACATCATTATATTTTTTTCTAAAATGCAATATTCATCATAAATTTATGGATATATTAAAGGTGTAAAATTTATCAGCTAATAAATATCTGAACGAAAAATTCATTGAACCGAATTGGTCATTCAAACAATTAAAATTTCATAAAATGTGACATTTTTTTCGTGTTGTTATATATAATAAAATAATATATATATATATATATAGTAATAATGAAACGCGATAAATGATTGTCGTGTCAAAAATATGTTTTTACAATAAATTTAAAAGGTATATTCACATAGAAATCAATATGAACAGTGACTCAAATTTCATACATAGGAATGAAAGTGCTGAGTCAGTTAAAACCTTGTAAGAAGTGCCACGAATAATTGGCAGCAAGTCGAAGAAAATGTTGATCAATTTTTCTTCAATGTTTGAGATCGTAATATGTTATGCATAGAAAATTTAACTCTATCCTCCAGTTTGGTTTGGTTTCATAAATAATCTCTATTAATAATACATGATTAACATCATTGTATAATAAATGTTCACAATAGATCGATTTTTAAAATATCAAAGTTTATTCGTATATCAAAATTACACCTTGTACGAAAACATTTGAGTGACTGTAAATATAAAACTAAAAACCGATCACATCATTTTGAAAACACTAAAAAATGTATTCGTGTTATATTTTCTATTTTAAAAACATTAAATATAAAGAACGTTTAGTGCAAAATAGAAATAGTAATTTAATATTTTAAATTATGCCAAGTGAGAAATTCTGAGGAAAATGAAAATTTTAAATTGATATTTCCTTTACCTTGCTCAAGATCAATGCATAAAATATACAATTATGCATTTATTATACATTATACATGTATGTATATATCACACATATTTGATACATATGCGAATTATCCTAATGTAAATAAACGTGAATAAGTTTTTAGAGTAAATTTTATATAAAAAAAAAAAATGAATGCGATTTTTGTATATTTATTCTTTATATAGATATATTTATAGATTTATAGAGTACATCATGGAGACCATTTACGATGTAATGCATAAAAAACAAAACAAAACTTGTGTTGAATGGTATATTAAAAAAAAAAACAAAAAAGTCATGCGGAATATTATAAGGGATACCAAATAAAAAAGAAATATTAAAGAATCTGCCAACATATATATTTTTATTTTTTATTTTTTCTTTATATATCATTATTAACAAAAATATAATTTTTATTCCAAATGCATGTACTTTATATATATATATATATATATATATATATAGAAAACAACATAATGATATACGAAAAGAATAGATTCACGACCTATATTTTTGTGATATGTGTTTATTATTTTAAGAAAAATACAGAATAAAAAAAAAAATAAAGGTATTATATTATATTTTTTATATATATGCATAAAGAATAAATAAAGCAATTCACATTTTTTTTGTTCTCTCAATAATATTGTACATTCATAATATATTTTCTGTACTGTACAGATAAATAGCTATATATATAGTGTATTAATATTACTTTCTGTGCAGTGTATATTTATATATATATTAAATTCGCGAGATAGCATCTCAGTTTGAAGGATATTCATGCTGGTCATATATTATTTTATTGCATATAGCATATCTCTATTATAATATATTATAAATAAATAAAATATATATATATATATATATAAATTGAACGACCATGAGTCCATGATATACATATATATAAGAATATTCATCGCATATACAACGATATAATATTATAGAATCTAGTTACGTATTTTAATATTAAAAAAAAATATCTATACTTGTATATATTGCAAAAAAATATATTAAAAAAAAAAACAGATATATAAATTTCAAAAAACACACTATAAATTGTATTTATATATAGTTGTATATAGTTATGCATTGAAAAATTTTTATATATCGAGAATAAAATAATATTTCAAAACCTTCTTATTATATACATACATATAATACCAAATAAATATTATAGAATAAAGTATGTAATATCAATATAAAATGTGGGAAATAAAAAATTATGTATTTCTTCTATATCTATGTATACTATATATACTCTATATACAGAATATCAACAAAAATCCTGGCAAAAAAATAAACATTTATTTGTAAAAATGTATAACAACATTCTTGTCAGAAACCTATTTGAAGAATTTTTATGATTGCAATACATTTTCTATATAGATAGATCTATATATATATATATATAATTAGTTTGTATAAGAAAATAATATAAAGATTACATATTTTGTTGTTTGATATACATTTGGTTTTTGTTTTAGTTATTATAAAGATAGAATTATATAAATCACTACTACGCGCTATGTGCAAAATAATAGAAATACAAAAAGAAATCAAATTCTATATAATATACAATATATACATATTTCTTAAAGACATTATTTTATGGTGTATGTGCGATGAGATATTTATATGAATCTTTATATGATCGACTCTTATAGAACAGAAATCATAAAAGTGTATGAACATGGAAGGAAGGGATGTGAATCTTATCAATACAATAAATTCCCTATTAAATTATAATACAAATCCTTGGGTTGTTGCATATGGTACAATTTCGCAGAAAGAAATGTTTACCTTTTGATAGTCAACTTCATTTTTTAGAAGAAGAGTTCTTCTGTATTATTATAAGAAATTCCTATAATAATTATACAACAGATATTTGAAATGTTTCCCAGAAACCAGAAACTGCTTGAATGCAATCCGACTTTTACAATTAATTATACTTTCAATATTTTATAGATAAAAATATATCATGAATTTTATAGATTTTTTGGATGATTGATGAAACAAAAATTCGATGAATTAAATAAATTAAAATGTATTATTCTACAATTCGGGTATGTATAATATTTATGTTTGACAATTTTTATAAAATATTAAAAGGATTTTAAAATGATTTACACTTTAAAGACATTTGAATACTATATATAACAAATATTGTTCTCTAAAAAAACAACGATATACTCTGATTATGATTACATAAATCTACACAAACGATCTTAATTTACTTTAAAAACTTGCTATATTATAAATATAATCACGATATTTATTGTATAGGTACTTGACTTGATTATTCACAAAATTGATTGACCTTCTAAAACCAAATTTAAACCATCAAATACAATCAACTGAAAAGTAAAACAAATAGTAAAAGAAAAAAGAAATATAGATTATTTAACCAAACAAATTAACATACGATTTTAAATAAAAACGTTTACGTGTATCACGAATATAACATATTCATTTCGATATATACATTCCTTTTAAATCATATATAAATTCAATTTTTTTTTTCGTAAATCTTTTTGAATATGACAAAATAATTATATATAGAAATTTTAATATATATTTTCTCATCTTTAAATATATGGAAATAATATACATATATATATACATTTTGTACATAAGTCAACAATAATCAATCAATAAAAAATAAATCAATTTTGGTATATTTTTTTTTCTTTCTATTTTGTGTATTTTTCTTCTTTTTCTTATTATTGTGTCTAATGTTAAAGTAAAATCGTTTATATTACAATTTATTTTTATGTAGTATTATATATACATTTTTTTAATAAATCTCATATTATCATCATAATGAGGCATAACCCATCTCTCAACACGAATAAATGTTTATTTTAAAGACACGCTATAAATATATGTACACAGTTGAATTGAATAATATATCTATTATTATATATTGGATAAATATATACATTCAATTTTGTATTATATATATATACTTATAACTATACTTCATGTGGAATCTAATAAGTCTATATCTATAACATTGGTGAAATAGTTAAAAATATATTAAGTAAATCGTACATGTTAATAAAAAAAAATACCGTATAAATACTCTTAATAAATTTTTCTTATTCGTTTTTTTTATTGTCCACAATTCACGTACCACATGGATTGAATTATATATACATCATATATATGTAAATTTTTCTATACAAAATATATGTTATACACATACATATATGGCATATATATACATAAAATTCTAATAAACACTTTGTTACAAACTGAATAAATGAATCCGACAACGGCCTTATGTTGGTAATTTCATAATTTATTGCTTTCACGGTGTCGGTTATATAGGCTGGATACGAATGGTTTAAACTTTAAAACCTTTAAAACTTTGAATTATCGCAGAAGAAAACATGCAAAATCGAGTTGGTTTTTAAATTTTGCAACAAAGTGTACAAAATTTATGTTCATAAAATCTATATTCAGGTGTATATATCCAAAATTTTTGGATAGTTGTATTATTGTTTTTTGACGACCATATACAAATCTATATATACATTACATAGCAATATATCTTAACTTCTCATTAATGTATAGACATATAAAGTATCTCGGTAATTTCCAAAATAAAAAAAAATAAAATAATAAATATATCTTGTTCATTATGCATACATGAGAAAATATTAAAGTATATTAAACCATTAAACAGATTTTTATATATATAATATACGGATATATATATAATGAAGTAATCATTAACATGAGTTAAATATTTTCATAAGAAAAAAAAAACTCCTTTGTACTGTTCTGTGTGGTATCGTTTTCAATATATTTTCTGTTGTCTTCCTATACTATAAAATCATTTTTTTTTTCATTTAATACCAAATTCTATTTGTACGTATACGTTGTAGAATAAAAAAATACTCGTCGGATATTGTTAAATCATTTTTATTTTATACACATCGTTTAATTCATTTTCGTTACACGTTTATATATATATCATGTATCATATATATTGTTTTGACCATTTCAAATAATACTCGAATACAATAATAAAAATTCTCTATATAATTTATTTTTTTTTTTAAAACATTTAATTTTGATTTCAATTTGAATATTTCACTATTCCATATATATATTGAATTGATATTTAATAACATTTGTATATATACGAACGCGAGTGCCTATATAACGCGATTGATTTTAGAAACAAAAAACAAAATCAAGATAAATTCGTTATATATCTATCAATGAATCGAAAAAAAAAAAAGAATTGAATTTTGATTGAGATATGAAATTTATGAATGTGAATCACTGAAAATGATAATTATTATTTTATTATTTTTTCAAATGAAAAATATACTGATATGGATATATAGAAATATAGTTCTATGTATCACTTTTGAATATGAATATAAATATAATTTTCGTTCTTCTATAAATGTATATTTGTTAATAATTGTATTGTATATATATTAACTCAAAGGTAATATATGGAAGAGCTAAACTACAATATATATCATCATATATATGATGGATGATGATGTATAAAATAACTCACAAATGCACGCAAACAACAACTGACCGTTTACGCAGTTATTAACAAATTTAATCAAAAAAAAAAAGAAGAAAAAACTGAAATGACGTGAACGTCAATCGAATTTCTATAATATATGTATAAAATAATATAAGCTTTAATGACATGTGGCTTGACATTAAGCTGTGTGATGGGAATTAGAACTATGTGATCGCGTCGGTTCAGGTCAAACATTCTTCTTCTTTTTTTTTTTTTCTCTTATTATTATTTATCTCTGATTATATATATATACAGCATCAAACATGTATTGCGAAGATGGTTATTTATTTATTTATACCAAACCAATGCGTTGAATTCTATACATAAGATATAATATGATACACGTACAGATGATACTTATTTAATTTCCTTTTTGTTTAGAGCTATATATATAGTTTATAAGAGGATTAATGTATCGGTTTCTTTTGGTATGTAATTATACATTTATATAAGAAGATATGTATTTACCAATGGATATTGTAATAAGAGGAATTTCTATTGAAATAATCAACTATATATATATAATAAAGAAATAAACATATATTTTGTATTTGTATGTTTTTAAAAATATATGTTATATGTTTTTTTTTTTTTTGTAAAAATTACATATAATTTCATATAATATAATCAGATTATACAAAAAGATATCATTTTTTTAATTAAATATTATATTTTTTTTTTATTTATTTATATAGAATTTGTTAATTACTATTTAACGCTTTAGTAATTATTTATAATGTAGTGTATATAGATATAGATAACTAACAGTGACTATGCGTTTCAACAACATTAACACACAACAAGCATAGAACAATAATAAACACAATTATTAAGATAAAAATAAGATAAATATAATTGATTAAAACAACAAAACAAAATAAATAAAAAAATAAACCTTTATGTATGTATATATAGATAAAATGTTACACGTATAAAAAGCAAACAAATTCTTATTGGGCTTCATACAATATGTGCAACAAAATTCTGTATGTTTATGTGAGAATGTGATCTATATAAAAACCCAATTTCAAATTCTGACAAAAGCTTGAAGGATGGCTCATCAAATAAGAACTATATGTATAAGAACTATTTTTAATTTGAAATAAAATCGAGTTAGGATTAGAAATTTAATTTGAAAATTGATAACCATTTTATTAATCAGATCAGTGGTCCTTTAGACCATTATCTTATATTATATTATCTTAAAAATTTGATTCAGAAACATCAATCTTATTGATGCGAATTAAATCAGAGAACGTATTCAACAAATGATACGAATATTTATTTGTTTTTATAGGATATGTGTAATGAATTTTCTGGTATGTAGGGCTTTTCATTACTCTAACTGTTACTATTTTTCGTATTTTAAGAACAAATTTAATAAAAAATTAAGACGTAATCATGAAATAATGGAAACTCCTTTTAAAACTTTTTTTAAAACTCTATATTTTTAGCATTTAAAAGTCTATCCAGCAATTCATTTCTAACACATATTGCCTAAGCAAGAATTGAGAAATCATGTGATATGGGCTGCTATCCAATCCAAATTCATTCTGAAGCTGATATAGACATCATCTAAAAGGTTATACCGTTCCGTATTTATTTCAAATTTATTATAATATTTATATGATTTCCCAAATTTAATGACCATTTATCTAATGACCATACATATGTACTTATTGTATTTGTTATATAAATATTCAAATTCATGTATATATACAATTTAATATTAAAAAAATTCAATATTAATATAATTATATGCTGTTTTTTCATAAAGTATTAAAAGCACATATTTAAATAAAAAAATAAAAGAAAAAGAATTAAAATTCATTGGGAATTTTGTATTCAGCTGAATTGCCGCATACGTTAGGTATCTATTATACTATAATACAAAAAAAAAAGTGATGGTCAATATTTTTCTTTCTTGATTACTACTATTAGAAAAATATACGAGTATATTAAAGCATTAAAGGAAATTATATTTAAAAGTAAAAATAATAATACTAATAATATCTGTAGAAAAAATATAATTTTTTTTCCTATAATTATTATCACCCATTATAAAAATATACATAAATTGCTGTCGCTATTATCTCAATCAATATATATATACGTATATGCTTAAATATAAACTATATATATATATAATATATGCAATTTTTATTTGCTTTTGGATAAATACACAAACACACAGAAAAAAATATAAATAAATATATATATATATATGACTTTGCATGATTATTTTCTTTTTCATATATTACCATATATATTGAAAAAAAGTATAAAAGTATTATTGATATATAATTTGTATTATTATAGTGTATATCTGTGTATAATATACATATATTCAATATACAGGTATCTAGCCATATATAAATGTAAGATATATGATATATATATAATTATACATGTATACATATAAGTGCTTATACAATCGTGGACCTAGATTGCCATCTGAATACAAGATATTTGATGTGTTTCACACATATTCAAAAGTGTTGTTTATATTTCTTCCTTTTATATATATATATATATTATAATAACCATACCTTTATTCTTTGTTTTATCATTTTACATATATGTATTTATATTTTCGTAAATCAAAAAAAAAAAACTTAACTACCTATATCTATATTATAAGTATACCAATAATAAAAAAAAATAATAACAATATACATGCTCTTTTAAATACATAATAAGTATATGTGCATAAGCAAGCATATATATTTGTATAATAGTTTATATAACAATATGTAGAGTGATAATATTACAAATGCATTGTCTTGTTAAATGTGAAATGAATTTGCATATTTATACATAATTGTAAAAAGTTATACACATATATAAATAATCGATATAATATCTGTATATAGGTAAAGTTAAGTTAAAACGTAAATGTTATAATATGATGATGGTTATAAAATATAATGGTGATTTGCTACATTTATGTGAATATAGTAATATTCATAGTATATATTGAATAAATGTAAATGGAATATACATTGGAATCTTATATTTGATCAATGCTAATATATATAAATATTTGTAGGTTGAGTCTTTTTGATTTGATATTTGTTGTGTAATTTTTGATGAGATTCGCGATGAATTTCTATATATATATATTATTATTTATATTAATAATACGACAATGTATTATATCAATATATATATAACAAAATGTATTCGTGTGTCTATGCCATGTAAAATGTCAGGTGTGTGATAAGTGATTTTTTTTTTGTTTGTTTATAAATACATATATTGAAATTGATTGAATTAAATATAACAATATACAATATATAGATTTGCATTTATTATTATTGTTGTATATATACAAATTCTTCCACAGGCAAAAACAAAAAACAAACAAAATAAAACATTCTCATTATTATTTGATTTGTTTAAATAAAAAGTAAAATTATTCTATTTTGTATAGATTTTTTTTTTTTTGCTAAATCTAAGAACATCCATCACTCATCGCAGATAAATTTACAATAGGTTTGTATAGAATATGATAAAATATTTTGATGAAAAAACTATAACAATATTTTTTCCCATGAATATTATTTCAATTATAATATTTAAAAGGGAGTTCAACGCACTTGTACTATATACGATGGTGGTAAAATGAATACAAGTTATCGATTAAACTAAATTAGGAAGGGACCTAAAAAGGTTTAGCAAAAAAAAGGAAGTACTAAATAAACATCACAAAATAAGTTGATAAACAATTGCCAATATAATATAATTAGAAAATTCGGATCGTTACTATAATCATCGAAACTTACGTAACCTTTTTTATGGGAACTCTGTTTAATTTTCTCGGGAAATTCGGTGTAATTATGTGGGGATATTCAGTATAATTTTGTTGGGGAAATTTTGGTGAATCGTTTACAAATTCCGTATTTATATTAACTATAAATAAAACCTCATTTTATAGACTTAAGTATGTTTAAACATAATCTAAACTAATACAAACATGTATCGATAGATATTCTAAAAATAATGACCATATATGTATATTTAGAATACAAAGTTATACAGCATTTTTTTTTAATGAGATAAAATGGTATATTATTTTATAAATAAAACGAAAACATTGTAATATAAATATAATATGATATATCGATTTCATTTTAATATATTCAGATCTATCTATACAAAACCTGCCTTTATTAAAAATTCATATTCGCGTAAATATGAAGGTATCAAGAGTAACATAAATAATTATATATATACATATGTATATATATTGTTATATTATATATAAATACTCATAATAATATTTGCATACTTCTTATATCTATAATGTCTTCAATATATCATAATATATATAGAAAGAAGTTGTGTATATGCGTAATATTTAAGTGAATATTCTATATGGTAAAGTGCTCATATGATACGGAATATTAAAGTCAATAAATTATACATACATATGTGTAATATATATGTATGTATATACATATACCTCTATCAAATTCAAAAGCATATATAAACAAAATATGAAAATATTTATATATAAATGGAATAGATTACAAAATATATACTAACCACGCGAATATTAAATTTATTATAAATAATTACTATACAATTATAATAGTATATATATGAAAAACATAATGTATTCGCGCAGTAGGTTAAAATTAACAAGGAAATGCGTATTTATCAGTAGAAAATATATATTCAAAACCAAGTTATAAAGAAATATTTCTTGGTATGACTCCCTAAAGTGCATATCATTATTATTATAACAAAATTAATTTGTATATTTAATAATGTACTATATAACATTTTTTAAAATAAAAGTAGGTATTTGGTAAAATTATAAATCATTTGTTCGGTAATCGAAAATGTTTTTTCACTTCATTAAATATGCAGCCAAATTCAAATGTCAATATTTTCTTAAGATAAGATATAATGATTGTTTTTTTTTTATTTTTGTTATATATTATTTCATTGTTTGTTTTCATTATATAATGGAAAATTAATTTAAAAAATTGGTATATGCAAAAGATTCTTAAATGAAATTTAATATATATTTATAATGATAAAAAATAAAAAAATTATTGAAAATTCGACAGAGGAAAAGGAAAATTTGAAGAAATTACAGTAAATAAACAATTTGATATTTATTCTTTGTTCGATACGAACAATACAACCGGAAAATTATATTTTTTCTATTGTTGTTGTATTAAACAATATCATGGAAAATATAAACGAAAATTTAAATATTTATTGTTATATGGATGAATGTTGACATTTGCAGATTGAAAAATAATATACATATACTATATAAATATTTGCTATATGATTGCTTGCCGATTTATACTTTTTTGCATTGTTTAAATTTATGACAAAAAATCTACTCTCTACCTTTAACAACTGTGTTTATCGGTAAAAAATTAAAAATTCTAATAATGTGTGGTTCGATCCCTCCTAAAATGAATTTTATCACGGAACTTTTACAACTTCCCATTCAAATCTAATGAATGATTGAAAATTAAGATAACTATATAAGTTTATCAAATCGTTACATTGTATAATAAGGTTTGTTTTTTTCTAAGGTGTATAATTCTGTGTATTTTCCATACATATTCAATCAGTTAAATTTAAAATATATTTTCATGTTTTTACAACTATAATTTTAAAATAATTTTCATTCATATTGCAATCTCATATGTCTACTAAAAAATATATGCATTTGTGGTAGTAAAATATTTCTAAAAAAATGATTATATAGAAAAAATATTACTTATAATAAAACTAACCTTAATATTTTATGAAGAAATCCAAAACATCTGCTTTGATGCACTAAATTGCTTTCGATTGTTATTGTAATCAATCATCATAGCCTTCAATAATTACAACTGGCATTTAATGTATATACATGTTATGATTATTAAACTCTTATTGCAATGATATGAATCATATCATATTTATAACTGCTGCATTGTAGTTTTTTCCAATAAAAAAAAAATATACACTATTAAATTGATAAATCTCTATGTTAAAAAAAAAAAAACACAAATACAACTAAAAAAAAAATGCACTCGTATTTAAAAAACGCGTAATTTCATTTATTTGTTTAACATAACTTGAGACTTGATGATTTTTTCATTTAATGCATTAACAAACATTAAAATATTATAATAATTTTCAATTTTCTTATTGTTTTAAGGCACAATTTTCTTACTCTTTTGCATTTCCATTAATAATAAATGGTTATTGACCTCGTGGATTTTGGAATAATATTTTGTGTATGTTGATAAATGATAAATTGCATTATATGAGCAAAAAGGTAAAATTGAATTACTAAATAATGAAATTTATTTTTTGTATTTTTATTCCATCAAATGTATATACCATCAAACCGGATATTCTTTTCTATTTATTTTTTCTTTTTTTTTTTTGATTTACTGGTTCAATTGATTTTTTTTTTCTGATTATGTTCATTGCCACGATACGGGATTTTTGTTTGTTGTATTGTTAATCAACATGTTTATTCGTCTGCAAATATTATGAAGAGAAAACAAAAGGTTTGAATTATTATATATATATATATATATTTATTAATAATATAAGTATGATATATTTTATAAACTGTTATTTTTTTATATTACAATTGTTTCAATGCAAACCATTATCTGTGTATGTATAAATAATATAGACTACGTTTTATATATATATATTCTTACCCTTGACACCAAACAGAGATGGATTTAAAAAAAATACTTTAACATTATCACTTCACTATTGTAAATGATGAGATATATGAACACGAGGGCTGTATTTTCGAAATCAATTCAAAGTATACAATATGTAATAAAAATGTTTTTAAACTAAATGGATTAGGATCAATGGAGTAAAAATTAGTTTGTTGTTCTATACTACAAATATCTAAAAAATTGCATTGAATATTAAAAAACCCAATGATAATTTTGCATATTTTATTACATATTACAGATATTCCATTCTGTTTCTAACCAACATTGAAATGTTTTATCTGGTGCGGTTTAATGCAAAATGGAAAAAGTCTACCGTTTCAGTGATTGTCATTATATGTGTTATTTTTATATATAATTTTATGACCTTCTTTAATAGTATAATAAATATATTTTACAATTGTAATATATTGCTTTTAAACTATGCAATTGTGCAACCACACAAGTATATATTTACATATTTCAAGAAGTCATTAACAATAAATTAATATAAAATAGTAAATGGGATTGCAAAATATCATCAAGTTATACAGACAAAATACTATAAATACGGATTAATTTACACATATAGATTCAATTTCATTGTATTCCACCATTCCAAATATATATAAATGTATATGCCTTTATGATTTCCATTATCAAGATATAATATAAATCCATTCATCTTAAATTATCCACACATATATATATATATATAATAATATAGATTATATATATAGTGTATATAAATACAAAAACTTTTATTTTCATTTATGGTTTAATTTAAATTATTATTATACTCTCTATAAAATACAGAATATTGATATGAAATAATATAGATACATATATATAGTTCAAAAATAGAAAACAAATATCACATCTTAGGGGCATAATTTACAATTTCACATGTACATTAAATATTCCATTTATGTATATACATAATAACACACACGGGTATTAAATAAAATATTACAAATTTATTATAAATTGTAAAAACCAAAAAAAAAAAAAAAAAGCAACAAAATTAAAAAGTAATTTAATATTTCATCGTATTTCTATACATAACATAATAATATAAATAAGTACAAATTCAAAAGAAAATTATGTTTTTCTATTAAAAAAATATATAAAATAAATACAAGTAATGTTGAATTCAACGAATTATGCAATTTGATACATATCTATAAAATAATAATAATAATAATAATAATCAATTATAAAAAGTGTTTATTAATTCACAAACATAACATATATTGCCTTGATTGAATTTTATCTTATACAATAATATATATATATATATATATACAAAATTCACATGAATCACAAATGTTGTTTAATATTTTTTTAATCTCAAATCTTTACATATAAATTATGTTCAATGCACCTTGAATGTAATATTATATTCATCTTATGAATATATTATCCATACATAATTTGAAATATAACATTTAAATATTTATGTATATTTATACAATAATAAATTCGAGGATTACCTCAACAATAATTTTATCTCATTTGTTCAATGTATATATATTTATTTGTATTTGGAAGTTAAAATATTTACAATTATTATAATAAAAAAAAACATATATTTATTATATATAAAATTGTAAATTCACAATATTCACATATTGGTAATATAATAGAAGAATATATCGCATTTGCAATTATTTTTTAAAGTCAAAGCGTAAATTTTTATATACATATATGTAAAAGTGATAGTAATCTTTACATATAGATAGGTATAGTATTTCTAGAAAAATATATATACACTATATAATATTTAGTAATGTATAAATATGAATTTAGCAAACGCAGTTAAAATTTTATATTGTATTTAATATACTCAAAAAGTTGGATTTTATTTAAAGAATAAAAAACAAACGATGATATTTCGATGACCGTTCGACATTATATTCTTCTATATTGAAAATTGGTAAAATATTTGAAAAAAAATCGATTTTCTATATATATATGATTCATTTTAAAGTTTCCATATACCAAAAAAATGTTCATATGAAAACTTTGTGTGATGTGATTTAATTCAATTTTTTGGGTAAACATTTGAAGTTTTACCATTGAATAGAAGTTATTATGTATAAATATATACTACAATTTACACTAAAAAAATATAGAAATTTCATATATGAAGTATATGAAACGCTGAACGATGAATTAAATGAAAAATCTTAATAATACTAGTTTTTTTTGTTACTACTTCAATACACACAATACGCTTTAAAAAGCTTTGTATACAAATACATCTTTCTTATAATATATTTTATAATGTAATGTTTAACTATATACATATAAATAAGGTGAAAATAAAATCACTTTATGAGATAGTAATAATAATATAATAAATGCAATTAGAAATAAAATTAATTTAATGATTTTATAGTATTTTGTGTTAATGGATTATTATAATATATATGTATACATTTATATAAATATAATAGTCAAGTATAATCGAGTGTCAATTAAATTAATTTATTTATATTATATAGTATATTAAAAGCGGTTAATAGAACTCCTATATAAGAACATATATGATTAAAAATAAAAACAATAATAATTAGCACTTTATATCCTTTGATTTTATTATTTACCTCTCGGCTTTTGTAAAAAAATATATAAATAAAAAAAAAATCCCACACATTGCGTAATAAAATATCAAATTAATAGATCTTTTAAAAACTAATTAAAAATCATTGAATACAAAAATTAAAGTATATGTAAGAAGCATTTTTATAAGTTTTTTTTTTTAATTTATTATTAATTAAATCGGTTAAGATATCGCGGCGCAGTTGAATGTTTCTTTTTTTTTTATTAATTTTATTAAGTATATTATTATAATTATATTATGATTATTTTTATTAATATTATTATTACTGCAATAATTTATATTCGGATATTTTTGTTAATCGTAAGTATATATATTAAAAGTTAAAACTACATTTGATATATAGAAGAAAACCGTTTAATATCACTCGGTATATAATGAAAATTAATATATGGTTATGTATGTTTGTTAATCAATTGACAGACAGGAAGCAAATTAAAAATTGAACTTTAAAATTATCATTTTAATTGATATTCTATATATATATTGATATTAATATGCGGTCTGATTGTGAGTATAATAAATATTGGTTAAAATTGAAAAATACCACAATATTAACATTATAAGTAAGTATATATAGGTTTTATGGGACTTGTTAATTTTTTTTATATATGTAAAACCATTAAAAGCTTACACAAATTGCAGAGCAATTATAGATAATAATATAATAATATATTTTTTATATTTACAATTATTGGAATAGGTAAATATTTATTGGATTGTTAATGGATTTTTATTATTAAATATTATAATAAAAAATCCGTAAAATTATTAAATGTTTTTTGCATTATTGAAAAATTCATAAATATATGAATTAAATGGAATTTTTTTCAATAAGATATTAACTTATAAGATATTTCTTCAATAAACTCTTCACTTCACTATAAGTAATTTCTAATTTTAGATTATAATTTTTGATAGAAATTTTAAATGGAATATTTTCATATTGTATTAAAACAAATTATTGAAACAAATAAGTGCGCTTATGATAAAACAAATTATTCTCATTGAATAAACAAACTATTAAATTGAATGTATATAACAAAAGATTTTCCAAAAATAACGACTATAATCTAATTCAATTAAACACAACTATCGCTACTAGTCATAAATGACTTTTGGGCATAACTCATAAACCAATGGATGAATCGGGCTTCTTAAATTTACTTTATGAATCCGAAATCTTTTGATAATTACAGGACAATCCTCTGTAATCCTTAACTGTACCGATTTTATTGAGTTATCGTTGTATTTCCAGAATTTTAATTGATCATAATAATAATTTGAATTATATTAAAATGCACATTAAAACCAAAAAAATTATATATACCCAGCGCAGTATCATTACATCTTGTATATTTTTATTTAATCCTGTTTCATTATATAAATCTGAACATAAAATTAAATATATACGCAAATTTTAAATATTTTTTCATGTTATGTGAATTGTGCAACAATGTATTTTTATTTATATTATAAATAAAACTCTTATATTGATATGAATTACATTTGTAATTTGCATTGTGTATCTACAATATATATATATATTTTTTTTATATAATAAATATTCGTATGTGTTGTGGATGTTTTGTATACCGCATATATAAAACATATATATGAATGTTGTGCTTGTTGTATTTTTAAATCATCTTTATATTTTAATGTGCACATTTTTTATTTTGTTATTGCTCTTTTATATATATATAAACACCGGTATAACTCTATCTATATATATATATAGTTGTTTGGTGTATAAAAATGTTAAAGTGTACCAATTGACCATATGTTATATAGAGGAGGTATAGGTAGTTAGTATAATGGTTTTGTATAGAATACATTTTTTTTTCGCAAAGTATAAAAAGCTGCTGTATAGTTGTACATATTATTTTGTATACTTTTTTACTACAATGTTTCTCACATACGATATTATTTTTAAAAAAATATGAATAAAATAAAACAAACAATTACAAATTTCATTCAATAAAATAACAGAAATAACATTTATATACTTCATACATCGTCGTATATTAAATTCATTTGATGCAATACAACATAACTCAAATAGTATATATACATATAGGTAATTCAAAGGATTAAAAATTATATAGTATTTTTTGCACCTACGCAAAATTTTAATTTAAAAAATTAATTTTATAAAATATCTTTAAATCATATATACATATATACAGAATGTTACAGAATGTAGCATTACACATATGAACTATTAATGATAGTTCTTTTAAGTAATTTTTAATATAATTTTATTTTTATTCAATTTCTATTTTTTATGATAGACCAAAAAGAAATTTGGTAGTACTCAATTTAATAGTATTCTGCCTGAGTATACCATTTCAAATAAATTTCAAATGTAATTGCATAAGTATGGTATAAACAAAACGGCTTTTATTTATCAAAATTAAACCTTCACTAAATTTGTATATAAGAAAAATGTATAACTTTACTGATGGTAGTTTTTCGTATAATTGCGATAAGTATAAAATGTTTAATAATTCTTTAATAAATTCTTCGGTTGATGACCTCAAGTGATATAAATGTATTTCATTCTTATATCATTTGTGCTATTTTGAAAAACAATGCAATACATTTTAATATGCAAAAAAATTATTATAGAAAATGTATTTATTTTTTTATTTTACATATAAAATAAAAATTGTCAAATACCATTTATTTATTTATTGCAGTTTACGGTTTATCTATTGTTTGTTACATTGGTCATTTCGTTGTACAAAACACATATAATAACGTAACATATATTTACTACAGACAGGTAATCATGTGTGATTTTTGTTTATAAATAAATAAAAAAATCCCTCCTATTCAAATACATCAATAAATAACCAAACAATAAGTAATAAAAAATATTATTATGCAAATTTGTTATTTTTTTTTTTGTCATTTTGCAAAATCTTAGATATAGGTAACGTGTAATTATATAAAAATTGATCAAAACACATCAAAATGAAATGTCAATGACATTTATTTCATTATACATAAGTGGTTTTTTTTGTTGTAGTTTATTTATTTTAATGGTAAATTATAGATAAGTTTAAAATTTATACATTTTTCTTTTGTATACACATCTCATATGAAGACTTTTTACCACAAATATGCCTATCTATGCAATATAATTTTTATGTGCCTTTATGCATATATATGAAAACAATAACGCATCATATATTTTATACCATATAGTTTTTATTGACTTTTAAAAAATTGCATTCACTGCATTGAAAAAATGTTTATAGATATTTATATTTTAAATGGATTGATTAAACACATTTACTGTATATATATAATAAGTGAAAAGGTATTTATTTATATATTAATATTGAACCATATTTATATATATAATGAAGAAAGTTGAAATGGTATTATATATCATTTTCAGAGTTCATATTGTCGGAGTAAGTTAATCAAAACATTAGAATTATACTTAAATATGCATCATAATGAGTATATATATAAGACCAGGCCAGATATAATATATATAATAAAAGATAAAATATCTATAAATGTGAATGATTGCACGGTCATAGTGGAAGATTATTTATGATAATTAATGAATATATATATATATATAAGAAATTAAAGATATGAAGTTAATAACCGCATCGCCGAAGTTATATATCAATGTGAAATAAAATACCTCAAATTATACATATATTATATAACAAATATCAAAATATTAATATATCAAATTATAATGTAAACAAATCTTACAATTTGTTATGTAATTTATTATCGATATATTTCATATGGAAAGTAAAATAAATAAAAAAATTAATCTAAAATGATTGAAATGATTATTTATTACTTTTTTTTTTTTGTTATATACATTCAGTGAATCATCTCAACCAATACACCATATATACATATAGAAATATGATTTTTTGATAGACAAATCTTATTTTTTTTTATTTTGTTGGAATGTATCCATTTCGATTATATATAACTACCGCAAAAGCATTTAAAGGTAAACATTTACAAATTCTATATTAAAAGTTTCGAATTTAGATGGTTTTTGTTATAGAATAATTGATCATTTACCGTCCATTTTTCATATTTTTAATATTCAAATTGTATATAGTTAAATTTTCAAAAACATCTCGTCAATTAATAAATATAGTATAGTATAGTATAAACAAAAAATAAAATATAACACTTAAAGATATATATTTGATATATGTACATTCTACAATGTACATATAGCAAAAGGATATATTTATGAATTTAATAAATAATGAATAATTGTCATATATAGGAAAAAAAACTATAATATGGATAACAAATAATAAATTTTTTTTTTTTAATAATCGTTATTTTTCTTTACTTGTTAAATTTTATTGCTACACAGTCACGGTCTCTCAACCTTTCAGTGGTGTATGGTTTTAGTTTACAAAACGCTTTTAGATAAAAATTAAACTTTAAAAATACGTGCTTTAAAATGGAAAATTATTTGAAAATCTTTATCAATTTTCTAAGAAATCTTTATATATGGTTTTATAAAGAGAAATTCTGTACAATTTTCTGTAAGAATATTCTGTAAAACTGTCTAAAAGCAAATTCTATGTGATTCCCTATAAAGTATAACAATCTTTAACTAACTAACTTATATAGGACAAATTCTTTAAATCACACAAAGCCAGTTTTAAGATACGATATTGCCAATTCTGTGGATAATGATCTGATCGTCAAATGTATTAGAACAACAAGGGTTTTGTATACCATTAACAAGTTAATAGTTCGAGTAACCGCCATTGTAACACATATATAGTATATATTTACAAAGTATTTATTTATTCTTTTCAATATTTGATTTGTAATGTGAGATAAATATATATAAATTTTTATGAAATAACCAATAAATAATTTTTTTTTTGTATTGGTATGATTTTTTTTATTATTATATTTTCTCGTTTTTCATTTTTATAATATTTATTTATTTATCATATTTTTTATATTATTTCCATCTTATATATTGTTATATATATATATACCAATATATAGTCATCCCATAGCATATATTTTTTTGTGGTATTTTAATAATATATTTTATTTAATATTATATTATAATTTTATTTTTTATTTTTTAATTCATGTGGTGATTTCTTTTTGTTCTGCATTCTTGGTTATAGATGCGGAATGAGATGCTCATCTCATTCATATATATAACAAAGTCATTTAAGTGGTTTTGTTTATACATATATATATATATATGAATATAAAAAAAATCTTGTAATCTGCGAATAAAAACTTTTTAGAATACGCAGAATAATATCACAGGAAAAAAATGATCGTATAACATTTTTTTAATATTATTTTAAAATATAATATTCAAATATATATTATATACCAAAAAAACAAAAATTATATAAATAATTAAGATTGTGATTTATGAGTAAATATTATTCTTTTTTCTCACGTGCCAACACAATGCGTATACAATATATATATAATATAGCAGGTATGCATATATGATGATCGTATAATCTGCAATCGTTATGAATTCATATATATATATATGAATTTAAAAAATAAAATAAATAAATATGTGAGCTCATTTTATATTTTGCACATTTTTCACCGGTGTTTTATTTCTTGTAATTTTTTTATATTACTGATTTCATCATTTCATTTTAATCTATACACATTACTCTTATCCTTTGCGTATATTTTATATGCACAAAATATGTATATCATATAAATACACTTACTCAAATTAATGTTTGGGTAATTTGGAATTTGAAAAAATTATTATCAAAATCAGTAAGTATATATTGAAATTAAAGGACGAGCGGAACAATTTTGGGATCTAATATCATATACAAAACATTTGTTGCCATGCCATAGAATTTTTTAACCCTATCGCCTTATATAATACATGTTCTGTTAATATTCAAATTCAAAATTGAATCTTATGATTTTAAGAAAAGCTTTATGAATGTACAAATGATATTTCCGAAAATATCAAGACCAACATTGAATTTCAATATGTGTTAAAATAATTTGAATAACACAAAAAAAGTTATGAATAATTTTATTTTCTGTATTTTATTTTAAAATGTATAGTTGTCGTTTTTTTTTTTTTGTTTAATAAGATTTTTTATATTTATATATATAATAAATATGTATATGAATATGTGCATATACGTATTTCACATTAACACCTTAATAAGCGATATCATATCTCGTCGATGCAAATATGATATAAAAAAGAAATATTAACAACATTTAACAGCAGCAAATAAATGTATATATATTGTAAAAATGTATAAATTACATTGTACATACAATAAATAAAAACACAAACAATTCCAACACTATAAGGTTCAAGATCAACTAACCAATAATAATTTTAATTTGGTTGGAAGATTTAAATTTAAATCATAAAATATATAAATAAATACATGTGAGAATTCATGTATATAATAATAATAATAAGAATAAAAGTTAAATCTTTTGCCGAAAAAATATTATATATCATTTATAATATATTTTATGTAAATGAATTTAAGGATTTCATTCTGTGCGTTTTTTTTCTTTAGTTATTTTATTTTGATTGTCAAAAAATAAATTGGATATAACGTGTGTGTATATCATTCGCATTCGCTCTATATGTTAATAAATTTTTTTTTTTTAAAGATTTTATATATATGGGTTTTCATTTATTGTGGAAAAAACTACCACAACAAATTATGCGCAGGCAATATAAAATTCTAAAAAAAAATAAGACAGATTTTTAATCAGACGATGAATTTATACCTCATAAATTACAATTCATTAACAACGACCAACCAAATATTTAAAAAAAAAAAAAGAAAAAAATATGCGATAAGTTAAATTGTATTCTTAAAAATAAAAATTATTATAAATATTTTATTTATATGTGTATATAAATAATGAGATATGGTTAGTTATATATAGATATATCGTTTTTATTTTTTAATTTTATTTATTGTTTTAAATTTTTCAGTTTTTGTTTTTTGATATATAATATAAATGCATATCTCTTTTTTTCTTTTTAATAATTATCAAAAAATTAATTGAAAATTTTTTATTTAAATATTAATAAATATTTTAGGAGAATCTTAATGACGAAAATACAGAACAACAGAGAATGATTTAGCAAAACGAAAGCTAAAACAGACTAGGTGGATGTGGATATGAAATATAACCATGCCTTCAAGAACGTTCAGCATTCGGAGGTGAATATACTTAATCAAGATTTGTTTGCACCAATGATAATGTTTAGTTTATCAACAAAATCACATGATTAAATTGTGAAAATCATCAAATAGATTATATTCAATTCAATATATATATTATATAGAAATAGAAACACCGCAAAAAAATCTCACAAAATCATTTGGTCGTTCGATTGCTATAAGCAACGAAATATATACAATAGCCTGTAGATAGTATTTCGTATATTCATTGAAAATCTTTTATATAAAACGATTATCATTAAATAATTATATGAACTAAATTTGTTATAAATGTACATTTATATATATATACATATATCTAGAATAATATATACATATATATAGAATATTTACATTTACCTTTCGTATTTGCCACGAAAATACCATAGATGTTGAATATTTATAATATGTTTATATATATAATATATAGGGATAAAAATATAAATTTAAACCTTAGATTTATAATATCACAAAATAGAAGAAAAAAAAAGATTGTATATGTGCAATATAATCATCAAATATATAGTAAAAAATATCACGTATAATAAATAAACTATATATGTATATACGTTTAAATAACCATATATATTTGTAAGATATATGCTGAACTGATATGTATTTTATACGTACGTATATTATTCACATATTATATGATGGGTATTTTCGCATATACATATATCTATATATATATATAGTATACATATTAAATATGTGTTGATAATCGTGATCCGCAATGTTGTGATCCGACCTCTTTTGCTAATAAGATAATTACAGGTAAAACAAACAAGCCACAATAGCTTAACCAGTCAGTCCATCGTCCATCGATATATAAATATATGTATATATGAATAACATCCGCATGTATATTTCTAAAAATGTATACTCTGCTATAACTAACATATATATAAAATATGTGTTTATTCTTATTCTGATTTAGCGTTTTACAGATTCTTCTTTATATATATATATATAAATTATAACAAGCACAGACTAAAATAATCAGTGGCGAAACTAAACTACATCGTATAACGCATCCAGAATTATTAGGGGAAGAAAATTTCAGGGTTTATTAAGTTTTTCCATCAAAAATGTGTACCGGGATATCAAGTGCAGATATAAAATCCAATTTTCATAATTAAAACTGAAATCTGTATCTATATCTAAATAAGGAATTGAAGTCAAAACGCAATAAAAAATCTAAAAATAAAAGATTATTGAATTTGAAAAATACCGGCACTGAATATAAGTATACATATATGAAGAACATCGAGAATGAAGCGTGAGTTTTGTTATTTTTTTGATTTATTTTAAAAAGAATTTTTATTTATTTATTTTTTGTTGTTGTGTAATTTAAAGATGTATATTTTTCAACGTCTTCTTATATATATATAACACTTCGTTCAATAATGTGTGTGACTGACACATAGATGGCGTCCCTGGAACTAAATCAATATTTTTTTTCGCATTTGGCAACCTTTTTAGGCTTACTGTCAACATCATATGTTAATCAGATCATTTGTTTACAAGTTACAGTGCTATAAGTGACGCTATTTTTGTGTTTTAAAAAAAAATGAATTCAAAGCAATTCCGTGTGCTGATTTATCATTGTTTTTTAATGAAAAAAAATACTGTTCAATGCCAGGAATGGCTTGAAAAACATTACTCGGACTCTGCTCCATCAAAAAGAAGCATTTGTTGTTGGTATGCCGAATTCAAACGTGGTCGTACAGACACCGATGACATTCCATCTACTGGAAGGCCAAATGACGCTGTTATTCCGGAAAACGTTGAAAAAACACTGAAAATCATTATGTCCAACCGTAAAGTGAAAGTGAGGGAGATTGCTGACATTCTGGAGATATCAGCAGGCAGTGTACAAACCATAATACACGAACATTTGGGTATGAAAAAGGTGTGTTCCAAATGGGTGCCGCGTTTGCTCACACCGGAGCAAAAACAACAACGAACCGATGATTCAAAGAGCTGTTTGGACATGTTTACGCGCAATAAGTCGGAGTTTTTGCGACGGTACATCACAATGGATGAAACATGGATCCACCATTTCACTCCAGAGTCAAATCGGCAGTCTGCTGAGTGGCATGCAGCCGGCGAAAGCCGCCCAAAGCGACCAAAGACGCAGCAGTTGGCTGGCAAGGTTATGGCGTCTGTATTTTGGGATGCGCATGGAATAATATTCATCGACTATCTCCAGAAGGGGCAGACCATCAACAGCGACTATTATATAGCGTTATTGGAGCGTTTGAAAGTCGAAATCGCAAAGAAACGGCCTCATATGGCGAAGAAAAAAGTGTTGTTCCACCAAGACAATGCACCGTGTCACAAATCAATGAAAACGATGGCAAAATTGAACGAATTGGGCTTTGAATTGCTTCCCCATCCACCGTATTCTCCAGATTTAGCCCCCAGCGACTACTGGCTCTTCGCAGACCTCAAAAGGATGCTCCGTGGTAAGAGATTTGGCTCAAATGATGAAGTAATCGCCGAAACTAACGCCTATTTTGAAGGCAAAGAAAAATCGTTTTACAAAGGCGGTATCGAAAGATTGGAAAAGCGTTGGAATGATTGTATCTCCCTAAAAGGGGACTATCTTGATGAATAAAAACGAATTTTGGCAAAAAAATGTGTTTTAATTAATTAGTCACACACATTATTGAACGAAGTGTTATATATTGATGTAACTATAGAAATATAAAGTATATCCATCTATACATCCATTCACATACATAATTTTTATTATATTTTTTTTTTTTTCATCTTGTATTTATAGTCTTCTCGCATTTTATAATTTAATATATAATGATATGTTATGTGTTACATATGTATAATATTGTGTTATGTTGCATATGTTATCATCACCGCGCGAATATATATATTTTATTTTTATTTACATGATTCAATATTTTACATGGTGTTCCATATAGTGAAATTTCAAAATAAATTTCGAAAACTTTACTTCTTAAGAAGTAATCAATGCGAGATTGCCAAACCATCTTAATTTAATCTCATTCCTGTTAAATTGTAATTATTTAATCATTTATTCTAATTCATCAAGTAGACAAAATTTCCTCGATTGAATTTCGAAAAATTCAAATATAATCTGTAATTATTTAACTATAAAATATGAGGGTCTGAATCAAATTTAATAAATTCGATATTCCTATAAAAGTAAAAATACTCTTACTTTATATCTGCTTATTTACAAGTTTTAATCAAATAATGTATTTGATTTTGTATTTTTTTTATCATCATATTATACTATATATAGATGTATAGAGATGAGATAAATTCGAAAATTGCAAAAGAATAAAATAAAAAGAAAAAAAAATACACACGATTCATTTTTAATTTTATTTATTTTCTTTATGATGATATTTACATATAATTTTCTTTTACTATATACCTCGTCGCTATATATATATATATTGTTTTATATGCAGATATATATATGGTATAAAAAAAAGCAGAATATTACCTGTGCAGAAACACAAATATATATTTAAATGTAGGTATATTTAAATTGAATTGATGTAAAAATGCTACATAAAGTTAAATTCAAAAGGTGATGAAACAATAATACATTTTTATTTTTCTTTTATTTAATAAGCAATTTGATTACATATACACATATTATACATTTATCATTTATATATGCGTTATAAATTATACAAATGGAAATTGAAATTTTTGTATAAGAAAATATTTATACATTTGATTGTATATATAAGTATAAAGGGCAACCAAAAATCATGTTACAATTTAAATTTTTGTCTCATTTTTTATAATAATTATCATAGAAATTATCACAGAAGTTCTTGCCTAAATCCAACTATGCAGGCAATTGCAACTCAATAATCAAACTTTTCATATAGCTAAAAGGTGTAACAGACTACGATTAAAGTTTTTTAAAGACTTAAGTCAAAACCTATGCGTACTTTTTTAACATTTTAAATTTGGGTAATCCTTTATTTATATATTCAGTATATAATTTTGTATATGTTTATGATGAATTTTCGGTTAAAGTGATGTTAAAAGATTTTACGATTTGTTACAAAAATGTTTATGATACTTGTTTATTTATCGTAACTGTATTCTTAAAAAATAAGAATAAATTGATTTAAATCCGTATAGAATGTGTAAAATTATTGTTATTTTTGAATGGATTTTTATTCCTTTTTGTTTTAAAATTATAATTATCGCAAAATTTATTACATCTCATTATTAATCAAAATAACACTTTAATGAAGCAAATATTTCTTAATTATAAAATCTTTCTCAAAATTATTCTTTATAATTATTATATATTAAACATTCTATAACACGATAAATTTTCTGTTTCTTCAATATAAGAAAATCATTATTTTTATTATATATATATAGATATTTTATTATCTTATTTTCTTTATTATATTTTTAATCAAATATGGATCCTATCAAATATATATATATAAATATATATATAAAAAATATATGATTAAATGAAAAGATATATATATATAATAAGTAAACATAAACATGGAAAATGGATGGATGGATGTAATATTTCAATTTTCAATTTGTCAAAACAATCATCGGAAAAAAATTATATTATATGAATCACATATTATATAAATATTTACATTGTTACATTGTGAACCGAGAACAATACACATAAAAAACCAATAATATATAAATATACATAACAAAAAAGTTTGAAAATTGATTGAATTTTATTAAATAAATGAAGGATATATTGTAATAATATCATATGTATTTGAAAGTATATAGAATGTATTTTTATATACGTATTTCATATATAAAGTTATCACTCAAAAATATATAAATATTTTCAAAATATAAATATAATTTTTCTTTTTTCTTGCATATATGGAAAATTGAACTTTATAAATATAGATATATAATATTTATATATTGATAAAAATCTTCCAAGTTATTATTTATTATATATACCATGGCATATATATAGATACATATAGATAGATATAAAACTTATATTATTTGTAAATGATCCATGTTGCGGTTATACATATACATATGTAATAAAAATATTGGAATATAAGCTCATTTGTTGCCACAAATTCCTATATATACGTATTTTCTTTTGGGTATATACGGGAATTTATTTTCAATTTCATATATATTGTAATAAAATATACTTTAAAAATGGATCAATTTCAATATTTCAATCAGAATCAGAATTTTCGTACATATATTGCATATAATAATTTCAAATATACAAAAACCTTTCTTATTTATTATATTTTATAATATCCTTTTTGTTTATATCATCATAGTTGCGATCATCTTATCGAGTAATTAAAATTGTGAAAAATATAAATATATATAAATACCAAAGATTTACAATAATCGGATGAAATAAAACAAGAAGTTGATTTTTATTTTATGACATAATTCAAAGACTTTATTGTGAAAAAGGCACGTTACCGAGAGTTTATATAATTTATAGATGCGAAGGACAGTTCAAAATGCATATAAATTGGTGGACAAATTCCAGAATTCTGTCATCAATCATAGTTTCTAAGAGGTGTTACTATATATATTTTTAAAAAGCGAAAAATAAAACCTACCGAATCTATAATAAAGAGGTTTATATAATATCATGTAATATATAAAGTATGTATACTTTTGACTTATATATTTCCATATATTTCAATTAAATATATTTTATATAAAAAAATTGTTCATAAATTTATTTATATAAATGCATGCACATGTTTTTTCACAATTTTAATTGAATTGCTTAAGTCAATTATATTTTTATATATATATTGATTATAGGTTATATTTTATATACGAATACGAATTTAATACCTTATATAATTATTTTATATTTATCGTATACCATACGGAGACTATATGAATAGAACAAATATATATATATATATATATTCATTTATAGTGTATTAATAAATAAATGTATTGACATAAAATGTATTTATTTAAATTATTATATATATATTATAATATGAACAAACATATAAATATTTTATTAATATCAATAGATTTTATATTGATATGAACACTCACTATTTTACCATTATATATTTTCATTTAAAATATATATATTTATTATAAATTACAAATATATCTCTATATCATTTATATGAATAATTGCCATATATATATATATATATATATTTTTAACATGCATTTATTCTATGGAATTGTGTTGTTATTATACGTTTTTCCTATATATAAATATCATACATATAATGAATAATTTATGTGTATATATACACGTTTAATATAAACTTTATGTTGTTTTGTTATATACCAAATTTAATTGAAAGTTAAGTATTTTTTTTTTTTATATATTAATATTATTGATTATTTTTAAATAAGTTTTTTTATTTTTTATAAAATACTGAAATTAAAATCATGTTCATATTCCATAAACAGATTTATATATATATTTCAGGGTGCTCTAAAGCATATTATTCATATATATAGATATAGCATGACAAGCGTAAATGACTTGATGAAATTCATTTGAAAGTATATTTTACCAGAAAAATTGCCCATAAAAGCAAACAATATAAATAAATGTATTAATGGATTGAGGATGATAAAATTCTTAAATCAATCATTTTTAATACCAAAGATAAAAACGTTTTTTGTCTGAGAGAGGAAATATTTCGAGGATTGGGAACGGTCTTAATTAGAGGACATTATTTTCACTTCAATTCAAGTTAAAACCACCGGTGTATAACTCCTTCACGGCTGATACCTCTCAAAGCACCCTGTCTGTATACATATCTATATATAAAGAATATATCTAGATATCAATATCTATAGTATATTGAATATCGATTATATAATCGTCGATTGGAAATAAATTATCATATATCTATTTTAATTGAGTTTAGTTATAGTTATAATATATATATGTTTATTTACTATTCCAAAAATGAAAAATTACATTACATTACGTGGTGTAAATTACACATAAATTAATTAATTAATAAACCAATAAATACTTTTATAAATTTTAAGTATTTTTAAGTAAACTATTGTTTATCTTAAAACAAGCATATTTTGATGCAATTTAAAATACAAATATATTCATTCGTTCATTTCGGAATTCATTCATAAATTATACCCTTTTAGTATACATATATTATACATAACAAAAAAGACAAAATAAAACGAAATAGTTTTTTAGTATTAATTTTATATATTACATCCTTAATTCTTCCCCAATGTTATAAAATACCACTATTTATATATTCGCATATGCTACAAAACACAAAAACACATTTAATATATTAAATTATTTTAAACCTTATTGAATTTCTTTTGAATAAAATATATTCTATATATACAAAAAGGAAAAGAAAAAACAGAGTTAAATAAAATAATAGTTTATATACGTATATTATTATATACGATGATGAGAACTTTCCAACCATATGGTGGAAAACTTTAATTAAAATTTTTTGCAAATATATCTTTTTTTATTCATATATTGTTATTTTTTATGTATATATACTTTGTATGTCTTCTTCATCTTTCACTAAATATACATTTTATGAGTTTTTCTACATATACGACAAATTTATATATATATATAGATAGATGGATAAAAACATGGTATTATATAAATAAAAATATATCTATATATATATATAGTCTATAAATATTAAAAACAAAAATACGTAACTTTTAAGTTTCATTTCATCAATTTTAATTACATATATTATGCAATCGTATATATATCTATGTATATGGATATAGTAATAGTATTTATAAAACGTCATATAATTTTCTCGTTATTTTCTATTGCTGATGTACACCGATGTAGAAAAGTATATAAACTTTTTATAAAAAAAAAAAAGAAAAAAAGTGCAGTTGATTTTATATTTGTATTTTTTTTTTAATTTAACTCACTAACATATTTCACATTTTGTTCAAATATGTTTTTTATTTAAAACATTCATATAAATTTATATATCTTGAATATGTTAAAACAAAATTAAAAAAAAAAAGGCATAAAAAGTATATAAATAAAATATTTATCCTCGTCAAAGCATTAAGCTATATGTACAGTGTTTTTTTTGTAAATAAATCTACACCGTGTACTTTTCGTTTAGTTTCCTTATACTTTACTTTAGTGGAGTTTCATTAAAAAAATACACAGCAATAGATATAGAGTTATGAAGGACACTGTCCTTATATACACATAAATATTTGTGTATATATAAAAAATAAAGCTGTAAAGTATATAATATTGAAAATAAAAGAAACAGATAGAAAAGCAAAAAAAAAAAGATACTAATGCGAATATTTAAAATTATATATCTTTTCAACTATGTACGTATTTTATTTTTATTTTAAATGATTACCACTTTGATGGGTTTCATTTTAATTTCTTTTAAGTTATTTTTCTATATATAAACGAAAGTTATATATTTTTCTTTTTTTTTTTGATAAATATTATGACTACCACTTACTAATTAATTACATTTATAACTAAAAATAAAAAAAATATTTATCACAGCATAAAAATTTAATTATTTATTCATTTACGTATATATTTTGTAAGTAATTTCAATTATAATGCCATTTATATAACTGTTTGAATGAGTTTATCTAATTAAAATATAATATTTAGAGATGTTTGCCAAAAAAAAAAAAAATATAAAACTTTTTGACTATAGATTTAAATGTAAATTGTTTTTTTTTATATAAATATATAATAATTAAAAGGAAAATATTTTACAAAATGTTTATTTTAGGATAATGTTAATAAAATCTTAATATTTCTTATTTATCCCACAAAAATCCATATACATATAGTTATACATATCCGTGTTTAGGTAAATATTTTATGGTGTATAATTATCTTATGCTTATGTCTTATGCTGGGGAATCGATAAGAAGCAAATTATGCGAGGTATTTCATTACATATATAGTTTCAAAAATGTATGGTTATCCAACTTATTATATTATACATATATCAAAGATTAAAAAGGAATAAATTGCAAAAAGTAAATAAATAATTTTAAATAAGATATTCAGAAATAGATTTTATATATAAATAAAGAAATATGAGTAAATATTTTTTTAGAATTAAATCATTTACATATTATAATAATAATATATAACATTTTCATTTTATTAACTATATAGTATATAATATATGAATATATATTTTTGAGGGATACTCGTGTCCAAGAGATCGTGTTTTATATATGTATATATATATTCAATATATTTATGTAATTCATGTACATATTATAATAATTTTTTATTTTTTTTTTTTTCATTTTTATTATGTATTACATTATTTTAATAGACGTGTAGTATAACGACAATGTAAATTTAGTACACAACTTTTATAGAACATAATCACAAAATGAGAAAAAAAAAATATAAATAAATTCAGTAAAAATCTTTGTCTATATACGCGATTGAGTATACATATCCATAAAGTCCATATAGTCATCTTCGACATCGTTATTTTGTCATCATGTGTATATATACGATATATATATATATATGCTTAATTTAATGTGTATATATATACATATAACAAAATATTTATATAATAATGTATATAGATTCAACATAAATATATTATAGTATAGTTCATATACTATATATATAACTTCACATCAATTTTTTCTTTATAAACATTGCCTTATACAATGCATATACATATATGTTATAAATAGATAATATACTATGTATATATATATATACTTTCATAAATACTCCGAATATAATATAAATATATGTATACAGACAGAATTTACATGCATATTGAATATATATATATACTCTTATTATATTCATGAATATATACAGAATGGAAATGGAAAAACAATCATTTTTATAAAATATATGTTTTCTATATGCGATAAAAATAAATACCCTATCCCGTTCACGCAATCAACAAAATTTATTAAGAATTTTCCTAAATAAATATAGGACATATAGATTAAAATTCTGATTTAGTTTTCTTCCATCAAAATTACCCAAAGTTTACATACTGGAGTCAGACACTTTATCCTGTAGTATATGCATATACAATATTCATATATATTATATAGATATATTGTAAAAATCGCTAAAATATTAACAACACACAATGTAGGTGGTTGTTTATTCACGGATTTTTTTTTCCATATATAACATATCCGATATTCATATATGCATTTACAGTATGTACTGTACATATATATATAAATATATGTGGATACGCTGTTGACTATCGCGGTACATTATGATTATATATGCATACCCAATATAATATCGCTATTTCAATATACACATATATATATATATATACAACGTTCTATGGTATATCAATGGAATATATATATACAGTACATACCATATTATATACTCTTTAAAATGATGGTTTAATTATGATGATCAGAAAATTGGATAAGGAAGAAATCCAATATAAAACTAAAAAAAAAAAAAAATAAAAAACTTTGAACAACAAGTAAAAAAAAAATAAAAGTTATGCATATTTTTACTTATATACCAATATAAAAAATATTATTCGCAACATAGAGACACAAAAAAAAAGCAAAACTCATGCGAGATACAAGGAACATGATCTTTTGTATATTATAGATATATATTATTTATGCTTTCTCTTGCTAAAGAAAAAAAAATGCATTTTTATAACTTTATAAACTTATATTTATATATATATGTTTTATATTGCATTTATAAATTGTTATATGCATTTATTTTTATTTTTTTTTCAGTTTCTCATCCGCATGAGACACGAATTAATAAGAGATGGATATTATATTAATACATTTAAACTTTAAACGAAAAAGGAATGATTATAATGTTCGTTTTTGTTTGTTTTGTATAAAGTGAATTGTATATATTCATTTATATAAAATTCATAAATGGAAAGGAAATCTTTATTTCCTTAATTTAAAGAGTATATAGTTTTATAATAATAAAATAATATTAATTTTTTAATAGACAAAAAGGTTTATCTTTTCCATTTCAATTCTAAAACACTTTATTCAATATAATATATAAAATTTCTATTGAATTTTGTGTTTGATTACAAAAAAAAACTTTATTATTATATATAATACGATAATACATATATCAAAATGTTCTTATACGATATAAAGTGAAAATTAACCAACTAGAATATGATTTCATTTATGTTTATGTATATAATATATATATATAATTTTTCCTATATTGACATTGTTTTGTATACTATATACATGCATATACAGGATATAATGAAATTTATAATTTTCATGCAAAAATATGTAGTATTACATACAGACATTGTATGTATAACTATGTATGATGTATATAGATAGATATATATGTATAAAAACACAAAAGATTGACTGAAGCGTAAACAAATTAGTCTGCAAAATGTGTTTATATACTTAAAATACAGTAATGACCAAATAATCCAGATTTCACTGCGTATGGTATATTCAGAACAAACTATATATAATCTATAGTATTAAGGACTCTGGAATTCGTACACTTACTATAGATATTTTATTCAGTGCATATACATTTTACATTATACATACATATTTAATTTTATACAATACATTGGTTTGATTTATTTAAAAATGGAAATTTTTTGTACAAAATAAAAGTACTCATCAGTAATTCAAACGTTTGGATATAATTCGGACGATACTGTTCGAATTATCGAGTCATAACTATAATATGATTCAATATATGTATATACCATCAAATAAAATTTTCAATTTATTACAATATTATTACTCCATCCTTTAATAATTTATAAACATACACACACAATCGCATATTACTATGAACATAAGGGAAAGAAAAACACAGAATGTGCTATATAGTTTATTATAAATTATTATAACCTAAACATGTTTATCATATAGTATATTATACATATTTGGCTTGAAAGTATTAAATATGTTTTTCATAAATTAATAATTTTAATTTGTCAAATGCGTATATGTAAAAACTTGTATGCAAAAATTTGAATGTAATTCAATAAATTGGAATTCTGAATATTCATTTGTATATATGATCAATCTCCATATAGTCAACTCCGCATACAATAAAAATGAAGTTAATCAGCGGTATATTTTAACGATTTATCTACGTTCAGGTTCGTCCCTCCACCGCATGAATATTTTTATTTCTCGCATAAAAAAGAAATTACTATTAGAAATTATTATTTTGTACGTTATAAACATATAAAATAAATCAATATATCTAATAATAATAATAATAAAAATATATGTGAAAACAATTGACGGTTTCATTTTTGTTGAAAAGAATTTTGTTAATTCCCCATTGAATTTTTCTTTATTAAATATAAATATATTTATTATTATTATCCATATAATAAAATAAGAAAATGTATTGTGTATGTATATAAATGTATATATAAAGTATTATAGATATAATATATTTTAAGCAGAAACAGACATTAGAATATAATATTTAAGTACATAAATTTTATACCTATATATATATATATGCTTTATAAATATAAAAATAAATGACTTTTCTATATGAAAATCCTAGATTTTCTGGTACATATTAAATTTTTCTTTAGTCGTATTATTATTATTATTATTATATACGATATATAGAAATAAGTCAGTGTACAATATTTACTCCTTGTTTAATATGCATATACGAACATATCATATATAGATATATGTATAAAATATGTTATATTGTTATGCATTAGAATATACAACAAATAAAATGAACACATATCTATAATAATATAAGAAACATTAGTATACAAATATTTATAAATTGTTTGTAACTATATTTTATACATTTTATATAGATATAGTATATAAACAAGTATAGATTTTGCAATTGTTGTTTTGCACATACATACATACTTAATATGTTTTATTTGAGACTTTTTTTTATTTTTGTATAAATTGCATTTATTTCTAGGCAACAACATCACTATCATCATCAACATCATGAGCATCTTTGCATTATGGTATTATATATATATATATATATGAAATGAAGAAAAATCATAGAACATTCTCAACATTTTAAATATAATAATATACCATCGCAGTCGTACTATACTATAAATAGAATCAACAAAATAGTTTCTTTGTTTATACAAAATATACAATTTTCTTCATCCTACCATATATACGTATATATACAATGCACATACTAAAATATTTTAATATGATATATATGTCTAGTACATTTCTTGTGGATTATAAAGGTATACTTTTATACATATATATATATAATGTGTAATATTCTTTATATGTTATTATTATATTTAATAATATATATGTATATAAAGTCAAATTTGTATAAGTTCTTTAGGGAATTCAATATGTGGTTCTGATTTTCTTCAATAAACTTGGATATATTTATATATATATAATATATTGTACAGATACGAGTTTAATGTAGGTATATAATATATATATATGCACATTAAATGGTATGTAAGAAAATAGAAATATATTTATGCATAGTTATACATCAGGGAATCAAGCATATATTACTATATATACATATAATATTATATAATAATAAATATAATAACAATATAATAATCATAATGCATATGAGTATAATAATAACGCAACGGCAATGATAAATATAATTATATTAATATAGGAATAATGACAATGTTATAAAAAAAATTAATGTATATTTTAATATATATACACAGATATAATTTGATTTTCCTTCGCCAAAAAAAAAATCTAAATCAAATTCAAAATGTTTTCAATCCATCTCGCACGAAAAGACCGAAATTTAATGCTATATTAAAATCTTGCGTTGGTGTTTATAAATATATATATTCTTATAACCATATATAGAAAATATCGGTTGTAAGATCGCCCGCTTTTATAATAATTTAATTTGGCATCATCTAAACAAAGTTTATTAAACATCTTTAATGTTATTTCCACAATAATTTTTTGCTTTTCCGTCATTCATATTCATTCAAAGAATAATTACAGGAAAATTTATATTTCATTTATTATGCCTATATCTTAATTTCAGAATAATCATTAATTATTTGATGATTGATGTTTATAATTTATATAAATTTTAACCGATTTTTGTTGTTACAAATATTCGAATTCAAATATATAATATATATATATATATTATATATATATATATTGCCATAAGACGCAAAAAATATCGATATTGTATTTAATTATATAAGAAAAACTTTTATATAATAAAGTAATATTAAATGTTTTTAATAAGCATACATATTCATACGTGTATATTATATATACATAAATTATTATGGATATATATATAATAAATTCAATCAACATTCCATTTAACAAAAAATAAAAACAATTCCTTTATTGTAATCATTTTTTGTAATATTTTTATTTTTAGTTATTCTCCTATATATATATCGAAACATAATATTTTATTTAAAGTTGCATACAAGATGTTCAAACGTTCACTTGTCGCGTTGAGACAAAAAATTTAAATTAAAGAATTTAACTGATAGGATAATTTAACGTAAACTAACGATAATTATTATTTTAATGTTGTAAATTGATTTGTATGACAAATTTTTAAAAACTTGAGAATTTTTAAATGTTATTTTATTATTCTTATTATAAAGGAAATATCCATTTCATAGAGGATCCGAAGTCATTTCGTTACAAATGAAATAAATTATTAAGCATAAAAGAAATACAATCCAGGTACAAAACATTCTGTATTAAAAAAAACTTTTATATATATTTTGTACACAAAATATTTTATATGTATATATTAACAAAATTCCATTAAAAAAAATATATATATATTTATATTCGTTTATATATGCATATGGAAATGAAGATATATTTTCTTGATGCAAATAATAATAATAATAATAATAATGAAATCAAATCATTATACAATGCAAATATAAATATTAAAATGAAATGAAGTTGCTTCTTAAAAATAAAAATAAAACCAAACCAAACCAAATTTAAATGTTCATTTATAAATAAATATATATATACACAAACACTTGTCCCCCGTTTTACATGGAATAGCTGGGTTTTCTGATAAAATCAAAATCCCGGTATAATTCAAATTCAAAAGAAAATGATATAATGAAAACCTTCTAAACTATTAGTAATTATTTAGAACGTAAATAATTATTTAGAACGTATCAGTGAAACAAACGCAAAAAAAAGTCCACATTAATTCAATTCATATATATTTCGGGAAAACACAGAGCATTTTCATTCAAAAGAGTTAAGGGTACATAAAGTATTATCGTGCAGTATTTTATGTAAGATAATAAAACGTGTAAAACAAGGAATAAGTGTACATATTTGTATGTATAGATATATAACATATATATAAAGACTATTTTTTATATATTGTTTTACATATTTTTCCTATATAGAAATTGCATGCGATTCACATTTATGTTGTTTTTGAAATAAAATGACGATGACGACGACCGTCCAGTTAGTTATATTTATTTTGTTTCATTTTTTACCTATATGTGGTTTTAAATTAGTTATGCAATTTTTATTTTTATATCAGCATATATTTAAAGAGTTGACTAAAAAAAAAAAATAATAAAATGCTATTAAGCGCACTTTTGTTGGTTTGTATAAAGTTATTTATTAGTTAAATTTTAGAATTGTCCATGTTTCATAAGTTTTTTTTAGATATACCTAAGTCTGTTTCTAACCGATCGTCTGGACAAATTTCCATGTGCAGGGGTTTCAACAAAATTGGGGGAGTTTTTCCGTTCCCGCAACCATTCCAACACTTCTAATAGAAATTCAAGATGTTATTGGGCGATTAGGTTAATTGTATTGTGTGGTAACCACATCCTTTTGTGGTAAAATCGTATAAAGAATTTATTGGTTATATAAATTTAACTAACCATATATAGGTATGCGTTTTGTGTTATAGTTGATGGTCTTTCATAGCTTTGTTATTTTAAATTTTATGTTTTATTTTTAGTTGGTGGAATTGTGTCTTTGCCATTGGTTTTTTTTTATATTTTGTTATTATTTTTTTTGTGTACTAACTAAAGTCAACCATACATAAATTTGTTGATTGTTATATATATTATTGTATATATCCATAGATGTGGTTAACAAACAGTCAGAGAATCAATGAAAAATCATATAACTATATATATATATGAAATAATTTTAAAACAATGCAGTAACTCACAAATAATAATGTTTAACATATGCATAACAAGTGATGATATTAGCATATCACAAACATTTGTTATTCTTGTATTTCATTACAAAACATATATATTTAAATGAATATAAAGTACAACAATTGAGTATATATATATAATATATGTACATAAAAATCAGTAATAATATTTTTTTTTTTAATATTCATTAATTTTATTGTATTACTTGTATTTTGAATTAATATATACATAAAGCATTTATTCCAACTCTTGTATATACATATATTCTATATATACATATATTGCAAGCAAACCGATCATATCATATATTAGCATAATTTTATTTGCCTTTTTTAACATCTCTTACTGCATATTTACCTATATAATATATATATGAATGTATAGTATATAGTACATCATTTATGTATATATAATCAATGTAAATTTATTAAATTATAATGTTATTCAAATAATAAACAGTATCTTTATCACGATATAGAATACATTTTTCTGTTTATTTTTCCCTGTTTTTCTTCTTATTATGAATATCCCACGTATTTACATCGGGAATATGATAATTATTAAAAAAAAAAAAATGAATGAAATTATAAAGTAAATTATTCTGTCTACAAAATTGATTGAAAATTTAAATACGGTATACAGAAAATTTCATGATTGTGATTACAATATCGCATATTTGGATATTTAGAATAATGTATATACCATAAGGACATATCGATAACTAAACAATTTAAAAAGGTTTAAAATATTTGCTTGTGTAAGAAATATTTCTAATCCCATTATACGTTAAAATTGCATTTCTATTTATGCATCACCTTTTATTTAAAGAAACTATTTTTTCTACTAATACTCATGATGTAGGGAATAATTTAATATAATGAACATATACATAACATAAAAATATAGCGACAATGTTGATATGTATATAGAAATAACATTAATTAATTCAAATATGGACGTATATATTATTATTATTTATTATTAAATATATGATAGAAAAAATAAAATAATTTAAAATAAGAATCATTCCGTTTTAATAAAATATACAAAATTATCAACAAGAATAAAATTCCAATTTCCATATATATAATAACTATAATAACACAAACATACGCTATACACTCTAAATAATTTTCAACCTTAGGTTAAGCTTGATAGAATTTCTTTTAGATTAAATCATAAACTCATATCATGACATCGCATATTAAATTCCTACGGAACTATAATATTATCCAAAAAGGAAATTGAATATAATTTCTCACAGAAAATTATATACAATTTCCTTTTTGGATAACCTACAGAATTATTTTAGAGCGTTGGACATAATTGACAAAATTTCTTTAAGAAAAGTAAGAACCGCTAAAAAATTATATAGATTTTCGTTGAGGAATTCACCTTACCCGCATTTCACTTCCACCAAAACGATTTTATGACGGTAAGTCTGAGTGTACATTTCTATATATAGATTATTTCTATATATTCTTCATTCTTATAATTACCATATAATTAGAAATTAACATTAAATGTATGTAAAAATAAATTTAATAAATCATATTACAATATAAGTACTGATTAAATATAGACAAACATATATATATATAGTTATATTTTATTGTTCAAATGCTAATTTATGCATTCATCATATAAACAAATTATGCCATGTATGTAATATATGGCTTATAAAAATAAAAATTATATATTATATTATGAATAATATATTTACAAGAACAGCAATAAGGTATATTATATTATTGTTAAAACAATTCAGTTTCAATATTTTTATGTAGGTATATAAGCATAAAACAGAATTTCTATATATATATGAATACAAATACATATATTAATAAATTATATATTTTAATATTTTATTTGCATAAAATTAAAATACATATATGTATAAAAAATCTCATATAAGTACAGTACAATTGTTTGATTTTGACAATTACACCGAGTCATCATACCATTTTTGATGATTTATAATTTTTTATTATGATAATTATTAATTCTTTCACATATCTTTTATATATGGTAGTATATTGTATTTAATTTATTTATTTATTTATTATAAATTTGCATATTTATTTAAATAGTTTTATTATTTTTATAAATGCGACTATGAGAACGCACAAAAATTAATATTCGTTATGAATAAAATGATATTGCAATTGAAAAATTTATTAAAATTTGCGGACATTTTTCGGAAAGTTCAATAAAAATGTTGTATAAATAACAATAGTAAATTATTTTCATGACTTTTTCAAATATTCAAACTAGCAAATTAAATTAAAAATAGAATATGAAGAGATAACCACATAAGAGTTTACATTTCATTGTAATCTTTATAAAAATAAAATATTTACAATTTTTATCAGAAACCTAACGATCATATAAGAATCCTATCTACGATTTTTACCAAAATCATAAAAAAGATAACACAAAAGTAGATTTTTACACAAACAAACGCTTAGATATAAATTATTTAGTATCGTAAAGAAATGTTTGATAAGTTAAAAAATAAATACAATCACACTTATTAAATGATAGTAAAAAAACTAAAATTACCTTAATATCATTTGTTTGAATTTATAAAATCAAATTCATAAAGGTGGAGAAGTAAAATCACACTAACCTGAAAGAAAAAAAGAGAAAAAATTAATTAATTTAATAATTAATAATTAATTAATTAATTCGGGAAATGTTTCATTAATTTTACCAAAAATATTTTAAGTAAATTAAATTTATATTATCATGAAAAAAACTATATAACATTCTAATATGATATACGTATATATCAAAACTATTTGATATTCTCTTCAGTGTTTATATGAAATACGGTTAATTTTATATAATCAATTGTAAAGAAAAAGAATAAATGCTCCATTCCATTATAATTTTAACAAATGATATAAAAAATTTAGTATATATACATTATACAAGTACACTTTACTTATTTTTAGTTGAATTATCATCAACTAAAAATTGAATAAAATGTACATCAATATAATTATTAAAAATAATTAATCAATCTTAATTCTAATAATTATATATGTATCTTATAAAATATGCTGTTATCTATTTATATAGGATTATATTATAAATAAATTAAAAAAAAAATAGACATGTATATCGAAAATATTGAAATTAATTTCTAAATCATACTACATTTCTATTCGGTAAATTTTAATAGCATTAACTATATATGTCAAAGAATATGATAATAATATACTTAAGTCCTTGAAATTTTATTTATTCATCATATATAGAGATAGATATTTTTAAATATGCAAATGTAAAAAGAATAATAATAACATTTTTAAGGTGTTGCCTCGTATTTTCAATATAGAAAATATATAAATAAATATTTGTATTAATTATATATTCAATATATATAGTTATAGAAATTATGTACTTTTATTTTTATATATATATAAATTTTTTATATAGAGCTTAAGATATGCGTGCATTTATATTCATATTTATATTTATTTACATATAAGAATTGGTATGGGAATGTAATTAATTTTATTTTTAATATTATGAATTTGACAGTCTCACATTTTTATTATAATTTATGCCGCATATAAATATAATATATGATGGATTGAATTTGTATTTATATATTTTCAGTGATTTTAAATATCACATATATATATAAAGATATATAAAAAAAACATAAACATTTCATTAACATTTATTTACACAAAAAAAATATAAATAAATTTATTGTTTTTATATTATTATATAAAGTTGTATTGTTTTCTAATAAATATTCATAAATTACTTTGAGATTATATAATTTGAAATGCCGATTGAATTTATAATGTGAAAAAAAAATATAATATTATATTAAATAATATTACGAAAAATTATTTCATATTTTTTTACTTCATGTATAGATAGAATTGCGCTTTTTAACTTTTATACTAATATGTAAAGTGAACAATTAAATCAAATACATTTTTTTTTTATAAATTCATATAAGATAAAAATATATAGATTTATTGGCCATTGCAAAATTTAAGTTTGTCAAAGAAATTTAGAGATATTAGAACTATAATTAATTGGAAATTATAATAATTGAATAGTTGCAGTATTATAGTATTAAATTTTGCATAAAGTGGGAATTTTTACCATATATTTAAATTACATTTCATTCAACAATATATTTTTCTTATCCATAAGTTTAATTTCAACATATTCTAATTCATTCTTTCTAAATACTACAACTTTAAATCTTTTAGCAACTATCAGCTGTATTTGTTAACCTATATTATAATTAAAGGACAATAAAATTAATACACTCGATACACCCATCACACCCACAAGAGATCTACCATTAGAATGTTCAATGTCATCTCCTAGAACACCCTGTATCTAAATCTAGATTATGTATTGTTAATGTTCTATGCAAAAGGTGCAAAAATACAATATAAGAAAATGGTATATGTGAAAAAAAAAGTTTATATGTGATATTTGAATAGATCGTAAATATAATAGATTTATGTTATGGTTGATTTTTTTAGTTTATTTTGCCGCATATCTATTTTATTACCGCACATTTGAACTACACATAGTGTTTATTATTGTTTGTATATGTGTAACGCATTTTATTCTATATAGGTTTAAATAAAATGTGTTCGATATATTCCTATATTTATTTTCTATTATATAGTTTTAATAGATAATGTTTTTTTTTGCTATACATAAACATAAACATGTATTGATACCATTCGTTCATGGTAATTTTTTCATTTTAATTTTATTAATATATATATACTTTACATTGAATATTATATGAAATAAAAAAAAAATCGTTTTACAAGTCACATTTCATTTGATATTTTATTTTACCCGTTTCGGTATATGTTTATATATTTTTAAAGAGAATATAAAAAAAATTCATAACCAAAATGTTCATATAAAAATATGTTCACGAACGTATGTATATATCGTGTATATATGTATATATACCGCATAAGTATATTTTTATGTATAATCAGTATATTAAAAGCTGAACAATTGAGAAATGGTGTAAAATCCCACAATACATTTCATTAACATATAAATTGCATTATATATTTAATATATATATACATATATATGTATATAGAGTGGATGCATTTAAAAAATTTATTGCTATTGATGAATTAAATATTTATATATATAGATACATATATAATATAAAATATTTTAAAATCACATTATATACACACAATTGGGTATATAATATATATATATATATAGTTACAAAAAGAGTAAATGAGATTTCAATTGATGCATCGTGTATGTACCTATATATGTTATGATTGCATTGTATAAATGAATCGATTTGGTATGAAAATTCCAGACTATATATACGAACATAATTGTGTTGTATTTACATTTTTTTTTTTTTTGCATATGCATACCTCGGAAAATTATAATATTATTTTTGTTACATATAAAACAAAACATTAAAATATAAATATAGGTATATTTATAGAGCGAATATAATTTTATTACACTTAAAATATTGTATTCATATGTACACAATCGTCGTTGTATTGTAATAAATATATGTATAGATATAGTGCATATTTATATTGAACTGTGAACAAATGCTAAAAGAAATTACACAAAAAATGGTTATAAATTAAAATACCACTATATATAGAAAATACATACCTACACATATATGGATGCAATATGATATAGAGATAAGCATTTTGATATTTATATATAATAGCAATAATATAATATTATATAGATGCGTATATTTGGCGTATGCATTTATATAAACATAATGTTACCTATATAAGTATATAATAATATATATAACATTCAATGAATCCAAATATATATACATGGAATTAACAATGCAACGAACAAAACACATATAAAAAAAAATTAAAAAAGCCACCTGCGTGAGCCACCGATTTCAATTTTATGGGGTGTTAAATAATTATATTTATTTTATGTTAATATTTATGATGCATAAATACATTTGAATGCGGGCATATGCTGATATTTTGCTATATACATATACATTATATGTTATTTTCCATTGGGTATACATCAATTTTAGTATATGGCAGAGTAAATATTCTGTTTGAAAATTGTATGTAATTTACGATTAAGGGTGTTTTTTGTTGAAGTTTTTTTTTTAATTGTTGGCCAAATGGTTTTGTGAAAGATTGGTTCGCTAATATACAAATCATATATATATTATTTTCATTTTGAGATATTTTTAATGTGGTTTTTGCGTTTGATTAAACCATACCACAAAGCATTTTTAATACTATCCAATCTTAGATATGATTTTAGTCATGTTAAACAAGAGTTTTCCTGTTCGTGGGAAAATATTCTAAACCAATAATGTAAAGAGGAAATTGAATTTTCGCGTAAGGAAATACCAAAGATATTTTGCCACAAAATATCTATACTATTTAAAACATGGATAGACATTGGATCATTTAAAATTAAATTAAATTCAATTTAAACGCATTATCTTAAATTCAATAATACGAGAATTAACTTTTATTATACGAAACAATTATTATTTAAATAAGTTGATATCCATCTATACTATATAATGATTATCGATAATCATTTAAATTATTATCTATGTATGTATATATATAATATCAACAATAAAACTTTTAATTTATTTTTACAAATTTTCCGAGTATTTTTCTATTCTATGACAATGTTCCATAATATATATAGAGTTATAGTAGATATGAAAAGGATACTTAATTTATTGTATTATTTATTTTTTTTTTGTTTTCATTCTGCTAGACATTTTTTTTTATTTTACAGTTTTCCCACGTTCAATTCATTCTTATATAACTATTATATATTTATACATACATAGAATATATTTACACATAAATAAAATCGAAAGAAAACTAAAAAAAAAAACTAAAAATTTTCTTTTATACCTAAATTCAAATATCGTTAAAAATCTATAAAACAAATACACACTTAAAAACCTACAGTATATATATATATAATATATTTTAGAAAACAATGAAAATCCAAAGGAAATGTCTTTTGTAATTCAAAATGTAAAGAATATTCCATATATATTATGTATTATAAATTTATAAATATTGTGTGTGTGTTTGTGTAAAGGAAAAACAGGACTTATTGAAAAAAAAAAGAAAAAGTTAAATAAAATTTAAAAATATATAAATAAAAGCCAATAAATTTTTTTTTCCTACTTGTTTTAAAACTTACAACAAGGGAATTAAATGTTCACGTTTTCAAATTAACATAAATTTACAATAGAATTTGTTTTGCTATATATGAAATTTTCAATATATGTATATATATATTTAAAACTTACTTGTATAGTAATAAGAATATATATAAAATATATATAGAATTATAGAGATACATTTACTTATTTGTTGGATATATTCATACATGTATATTATATAAGGTATAATAATATTGAATATATGTTTATGTATATGATATATAGAAAAAGACGTTAGGGTATAAAATCCGCATGAAAATTGTGGTATTTGGTAGATTTTTTTTTATATATATATGTACTATTTGGTTTTCAAATAACTCTTGTTTTGTTTTTTTAGGAATATCACGAATCAAATTATGTGGGATGTAGACATATACATAATTTATTTTATTTTATACACATATAAAATGTATATTTTATTTTTATACATATATTTAATACGTTTGTAAAAAAAAACCAAAAATACAAATATATTTTAAAGTTTAAGACGTATAGTAAAATAAGTTATGTATATTATATACACAATACAATAAATTTTCTATATATATATATTTTATAATAACATATCTAAATATATTTATTATATCTACATATATATAGATTTTATATTTACAAGTTTATATCGTCGTCGTCAGTCAGAGTCAGTCAGTATATATGTATAATATGACTATATACTTATTTGATAACACAAGAATATACACAAAAAAATATATAAAAACAAACAATTCTATAAAAAAAAAATTCGGAAAAACTATTTTATATGTAAATTTTTCCTCAAGTTTTATATCAATTTGTTGATTAATGTTATTTATTTTATTTTTATTTTTGTGTCTGTGATGTCTGCAATTTTTAATATATATGTATATATATATTTTTTTGTATATTTAGAATAAAGTGTATGGCTACGGTAGCAGTGAAACTTATACGACTGTTGTTGAACATTTTGACGACAATTTGAATTTATGTACAATTAAAATTTACATATAACCAAAATATAAATATACAATTTCGTATTTTATTTTCTTTGATGAAAATTTATTATAAATAAGTTTACAAATAAAGAATCAACTCGCGACAAAGGACAGTGAAGTTTTGAAGAAATTATAGGAAAATCGATTTATAGTGATTTAAATATAGTGTGGTAAATTAATTTTATTAATTACCTTAAAATGTAACTTACGTTCTGAGAAATAAAGGGATAAGTATATATGCATTGAAAAACTGATAGTGATTTAATGAGAAATTATTTTCATATAGTGATATAAAATATATTTTTGTAAACTATACTTGAAATATTCCGTTTGTAAAATATAGTAAAGGATGTATTTATTACAAATAGCCTCACTATTATAATTATCTATATAAATCAATATTGGTATATAGATTTTCTGTAGGTTTTTTAATCTATATGAAAAATTCTATACAATGTATTATTGCAAATATTTTTTTCTTTTTTCCTTTTATTTTGTGAACGTATACAACTATATATACATTCATATTTTATAATCTATTATCTGATTTTATAAACTTATTCACAATAAAATAATATTCATATAACTATATATTTATATAAATAAATATTAATGTAATATATATATATATATACTATATAGATATACAGATGGATAATAATTAGAATGATATGCATCTGTGATAATTACATAGCAAATTAATACTTGTATATAATACACAGATATATAATATATACATATATTGATAAAACATGATGCATGTAACATTAGAACTATATTGTGAGATCATTTTACAAATATTATATGAATCTAGCTATATAGAATATAAATATAAAGTTTTGCAAATTATATTATATATAAAAATTGTATATACATAGATACAAAATAATAATATTTACATACAAATGATTCCATATTCCTTTATAAATAATTTATATGTTAGTTTAATATATTATTATATGTATACATACAGTTACATACTATTCATCTATATATAAATATTTGAATACTGGATAGGCGAAAAATAATTTAAACTCCGCATAAATCCGATCATTGACAAATAAGACAATTTGAATAGAGTTAAATTTTCATATATAAAGATATCTATGAATATACCTTTAATGTTTGATAAACAGATCAGATCGGGTATCATTTTGGTATCCCATTTTTGAATGACCCCTTCTTTCATTTACCAAAGAAATCTGCATGTTATTAATATGTTTCCTCTTTAAAGTCCATTCTGTATATACATGCGATATATATACAGTGATGTTCGGTAAAATAGGTGTAAACCAATTTTAATGTATTTTGATTAATTTCAAATACCAATATCTATTTGTGAATCATGCCATCCATACGACAATTTAGTACTTTGTTTACCTTTATTTATCACATGAAAAGAAAGAGATAAAAAATGTTGTCATTCGTATTTCTGGGAAATTAGCTAGGAATATGCTGTTCGGTAAAATAGGTGCGATATATTTTGTTCTACCAAAAACACAAGAAAAAGTATTAATGTCCTCAATATTAAATAAAATCTAAGTATTTCGCGTACATACCATTTATGATTTAACATTTTGTCGCATGTCCCTTATTTTAAATTACTGCCTCACATCGATTTAGCATGAACTGCACCAATTTTTGGCATCTTTCTATAGAAATCGCTTCAAAAATTTTACAATTTCTTTCCCCCGTTCTACTTTGTTTGTTGAGCCGTTTTGTTGCAACAGATGTTTATACGTGCTTCCACAAGTTTTTAATCGGATTCAAGTCGGGTGGTTGTGTTGGCCATTCTATTTTGTTCACATTATTTTGTGGAAACCAAACCGATGCTTTGTTAGCCGTATGTTTTGGGTCATTATCTTGCTGATATGACCATATAATAGGCATGTTTTCTTTTGCGTATGGCAACATTTCGATTGAAAGTATTCTTATATATTCCTGTTGATCCATTGGATATTTTTGAACTAAATATATAGGACCAACTCCATACAATGATGATACCAAAACATATAATTAAACTACCACCTCCATGCTTAATGGTTTTTTTTTGTGTTTTGCGGTAAAAATTCTGTATTTGGTCTTCGTCTAACATGTAATTTGCCATCTGATCCATGCAAATTTATATTGGTTTCATCAAAATAGAGAACATGTCGTCACTTTTTAATATCATTATCACCTGACCAATCACGATGTGCATGTGCGAATTTTAAACGGTGTTTAATGTGTTTCGCTGTATGCATTGGTGCTTGTCTAGCTATTCGCACCTATAAATTTAATGCTATTAACCTTTTTCATACCGTGCTTGATGAAATGCTTAAATCAAGCTCTCTTACAAGTTCCCTGGATGATAAAAAGGGCTCTTTTTTGTGGCAACAACCACTCGACGATCGTCATTGCTTTTAGTTTTAAGTTTGTTACCCCTTCTTTCTGTGGTATGTTTGAATTTTAATGCGTTGGTAATCATATTTTGGGAGCATTTCATAATTTCAGAAATATTTTTATATGTTAGCCCGGATGCTCTTAGATCCTTTATACGTTGCCATTCAAATTCCGTACAACGTGTACTTCTACCCATTGTGACTTAGAAATATGTATTTATTTAATCCGGAATGTTTCAAAAATTAAATTTAAAACACTACTTTACCTAAAATTTATTTAAAAATTCACAAACTCACCACCAATAAATGTAATTTATTCGCAAAAAATAAATAAACCACAATTAACATAGTCCGCACCTATTTTACCGAACAGCATGTTCATAGCTAATTTCCCAGGAATACGAAGGACAACATTTTTTATCTCTTTCTTTTCATGTGATAAATAAAGGTAAACAAAGTACTAAATTTTCGTATGGATGGCATGATTCACAAATAGAAATTGGGATTTGAAATTAATCAAAATACATTAAAATTGGTTTACACCTATTTTACCGAACATCACTGTATATGAATGAATTGCGATTATTATTTACATTTCATTTACTTTATATATTATATTATATATGTATATATAAATATAAAATTGATTCAATTAAATTAATTATAATTCACTTTATATGTAGGTATTATGTTTTTGTTTTGTTTATTTTATAGTAAGCTCGTAAATATAAATATATATTTATATATGAATAAGTAAACATAAACATTTTCTTCTGTAAATATATTACATAAATACCAGATAGATGTTCATGTTTTTATATATAGTTATTTATTTATGCAATTATTATAGTAAAATATATTTTATTTCATATATAAATAAAACTACGCATTGATGTAAATTTTTACATTTTTTATATGCACTCTATTTTGAAAATAAAATAAAAAATAAACCAATATAAAGAAAATAAATTTAAAATCGTATCGCTGATATTCAGAGATAAAAATATAACTACCGATATACAAATATAAATATTTTATCTGTGTGAGCATTTCATAATTCATCTGCTGTGACTGTTGTATGTCAGTTTTTATTATTATATACACACCAATTAGTCAAAAACAAATCATATAAAAAGAGGTCATTTTTTTTTTATAGTTATATAGATAAAACATCATTTACAATTACGTTCATGATAAAGTTGACATTATAAATTGGCATTATTGGTATATAAAACGTTATTAGTTTACAATATAGTAATATACTTATTTAAATAAAAGTAAACAGATGACAATTAAAAAACAATTGTTTTATATATATGGAGTTCTAAAGGATATATCTACAAAATACACCAATTTGTCGATTCAAAAAGTAGATAAAGATAATAATAAATAAATTTAATTTTCCCCAAATAAATCTGCTATAATAATTCAGTTTTAGAAATGTTTCTAAATGTGAAATTCAAAATTGAAATGAGTTCATCATTGGCAGAAAAAGACAGTATATTTTTTATTTTATATTCAAAAATTCGTATTTTTATGTATCAACATTTCGGAGGATGATTAAAATTTATTCAAAACATGTAAAAAAAAATTATGTACAAACAAAAAAACTGTATCCATTAAAATATTGTACAAACATAATATAGAATTTCCATTAGTTTTTTTTTTTTATAAACATTTATATGTAGATATATTTAAAATATTAATTAATATATTGCAATGGCAGGGAGCTCGAATAAGTTCTCCCTTACGCTATATACAGATGGTTTTCACTTTTTCCATCGAAACATTCTACAATCAAATTCATCGTGAGGATTTCTTATTTTTCACATCCATTCCAATCCATTATGCCAAAATAGCATATTTAAAATTGTGAATCTTTTTTAATTGTTTAATTTTAATATTCTTAATTGGCAATTAGAACTATTTAATTAGTTTCTAAATCTTTTACATTAAATAAATAAAGACTATATATAATAGAAATATTTAAAAAGATCAGTTATAAATAACAACATTTAGATATGTTGTTATGCATTAAATGTAATAATAATGATCGAATGCAAATCAAAAATGGTTAATAATATTTCACATATTCGTTATTTTATTATGCTCCTAATATAGTAAAATTTTTGTCATCTCTGGTAAATCAATCAGCATTTCAATAAATAATATAAAAGGCACTGTATACATGTATAATACAAATATGGAAATATTACAAATATGCATGTATATGCTGCAGCAATATACGAGACCGCACCATAAAAATGTATATATTTGCAATATTTTAAACATATAAAGTAATTTAAACATTGTTTTTTTTAGTTGATATATATAGAGTAAAACCTAAACCATATAAGTTTGATATATCGATTGATATGGAAATTAAATAAATTCTGCATAACACATATTCGTCAATTGAGAATAAAAAAAAAACTATCAATTATTTACGCATATATTGGTAATATGTAATTTCGTTGTTACAGTTGTTTTTTTGTCATATGAAATATTTAGTATTTTATTTATTTTTGTATAAATTTTGTAAATATATAACTCATCTGTCCGATATATATTTTTTACATCTGTCTGATATAAATATTTTACATATTGATGCATGTATACATATATGATATATGAATTAATATGGTAAAATGCACAAATATTTTAATATTAATTTAATTATTTTATGTTATCAACCAAAGAGAAATCAAACGAGGTTATATGGTACATGAAAACAAATCGCAGATGAAAATTAATTCGTTCTTCTACTAAATATAATCTCATTTCATATTGATAAAATCGCCTCTATATTATTTAATTAAACAAAATTGGTTTATTTTATATATACAATATATGTTTCATATACATTTTTAAATTAAAAATTTTCTTTGTCAATTATATAAGAAATATACATATATTGAATTAACTTTGATTATATCACAAAATCTATATATCTATTATTGTAATATACCCGCCACAAAACACGTCTAAAATAAGTTATATAAATATACGTACATTTAAGATTTAATTGGATAATGTAAGTTTATGTACAAATATTTATATCATTTTATTACCTAATCAATATAATAATAAAATTATACCATTATTATAATTAAATTTTACCACTGTATATATATATAATATATATTTTCTTCACCCTTTCAATTATATATAGAATTTACGGAATTCACTATAAATAAACATATTTTCTATGTATAAAACCAATTAACCATATAACTATAGTAATACCATAATATTTATATATATACTTATATATAAAGATAACTTCAAAAGATTTAAAATATTGATATACATGTACAATTGTACATATATGTATATATACATATATATAAAGCATTATAATGAATGACAAAGTTCTATATATGTAAATATGGTTCTATATAATTATAATAATAAAAGGTAAATTTTATGATATGTATATAAAATAATAACAATAATTTTAATTAAATTTGTCCATTTAATATAAATCTATCTTATAGATATATAACCTTTTTGTTTTAACTTTTTGGCACGTACAAATTACCTTTATATAGTTTAAATATATGTGATATTCCAAAAACACATTTTCATTTTATTATGTGCAATTTTGATTTGTATCTATTAAATATAATAAGAAACGTAATATATGGACCTTGTATACATCGCATATTCACCAATCGGTAAGAAAATTTATAAATAAAATTTAATATACATCACCAGTATATATATAATAATTAATTGGATTCTTTGGATTTAATGGATGTGTGAAGGTTGTTCATATATAAAAGAATCCCCATTTTGCTGAACATTTCTTTAAGTATAGAAAATCTTTCAGAAAATCTTTACTGAACATTACTTCTTTCAATAAACAACTATTTCAATGAAAACTATTCTGGTGATATAAAATGAAAAAATGAAACAAAAACTATTTTTAATAAATTGTATAATAATAGAAGTAATAATTTCCTTCCTATAATACCTTCTTTATATGAAAATTACAAAAAAGAATTAAATAAACAAACTATAGAAATGAAATTTTAATTAATAATAAATAATTTGATATATGTATAAGAAAATGTTTTATTTATTCATAATATACGTTTATAATACAATACTATAAAATATATATTATGATAATGTATTCATGTATATAACATGTTTTTATCATATGACATACAAAATTGTTAACATTTATTGATGTTTCATAATGAATATATTATAAAATAGGATTTATTACAAATAACAAATACAAATATGATGGATATACATTTTACATAAACAAATAAATGTTGATTTTGATTTATAAATAGTTTTTGCATATGGTACATATTTCAAATTTATTCATAATTGAATAATATTACACAAAATGGTTTATATATATATATATATATAAAATACAAATAACTATTATGTAATTTAAATATTTAAAAACAAATTAGTTAATATATATAACTATATAATTGTAAATATATAGAGATAAATTAGGAAAAATATCTATGGAAATCAATTATTTGTAAAATTAATATTCTTGTTTCGTCTAAAGGTATTTTGCATATAATTAATTAGTTTAATCTTTTAAGTCCAATATAAAGACCAAAAGATAATAGCCCAATGGAACGTATAGTCTAAGGTGGATCGGTGAAATGTGTCAGGGAATTAATCAAGACGAATGGATTGGCGCCCATCCTCTATAGCAAGGCGCCCACAATTTCCATAATTCATTTTTCGATTCTTTGTTTAAATTTATAACTATATATGGTAATAATAATAATAATAATTTTCCAATATTCTTAATTCAATGAACATTTATGTTATTATATAATTTTTATTTTTATTCCCTTTATAAAATCGAATCGATTTGAATTTCTATATATTTATATATATATATATATATTTGTATGAATGGGGGAATGATATATTCATATATAGGCATAATAAACAGGATAGATTTAAGTACATTTTCGGTAAGAAATTTCTGCATTTCTTGTTCAAATAATTATTATTTTCTCCAACCATATAACGAATTTATCAATAATAGAACATATTTTGAGATTATTCCTGAAATTTAACAAAAGCAATCATAACAAAAATGTCTCTATATACAATTCAATTGCCAAACCAAATAATTTTATCCTACATAATCATTCAAAAATATATGTTTACTTAAGGAATGTTTTTAATCGGGACATTTTCACAAGAGAAATTACTTCCCTTCCCAGCCTGTAAATAAAATATACAATATTTCACTTTATATATAATCTATAATGGAAAATTTCGATATATGCATGCATATATATAAATATATTTTAACTGTTCACATTTGATCTATTGAAAATTCATAATATTAATTTTCTAAATGGAATTCACAATATATTTTCTATATTATTATTATTATTATTATTATAAATATATAGTATAATAGTATAAATATTTCTATAGATATATATGTATACTAAAAATATAGTTTATTATATAAATATGTATCGATGAAATGAATTTGATAAATATAAAATTCTATTCATTATATAAAGTCTATATAGATACATTTATATACTTATATCGATGCCGATCTATATGATATAGTATAGGCGCACCAGTATAAATGAATCATATAAGTAATATAAGCTCTATGAATGCGGATATGTACATTTGCCTTTTATCTTTATCTATTTCATACATATATACATATTGTTATATCTATATTTGAAATTAAATTCTCTATGCTTTGCTGTATAGTCAAACTCAAGTGTATATATAAACATCTATATAGATATACACTTACCCTTATTGCATATATTAAACATTGATTTGATGAGATCAATTTATATATTTAGTTAACAACATATGACTGTGTATAATCTATATATATATAGTTTATCTACAAATTTAATAAATATTGTTCATATACATATATATACAATCTCTATAAATTGATAAAATGGACCATTTGTTATAGAAGTATACACACAGTAAAGTGTACATTATAATTATAATTTTACAACATATATATATATATATCTACCAAAAAGCGTTGTTCAATTGCATATTCATATATATTATAATACAATAATGTGTTTACATTTTCAAATAAATTCATATTATATAGAAAATGTATATATTAATAATAAAAAACCACAATTCGATATTGTTATTCCTGATAAATCCAATTCATATAATAAATTTCGTATAAAATTCGTTTGTAGTTTTATAATTTGTATATATATAATATAATACAATCGAAAATCAATTTATTTAATATTAAAATTTTATATAATAACTTATTACCCGACCATGCTAAACTATATATTAGTGGTGCATTTTAAGAAGGTCGAGAAAAACTTTTTTATTTTCACTTTTACATATTTCGTTTCAACTTATTTTGTACGGTAAGAACGTTATGAAGTTGTGTATTGTAAAGACACATATTTTGGTTACTATTCCTTCACAAGCTATAAACAGTCCTTGTTCTTTTGGATTATATATAAACCGGGACACTCGCATATATTATATATAGTTCAATCGCATATATAAAATTCAGTATATGTTTTGTTTTTAAACTTACAAAAACAGAAGCAAAAATGTTGCATTTTAAACTGTGACACCTGTCAATATAAAGTGTTTGTTAAAAGTCAAAAATAACAACTGATACGTATACATAGAGATATTTATCACAACAAAATCACACATTAAACTATATACAGACTATTCCAAAACGCTTTATATACCACTAATATACATTTTTTATATATATAACCAATCGACAACCAACAATTTATACACATACATATACAAATCAACTAACAAAATTGAAGATCAACTAATTTTTACCATAAAACAATTGTACACATATATATACATATAAAATAACAACCGCATTCGTATAATAAAATAATATATATATAACAATCACACATCCAACGCAATATTAAAGTATCAAAAGATTCATTTTCAGACATAAAATATATCTATATATATACATTTTTATATAAGTATCCCAGCATCCATCTATTCTATATATATAATTAAATGTATATAAATATATATATATATATATATTGTATGCTATATATGAAAGAAGCAATAAATATAATCAATAATAAGAGAAGAAAAAAAACATTTCAAACATATAGACATATATATATATATACATAAATAAATATAAATAAATTGAATGTTTTCTAATTAACTTTGAATTTTATTATATGTTGACATTCTTTTGATTGTTGACACATCGTCACCTGCGAAGAACATATACAAATGTATACATATTCAAAATAAAAAATATTTATTTTAAAGTTATTATTGATCTATTTATATTTGTATTTCTCATTCAATGCATATTATAATAATTACATACATATAGCAAGTTTCCAGCAAATATAATTAAGCTATATACAATAATCGAAGACAATTTTTTTCATATTTTTTTTTTTTCAATTTGAAATGGCATATACAATCGTTTTATGGAGTTAAAATATTAATTAATCGTGTTAATTAGGATAATTTATGCCAGATGAACGTTTTTATTTTTTAATAATAAAATTTATATTTTATATATAAATCCAAACATTCATCAATCAAAATAGCATTTGTTTATGTGGGTTTTTATTCCACATAAACAACTATATTGAAATGTTTATTTTGTTATATAGGTATTTTGTTTAAATTGTGTATAGATTCACAATTAAATCAATTAAATGTGTTGATTAAAAAATTAAATTAAATGATAAAATAAAAATAATTTATCTTTTCATTCGCACTCTTATACAATATCGGCGTTCAATTGAATAAAAATGCAATTTTCTTTTACTATATTTGCATATCTTAAAGTTATAAAACACCCAATTTGGTTTTAATTTTGTGTTGTATTGTATAATGTAATGAGGTAATGATGAGGTAATGAGATATAATGAGGTTTGTAATATTTTATAATAAATATTCTGTGTTTGAAAACTCTGTGCCCTTTTCGAATTTGTATACAGATTGGCTATGAAAAATCATTCAAACAATAATGAAATTTAAATAGAATTAACAAAATAAAAACCCAGAAAAATGTTGTACAAAATATTCATTAATTATAAATATTTTTATTTACATATTTTAAGAGATATTCGTTTTATAATTGAAGTGTATTTATAAAATCATCTGCTTCGCGATTAAAAAATATGTAAAATGTATATAAACGAATACAAAAAGATTTACATATAAATATATACATATAAAAGGCGATCAAAATGAAAAAAATGTTTATAAAATTAAAATTTATTAACAGTAACACATATCTTCTATAAACTACTTGTTCTACCCACCAAAAAAAAAATAAAAAAAAAAGAAATAATAATAAAACAAAAAAAATTAATTGAAAAAGATTTTATACTTATTATACATATAATGATTCTCTTTTAACTTAGAGTTTTGTTTTGTTTTGTTTTTTTTTATCGGATAATTTCAGTAGTATATATATAATCTTAAATATATGTACATATTATATATTTTCTTTTTTTTTTTTAATTTTAATTTATGTACCTTTCTTAATCGGTCAATCTTTCGCATTTAAATATATTCTTTAAAAAATATTAACAAAAAAAAAGTGTAATAAAAGTTTAAATATATACATATAAGTATTTATTATGAATTTATAATAATTATTTATAGGTTTATTTTTGCGTAATATTTCAAAATGATAATTACACATATATATTTTAAGATTCATATATGTTATTTATTATTATTATATGTACATTTTTGGTTTTCTTTTTAATACTTCCTGTTTCAACAATTTGTCTCTGAATTTTCAAAGTATAAGTTTAATGCATTTATAATATTTTTTATTCAATATAATATACCGTTTATGTATACATATATATCTTTTGAATTTGCATTTATAATACGCCAATATGGACCAAAAATATAAATATAAAATAATGTGATATAATAAAATAAAGTCATCATAAAGCAAATTCGGATATATGGCGGTTATTTGTACTTTTAACATTTCGTACCACTTAAGCATTTTATTTTTAATATATATATATGGTATGTATGTATACCAATTAAAGATAATTAAACAGTAAATAAAATTTCGAAACTTATGTGAATTAAAATTATTGTATTGTATATTTTTAATAAAAGTATAATATTCAGTTGGGATTGGGATAAAAAATTAACAATTTAATTTAATTTTATATAACAAAAATAATATAATTCAGATAAATTAATTGTGTGGATTGCAAGTCGATCGTCCCTATTTTTTTTTTGTTTCAACAATTTCTGTAAAGCTTTCAATTAAAACAATCCCAAAATTTTATTCTAACTTCAATTTTGAATGAAATTTTCTTTATACGACTTTTTATATGATTGATTTTTATATTATATTTGATTTTTATATATAATTTAAATATAATTAAATTAAAAACTAAAATAATGTTCAGTCAGTAAAAATATACCAGTAAATATAAAATTAAATTTAAATATTGTAGTAGAAATATTCAAATCACATATACAAAACAACCAACAAACAAACAAACAAAGAAATCATTAAACATTCATCAATATCGTATATTAGAAAAAAAATCAAAAATACAATATTAATATGCGATTTTTTTTGTTTGTTATTATTTTACTGTTTGTCTTTAATACAAACGCAGTGTATATATTACGTTTAGGATATTGTATAATAAATAAAAATCATGAACCGAAAAATTACACTGAAATGTATATGTGTATATATTTAAAAACAAATTTAAATTATGTATGATCCCGTGTGCGATTTAATGTCAAATGTATATAAGTACAAAAAAATAAATAAATAAACATATGCGAAATACCCAAAAAAAAAAACTCATTTTTTTTTTCATATCATTTCTTATTTATTTTACATATGCTTGTTTTTTTTTTTTTAGATGTTTATACATTACATAGAAGCAGGTAAAAAAGTATATATATACATTATAATATATTTTATTAAAACATATTCTATATGCGCTGAATGAATATTTACGTGAATTTTTAATATATGATGTGAAAAAAAAGGTATTCATATCTCTATACCTACTCTTATTATTTAACGAATAAATGAATATCTATTTACAAATACAATTATTTGAAGTATATATATATATATATAGATATACGAAATGCATGATATTATATAAACAAATGTGTATATACTTTTAAATGTATATAGGATCTATATACGCGTATGATACAGCCAAAAAACAACAAAAACAATGCTTAAAAAATTTATATAATAAAAAAATATTCATTCAAAAAAAAAAAGAAAAACCCATTTGCATGAACGAAAAAAAAATTTCCCTTAAAATCATTTTATTTATTTGTTTTGTATATAATAAACAAATGTTTTTTTTTTTTTATTCTTCGTCGTCGTAATGTGTACAATAATAATATTTTAATATTTAACAAACAACCAAAAAAAAAAAAAAAGGAATGTATATACTTTTTTATATATTATATATTATTTGCTTGCTGCTTATTTTTTTAATAATAAATTTTTTTTTTTTCATATAGATTTTCGCATTGTTTGTTATATATATATTAAAAAATAATAGGTCCGCGCTTTGCTCTTTATATGCGTCTCGTTTGTAAATATATATTTAGCAACAAAAACAAAAAAGCCAAATAACGAATATGCAAACTTATTATAACCATACCAGATATACATATTTATATGCATATCATTTTATAGTATATATAAAACAGATTTTGTGTTTTAGCCATATGTATAAAATAAAATGTACAGGTAAAACAATTATATATATATAGAGATAGATGCAAAATTGTGTATTTCGTCGGTTTTCTTTGAGATATAATTCCTTCCGGTGCGAGCATTTACAAAAATGTTATATACATTTTTAATATATGTGTGTATATATTTAACAAAAAAAAAATTGTATATATGAAAAAAAACAAACAAAAATAACAAACAACTGAGGTATAATAAAAAAAAAATATTGTTTATTGAATATATGCAAATTTTAAGGCTTTAAATAAATGTTAAAGTAATATAATATATAGTAGTAATAGAAGAAAAAAGAAAAGCGAATCTCAAAATTTATATGATATATGGGAATTTGTAATATATTTTAATAAATATAAACAAAAGATTCATTCAAATCTCAATTAAGTTGTTTTTTTTTTTTTCATTTGTCTTTGCATTACAAAAAATTGATAATAAAAATTGTTATTATATTTAGTAGTATAGGTATTTACATATATAATTTATAACCATTAAAAAAAAATATTAAACAAAAAATAATACGGACGTGTGTTTGAGAAACAAAAAACTATAAAAAGAAAAAAAACATTCAATTTGTTATACAATAAAATTACTGTTAGGTCGAAGAGTTGATAAATGTATATATAAATAAAATTTTTCAATATATAAATTGTAAATATGCAATGATAAATTATAAATATAATAGAATGGAAAATTTCCAACTTTAAAATCTTTTTTTGATTAACATACCTTTATATAGTTTAACACAAAGATAAAATCCATATCAGGATATCGATTATGAATGTGATCTGCTTAAATCTCGTATGCTTTATTATATTGATACACCCCATCAGATAGAAAATTTATGGTCAATATACAATACGAAGGAATTTCCATAATTTTATGCATCAGTATACTTTTTTTTTTAAATTTATATCAATATTATTAATTATGTTTAAGAATTACATTTATGAACATTTATGCTTTACAAAAACACTTTACAAGAATTAAAAAACACGTCAATTTTAATATACTTTATAATAAAAACTGATAAATTATATTTACAAAAATCAAAATGTGTGTTTTTGATATATTTTTGTATAGGTGCAAATAGAAAACAAAAATCTTTCGCGCGGCGTTTTACAGGTTTGTAATTTTGTGCACAATACAAAATGTGTTTAATATTTTTAACCGGTGCATCATATACAAAAAAAAAAAAAAATTCGATCGTGGCGTTTTACAGTTTTGTAACTTTTATAAATATGTACATATATCTATTATAGATATATGTATGTGCATATCTCTAATTTTTTGTTTTATATCCATAAATGTTCTATGGTTCATAACTTATTGTAAATATGGATGTATGTATACCTTTGATGGAAAGCTATTACACACAATATAATGACAAATTGATATAAGAAACATTTTGGTATATTTGCATATGAACGTTCAAAATTTGTTTTTTTTTTTTCATCTACAGAGTTGGAAATATACCTTTAAGATTTTTCCGAGTTTTACATGATAAATAAATTAAAAATTAAAAGAATATGAAAAACAAATAACCATATAAAACAAATTATTGAAATAAAACCGCATTTAATGCAAAATAAATGAATGAGTTTACAATTGCAAGGATACAAAAACACATGGATTTATTTTAGATTATCATTATCTACATTATAAGCACTATATGTATGTAGCATATCTATATAGAGAATGTTGTATATAACTATAATATTGCATATAATAATAAATCGTAATAATTTCACTTTATATCTTGTTATATTTTGTAAAACGTGCAACAGACCAAATAAAAACCAAAAAAATAAATATATATATATAATAGCATAAATTTCGTTTAAATTGGTTTATGTGTTTAACTAGAATATATATAATATATAGTAATACAAAATGCAAATAAAAAAAAAAAAATTCCATATTTGGATATAATCATCACAATATCATCATCATCGTCATGGTTTATTTTTTCCACCGTAAATATGCAGCTTTTATGCATATAATTTTATTTATTTTATTTTCAATTATATTTATTGCAATTTTATATTTATATATATTTTGTTTTATACATTTCAGATAACTTTATGGTATTTATTTTTGTTTTTTTTTTTTTTTTTTTTTTGAATAAGTAATTCGCTTAAAAATATAATTTCATTCTCATTAAAATTAGCATACAATGCAATGGTGTTCAAGAGCAATTTTAAAACAATAGCATTTCATTTATATATATATATATATATAAAGTATTGCAAACATTAAAAGGATTATATATATATATATATATATATATATATATATATATAAATATATGGTTTGATTTTTTGTGTTTATCGTAAATAAGGTATATATTGTGCAAATATATATATAGAGAGATTAACGTTTGTTGCATTTAAAACGCATTATCATATATATTCTAAAAAAAAAAAAAAAAAAAAGGAAAAGAAAATTATAATAATATGTGAATTTTTCTTTACACAATAACTATAAAAAAAAAATCCCATATATTGTAAATTTTACATATATATACGATATATGATAACATATAGAAGATTATATTGTAAAAAATCGCAAAAAATAAATAAATAAATAAATTATATCGATAATTGAGCGCGGAACACGCTGATTTTATTTATTTTTGTATATTTTTTTACATATTATATAAAATTAGATTACTTTTTTCTGTTTTGCATTGATTTAATATATATATATATATTTACCCGATGAGCGATGATATTCAAAGTAACTATATATAACAAATATTTATCTATATATATATATATATATATAAATAAATGGTTTTATAGAATGTTCATCCAACACATAATGGTTATGTATATATATGTACAACATTTACATTATAAAATTCATAATAAGATCAGCTTTAAAATCAGTATTAAACGAAAATATACAAATAACTTTAAGTATAAATGCCTTAAAAACATATCCTAATATATAATTCATATCATCTTAAAAACAACGTATATACGAATATACTCGATATATATATATATATATATATGTATTATATGATTATATATACTTTTGCATATAAAGATGTATCTATATAGATATTATATTTTTGTTGTATTTGTAACATAATAAGAAGAAAATATAAAATTTTATTTTTTAAATCTGAATCTGCTATATTATACACTTATATTGAGATTTTATTATTATTTATTTTATGGTCTTCTCATGTTTCTTTCATCGTATTTTTATAGCAAAAAAAAAATAAATATGTATTTTTTCTGATTTTCATGTAAGTTATTATAATTTTTTAATGTTTGCGATAATGTATATATTTCGTTAATATATATTGTACCTTTATTTTATTTTTACGAGGATATTACTCTTCTTAGGCATATTACAATTTAAATTGTTTATAACACAAGATATATACTTATTACTTACATATATGTTTGTTTGTTGTTTATATACATGAATATATACAAGATGTTTTTCATGCTAATTCAATGGTAATTATTGATTTAAAACAGTGTTAAACTTCTCTATATACGATAACACAATTTACAGTTTATATATAAACATTTCTTATTCAATGTTTTCAAAATTCAATTGAATTTCCAATAAAACCATTGATTTGTCATGTAAAATTGATGGGAAAATTACTTGATACCAAAATTTTTTCCATTTTTCATCGAGCCAACTGAATTGGAAAGAAACATAATGAATAAATTATATTCAGAATTCACTTGGATCATTGGAACAAATCGTAGAAAAAAAGTTTCAAGAAGGTAAGCGCACGACATATTTGTTTTTCCATATTTGCATTTTTCGTTTAACAACATATCGTAAAACGTGCGGACAAAGGCTAAATATTAAAGATATATAGATTAAGTATATACAAAATATTCTAATATAACATCCTGTCAAATATATCATATATGCACATACATATAAAAAGTGCACTTCGATAAGGATAAATTTATCGTGCAATTCGTATGCGTATATTATATCTATATAATATATTGTATAATATACATAAAAAATCTATATATATATTATATATAATATATTAAAATTGGGTGGTCATTTAATTAACTGGAAAATTATATTGTTTTCACAAGATGGATCTTGTTATAAATTTTTTATATAAAAAAATGATCAAAAGGTATATATATATTGGTTTATTTTTTTGCATTACACCGCTTCATTTTTCAAAATTGTATATTTATAATTTATATATAGCAATTACATATTACTTTTTATATATTGTAGCAGTAGCGTTTCAACGCATCTCTCTCTATATATATAATTATTATATTATTTTTCTTAACAATATAATAATTATTATTTAAAAAATATATGTTTTTTGTATAGCCTATAATTAAAATGATATTATATTACATTATATATATATGAAGAATTGATAAGAAAATTGGTAAATTGGATGTTCAATATATATAGTGTATAGTGTATCGGCAATTCCTATTATCATCATGTATGATTTATAATATATTGAAATATATTTAATTTAATTCAAATTTATAAAATTAATTCTTATAAACTATATCTGCGGTATATATACAAAACATAAAACAAATTAGACATATATTTTTAATTTCAAAACCAATTTTAATTTATACATAATAAATGTTATTAAATTAACCTTATAGTGATTTTATTCATTTTATCTGTTGTGTTAATAAACATATATAACAATAAAAAAAACTACATTCTGAATGTATTTTGTTTTATTTTGTATTGCTAAAAGTAATTCTTTTCTAAATTAGATATATGAAGTACTATATATATATTGCGAGTACAAAAACATATTATAATATATTTACATTTACATATATATACTTACAATTCTTCATCGTTATTACATAAATTTTACATAAATATGTATCGATTTATATATATATTTATATATGTATAGATAATCAAAATATGTTTATATATATATATATATAGATACGTATATATGGAAGGAAAACAACATTACAAATAACGATTTGCATATCCCATTATTGTAAATCAATGTTACTTTTAACGTATATTCACATCATATATACAGGTGATGCATTCAATTCCTTTACAAAAATAACGTAATTAAAATTATATTACAAAAAGAGTACGATAACTATATCGAACGTTCAAAGATCGACTTGGAAAATATTTACTTTAGAAATATCTGGACAAAATATTCTTTTTGTAAATAGTTTAACAATTAAGGGTATAACGTAAGCCATAAGAACTTGATCAATTTGGTTTTTACGGCTTTACGCTTAGTGGCCAATTTTCCCAGAACGTATATCTACGGCCTAAAAGCGAGGTATAGATGTATAATAAATATGTGAAACGTGCAAAATTTTAAAGCATAGAACATTTTCTAAAATAAAAAACACCTTGTATTATTATATAGATATAAATATAGTACGAAAATATTTTCTGATTTTATACATTTTTTTTGTACAAAGATACACACTCACTCGTGGTATGTATAAAATATATTTATTTATTATTTGTTTGTTTTTTTTTTTATTATTGTATATAATCAGCTTGTGTTATGTATTCTGTATAAATGTGTGACATAAACCAAAATGAAAAGATACACATTTTATGTGTATATATACCCAAAGAGCCAACTATTAAAGTTAGGTAATAAAATTATGTCTATACGCATTCATTTCTACCGCATTTTCCTACGCCTCCGGCTTCTCAAGAATGCCAATGCTTCTCAACAACTCCGTAAAATTAGCGGATCCTCCGAATGCTCCTCCGCAAAAATGCGAAGTAGTTAAAAGGGGTATACAGGTAAATTCTTCCTCCGTCGCCCTTTTGTTGTAATAAAAATATTTGTATGAAAGTTACCAACATCAAAATTACCGTCATATAACCGTCATATTACACTAAATGTGACTGCTTGGGTATATGTATAGTATAGATATCACCGCATAAGTATATTTATTTTTTGTTTGTTTTATCCTTATTATTACACGTATATGTAAATATAAAATCAATCGATATATATTTATTTTTTTATTTATAAACTATATCCGTGTTTTTTTTTTCTCTCTTTGTTTTATATACTATTTATATATATACTCTGAAAGAATTTTCTGTGATATTAGCAAAAATGGCACATGCTGACAGGAGAAGTTCTGCCGAATATGTGCTAGCCGAAATTTCTGTTATTAAAGCAGAAGTATTTCTGCTGATTTGGTTATTTTCTGCTGTATATAAACGCAGATTTTTCCACAGATCACTATACCCTATAACTATCACTACAACTCATAAACCACCAATTTATTCGGATTCAGTGTCCCTTAAAACATAAGTATGCAAATTTTCAGCTCGATTCATCCCTTGGTTTATGAGTTATGACCAAAAGACTTCCATCAGCTACCTCTGCTAATATCACAATAATTTTTTTTCAGTGCCTATATATATATGTATATATATATAGTGATACAAGTCAAACAAATATGGAGTGGCATGAATACATGAGGAGATAAAATAATAATAATAATACATATATTTGCGAATTTGCAGAGGGATACCAAATGAAATCAACAATGATGTGCTAAATCCTAAAAACGTATATACAATATACGTACATCTATACTATTGTAAAAGTATTATTCTTAAAAACAAGTTCGAAGAATCATATTGTATAGGTATCATCGTTGAATTATTTCTCCCATCGAAGAAAGGGGCCAAAATAAAGAAATGAAATGTTTATGTGCTGTTAATGCATTTGGTAAACCTGCATTAATATATATATATATATATATAAAATATACATTGATCGAAAACCCATCAACAACCTGATCTGAATTTGTATATGATTTTTCAAAAGTACAAAATAGAAATGATTCAATGTATATACATAAATATAGTATTTATATATATTCATGAATACGAAATGAGGTACTATACAAAAGAAAAATACAAATTTAAATTAAAAAATCAATCATTGCGTCAATCTTTAAAATTGCATTTATCCCTTTGTTTATTATTATTTTTTTCCATCGAAATGATCAATACCAAGAGAAGTGTTCACTTTTAATTTCTATATATATCTGTTTAACGCTTTCAATCTGAATAATACTGAACTTTTACTGACTGAGAAGCATCTCAAACATTAATAGATTTGAATTATACTATAGGTGGTCACAATATATCAGATAATGGATTAAACGGAAAATGTTATAGCAGGTCTTTATATAAATATGTTTGTATATAATATATATAATAATGTTTTTAAAATATAATAATAACTTAATATATATATATAATAATGTTAAAATCATTAAATTTACATTTTGGTATAAATAAATGAAAAATTAAAACAATAGATAAATAAATCATTTTGATTTCTAACATCTAAATTTTGTTACACACATATAACATAAAATATATTCGTAACATGTATATATTTTGATAAAGAAGTCTCGCTTGTCATTATTATAAAATTTAAAAATTAATAAAATTCACACCCTTCCTTTTCACATATATCTATCTGTCTGGAGATCTTGTTAAAGTGAAAAGTTTTCTTGAAAATTATTTTTATTTTTTTGGTTAAATAATAATATTAAATTGTGTGTTACCGTCGAGCACAGTAATAAATAATTATAAATAAACAAACAAACAGTAAAGAAAAACAAAAAAAAATACCGAAAAAAAAAATTTAATATTAATGCGTTTAAATTTACATATAAATGAATTGTTAAATAAAACAATTTAATTTAAAATTATATCTAAACAACAGAATATATATATATATGTATAATAAGGAAAACATGCAGAGTTTTTATTTATATTTTCTCATATACATATAATTATTTAACTTATTATAATTGCGGTATATAAATATCCAAATTGATATCCAAACGCATTTTTGATGGTTATATAGTTATTCATATATGTACATCTCTTATATATATCTATTTAGAAGTCCAGCTGCAATATAATATATAAATAAATAATACTATAGAATTGGAAATTTTCTAAATGTGAATTCTTTTCATTTTCTTAATTATGTTTAATTTTAATAAGATTCTAAAGGTATTTATTTTTTTAAAAAATAAACAAATATTTAATTAAAATTTTTTTTTATGGTTTGAATTTGACACTTTTCTTATGAGTTTTTAATCATATATATATATTAAATTGTATATGTTTTATCTATTCTTTTATATATAGAATCAAAAATTAAATCTCAAGCTCAAGCAAACCAAAAAATTCAATCGAAAATCAACGATATCCCTTATAATAATTCCAAAGCCTCTCCTCTATATTATAGAATTAGCATATATATGCCCACAAAAAGACAAAATCGATTTTCATATAAGAATGGCAAGTCAATATATATATGGATCATCCGCAGACGAAAAGGATTCCATAAAAGTCGCCAGTAAGGATGTGAAAATTTACAAAGCAATTATTATTTTAATTAATAGTAATCAAGTCATAATTGAAAGTATCTGCGCGAAAATGAAAATATCATTGGCAATTTTTTTTTCCCAAAACATTATTATAGTCAATTCTATAACATATATAGGATGTTATATTAATTAAAACTGTTTTTAATAATTCAATAATTATATCTTTATATATAGGTATATATAACAATTTTATATAAATTTAATAAAAAATCATTTCCAAAGGCAAATAAATTATATATATATATGTTATATGAATAATCCCACATAAACGCAAAATTTTAATAAAAAAACAAAAATTATATCAAATAATAATAAAAATCAACAAAATGGGCGGCAGGTGTTATTTTTATGTTATTAGATTTTATGTTTTATTTTTGTATTTATATATATAATATACAATTTATAAACAAACATATATGAATGTTATATTTACATTTTATAACAATCATGTAAATATACAAATAAAAAATTGTATTTATGTATTGTACACAAAAAAAAAACATATTCATTAAAAATGCTGCGTTTATTATATATAGACAACGCAGAAAATTTATTATAATTAGTATTTGCATTTTAATCGAATTTAATGCTTATAAAAAGTAAAAAAAACAATATGTTAAATACACATATACAAACATCGAATCATCATAAATATTATGATAATAATAAATGCATATAATTATATTATATATATAAATTGCATTGTAATAATAATAAAAAAAAAAAAAAGAATAATATACATAAATAAAGAGTGCATTGATATATATAACAAAACGCATTTAATTATATATATATATATGTATATAAATATAGGAATAAATTTAAAAAAAAGATTCACATATGGTTTTTTTATTTTTACAAATCCAAATGAAATTAAATGAATTATTAAAATTGTATTATAAATATATATTATTCATCTTTGTTGAGCTTTTGTACACCAAATATAATTGCGGAAAAAATCCAATTGTTTGGTTTTCAATTGCTTTTGATTTTCTCCTTTTGTGTTAAATAATTTTTGTGTATTGTAGGATAATATTGCAGGAAATGAAATTATTAGAAGCTAAATTATAATTTAACTCTATATATATCCTTAAATGTTTGTATATATATCATATATAGTAAATGTCAACGTTGAATGGATGGACAAGAATTTTCCAAATTACAACCATAGTTTTTCTCCAATTTTTCCTCAAATAATTTGGAAAATTCAATCAATATATAATAGGACAATTTTTAAACTTTTTTACCATGCGAAATATTCAGAATTGATTCAATCAATTTTAAATCATTCAAAGAAAAACGAAAACTTAAGAGCAATATCCGGATTGTAAAACTCCGTAGGTTATAATTACACCAAGTAAAATTAGAGAAAATTTGGAAAAGTTGATTTTTTTGGAAAATTTAGTTCGATAGTTCCCGCTATATGTATAGTAAATGTAATATGATGGATAATATGTATAATTATTGCCAATGATTTTGAATTTATCATTATTCATTTTTATGATTTCATCAATTTGTTTTATCAACATGGACGCATGATCTAAAGGAAATGTCATAGACAAAAATAAAAATAAAATAATAATGATTATATATCATTTAGTTTGTTTTTGTTAGATATAGCCACTGCGATATAAGATGGAGGTCTTGTATTTAATTATTAACTGTGATGTTCTCTTATTATTATAATATATATAATATATACAATACAAGTATTCAAATATGCGATGATGAACCGCAAAAAGAAATTATATAAATGTGGATTATAATTACTATATTACTATAATGTATATGATTTTTTCGTATAATAAAAACAGAAAATAACATATATACAATATGAATAAATATATAGAAATAATAAAGAATAATATAATATATATAGGTAATAATAAACATATGTCAATAATATAATTAAATATATATATATATATAGAGTTATTTAGTTTTTTTTAATAATATATGTAGGTAGACTAACAGTTTTTCTCTTATTATAATTCTTTCTTAATTTAAATATATGTATATTGTATATATAAAAATAATGTATGTATTATATAAATATAATGAACTAGCGCACGTATACACAATTCGATTCTATATATTTGATTTTATTTATTTATTTTTTAAATCTCTTTTTTTTACCATTTACCATTAAACATATATAACAATTAATTTGAATTTATTTTTTGAAGATTTTTTGATTGATTACTTGACACAGATGAATTATATATATTAACTTTGTATAAATTCTTATTTTTATATATACGGTGAATGTTACAAACATATAATGAATTTTAAATAATGCGTTATTTAAATTATTTAAATATATTTATAATTTTAAAATATATTCTATAAATAATATATATGCAATGCAATTATTATAAATTGGAAAGCAATTGAAATATAATTCGTTTTATAATATATATATATATGGTATATAGTTTTTTAAATATATATTTATGATTACATTATATTAAATATTATTGATAGATGTTAATTTTATATGTGATGTGAATTTTATATAGTAATTTTAAATATATAGGCGCGTAACTAATAAATTTTCCCGTAAATTGCATATATAAAAAAAAAAGAAAGTATACTCAGATCTTTTTCTCGTAGTTTGATCGTGGCGTTTATGCAATCTTCTGAGTGTATATTGAGGAAGATTTGGTATTGCTAAATCATATTTTTCCTATAAAACAATACCATAAAAAACCATGAACATTTTGGAAAATTCTCAATTCTGAATGAATTGTTCTAAGAAAACCAAAGAAAATTTGCAGAGATGATCTTCAATGAATAATAATAATATAATAATATCTGATAAAATATTTTAATGCGATTGCTAAACGAATTTTCAAGGAATCGTTATATAACCTTTTTTGATATTACATATAACACAATAAATATTCGTAAACATTTTGCTAACATTTTAAATTCTAAATCAATAACGATCACCGTATAGGAATAAACCCTAGGCGACAGTTCAATATTTTGCCGATATAGGATTTTCAATGAATATAATAAATATTTGGTAAAAATGTGAACATAAAATTTCATAAAATCTATATATTAGAAATTTGTTTGTTAAAAATTATTCATATATACAATAGTAATAAATTCATTAAAAATCGTCGAAATTTATTGGAGTATATTCAATTCTGAATCAATATATGATGTTTCTATATATATAGTCAATTTTATATATATAATATTCGTGCAAAAAATGCAAAAACTATATAAATTTTAAAAATCATTACGCTATATATATAATATATAAAATTATTTCACTTTATGCCATATATAGTTCTATTTTTATAATATATAAATTATGTATATGCACACATTAAATTGTTTTGCTAACAAATCTATATTTATTATATCATATATATAAAAAATATTATTTGTCGTGAATTTTGATGTTGTACTTAAAAAAAAATATCAAATTATTGTAATAAATCATCAGTAAACAAAACAAAAAAGACTCCAACTTCAATAAAAAATATATACTAAATAAAAACTTCAGTATAAATAGGAAAATCAAAATAGAGCAGATAACTTTTACTTATATTTATAATACCTATATTTTATATACATATATCTAACAATATATATTATTATAGGGAAAACTTTTCTTTTCTAAATCATGTTTTTGCAATAGAATCCATTTGGATATAATTATATATATATATATAGTATAATATTTTGACTTATAAACAAAAATAATCAAAGAATCTATATACGTTTATACAAGAACATATTGATGAATTTGATCTGCACTTCATTGATGAATCTATACGTTTATACAAGAACATATTGATGAATTTGATCTGCACGAGATAATTAATTTTATATCATATTTAAATTGAAAATAAAACAATTGCACTTCCGCATCCCCTTCACATTCGCCTCGGCAGTCCCCTTGGCATCTTTATTTGCCGAGTCTCCGTAAAATTTGGAAGCTAAAAAATGCGGAGGAGGATACCGAGGGCGATATCATATATAAGGAATGGAAGAGTGCAGAATTATGATTTGACCCACAATCATCGCCAAATATGGAAGGTCAACATACATTTGTAGATTTCGTAATGATTTTATCATATTTAAACAATTAAAGGTAATTTTGTTACGATTTTTAAATATAAAAAGACACACCGGTAAGAATATGACGGTAATTTAGTCACTAAATGATTATACGTCAATATTAAAAGAGCATCTTATATTACCATACGAATACTACATGAATAATTATAAATCGGTAATTTAATGATTTGAATCATTCAAAATATGCTAATAATATTACCAGTAATAAAAACACTGCTGCGGCAAGGGGCACCCTAAATTGGAAAATCACGCAGTTTGTTATTTTATTACCTGTAAGTAATATTTGGCTGTTTGAGTGGTAAAGAACCAGCAGATATATTACCGCAAGAACTGAAGCGAGGATAACGGAACGGATTACCTGTTCACAGAGATAAATGATAATGATGATGATGATGACGACGGCGAGATTTATTGTGCATTGACAAATGTATGTAATATTCCACAAATGTACAACAACAGCACTCAAAATGCACTTAAATACATTGCAATATTCGTTTTGGCTTATACAATTTTCTTTGAAATTGGTTCAATTAAATCACAACAATAACATTAACAACAAATCAAACAACAACCAAAAAACACAAACACAACGACAAAAACACTTCAAATAATTGTTTTATATAATAATTTTTTTTTGTAAATTGTTTGCAACGAAAATTGTCTTTATATACTAATTATGATAATTATATAATATTATAAAAATACCTTATTTAAATTGATGTAAAATTTCTACAAATTATTGAATAAATGAATCCTGCTGGAACTTTTGATTTAATTTGATTCATGGATTCCGATGTGTATTATTCCAAATAAATTAACTGAATTAACTGCGTTTAACTACTAACTATTAACTGTTTAACTAAATAATATACCACTTAATAGATATATTAATGATTATAACACACACAAAATTAATTATTCTGATTTTGTTTTAATTATGGTTTTAATTTTAATGCTATATAACAAAAAAAAACAACTACAATTATTTATTTATTGAATAAAATGAATGATAATTTTGTTTTTTTTTCTTTTTTATTAATGATGCGCATTTAATAAAATTATCTTTGAATTGGAATAAAAAGCCCATTCGACATTCTTTAACTGTTTAAAGGTTTTTTTTTTTGCTTTTTTGATGTTTTATCATCATGCTATAAGAGAATTAGAGGAATGACAATTTTGACACAAGCGGGCGCACACTATGAGTGGGTTTATTATCAATGCATTTTGTATTTGGTGTAAATTTTTGTTTGGTGCTGTGCTTCTCTCACTCTTCGTCAAAAAGTCGAAAAAATATACACTAATACCTCGCTGAACGGCGGATCTTTATATGAATTTTCGCTATTAACCATTTTGTCTGCTTTACACTTTATCGGTTTAGGGCCAATAAATCATATATATTTATATTTACACTTTGTTTTTACTGCGTTATCGCAGCAATATTAACCAATGTCTCGCTATTCGGCCGCTATTTATACGGCTATTCGATTTGCAGGTCAACTTTTTTCCGGAAAGTATTTTGGCCGTAAAACGAGGTGCTGGTGTATACATTTGTTTTTTTTTTTCATTTTATTTTCATTGTTTTGTTTATATTATAAATTAATAATGTTCAAATTCAAACAAAACAAAATACATTATCAACAATCACCCACCAGAAACAACCGCATAACAAAACAAAAACAACAGCAATGAATCAGTACCAAGAGATAGCACGATTGGGGTTTTGTTTACGGAAAATATTCTAGAATTTAATACCAGTTTTTTGATTCCTGCAAATTTTTAAATAAAATATGCCATTTGCACTTTGCAAGTAAATTCACCTTCACACGACCAAAAAATATTAGATATCGCTACATTATTTATAATTTATAAAATTATTCAAAATTAATTGCAATGCATATATACGATCTTGATGATGATTCGTTATTGTTAATATTTGAAAAGTGTTCGATTGAATGCATTTATAATTTACGATATAGTTGTAAACGTTTTGCAGATGTAATTCTAGCATATTTGTCATCAAAAATAGTTAAAAAATTAACTATTACCGGATATAATGCTAATAGTTTTGATAGGTAAATATTAATTATACATCTATAGTACTCTATATATGGTATATGGTGTGCGTATGTGTATGGTTTGTCAAAGGGTATATAAAATTAATTAATTAATTAATTAATATTTCTATATATTCCTAACCCACGAATATTTTCATTGGCGTTTGGTGTGTATATGCTATATATATATATATATGATGAGACGTGTAGAACATTAATCAATTTAAGTGATTGGGATCGTATGGTATTGTACAGAAAATGGACAAACAGAAATCCTAAAAGGGCAAATGCAAAATATTTTACAGTTCTAGGTTCACAGCAGAGAACGCCATACCTGGATGGCAGGATACATTTAGCAAAGAATTATGTCTATATTTCCCGGTTTAGGGAATTTGTTGCATATAAACGCAATCAGAATTATACCTCGGCAGGTGATATACAAACGGTGGAATCAATTCCATATAGGCGATTCGAAATGGTACCATTCGAATATACTAGATACCCTGTTTGTTTTAAAGTTAAAAATGATCTAATATTTATCGGCTTTTGTGATGGATGTTTATTAGTACAAAGTGAAATTGACAAGAATACATTAATAACATATGAACCTATTAAAACTTCAAAAATATTCGCAGTCGATTTTGTAGATAAATTGTATATTGCCACCGAACAACAGTGTACAACAGTTCTTCGTGAATCAACGGAAACTGCCCAACTAATTCCAACGTATACTTTAAATTTTGGTTTAAAATACGTAGAATTATTATCCGATGGAAGATCATGGGCCGGTTTTAATACAACAATTTTGTTAGGTGATGTAGAAACGTTAGTACTTATTTATATATATATATATATATATATATATATTACGCTAATAATCGAACAATTATGATGGACTACAATATTTATATATCATTATTATTTTTATATACATTTAGGAAAACCGCCAGAATGGCTATATTTGGCGACAAGTCACGGGAAATCATTGACTTAACCTGGATGGACAATAATACATTGCTGTTTTGCGACCACAATCAAATTTGTATTATGGATACACGTATAGGTGATGCGATGGCCATTCAATCACTGTACAGTATGCCAAATGGAAGTATACCAAAAATGTTCTGTATGCGTTATGATAATGTAAATTCTATATTCGCTGGTGCGTACGATTGTGTTGCCTTATTTGATACACGTAAATGCAATGAAACAATTAGTACGTACTTTCGCAATAACGGTCGATCGCTTTCACCAGCGGATAGGGTGGTCAGCATAGATTATGATGCTATAGAATTAATGTTTCGAATAGACGATGAAGTAAACGTATTAAATTTTAATGCACCTAAACATAGTTATCAATTCTGTTAATATGTATCTATATCTAGATTATTAATCATAATTGAATTTAATTGAATTTATCATCAAATTTTTATTTTTTATTTTAATAAATTGGTCCATCATCTAAATTATCATCTTCATCATTTATGTATGCATCACCATTATCAAAATAACTAAAACCATAATCATTATCTTCATCCATTTCTTCATCAATTTCATCTTCTTCCAGTTCACCAGCCGTTTGCTGTTCCTGTTGTTGTTTTTGTTGTTGACGCTGTTTCCGTCGTTCATCATTCTCATCTACACCTTCATCATCATCATCATCAGTTTGCTTTTCCTCTTTTATATTGGGTTCGTCCTTGATGCGAATCTTTTGTTCTTCTGCTTCTAATACATTAAATTTTTCTTCAATATTTATTGTGGAATTCAAATGGATTTTTTTTTTATTAGTGATATCTGTCGTATTATTCTTATTTATTTGTTTACGTTTTAAATTGGGACGTAATTCATTTGGAATTAAATCCCATAAAAATTCATTAATTTGATATTTAGACTGAATTTTCTTCTGAAAACAAAATTTAAACCAAAAATATTAACCTAATAATAATAATAATTATTCATAATAATTTACATTTTACCTGCATAATATTTCCCATAAATTTTTCTTTCCATTGTATTTTAAAATCTCTTGCTGGTCCGGTCTAAGATGCAAAAACAAAGACCAAATGGATGTACACATTAAATAACAAATTAAAAATAAACGATATATATATATATATATATATATAACACACTTACCTCTAATGGCAATGGTCGTGATTGTAATACTGGATAAATTGGCGGTGGTGTATTATTCATTGTATTAGAATTTGATAAATCCTTATTGCCAATACAACCCAGTCCTTGTAATTGTTCATGTGTAAATGTAGATGATATTCGACCACCACCACCACCACCACCACGACCTCCTCTTCCACTCATAATTTGTCTCTTTAGTTAAAACCTGTTTTTAATTGTTTTGTTATAATTAATTTCTAATAATTAATTTGTTAATTACAGTTTAAATTTACCGTAAAATACCGTGTAAATGTATATGATTTGTAAAATATTTTTTATAATAGAATTAAATTTAATTTGTTTTTATTATGAATTGAAAATGTATTTGTTGTTTATGTTTTCGTTTGACCACAAAGGAAGGCACAAGCATGAAGCAATTAAGAAGCAAGCATGTTCTTGCCATTCAATATTTATTTATGATAGTTTTTTTTTTGTTTATTTTTACATTTGTCACCTAGTAAACAATAATTATGTGCCTGTAAAATGATATGATACCATGGAAATCAAATATATAAACAAGCAAAATGTCAATAAAAACCTCCAAATGTCTAAATTTTATCAAAAGCAAATATAACTCAACGAAGAAAACTATACAAATGGAGTATATTGGAGTTTGACATACATAACACCCGCGACGGCCATTAAACAAATAATAATATTAAAAAAAAAATATTAAACGTTTATCTCATCGCTTTTATTTGATTATGTTTACATTATTTTTTATTTGTATTCATTTTTTTATTTTCAATAAACTAGATCTCGCGCCGTGTGTAAAAACAACTGCATATAATATTAAAGTAAATAAGGAAACCCAATCATAAAAAATTAAAATAGAAGATATGTTAGTTCACTCTGTGGCACAAGTGGTTATCGTGCATTTACTGAAGAAATCTGACAAATTTCTAAAGTCGTGAGTTCGAATCCTACTTTGATAGGATTTGTATCACATACAGAGCCAGAACTATAATTTCCATATGGTCTAAGCTACCGAAGGAATATTAATAAATAAACAAACAAAAAAAAAAAATGGAAGATATTGAAATGATAGAAGGACCCTCAGGTAAAAGATTTAAAGTGGGAAACCGAGCCATGCCCGATAATGATTTAAAACAAAGAATTCTACAAGATATAATCAACGTGTCAAAAGTAATCATTTCGAAATATAGTTTAGACGCCCATGTCCACCACATCACATTGATGCAACAAGTTTGTTCAGCAGTTTATACATTAATTAATGCATGTAGAAGAGTATATTCTACAAAGAATTTGGACATCAATTCAATAACACACTGTAGCAACATAAAATACATCGACAACGGAGGCTGTGATCGAACAATCAGTATAAGCCTAAAAGATTTCTTGCCTGCAGTCAAATCAAGTTTGGCTTGTTTTGGTTCAGCAAGTACAATAGAACCAATTGATTATTTTGGAGCAGCGATGCCCATAATTGATTTGCTATCACTGTTTGGTTTGCGTTATAGTGAATTGAGGTTAGGTGTGACAACATTTTCAACAAAAAAGGATTCAACAGTTCCAAAAACACCGATAAGCACATTGGGACTAACAGCTGCCCATTCAACACTGCTTGAAGGAATCACATATCCACCAGAAAGACGTTCATCTGTTATAATGTCACTAGGTGCATGCACCATTGCTCATTCGTTGGCTAGCCAAACTGCAAAGGAATATAAAAAGAAATATGAGGTTGCATTAACAAACGCAATTAGACATGTGCCAATATCAAAGGCAATAGTTGATCATTTTTCCACAACAGGAATGAGGTTTAGCCGACCAATCATGACAGAATTGGCTAATTTGTTATTAATGACAGGTGATCGCCACATCCATCGAATTGCAATTCCATTTGCTGTTTTTTATCGTATGGCCACAGAACATATTAGAGGACATCAAGCCATTGTTTACGATTCCTCAGGCAAACAAGCGTATCAATTAATACACTACATGCAGTCGAATAAATGGTCCATGAATTGGGCTGGCTCAGAAATCCTGGCTAAACAATTTTTATTTCATGTGGTGATGGGTACTCCTACGACATCATTCAATTTATTAAGAGCAATCACTGATCACAATCAATGGGTGATTCGCTCTAAATATGGAGATTCGTTTAAAGAAAAATTAAAATCGAAGATTATAGTATTTGATCCAATTAAAATGAATTTTGCATCCAAAATGTCACCAGCCTCAAAGAACACATTAATGGCTATGGGAACTGGAACATTAGGACCCAGTGAACCTTTTTCTGGAAAATACACTCGTGTGTTTACAAGAAAGGAACTGGATTCCATAAATGATCCTGGAGCTAATTACACAGCAACCAGTGATAGCCCAAATGCAATTTTGGCAAATTTGAATGCAATAAAACGGCACATTTGGAACAAAATTGGTAAAGATGGTGATCGCATTACTTCAGGAACAACTGAGTGGTACAAAATTGAAGATTACGTTGAGCATGGCTCTGAAGCTGTTCCTGTTCATCTAAATCTTGAAAGTAAAGGCACGAATTTTTATAGTGCTGTTGATGGGGACGATGATTTTCAGTTACAGTTACGTTAAATTTATTATTAATAAGAAATGATTCTATTTTTCATTCGTTTTTTTACATTTGTGTTGATGCATTTAGTATAATTTCTGTTTTTTTTTTATGTGAGTGTGTAAAATTAAATAGAAAAATAAACAAATTAAATAAAAATATAAAATTGCCGACAGTTTTTTTTGTAAAATTATTTTGTAAATTATTTATTATTACTATTTATTTTTTAATTTATATGTTATCGTGATCATTGTATTAATTTTTTAGGAACCTTATAAACAAAAAAAGTTACCTTGATATGATGATATGTGAAATTAATGTTTATATATACAATTTTTGCACTGAATTATTTATCTGAATCTTGTTTTAATTATTTTGTTTTTATTTGTTTATTTCTTCATTAACACATAACCCATATGAAATATATTTACTAACAAATCAATTCAAGAAAATCTTATTATCTAAACTATTTAAAAAAAAATGAGGTTAAATCAAAAAAACTATTTAAAAAAAATGAGGTTAAATCAAAAAAACATTCCGTCGTTTTCGACAGTATGTTTTCATGCTTTCGATGCTTTCGTTTTCGTTTCGTCGTTTTCGATAGTATGTTCGATACTTTAATAAACTTCATAAGAGAAACAAAAATAAAAATATAAATACAAGACAAGCACAACAAGAATCTACATTCTACATCCAGTAAAATAATATAAGTAATTATAATAGAATTGAGGATAATAAAATTCCATGTGGCCAGAGCAGCCGAGGGAAAAAAAAATAAACTAAATGTCAATAAAAACCACCAAATGTCTAAATTTTATCAAAAGCAAATATAACTCAACGAAGAAAACTATACAAATGGAGTATATTGGAGTTTGACATAAATAACACCCGCGACGGCCATTAAACAAATAATAATATTAAAAAAAAAATTAAACGTTTATCTCATCGCTTTTATTTGGTTATGTTTACATTATTTTTTATTTGTATTCATTTTGATTTTCAATAAACTAAAATATATAAATTAAAAATATAAATATTAATTAATAGCTGTTAAATTAAAAAAAAAAAAATAAATAGTGTTTCTGCCTTCAAATAGTTAAAAAAAAAAGAAAAAAAAAAACATTAATTATAATGTCTTCATATTTATCAAATCGTGAAATTGATGATCTTCGATCGGATTTGGAAAAAATAATTTATCGATCCGTTGGTAGTAATAACAATCAGGTACGTACAATTATTGAAAATTGTTTGTATAATGGAACCGATAAAAAACGTACAATTGAAAAATTAAATGATGTATTAGATGGTAAAAAATCATTAAGGTTATATGAAAAAATACAAGATTTGGTAAATGATACAAAATCATCAGCAGCATCGAGTAATTTAAAAAGTAGTAAAAAACGTGCATTTGAACAACAACAACAACAACAACAACCATCAAATCAAGATCAATATAATGATATTAATGATGATAACAACTTTAATCGTAATGATAATAAAAAATCAAAATTATCCACATCGGAAAACAACAACATTAATAGCAAACCAAAATCATATCATACAAATACCAATAATAATAATAATGATAATAATCCAAAGCTTGTTGATGCAATGAATGAATTACAATTTTTGCCAAATAGTAATTTAGATAAAATGCAACAACAGCAGTCATCAAACGGTGATAATAATAAGAATATTGGTATAAATAATAACGATGGTACTAACGATAATGATACTAACGAAACAACAACAACAACAACAACAACAACAACATTAACTTCTCAACAAATTCAGCAAATGATGGCAAATGCACAACGTGAAATTGAAGAACGTAAACGTGCTCTCAACCAATTGAAGGCAAAAGATCCAAATTTACCAACGTCAACAATAGTAGCAGCGGCGGCCGTAGCTGCTGCTGTATCCGCCACAATGCAACCCTCAATGCAACAACAACAACACCACCACCACCATCATCAACAAACACTATCAAAATCATCATCATCAACAACAACAACAACAACAACAAATAATCAAAGTTCAGAAGATGTTGATCGGGTAAAAAAAATTGCCGAATTACAAGCACAAATACGGGCAAAATTATCGGGAACATTAAGTTCGATTTTACCTGTGATGACACCACAAGATAAACCAAAGCCATTGATTTTAGATGAAGAAGGTCGTACGGTGGATAAAAGTGGACGTGCCATTAGTATACCAACGTTAGCGCCCACCCTAAAAGCAAATATACGTGCAAAGAAAAAGGAAATCTATAGTAAAACGGTTCAGCAAATGGAAAAACCATATGAAGAAGAAGTGAATAAATTTGTTGATGATCGTATAACAGCAAAGACACCGTTACGTACAAAACGTGTATTACGTTTTCATGAACCCGGTAAATTTCAACAGATGGCCGATCGTTTACGAATGAAAGCTCAATTGGAAAAATTACAAAATGAAATATCACAAATTGCGCGTAAAACGGGTATTAGTTCGGCTACAAAATTAGCATTAATTGCACCGAAACAGGATATACATTCGGACGATGTACCACATATGGAATGGTGGGATTCCGTTATATTGGTTAATGATTTAAATACGGTAAACGATGGCAACGATGAAATTGCTATACGTGAATCGGCAATCACCAATTTAATTGAACATCCAACACAAATGAAACCACCAAGTAAGTTTAAACGTTTGAATTTTTTGTTTTTTTTATATCATTGTGTAATTTTTTGGTTTCTATTCAAAATAGATGAACCAGGAAAACCAGTGTATTTACCAGTGTTTTTAACAAAAAATGAACGTAAAAAATTACGTAGACAAAATCGTCGTGAAACGTGGAAAGAAGAACAGGAAAAAATTCGTATTGGTTTGGCACCGCCACCCGAACCAAAATTACGGATATCGAATTTAATGCGTGTGTTGGGCACGGAAGCCGTTCAAGATCCCACGAAAATCGAACAACATGTTCGTGAACAAATGGCAAAACGACAAAAGGCCCATGAGGATGCAAATAATGCAAGAAAATTAACGGTCGAACAGAAACGTGATAAGAAAATACGTAAGGTACGTGAGGATACATCGTGCGGTGTCCACGTAGCCGTTTATCGTATCCGTGAACTCCATGAAAATCCCAGTAAAAAATTTAAAGTCGAAACGAATGCCAAACAATTGCTGATGACCGGTATCGTTGTATTGTTTCGTGATTGTTGTGTGGTCGTCGTCGAAGGCGGTCCAAAACAACAGAAAAAATATAAACGTTTAATGTTGAATCGTATCAAATGGGAAGAGGATATGGTAAAGAATGGTGACGGTAATGATATTCCAAATTCATGTGTTTTGGTGTGGGAGGGTACCAGTCAACGGCGTCACTTTGGTGAAATGAAATTTAAGGTATTTCCGATGGAGAAAATGGCAAGAGAATTCTTTCAGAAACATCAAGTTGAACACTATTGGGATTTAGCCTATTCCGGTGCTGTACTAGAAGCATCTGAAGATTAAAATTTAATTTTATTTGATTTTGATTAGTTTTTTTCCGATTTTATACATATGTATTATTTAATTTTATGTATACAGATTCGCATTATTTGATTTGTTTTTTAAATTTATTTATTAAAAATTAAAATATTGGATCAAATTCATTGTTATAGGTAAAATTATGATGTGAATGTATTTCTCGTAAAATATTTTTAATCCATTTAACGTAGATACCGACTTTTGTAAATATTGTATATTGTTGAGGATCACAAAATGTTGTTGATGTACGTCTAGGACTTAAACTAACAATTCCCTATGGCGAATACACGGTAAAATAAAAAAATTAAAAAACGCTTAGGCGCATTTATGTATAATTGTATTACAAAATATGTGTACCTGTAAACACCATTGATCGGTTGCCGATTTTCGAAATGCTAAACCACCACCACTATCACCATTACATACACCCGTACCATTTTCCCATCCAGCGCAAAATGTTGTAAATGTGATAAATTTACGAAAATCAGCTCGTTGCCGTCTCAAACACTTTCGATTCGAAACAACCGGTAACGTAGTAACACGCAATTCATCACTAAATTGATCGGTTTCCGTAATGCCCATACCCATAATATAACCAACGCTCGTATCATTTAAATGTGATGTAATGTCATCGAGTTCCCAATCGATACATATCGGTTGGATATATTCATTAAATTCAACATTACCATTGATTTCAATTAATGCAATATCTGAACCATAATTACCGTATTTATCCAAATACAATGGATGCATCAGGGTACGTTTAACCGAATATAATTGTTGGTCAACATTTGAATCATCGCTATCGGTGCTGATATTCATATCATGCATTAATATTGTTGGATGTCGTACATTACCCAATGCAATTCGAATTTGTGCAACGTTAATGTGCCATAGACAATGGGCTGCCGTTAAAAATACAGCCTCAGAAATTAACGTTGCACCACACCAAAAACGATATAGATTATTTATTCTAACATATATGTGTGCATGCCATGGAAATGATTTTGCAATTTGCCATCCGTTAACAATTAACGGAATTGCCGAACTTAATTTACCACAATTTGGTATACACTCTAATAGTTCATTTGACCATGTACCATCCAACTGGCAATGACTTTCATAATTGTTTTTATGTTTATTTGAATTAACTGGTTGGAAATATTCACGGCATGAATAGAGGACATGAGTTCCTGGTGGTATCGGTTCATAACATGATATTTGTGTATTATTTAATTCACACAGTACATCAATACGTTGACGATTCAATCGAAATGGTTGACATTTTATGGTTTCACGACATTTTGGACAATGCCGTGCCAAACATAATACGGCCGCCTCATCCGAACCATCCAAACAATCGGCAACACCATTACATTGTAATGCCAACGGTATACATGCACCGTAATTACATCGAAATCCACTAGATAAACATAAATAATTATGTAAACATATTTCTGAACTTTCATCTGAAGAATCCTGACAATCATTATGACCATCACAAATGTCAGACGATGGAATACATTCACCGGTTGTCCTACAACGGTATTCATTTGAACTGTGGTGGGTATAATTCGAATAAGAAAGAATTTTGGATTAATTGATTGAATTGATATTTATATTAATATTAATTATATTAAATGCATACCGACAACTATTAAATTTTCTACCACATTGCATTTCATCAGAACCATCAGCACAATTTTCAATTCCATTACATTTATAATGGCTTTTAATGCATGCTCCATAATTACATTTAAATGAATCTGGTGGACATACAATACGATGACATAATTCATGGGTTTCATCACTGCCATCCAAACAATCTCTGTGCCCGTTACAAATTAATGAGATATTTTTTAATTTAACACCAGAATTACATAAAATCGAATCGAATTGCATTTGTAAATTTACATTTAAATTGTAAATTGTTAAAATTAATAATTGTAATACAAACATAATCGTTTCTATCGACTCGGTCGGTCGGTGCGTGTGTGATCCACACTGAAACTTAACTTATATTAATTGTATAATTTTAAGTAAAATAATATATTATTTTATTAGGAGGAGGAGGAGGAATGAATAAGACAAATTAGATCAAATAGAAATGTGTGATTTATGTTTAATAATATACCTTATTATATATAGTGCAGGTGTTCATTAAACAAACGTTTCTTTTTTTAAATGCGATCCATTAAATTTACATATGAAAAAGATTAATTGTTTTTTTAATAAACACATTTATGAGATTTTTTTTTTTAATAGTTGTTTTATATTTTTTGTTTTGTACAATATAAAAAGTGGCTAAATTGTACTTTACGGGCGAAGACACGAAATTTAATTTTAGGGTGGGAAAATCAAGGGGAATACCCCCCCGACAAACTTTTGTTCTAGCGTTTTTGGGGGAGGCGCCCCGTTTGGCCAGGAGGGGGGGGGGCAAAGTTTGTATGGAAAAAATTTTTTTTTCCCCCCTAGGGGGGAAATTTTTATCGGAAGGGGTAAAGGACCACCCCTCATGAAACTTTTGTTCGGGACTTAGGCTCCCCCCCCTATACGTGGGGCAGGGGGGAGTTTTGAAAATTTCAAAATTCCCAAAAAGTAAAAGTGTTCCCCCCCTCCGATTTTAAATTTTAGTACCTGAAATGGAGGGGAGGCCCAAACCAAGCAACTTTAGTTCCGGGACTAGGTGGCGCCCGAACCCCTTCGTCCAGGAGGGGGGGGCAAAGTTTGTATGAAATTTTTTTTTTTTTCATTTCTAAAAGGAAAATTGATACTGAAAGGGGCAAGGGGCCACCCCCCCCTGAAAATTTTGTTCAGCACTAAGGCCTCCCCCCTAATACGAGGGACAGGGGGTGTTTAAAAATTTACAAATTTACATTTTTGGGCTCAAATTTAGCGAAATAAATAGCTTCTGTCTGCAGCGCCTTCGGCGCCTTCAAAGATTATTACTCCCTTTCTGTTATCCACCGAGCAAACCCCATCCGCAGTTTTTTTTTTTGACAAATTTGCTTAAGGAATGCAATCTGATAGGAAATAAATAGCTTCTGTCTGCAGCGCCTTCGGCGCCTTTAAAGATTATTACTCCCTTTCTGTTATCCACCGAGCAAACCCCATCCGCAGTTTTTTTTTTGACAAATTTGCTTAAGGAATGCAATCTGATAGGAAATAAATAGCTTCTGTCTGCAGCGCCTTCGGCGCCTTTAAAGATTATTACTCCCTTTCTGTTATCCACCGAGCAAACCCCATCCGCAGTTTTTTTTTTTGACAAATTTGCTTAAGGAATGCAATCTGATAGGAAATAAATAGCTTCTGTCTGCAGCGCCTTCGGCGCCTTTAAAGATTATTACTCCCTTTCTGTTATCCACCGAGCAAACCCCATCCGCAGTTTTTTTTTTTGACAAATTTGCTTAAGGAATGCAATCTGATAGGAAATAAATAGCTTCTGTCTGCAGCGCCTTCGGCGCCTTTAAAGATTATTACTCCCTTTCTGTTATCCACCGAGCAAACCCCATCCGCAGTTTTTTTTTTTGACAAATTTGCTTAAGGAATGCAATCTGATAGGAAATAAATAGCTTCTGCCTGCAGCTTTTCCATCGAGTGAAAAATTCAGTCCCCCCCCCGCCCCACGTATAGGGGGGGGGAGCCTAAGTCCCGAACAAAAGTTTCATGAGGGGTGGTCCTTTACCCCTTCCGATAAAAATTTCCCCCCTAGAGGGGAAAAAAAATTTTTTTCCATACAAACTTTGTCCCCCCCTCCTGGGCAAACGGGGCGCCTCCCCCAAAAACGCTAGAACAAAAGTTTGTCGGGGGGGTATTCCCCTTGATTTTCCCACCCTAAAATTAAATTTCGTGTCTTCGCCCGTAAAGTACAATTTAGCCTAAAAAGTTGTTGCTGTTGGCTTTTTGAGAATTAAATTTGTTCGTCATTTAGAATTGATTTTATCAAATCTTGTACAGATTCATCTTGTAAAAGTTCCAATTTTTTTTTATTTAAAATATCTGTATAGGAGTCTTCATAGCGACAGTAATAAGTCTGTTGTTGTAATCCATTTGGTGATTTTTCATTATCCGAATTGTCTAATAATAATGATGAGGATGATGACGATGACGAGGACGATGTTGATGAGGATGGCAGTTCTTCTGAAACTTGTCGCTTCTTTGTTGGCGATGAATCTGTATCGGAAGAATTATTTGATACTTTATTATTTATTAGTTTTTCACTCGGAATTGGTGATGTCACGCCATCATTTTCATTGTATGAAGACGACGTGACAATTCCTTTTTCATTTATTATTATTATTTTTGTATCAATTTCATTTAATGGTTGTTCTTCCGCCTCTTCATCATCACCATCATCATCATCATCATCAAAATCATTCACAACTTGTTGCTTTATTTCCTTAATTTCCTGTTGATGCGGCAACTTCACCATTATATTTTTTTCATTAATTTTATTATTCATATTTTTGTAGTCTTTATAGTCGCAAAAACTGTTATTATTTATTAAACTATAATAATTTTTATTAATATTTAATTATTTTCTATTTTATAACTTTTTTGTTTATTTAACATTTCAATGTGTGAGATTTCGTTGTGCGATTGCAATCATTTTCTATTATTGTGTAAAATAGCGAAATATAGTTGTATGTTTTATTAATTAATAATTAACCAGATATAAATTTGTTTTGTATTTATTAATTATTAATTAAAATGGGGTTTTTTTTAATTAAAAATTAAAAAAAAAACCGTAAAAAATAAAAAAAAAACCCAACTTGGTAAAAAGTAAACAATAAAATGTATATGAATGAATATGAATGAATGAATGCTTGATAAATACATTTATGTTTTGTCCATGGTATTAATAATTATTATATTATGTCTAGACGCTGTAATAATCATCCTACATGTTATTATTATATCGTGTAGACGCAAAATTCATTTTTTTTGCATTTTTTTTCATGATAATGTTATTAACATTTTGAAAATTATGTTTTTTTTTTAATTTTTATTGTTTTAATTTGTTTATTGTTATTATTTAGTCGAATTTATAAAACAAACAAAGAAAATTATTATAATGTATATAATTTATTCATTTTTAATATACATTTTTTGTAATATATCAAATTTACCAACAAAAACAACTGTCAAAACTTGTCAAATCGTGTATTATTACACACAAAATAATAGTTACTCCTAAATAATCCTAAATTCATAGCCCTAATGTTTTTCTTTTCGTTATTCTTCTATTTTTTTACATTTGTTATAAGTTTTTAAATGTCATCGTATATATGATTGTATTTGCGACCCAATTGCGATTGACAATTTCACTTTTCTTTTGTAAATATAACATTAAAATACAACAACAACAACAACAACAAAAATCAACTTAAAAGTGCTCAGTGCTTAAAAAAAAAAAAAATTGAGAGAAAAAAACAACGAAAACTATTAAAAAATTTTATATTTTTCTATTGTATTTCTATAGCAAAACAATTGTATTTCTAAAAGAAGAGAGCGGCGACAGGTCTTTTATACTGTATGTAAATTAATATTTATTAGCCAAAAAAAAACAAAAATTTAGAAAAACATCATTACAACGAAAAGAAAAAAAACATTAGCTGTGAATATAGGCTAATAATTATAATTATAATTACACCGTCTAACCATAGTATTATCACCGTAATTTCCCAATAATTCCATGGTAATTTTTTAAAATTTGCCTCGTATTGCGTACTCGGTATTGCGTTTATTTTTTTTTATCGCAATTTTGGTGATGGAATGTGCGTTGTTTTGGTGCACTGGTCTGGTGTATACTGTTCTGTATTGTTTCGTGAACTGCTGAAGTGTGAACAACGAAAATTCGGGGTAGTTTAAAGTTTAATATAACGTGTAAAAAATACAACAAAAAAAAAAAAAATAATTAAAAATATAAATAGAAATTATAGAATTCTATAAATTAATAAATAGAAGAAAAAAAAATTAATAGCAATTAAAATTGTTCAAGAATAACATCATCATCATCATGACGGCAACAGATCAGATGCGTGATATGCTCGATCAATTAATGGGAACATCTCGAAATGGTAAGTAGTGGAAAACAGATGAATAGAAAAAAATGCATTGACCACCATTTTTCTTTTCCCAACTAAATATTTTATTTTGTTGGCGTAGTTTTTTTTTTTTGCGTTGTTATTGTTCTATGAAAAATAGCTTTGTTTTTTTTTTTTTGATTAAAAGAAAGGCAATTAATTAAAAAAATCCAATAATATATGGTTAATTAATAATATAAATATTTAATTATAGGTGAAACAAGTCGTTATACATTAAAATTTAATGATGTCAAAGTATGTAAAAGTTTTTTACTTGGTTGTTGTCCTCATGAAATTCTTGCATCAACGGTAAGTAAAAAAAATAAAACCATAAATTTATTCACACACACTCGACAAATATATTTAATTAAAATATTTATATTTATATATTTATTTTGTTATATTAATAAAATATTCATAATCAATAATTATGAAGAAAAAAAAAACAAAACAAACGAAACGAAACCCGTCAAAGGAAAAATCTTCTTTTTTTTTTGATTAAAAATACCTTTAATTTTTTTTTTTATTTAATTTAATTTCTTATCAGCAAATGAAAATGCTTTATTTTATTTATTAGTTTAATTAATTTTTTTTTGTATTTCTTATAATTCTAATGTTTTTTTTTTTAATTTATTTTGTTTGGTTCCATTCGGTTACAACAAATTTATGTGTATATTTAAATGTAATAAAAATTAAAAAAATAAATTTTTTATATATTACGATAAAAAAAAAAAAAAAATCACATTTACAATATTAAAAAAAAATTAAAAAAATAACCCCTCCGTGGATCAGCATCTGATGATGTTTCTTAACAATTTACGATGTACTTTTCAGAAAATGCCATCGCTTTTTCTGTAAAGATGTTGTGGATATATAGAAAAAATTTATAAAAAAAATTTTGTAGGCGTGTATTTGTAAGTAAAATTGACGTACGTATTAAATAATTAAACAAAAAAAAATATCACAAATATCTTTAATTATATTCTTTAATTAAATTTGTTTTTTTTTTTTTTTTTAATATATATATTAATTTGTTTTTGTATAAAATCGATAAACTCCATCGCAATATTGTAATATTGCAATAACAAAAACCAGGAAAATACAGAGGAAAATATAAATTTTTTAATAGTTTTTGTTAATTTTTAAGGGTAGTTTGTTTAAAATAATTAATTTCCATGTGTATATATTCTCAAATCAAATTTTAATAAATTTGAAAAACCCCTTATCCAATTGGGAATTGTTTTTAAAAAAATAAAACTCCATTCAATCAATCGGATCGGTTAAACCACCAAAAAAACTTAATCTTAATTCTTAATTTTTATTTCAGTTTATTAAGTCTTTTGTCAGTCATTGAAAACGAATTAAAAACCAATTAAAATTTTCCCATAAATTAATGTATATTTTTATTAATTTATTTAGTATTTTTTTATTTATTTATACCTAAAAAAAAATATATAATAATAATTGTTTTCTTACTTAACTACTTAACTCTCTTCTTCTTTTTTTTTTTTTATTGTTATATAAAATAGAAATAATAATGAGAGCTCAGAATAATTTTTTTTTTTAGAATAATTAATTAATTAATTAATTAATAAAAAAAAATGACTTTAAAAATAATGAAAATATGAAAGGGTTTATTTATTATTATTATTAATTGTTGGTACGTACACATTTAAATATATTAAAAATTTAAAAAAAATATATTATTTATTTATTTCTTTTTATGAATTAGGTATTTTAATAAAAAAATATTCTTATTTTAATAAAACTATAAACATTTATTATTATATTATAATTATTAATTTACTATTTATTATTATTTATTTATTTAAATTTTTTTTCTTATTCTTTCTGTTTGTGTGAAAACAACAAAAAAAAAACATTTCTATATATTATAAATTTGAAACTCATAATGAAAATAAATCAAACTTTTTCAAATTAAATAAAAAACTGTATAAAAATGAAAATGTGATTTTTGTTATCGTGGAAATGAAAAAGCATTCTTCCTATTATATATATATGAAAAAAAAAATTATTATAATTTCGTTGATTGGTGAGTAAACACAATTTCAAAAAAAACAAATAAATTTAATCTATATATATATATATATTTATTCTTTAAAAGGATTAATTAATAGATTAATTAAAAAATAAAACAACAAACAATTGAATCTTATTTGTGGGTGGGTGTGTTTGTGTGTCTGTGCGGAGAGATTAAATTAAATATAATAAAATAAATGGATAATCTAATCGTTAAAAAATTTGTTTACCATTTCGTCGGAAAAGAGTGTTCCATTAAAATGTGGAAAATCATATTAGGTTGTCGAAAAAGTATTGATAATTTTTATAAATAGATGTCATTATAATTGAATATTTCAAGTAGTACTAATCTGAGCCAGGTAACACTAACATATGTTCGAAAGATGACATTTCGTAGATAAAAAAAAAAAAAAAAAAAAAAAATTAAATTGGTTTAGTCATTTAAAAGCTTTAAAAGTGCATTAAAGATGAGCGAAATTAGTGAAAAAATTCGATACATTTTACAATTTTATTATGAAAAAGGTGAAAATGCAACGCAGGCACATGAATTATAAATTTGTGCAGTTTACGGTGAAGGAACTTTATCAAAATTAACAGCCTATAGATGGTTTGCTCGATCCGGAGTTCCGGTAATTTTGATGTCAAAGATGCACCTCGTTCTGGTCGACACTGAATCACTGAAAAAGTCGATGAAATCATATCAAAAATTGAAGAAAATCGACACATAATAAGCAGTCATGATATCGCTAAAGAACTAAACATCCATCACCATTTGACAGTTTTAAACCATTTGACTGGACTGGCTGGATACAAGAAAAAGCTCGACGACTTTGGGTACCACATGAATTAACACAAAACAATTTAATGAACCGAAATTTCCATTTGCGAAACGCTGTTTAAAAGGAACAAAATCGAGTCATTTTTAAAGCGAATGATTACAGGTGATGAAAAATGGATCACACATACGATAATAATGTACGAAAATCGTGATCGTGGTCCGAAGAAGGGTGAAGCTCCTAAAACAGTAGCAAAACCTGGATTATGAAATCAAGAAAGATAATGCTGTCTGTTTGGTGGGATTTGAAAGGAATCGTTCATTATGAATTACTAGCACCCGGTCCGAACCATTGATTCCGATCTCTATTGTCAACAATTAACAAGATTGAAGCACGAGATTAAAAAAAAAAACGTCCAGAATTAATCAATCGAAAGGGTGTTGTGTTCCATCATAACAACGCCAGACCACACACATCTCGGCAGATGACTCGGCAGAAACTGAGAGAGTTTGGCTGGGAAGTTTTAATGCATCCACCATATAGCTCGGACCTTGCACCTTGCACCTTCAGATTATCATTTGTTCCGGTTCTCTGCAGAACTCCCTTAATGGTTTTTAAAATTAAATTCCGCAGAGGACTGCAAAATGCACTTGGATCAGTTTTTTGCCCAGAAAACACAGAAGTTCTACAGTGATGGGATAATGTCTTTATCAGAAAAATGGCAAAAGGTCTTGGATCAAAACGGCGCATATTTGGTTTAATAAAGTTCATTTGAAATATATAAAAAAATCGTTTGAATTTTGTAAAAAAAAAACTTAACAATACTTTTTAGACAACCTAATATTTTAACAGAATAATTATAAGCACAGACAGCAGTCAGTATTTGTTGTTCATTTATCATAGCCAATTACTAAAAATTATAATAGATGAGTCTTACTGGATTATTTTGATACAGAGTCGTCATTAAATACATTCACGCCAGCCCCTGATTTAATTCCAAACAAAATGATTAATTAAAAAAAAACTCTTATTTGTTTGTAAACAAACAACCCCCTCCCCGAATGATGATTTATTTATTTTTTATATATTTTATGATAATCTTTCCCACACACACACACACACACACTATTTATAAAAACAAAAAAAAAACAATGGGAAGGCAAGATCATCTAATAGATAGATCAGATGATTGATGATTGATATATTATGAATTTGAATGCGTACGTATTTTGTTATAATTATCACTGGTTTATATAATATACATATATATATATATATAAATATATTTTTTCCAATTTTACAGGTGTTTTTATTGTTCTTTTTTTTTTTTTAGAAAAATATATTTTAATTAACAAACAAAAAAAAAACTGGGGGTTCGTCTTTTAAAGATCATATAATAATAATAATAATTTCTATTTCAATTAATAAAATATTTAATTTTATTTTACTTGGACACAAAAAAAAAATCCAAATCACAAATCAGAATAGAAAATGTAGAATTAAATTTAAAAAAAAAAACATTTTCCATTTTGAAATTCAATTTTAAAATTTTAATTTTCTTAAAAAAAAAGATTATTATTTTATTTATATTTTGTTTCATATTATTATATATAAATTTTAAAATTCCAAGAACTAAAATTAAAGTTTTAGTTTTTTTTTTTTTTTTAAAATAAATTTTCGTATTAATTTTTCTTTTTTCGTTTTATTTTTTTATTTTTTTCATTTCATATATTATATATCCGGTAATTGACGACCAATTCATCACAAATCTGGAATCAATACAATACAATACATGTATATAAAATAGCGTATGGATTTGGGTGATTGTCCAAAAATTCATGATATAGCATTACGTGCCGATTATGAAAATGCATCAAAACATAAAGATTATTATTATGATATTGATGTAAGTATAAATTTTTATTTATGTTTTCAGTGGGGAATTTGGAATTTATTTAATGTAATAACAATTCCTATTTTTCATTTTTGTATATTTTTAGGCAATGGAACATTTACAGGCATTTATAGCCGATTGTGATCGTCGTACGGAGGCGGCTAAACGTCGTTTAGCCGAAACACAAGAAGAATTAACGGCTGAGGTTGCGGTAAAAGCAAATGCTGTACATCAATTGGCCGAAGAAATTGGTAAAAAATTGGCAAAAGCTGAGGCACTCGGTGAAGCCGGCCAAGTTGAAGAGAGTCTTAAGTTATTGGGTGAAATTGATGAATTACGGGCGAAAAAAACGATTGCCGAACAAGAATATCGTTCATCGATGCCAACCAGTACGTATCAACAACAAAAATTACGTGTTTGTGAGGTGTGCTCAGCCTATTTAGGTATTCATGATAATGATGTACGTTTAGCGGATCATTTTGGTGGTAAATTACATTTAGGATTTATGGAAATTCGTGATAAACTCACTGAATTAGAAGTATGTATTCGTTTTTTTTTTTTTTTTTCATTTAATAATAACTACCATTTTCTATGGTATGGTTGATAAAGGCATCTTCCAATGGATCTTGAGCTTCAAAATGGTTTATTTGGTTTGCCATCGTCTTTATACAATTACTTAAACGATTTCTGGCATATGATTACACTTGTTTTATTGTTGCTTCACGTATCTGTTCGAACAATTTGGGCAATTTATCCGTATTCATGACTGATAATATTAAATTTTCAATATATGGCTTAGATATTCTTATAATAATCCGAATCCGTTTTGTAATCTTTGAATAGAAAACAGCCGCACCACGTAAAGCTGATATGCGACGAAATACACATAGTTATCGTAATGAACGCGATTACGAAGATCATAATAAATATAATCAACGTAGTCGTTATCATTATGTTGGTGGACGTGAATTGGATCGTCGTTCACGTGTACATCGTTCAAGGAGTCGTGACCGTGATCGTAAATATGGTGGTGGTTCTGGAGGACCTAACAGCAGCAGCAGCAGCAGCAACAGTAATAATCAAAGTAAATCAAATAGTAGAAAATCACGTTCACGTAGTCGAAGTCGTAGTCGTACCTCTAACAGTTATCATTCATCACGCCGAAGATCCCATTCAAAGGAACGTGAACGTAGATAATTTTGTTGTTCTTTTTTTTTTTTTTTCAAACCGTGTTTCCTTGTTTGTTTGTTAACAACATCGCGCTCACATCCAGCCACAATCTCTGTAGAGATTACGTGCTTTATACGGTTAAATCAATCGTATTCAAACACAATATCGCAATTATTACAATGTTTTGTTTTAAATTTTAAACATATTAAAATAAATTTGGGAGTTTTTCATTAATTTTTTTGTTTTTTTTTTTAAATATCATGATAATAAACTACAATAAATGAAAATAGGTTGTATTAACTTTTGTTTGTTTTTTTTTTTCAATTGAGATATATAAGAAATATTTACTGATAGTTAATAAATAATTAATTAATTATAAAACTAAGTATAAAAATTATAAAAAAACAAGTTTTTAAATTTGATTTTAATATAATTTTTTTTCAAGATATGCCTTTTATATATAAATAAATATATATATTTGGAAAAGTTGTATACAATTCTTTTCCATTTTTCTTATCATAATTGGATTATTAATATTATAATTAAGATTAATTAATATATTATTTATATAAAAACAAATTTAAATAGTGATTAAAAATTATATCATTAAATATGAATAAAAATGTGTAAATGTTTTTGTTTTTTTATATTTATTTTTAATCGATTTCCGAGTATTCATTCAAAAAAAATTGGTATTTTTTCAATACTATCGGCATTTGAAATACCAGAAAAATTGCCTTTCAAAAAATTCAATTAATTTATCCCCACATTAAGAAATTTGTATGGTTTTAAATTTAAATATTTGAACAAACCATGGAATAAATACCAATTTGGAATATTATTATCCAATACTACACTACTTTTACAAAATATCAAGCAGCTGCTATCATTTTTTTTTACAGTGTTGATATGAATGTCGATGAGAGAGTTAAAAATTATCATAACGCCAACCCTTCATCATCATCAGCCATAAATTTATTTGTCATTGGCTTGGCATTTGTCATTTTCAGTTGGTATTCTAAAATTAAAACGCGAAGAGACAAGAAAAGAAAAAAAACAAAATTTGTGCTGTAGCCGTAATTCGTTTGTTTTTTTTTCCTTTTTTTTTTAATACAATTTATTTTTGTGTGTTTCAATTTTAATATCAATAATTAATTATTAAAATAATTCTTTATTAAATATCAATTAAATTAATTAAATTATATTCATATTCAATATTTGGTTTGGTTTGTTAAGGTGAAAAATACAGTGTTTTTTTTTGTGTTTCTGTGTTTTTTTGTTTTTATTTTAATATATTCACGGATAACCAAAAAAGAACTGCTGCTCCAATTGATATTCATAATATTTATTATTCATAAATATATATTTAATTTGATTAATCAATTTGTAAGTACACACATATATTTAATTATAATTATTAATTAATTAGTTTTAAAAAATTGTATTGGAAAAAAAAATTCTACGTATCTATGGAAAAACAAAACAAAAATGGCTGCATAAATTTTTGTTTTGTTTTTGTTTTTGTTTTTGTATATGATTTTGAAAATAATATTTCCGAAATGAAATGAAATGGGAATTACTACATTTATTTATTAACATATTATTAATTTAATATAAATTACTGATTTGTTTAATTTAATCATTTTGTTATATTGCCTCTTAAAGCATTCCCAAATTACTAGAAAATATAATAAGAAATATATCATTTAATTAAAATTGGTTCAAATCCAAATGTAAAATTATTTTTATTATACATTTTTGATGACCTACAATCCTAATAATTTTTTTATTGAAAAAAGAATTTAATACAATTTAATTGCCAAAACAAATTACAAATTTGATTAAATTCCGATTATGGCTATTTGTCAATTAAATAATAATGATTTCAATTAAGTTTAAAAAAGCGACATCCAAAAAAGCGATTCATATAATTTTTGCATATACGCAGACGACGACAAAATAAAAGCAACAATATTTTAAAACATTGATTTAAAAATACCCAAAAATAACCCATAAACGCGTTTAAATATAACAAAATAATTTAACTGAATGCGGAAGGATTAAAGCATTTTATTTTATAGATGTTATAAAATTTATCATTTAAAAAATGTCAATTATTTTTTCTTTTGTGCGAATTTATCTATATAATATCAATTTTTGAAAATATATGACTATATATGTAATAATTAACACAACAAAAATTTAGTAATTATTTTTGTTTAATTTATATACAAAATTTCAATGATGTTATCTATATAAATAAAAAAAAAATAAATAAATAAATACCAATAGCCGTCGCGTCTTTATCATTAGACATTTTTATCAATGAATATATAGAAAATGATTAAAATATATATATAATATATATAGCGTAAATTAATAAACAAAAACCAAAAAAAAAAACACGCCACAATAACAAAAGATCTTGAATTCACAATTTCAAGAAATGGATAATTATTAATTATACATATAAAATATCGCATTTTTTTTTATCATTATTATGATTATTATTATTATGTCGCGTATAAAATACATAAACAAATATTTATTTTATATTATAAAAACCATGTGTATTTATAGTTTACTATAGGTGTAGAAATAAGTAATTACTGGGTTTATTTTTTGTAACAGAAAACAAGTTACAATTACAATGTGTATATTTAAACATTTTTCAATTTCAAAGTATTGACCATTTGATTCTTCACATCTTATACCCATCTATCAGCAAACAGCCTGTTCTTGTTCGAAATTTGCAAAGTGCTGCGTTTTTATTTTCCAAAATTTATCAATTTTTCATCTCTCGTTACGAATCGATGATGAAGAAATGACTTCCTATTTGGTGCCGTTGAAGAACCGCGTGTATTTAACAATTGAACTTTTCGCTTTTCCATTTGTCCTTTCATTCAATTCATGTGGTCCCCCCGCCCGGCTTTTCCCATCTTCTGAATTGTTATTCTATTACTTTTAATCGAATACTAATACATTCGCTTGAAACACATTTAACACTTCTGTCAATTTTTGTTGTTGTGTGTGTGGGGTTGAGTTTTCATCCAAAAGCAGTTCCACGTCTTCAAATCTTTAATGCATGTGGCAAATGCTCTGTTTTCTGGTACGTATATTTTGGCATTTCAATGGGTTATAAAACTGTGGCACTAATAAATAAAATATGTCAAATCATGAAAAAATGTTTATATTTCGTAATTACTTATTTCTACACTTACAAAAAAAAAAAAGAAACGTAATTTTGTTATCAATATATATGATATTATTATTATTGTTATTATATAAAACAACCGTGTGTTTGAATTCATAGACAGACCAATGAGAAAGTTAAATCGTAGACAAAAATAAATATATGGAATTGTATATATGTACCGGATGCGCTTATTATGGTACCATAGTCCCAATAAAGACACGGTATCGATATTAATCTATGATAAATTCTAAATCGAAATTATTCTAACCGTATACTGTATCTATTTAGCAAAGCTCAGGAAATGTACGCAAAATTTCACCAGGAAATGTACGCAGAATTTCCTCAGGAAATGTACGCGGAATTTCCTCAAGAAATGTACGCAGAATTTCCTCAGGAAATTATACAGAATTTCCTCAGGAAATTATACAGAATTTCCTCAGGAAATTATACAGAATTTCCTCAAGAAATGTACGCAGAATTTCCTCAGGAAATTATACAGAATTTCCTCAGGAAATTATACAGAATTTCCTCAGGAAATTATACAGAATTTCCTCAGGAAATTATACAGAATTTCCTCAGGAAATTATACAGAATTTCCTTAAGAAACTTATACAGAATTTCCTTAAGAACATTTAACAGAATTTCCTTAAGAACATTATACAGAACTTTCTTAAGAAACTTATACAGAATTACCTTAACAAAACTTATACAGAATTACCTTAAGAACATCATGCAGAATTTCCTTAAGAAACTTATACAAACTTAACGTAAGAAAATTATCCAGAATATATACTTTTATTTTTACTTGCATATTTCCCGGCTCCGCATTTGTTTGTTTGTTTTTTTTAGAACCTTCATGATTGTATACAATATAGCTACTAAACCTATATAATACGATATAGTTTGCATTTCATAATCGGTTTTTAATATGAAGAAGAGGTTTTAATTATACATAATAGAATATTAATTCTATATATACAATTTACCATGACATTTTTTTATTAATTTTTCTTATATTTTATTCTATATTGTTTTTCTTATTATTATTATTATTATTACTATTTATTCTGTATATTATATTACAACAATATGTCAATGCGGTAAACATTATATAACCTTGCGTAAATAAATTATTAGATGCTATTGTTTTGAAATATATAGATAATTTTTTCAAAAATCATTCGGTATATATTCATATACTAATTATAATATATGTAATTCTTACTTGTTATTTTTCCTTGCAATCATCCTTGTTACATATATTTTTTTAAATATCAAGTGATAATTAAAAATCAATTGAAATGTGGGTCGAATAGTTTGCGATGTAATTTGACAGAGTATACGAATAATATTCATAAGTAAAATATAAAAAATATTTAATAAAATTGTAATATTTCAGAATATAATCAGAATATAATCATCAATAAGATCTTGTATAATATAATCAATTTCTAGGAAAAAGGATTAGAATTAATATAACTCAAATAAAAGTTCCCAAATAAGTTTCATATTCGCATAAAAATGAAAAGATTATTAAATATTTTATTCTACGAAAAATCCATAATAAATAAATTCCCTATAAATACACCATTACCATATACTTGTATTTTAAGGATAAGAAATTTTGTTAAATAAATAAATAAAATTCCAACAAACTTATTCATTCACATCCATATATATATATATATATGATCTAAAATAATATATCTTCTTAAATATTCAAAATATAAATATATACAATATTATATCTATATATATATATATATTATTAAATTCCTTGTTTTTACCAGAAATTTTTGCGTATTTTGTATATATTATTATAATATATAATATAAGAAAAGAATTTTGAAGAAGAAAAGAAAAAAAAATGCAATATACATTTTTTTTTTAATATATAACATCTGCCGTTCTTCATTCAAAATTAATATTTAATTTTTGTGTTCGTATATATAAGTTAAATTATTTTACAATGCAAAAAAAAAAAAAGAAGAAGAAGAAGTTTTTCTCAAGAATTTTATATGTATATAAAGAACCTTTTTGGATATAAATTCGCTAAATTTATCAAATATCAAAGTCTGTATATAAGCTTAAAAAATATATGTATACTTATATAATATGTAATCAAAATAAATACATATATAAAAATATTAAATAAAGAGGATTTTATTACTGGTTTTAAAATATTTTGTGGTGGGTGAGTGGGTGGTTGGATGGATGGATGGATGGATGAAATACGGAGGAGATAAAACACGTACCTTATTTATTTATCTATATATATATATATATACTTAGCTTTAAAAATTAATGATAGCGCAATTTTTTTCATATATACACTTGGCACAGGATCATGAAGCGCTCTGACTTAAGGCAAATCAGAACCAAAATTTTAACTATTATTTGATATATCACTCAATAAGTTCATATAGGATGACTAATAACATAACAACTTTTTGTTGGCAAAATTCAGCTACATTCATCAACATTGGGTGACAGTCGAATTTGAGTCACCTGGATGTTCAGCATCCTTGAGGTTAGTCCGTTAAAGTCAACGTTCAAATTGCCAAACCACTTCTCTACCATTTGTCTCAATGGGGAAGAGTCGGCATAACATTTTTCAAGACATTGCTTTGCTTTATTATAACAGTATACTTTTCCAGTCTTTATATATGATCAACTCATAAATGTATATACATATTATTTCATTTCATATTTTTGTGGTATCAAATAAATATTTAGATATATTATGATCATCGCATATATCAAGGACGATTCCTAGTATTGTTCAAAGTGTTCTAGAACGCCCTAGAAATCTCAAGAATAACGTCCAAAACATCCTAATAATATCTAATAATATCTATAATATCCTAACATTTTAATTAAATTATTAATTCATCCATTCAATAAAAATATTAAAAGTGAACATGCATTTTCTCGGCATACTGTATAGATATATAGCAAATATTTGAGAATATACAATTGAATACTCTGATGTTCAAGAAACACAATGAACAATATAATATGTAAAAATTCTCCTTTAAACCATTAGAATTAAAAATAGAAGACGGACTAAATACATTTAAAATACCAAATCATATGTATTTATATATACTGTGCCGATGTTCATAAATTTGCTTGAACAACACTTCTATATGCGTGCTTGACTGCCTGACTGTTTATATTTATATTTGGTTTCATTATGTACTACACTCGCATTCAGCATAAAAAAAAATCGTCAACAATTCCCCTTTCACTGTGTCGTCTTTCGTCTACTAATCTACTATGTACTATAATTTGTGTTAAATGAATTGCTTGAACAATCATCGTAGTGTCGCTGATTATATACTTTCATATATAGCGCAGAAAATGCGAATATATGGAGGTATATAAGCGCGATATATGGGCCGGTATTGTTCAAATTTTATTTGAACAACATTATTATTTATTTCATTTCTCCTCCAAATTCATTCTTTCTATTCTATTCATTCAAACAGATGATGTGATTTTTTTATGCAAAATTAAAAATATAGTGTTGAATAAAAAATTCTATTTACATTTATTCATTTATTGTTAGACGTATTTTATTTTTTAGTTTCATAATTAATTATCGTCGCTCGTCCTATACTAAAATCATATTTTATTAGCTTTTTTTATCTTTTAAGTTATTACTTCAATTTTCATTTTGAATATTGAAATATTTAAAATCTAAGCCACAATTCCACAAAGCGGTCATAGACGAATTCGTTAAAACAACTCGAAAAATGGAATTGGTTTATAAATAATGTTTCTAAAATTACGAATTGATTTCTATTATTTAAAGAACACTGAAAACACTAATTGTAAGTAGTACATAATATTAACATATTTATTTATTACATTTGTTATACGAAACATATTTACCTCTTTTCAAATATATAAGAAAATTGAAAATTTATGTACAATATGTTAACACGAGTTTTGTGTAGCTATGACCTGATAATTTGTTACACATGCTAAATGTTTACATCGCATTGTTCCATCAGAACGAAACATACACCAATATAAGTATTTTTTCTATCAACTATCTGTTAAAAATTGTTTCTTATAACAAATGTAATAAATACCAACAAGTTACTAAAAACTAGTAAAAAGGCCAGGAAAATCAGATTACAGCTTAACGTTGAACGTCCATCTATGCCTTCCTATTTTCGTGCATGGCATATATATATGTATGTATCATCAAAATGTATGTTTTTCAAGATAAAAACCTATTAATTTGTTACAATAAGCGAGTGTTTTCAAATACAATAATAATATGATTATTTAATATAGTTATAATTCTGAAAATTATAACAAAACAGCATTTATACAGACAAACATATTATAATTGCATATTTTTTATATATTATATATATTTTATTTATAGAGAAAGATAATTGATAAAAATAAATTTCCATGAATAACAATTATAATGAAAGATTTATTACGTAAATTATTATTGTTAGATTCTTATAATATATATTGGTTGCATGTGAACGTGTTTTTTTTTCTATTGTATATTTCTTAATTGTAATTGATTCATCAAAAATGTTATCTATTTAAGTATGAAATTATCTCTTTATATATTATGTATAGAAAAAAAAATGTTCAGGTGACAATTTATATTTTTTTTTAAAAGTTCAGGTGTTTTAATTGATATTGTGTTTATAAAGTATTAAAAAACCGGATTACAAATAAAAATCTTATAATTATATATATAGCCGGTAATCAAATTATATAATCCAAAAGTTTAAGTATTCGATATGTAATCATATATATATATATATATAAATAAGAAAGATATATATAATAGATTTTCAATCACATAATATTATATAAAACTGTAAAACACCTGGTTCAAATTTGTATAATATCTGATGCTTACACCGACTGCCACAAAAATCCAACACTATTATCCTTTGATCGTCCTTGGCGAATCAATCATAACTTAACTTAACGAGTTATGGAATTGTATATTGCAATTTCAATTATTTTTTATCTATCCGCTATCGTGAATATCTCTACAAATTTTCTGTACGATCAGTTAAATCAGTAAAGGATTTTTCAATATTCTTTATATATTTATATTATTATACTGTTAATATTATATTGTTATGGATTCCGTCGTCCGTCCATAAATACATTTTAAATACATAATAAATTGTTTATTAAACAAATTTAAACTTTTTTTTTTATATATATAATCTTATTTATTATATTATATAAGAACGATATACTATGTTTAAATTAATTATTATAAATATACCACATACTCTATATATTCTACATATATAATACATAATAAATGCGTCAGTTAAGTCTATATATACAATAAAGTATACAAGATAAGAATTAGATTATAATTATTATTATTATTATCATGGTGTGTTGAATTGAATTTTTGGTATAAACTTGAATGAACATGTCCATCCACTATAATAATATTAGACTGGTTTTTCTTTTCTTACTAATATATAATAATGAGAAAATCTGGTAAAATCAACCAAAAACCGTACTGATTGTCTTACAACGAAATTTTCACATCTCGCATCCAGAAAACAAGTCTATTGATTAACATAACAAAACCAATTTAGTTACTATACTAAAAAATTTAACTAAAAAGAACTCAATTAAAGTAAAATACACTTATTAAAGTTATTAAAGTTAATCCTAACATAAATCATTATTATACCTACAAAATGAATCGAAAATTGGTTGAAGAAATGCAATAAATCTCACACTTTTGCATCATAATTGGTTCACACTTTTGAAGATATATGAGTACGAGTATAACACTAAACAGTTCGAATAAAAAATAACCAGTCTAATCTAAATTAAAAACGTAGACTTTCATGAATATGGTGTTCATATATAATAATATAATACACGTTGTTGCGTTCAATTATGAAATTATATGTTGTATATATATATATATATTTAATTTATATAGAATTTATAGATTAGAATATATATACATATATATACAATGTATTTATTCAATGTTATGGATAAATGTATTTATATAGAGTAGATTATGATAAGAAAAAAAATTCATATAATATAATATTGTATATACAGACAGTGTCCCATCCCAGTACCTAAATAACGCATACTACTTAATCCTGGGACTATTTCCAGCAAAAAAAAAAAATTGTATTGAGAAGGGGGGAGGTCTAACTTCAACCCTTATTGAGTTAGAAGGGATTTTAAAATTGTATTGAAAATTTAAAAACATATATATTATCAAGGATTTTAAGCAATAACTTTTAAACTATTGAACCGACCATAATCAGCAAATTGAATATTAATCAATGTTTGCGACTGAATTTTACCACTGTAACTCGATAAGGTTTGAAATTAAACCTTCCGTCTTTATTAACGATTTTTTGCTGAAAACAGTTCCAGATGTATGTGATATGCGGTTATCCTATATACCTATTGGGTCAACCTGTATATATAATATACAATATGATTCGTCATAAAAAATATATGTAAACAAATTTGTCTTTGAACTTAAAGCATATGAAATGCGATTACATCACAAATTTTGACTTGTTAAGTGATTATAAAATTATTTAATGTTTATATGAAATTATTTTTCACCGCCGCAATTCCATAAATAATTATATAAAAGTGTCTTCTCTGCCGAAACCTAACTGAATCTATACTAGTTTTTTTTTTTTAAATATTACTTTTTTCATTTATTCAAATCGTCTCAAATTTTCCATTACTTTAATGTTTATATATGTACAGTATGCTAATGCGTTTTTATTATTCATTTATACAATAATAATAATAATTTCTTATTAAATAAATTCAATTTTTAAGATACACAGTCATAAGAAGATAAACAAACGACAAAAAAAACAAATCAAATAATTATTTATATTTTATATGTAATAGATTTATATTCATAGATTTTATTAAAATACAATTTCTATAGAAATTCAATAATCAAATAAATTACCAATAATAATAAAATAAAAGGAAAACATTGTATGTGTGTGTTCTCTGATTTCTACAACAGATATATATATATATATATATATATATTAGAGTTGTTCTATGAATTCGAATGAATTAAATTGAATTCATAAATATAATATATATATAGCAAAAAAAAAAAAACTGATATATATATATATAAATAGTAATAATTATTTTGTATATATATATATATATTTAAAAAGAAAAAAGTTTTGTTATCTTTTGTTATATATATATTAATACATTTAACCAAAAACGAATAATTTTATGTAAAAATAAAAATATAATTCGTAGAAATGAATAAATAATAATAATTTATTTTATATATAATAATAATCAATTAAAATTATCAATTTACTATATATATATATATTTATAATTAAAAAAAAATTTATAATAAATGATTTTTGCATTCACGGCCGCCGCATTATCGCATCATCAACTCAATTATTTCTATATATATATATGCATTATTTCTATATAGCAAAACATATATATATATATATATATAGTTATTTTACCATATATGCATATATAAGCTTTTGCTGTTTTGCTATATATATGGTCATATTTCATTAAAATTTAAATTAAAATTAAAATTTTTGTTGAAAAAAAAGGCCATAAAGCATATGTAAAAAAAAAAAAACACACACACAGAATATTATAAATATATAGAAAACCCCATTAATTATCAATTTAATGTTTGACCTGTGAATTTAATCTGTCCGTTTTGGTTTTTTGAAATTATTTTTTAACAATTTTTCACAGATTATATATTATTATTTTTTTTTTGATGATATTCTCCCACGAGTATTGATTGATTTTATATATATATATATATAAAACGGAGCTTATATATTTTATAAAATATTTAAAGGTAATAATATCGTATCAAATGCATTTAGTACTGTATAATTAATGTAGATTTTGTTTTTTCATTTATTCAAGTAAAAATAAACATTTCATTCAGTTCATATATATAGAAATTTACGAGATAAGAGTTTGTATGGGTTAGGGATTATGTTTTTACAAGCAACATCATATAGCAATAACATGGAAAAGATCTATTTTAAAATAGAAATTAATCATCTGAACAATAAAATGTTTGTAATTCTACATATTTATTATATAAACACTGTCTCAAATCACTATTCTATCTATATATGTATAGCCAATTTCTATATAATGAGGTGTTTTGATGGATAAAAATTATCCTTTTGGATTACTTTCCTTATATATAAATTCTTTGTTCAAATTCAAATCTGAGATTTTGTCAATCGATTTCATTAATTTAAGTGTACAAACAAATAAAAAGTTAAAATTACAAATCAATTTCAATTGTATCCTCAGTGGCAAAAACAATATGTAAATATAAAGACATACGGGTGGAAGCTTCCGTTTTTATACCACCTGTACCTGTGTACATCATTCAACAATTCTATATATATACTATGGTATATAATATTGATTATGACACTGGATACTCATTATAATATATATAAATAATTTAAAATTTATAATTTATTAAAAATTTAATTATATTCTATATATATATACTATACATGCAATATTCGAGTTTTTTATTCATTATTTTTTTACAATTATATATTCATATATCATTTTTTACCGCTTATTATTCTAATTGCGAGTATAAATTGAAAAAAATAATGGTTGAAGTTCATTATTCTTTTTTTTAATAAATTGATATCCACTCTTTCGCTACTCGTCTATATATCCACATATAATATTTTTATATATATCTATAAATAAATATTACATATATTTTGCTTAATTGTATAATGTAATTCAAAGCAAACGAAAAAATGTATATATGCACATGGTTAAACCATGCTTTTTCACTAATTTTGAATGATAAAATGAAAGAAGGAACTCGAGTGGTATAGTCTAAAGAAGTCACAATTCATATATTTACCCCGAATATATCATCTCCTCGCCGTCATACATTGTCGCAATATGAAAAATATTCGCGAGGAAGAATGCTATTTTTTCCGGTATTCGCAATGCCACTTAAAGAACGTTTGTAAAAACATTTTAACACCAATAGGTCACCGAAGTTTTTGAATGACTTATGAGAACAATCACATGGATTTAGTCACATTTTTATGTGTATACTTTTCTATGTTTGAAATTATATAGTAATTCATGATTTTCATGGGCTCGATCCACTGTGGTATAAACACCTCGTGTTTATAATATTTTTTTTAATTCAAAGTTCAATTGCATATAAAAAAATTAAAATAAATGTGGTTGTTTTTTATTTAAATATTAAATGTTGTTATTTTATAAGGAAATATATACAAAATATTCTTAACACAACAAAAAAAAAACACTGTTTTATTAGTATTTTAAATGAATATAATTGAATGACGTCAAATTTGTAAGTAAATGGAATAATTTATTAAGTATTTTTTGTGTTTAAATTAAATTTAATATTAAAAAAAACACACACACACAAAAACAAGCCGATCTCTTTGTATCCGCAAAAACCAATATAAAACCTATATTTAAATAGAAATTTATTAACATAACATTTGTGAATGGAATTTTTTTTTTTTTCATATATTATATTTGTATTGTAAATATAATTATGTGTTAAAGTACTATTTGAATTCAAATTGAAATACATATATGAATAAATGAAAAATAAATTTATGCGTAAGCGTATTTTTTTTTGTATACAATAGAACTGATACATATGTATTAACACAGTAACTCAATAATTTTCGGATATATTAACAGAAATCACCATGCAATTGTTAAAAATGCGCTCATATTCAATTAAATCGCTTTTCAATTCCATCCAGAATTGTGTCGTGGTTCTATTGAATTTTGAATCTGATTCCCGTATATAGTAAACGAATATGCATTGCGACATTAACACGCATAATATGCATCGATATATGTATAAAATAAAGTTTCGTTTAATCAAAATGTTGTTGAGTCTCTGTATTGAGATATACATTTATGTACTTCCAAATTATATCAATAGCATAGATTATTTTGTATTATTGGTATTAAAATAAAATTAAAAAAAAAATTACTTTTAAATTGAATATATAAATGTGCAATGTGATTAAAAAAGCCAATATTATTTACATAATACATATAAGATTAAAAATTACCACATTTGTGGGCATATTAATGATAATGATCATCTATATGTCATATATTAAACTGTCGCTTACAAACCACGATTGATTTTAGTGTCCGATAACATTCTGTTCTGTTTTTGGTTTCATAACTACCCCACAGCAGAGCCCATCAGCCAAAGTTAATTATTTATCGATATATATACGACGACGATAATGTTTAGAGAAACTTTAGTTTATTAGTTTTCGATTCAATTATTCCATTAAAATTCAAATTTAAATACATTATTATTTTAATTCATTATCGCAATTATTTTTTTTATATACCTATATATGTGAAATTCAATTGTAGTTTTGATAATCATGTTCAAAATTCAAAAATTTTTCTTCATATTGATTGATCATCGTATAATAAATCCGATTGTTTATATAGTGAATATATATAATATTTCTTTTAATAAAACCTAATTTTACCTCATGATGTGCGTGGTTGTTTTTTTTTTTTTTTTTTTTTTTATGTTACATCGTCCAACCTTAAGCGTAAATTAAATATTTAATTTGTATATATATATATATGTGAATTGAAATCAATTCAAACTAACATATTTCTAAAAAGGTATTGTCATATATATATACAATTTTATATTGAAATTGAATTACATTCTTAACTCTATAGTCTATATAAAACATATATTATTGTATTTATTTTTATTTGAAAAACCAACGCAATGTGAATAATTAATTTATTTATATACTTTATTTATTTATTTTTGCACAATAATTCCCTAAAGAGTATAATTGCGATTATAAAAGAAAAGATATGTGTTTTCTTTGACAAAAAAAAATAAAAAATAAAATATATATTTGAATTTTTATGTTTGCGATGTGTCATGCATAACAATATAGCATTAATATATACGTTAAAACCTGTGTGTATAAGTTAGTCACTCCCGGGACCAATTAAAAATTGGTCAAAGTACGTTGTCCGGTTGGACATGTTAAAATATATTGATATTGATTCGACCGAGACAATTCAACAGAACTACTTATCCTATACTATTTAATTATATAAACCTTAATAATATATACGCACAATCATTCATTTCCGATATAGATTTCTAATTAAATTTGTCATCATACATCATAATACTGAAAACATTATTATTATTATTATTTTTATAAGACGATATATGACTAATATTTCTTTAACCTTATATAGTTTACAATATATGAAAACAAATAAATAACTAAAAGTATATATACCTAAAATTTATATACATAAAAACAAATTATATACGTATTTGAATGTAAATACAAAATACACGATAAAAATAACACAGACAGGACATGGTAAAATATTAACAAAATGTTATCTATACTAAATATTATATATACGAAAAAAATGTATATTTATTTATAAATTTAAAATAAAATCAAATCGATTTAATTACAAAAATATTAATTATATATTTAATTCCACGAAATCAAAAAAAAAAAAAACAAATATATCAATCTTTAAAAGTTTTTTCTTTAAATTTCCTGGTAAAAATAATTACAATGCTTGATTTAATTGATTTTCGTATATTGTTTAAGGGGCACGAATCAAATAAATACAGCTTGGTAATTTAAAAAAAAATTATCTAATAATTTGTAATTCACTATATATTATTGACCAAAATTCGATATGAATATAATATACATAGTTTTTTTTTTATTAAAATTTGTTTTTTTTTCTCGTATATCCTTTTCGGTGTATATCAATTTTAACCGCACTTTAACCAGTTTCATTTTGTTTGTTTAGTTTTCTATTTCACCACAATTATACCAATTATTTTCTTAGCAAACATTTGAAATCTCATTCAATTTCTGAATTTTTCATTGAAGAAATATAGTGCCTGTGAAGTACATTTTCATATTATTTATAATTATATTTGTATTTTCTATTTCCTTCTTTATAAATATAATACATTAATATTAGAATTATATTTTATAAAATAATATAGTTTAAAGTTTAATTAAATTTTATTTTTGTTTCTTTTAAAAATAACACTTACTAAATCATTTATAAAGAAAACTCTATATATACAACTATACTATACATACATATATATATATAAGTAAAACAAAAATTAACAATATTCTAAGAATTCTCTTAATTTGTTATTCTTATATGTATATATATACCATATACATAAATATTTTCATTTATTTTAACACATTTATATTTTTATTATAAATATAGAAAATAGTAGTATATTAATATTTATTATTTATACATTTTGATGTGTTGTATATAAATCGCTTTGTCGTCATCATTCATTTACATATTAAATATATATAAAGTATATCAAACTATATATCGTTAAAGCTTTATCGATATTTGTATTATTAATTAATATATTATTCAAATACATATGTATTATATACAAGTTGTTTTACGTATATATATATATATATATATATATATATAGATCATCATTGGTTCAGGTATATGTGCATTATTGCAAATATTTGAAAACTTTTATTAAACCAACTATAAATATATATAACGCGACCATCAAGACTTTTCAAAATTCCAAAAACCTAAACTATAATAAGTCAATTATACTGTATAGATATAATATGCTTAATATATTATGATATATATTACGATGGTTGGATGTTTTTGCATTATTTATATTTATTTCATTATTGCTATATATATATATATTATCAATATTATATGTATATATTGTTTTGTATATATATACATATCATTTTATATGAATTTAGAAACTTAATGGATGGATTCATTAAAATGTTCTATATCATTTAAATCTATTTACCTATCTATAAATATACAATTCCATAGAATTGATAATTGTTCATTAACATCAGTCTATATATAACATATATTATATGATTTACGTGGTATATTAACATTTATTTGATGTATATATATAGAAATGTATTATTTAGTATATATATACAGGTAATCCTAGATTTGAAGAATGTTTCGGATGGAAGAACCATATAGAAAAATATTACGTTCTATATATCCACGAACATTCTTGTATCGACCAGATATATGATTGATTATTGCAATTCACAAATTACGTGGGAATCCGGTGGACATTCAAACTCTTGTCCTTTTAATAAGAATTGTTGTTTAAAAATATATCTCTTGGTTTGAAGCCAAACACTAATATTTTTACTGTTCGGTTCAATTCAAAAGGGTTACCTGTATACATAATTGTTCTTGTCCTTCATTAGTCTGTATATCTGTATATAAATGTAACAATAGAAACATTATTACATACATTTATAGATTTATAGACATTAAATGCATTTTGCTTTAAATAGAGTATACTAAATATTTATATATTACGATATTAATTGAACAGTTAATTAAACAAAAACAGCCAGTGGTCAAATATCATATATATGTATATACACATTATATATAATTGAGATAATACAAGTATCTTAAATTGTTTTACATTTATAGTATATATAAATATGTAGTATATATAAATATGTATATAAATATGATATTTATTTGGGATCTTATATACACGAATCTTGTTTAAAAATTTGTCACTTTTTCCAAAAATTATACGCTATTATTTATCAATATATTATGGTCAATTTATGTTGAATTTCAAAACATCTATTAATGGTATTGTTAATTTATATGGATATTATGAGGAAGTCCTCTTAACCATGGAAAAATTCTTTGGATACATTGACTGTGGCAATCAAGCAAGCATATGAAATTTGTTAAACAATGAATTGTATATATACTTAATTGTTATTCCTATATATAAATAGGTCCTATATACAAATACCATATATATATATAGGAGAGTTAATTATTATATATGTTCATGTTCATATCATCGCACAATTTTGTTTTGTTTGTTCTTTTGAGTTTTCATTGATTATATGTAAATAAATTGAAATATATTTTTGTTATTATTTATATACATATATTCATATACTGATTTATTTAACCCAATTTTGATTGTTTGACCGCATGCACTAATAATATATTCTATAATAATATAAAAATCGCGAACTCATTAAATTCAATTTTCTATTCAATGGAAAACAAACCGATCATCGCAATAATAATAATAATAATAATAAATAATAATAGAGTGTATTTCCAGAATTCACATATGTATATATAAAAATAAATACTTTATTTGCATGCATGAATTAATATTTCAAGTAAAATTTATTTTCTGATGAAATTTATTATTATGATATATTCCTCTATATAATATACAGGTATATAAAATGAAACTTTCAATCATGTTTGTTTATATTTTTTATAATAAATTTTTATATATATATATATATATGAATAATATATATGAAATATACGTATATATATATGAATGTAATATAAAAACTTTTAATTTTTTAAATATATATATATTTGTTTAAATGTATTATTATATATAAATATATATATTATTAAAATAATAATTGTTTAATATGAATAATATCATACAAATAAACGTATATATATAGAAAACTATTATTTATTTATGATGCATTTATAAATTTTGCATGAATTTAAATATATAATTAATAATATATGGTTTTAAATTATTATGTATTTATTATTTTGATAAAAATTTTTATGAATTTTAACATGATATATAAAAGTAAAATTGCATTTCCTATATATAACTGAAAAAACGTGTATGTGGTTCATGAGTTGTCTGTTTCTATATACATTATATACATTTGAGGGGGGCGAAGCTGAACATTTGTTTTTGTTGCCATTAGTAATTGCAGTTATACAATTTAAAAATTTTTTGTGAATGAAGCTGAAATTTGAAAAAAAAAACACGATAAGTTATATATAGGCAAAGGGGGGTGATAGTGATAATCTGGACATTTGTAGACCGGCCTATCCAGAAAAAATGTATGTTTGTTTTAAATTTAGTGGCGGACTCTTCCAGGGTGATATATAACCGTTTTTTTTGTAACAAACATATTTTAACTATATATACATTTTCAAATATTATAATACTCATTATATTATTTGTATCCATCCCGCAATTATATATAATAATGTATAATTATGCGAATTTTATAATATTTCCAATGAAATTCATTAATTTTCAAAAAATAATAAAAAAATGGTTTTATCGTTTTATTTTATACATATATAAACCAATTATGAATACCTTTTATATAAAATATATATATATTTAGTGTATATATAATAATAAATAAACAACCACACGCATTACAAATTAATAAAATAGTAATATGGGGATTTTCAACAAAAAATTTCATGAAAAACCAGTGGGTTATTCAATTTTCTCTGTATATATATATATATATATATATATATATATATCGCTAATTATATCCATAAATAAATGGGGGAGGTGATCTCTGTGATGATAAGAGAATTATGTTTATTATTTTTATTTTTTATAATATAATATATTCCCAATTTCCCATCATATATTTTTTATATAATATGTGGCTTTGTGATGCATATATAGTACAGATACAAATAAACCAAACGTCAAATTTTAACAAAATTTTATGGTCACTGAAACTAATGTTTTCTGTATTATTTAAAGATAGTAATTTTTCCTAATCGTATAGTTAGTATTGCGGTCATCGATTTATCGATACCATATCAAACCAATTTTATATTGCTGTGCGTTACAAGCGAATAGAAAAACCGGAGGTATATTGGGTATATATAGATTAACTATAAAATAAATATAAATACATAGTGAAGAATGTGATAAAAATTATTGTTTATCTTATAATTAAAGTATTATGTGCCTATGCACATGTATATACACTGTCTGTAAATTAATATACATGAGATATATGTAATATTAATTTTTCCGCGAATTAAATATATAAAGTTTATATTTGGCTTGTGTTTTACTACCGGTGAATTTTTTCATTTATTTATGTATACGCATGCATATAAAATAATCGGGGATTATAAGCGTGTTTATTGCACTTTTTTTTCCTTTTTTTTTTTTTTGTTTGGTTTTGGTTTGTATGTAAATAAATGCAGATTTATTATTTTTTTTTATCATATATATTATATTTATATTCTATTAATTTTTCATATAGTATATAGATTTATAATTATTTTGTGGGTATACTTAACTCGAAATTCTAACAAAATTTCGAAGTCGCGGCGATTTCAAATAAGCCCATATATATATTTTAGCGTATTTTATATAATTCACATACATTAAAAACATTTGATGTATCTTATAAAAAAATATGTTTTCTATATAAGTATAACAATACAACACAAAAGCATGTATAACAAAACACAAATTTTTCCATCATCTTTTCCATTCGGTATAAATTTAATATACATTCAATTTAGATATACATTGCTAAGAATAACAAGATAGATATACATAACATTGCGGGTGAGGGAATTAATAATAAAATATGAATAAATAATCATATATAACATATATAGATATATATATATAACTTTATAATATATGCGGATAATACTAAAATTGTTGTGTGTTGTGAAATTGACATCATCATCTAAATCTCTAAATCTAAATCAACAAACTTAAATTTATTTTAAATGCATTCAAAATGACAAGTTTCTTATCAGAAAATGATGTGTATATAGTATTTCATTTAAGTGTCCCGTTGTAAAACAACTTACAATATACTGGTGATGTGAATACCACCCGTAGAGATGTGTTTTTTTAGATTCTTATACTGACTAAAACACCTTCTTCTTCAGTAGGATTTGAATCCACGACCCCAAATGTAGATTTATTTTTGTAAGAATTGTTAGTTTGGCATGTAAGAATGAGTTTAATGTGAAAGATAAAGTATGAAAAAAAATCAAATTTCACTGATGAATACAATGAAAATCCTTCAAACGAAGAATAGCTATACTAAAAAAAATAATCGCAAAGTACGGGGTCCGAGAGATAAATTAACGTAACCTTCAGGATAACTCTAAAAAAACACACACACACATATATACCATAAAAACAATGTTATATTCAGTTCAATGGTTTGGAATTTTTGTGAAGTTCAAATATACAATTTATATATATTTATATATGTATATTGTATATATTATTTGAATGGGGTGTAAATGGAAATCTTTTCACACATACAAAACAAAAAAACACAAACCGACACCATGAGAATTGCCATCACACAAGTTCAAGTAAAAAATAATCAATATTATCCAGGTACATATATACATTTCGTCCTGTTTTTCTTTCGTGTTTTTAGATTATAAATATTTATATAGATATATATATGTTATATATATAGATCAGGCTATATTATTGATTCTTTTTCGCAGCACAGTAACTTTATATTTATATAAGAAATGTATATACATATATGAGAAAATGTTTTGTGAAAATGTTTATTGTCTTCCTTCTATATGGCGGATGGCGGAGACGACGAGTATATCTTTTATATATCGCGGTATACGATTTCGGGGAAAATGAAAAATCTATAAGTATAAAAAGTACATATATAAAATAAACATTTATCGCATGTGTATTAGAAAATATATATATATATTATTTTTATATATAGTATTTTATAAAATATCTGGTTGTATATTGCGTTGCGTGTATATATATCTATCTATTGATGCATATCTTATGAAGCAAAATTAATTAACAAAAAAAAAATACGAAAAAATATGTTGTTGATGATATTCTTTCTGTTTCTTATAAGTTTTCTTATTATTTAATTATCTTCTTCATGTTTTCGTTATAATAATAAATAATGTTTTATATGAAATCCTTTTTTTTTTTTCTTTTTTGTTGAACTCTTATTTGTTTTATTTTGTTATACGATGAATTATTTATATATATATATATAATTAAATTTTGATTGCTTTCAGCATATATAGACGTAATTTTAATATTGTTATTTTTATTGTGAATTTTTATAAAATTATTTTTGAAGATTTTATATTAAAAAAACTTATTACTATATGCCTGCAGGCATATATGTTTTGTTTTTTCAAATAATACTTTATTAATATACGTTTAATAATACATATACGTTAGTGGGGGGATGCGATTACTCGCTGATTTACAAGATTTATAATAATTTCATATAACATTACATAACATTTTCACCATGGGAATATATACTTTAATATTCTCAAACAAGAAAAGTAATCTATAAATGAACTCCTGAACCTCTTTGAAATTCCATGTACATTTTAAAAAAACACAATTGTTCCATAAAGTCATATATATTTTTCGCATTCACGCCACAAAAATGTGCGGGCACCCCCCAATAATAATTTTAGAACCCTCACGTGTTGCATTGTATAGTTATATAATACCATAAATTATATTCATAAAATAATATATTTAGATTTTGTGTTTTGAATGATAAAATTTCAACAAATATTACACTTGACTGCATGTACCTGCTGCTGTAATTTGTTTATACCAAAACCAAACCATACATATATCGTTCGTTTTATAGCGTTTTAATTTACAATGTTTTTATATTTCTATACCTCTTTTTTCAAAGAAAAACAAATCCAAATGTATAATAAATAAGATGTAGAAGAAGAAGAAGAAAAAAAAAAACATTCATAAAACTATACATTTCAGAGAATTCTTATTTCATGCATTTTAATAACTAGTTATCATCATCATTATCATCATCATCATATGGCAATGATAATGGTCGCTCCTCATCTTCTCCAATTCGTAATACAGTGTTTTTTTCCATCTTATAATAGTATGAAGTAACTTTAAAATATATATACAAGTAATATGTTATACTTATGGCAAGGCAAAAATAAATGAAAACAATGGAATGGATATGAGATTAATGGATATATATATGCAATATGCATTACAATTTACAATATATATCTAAATGTATATATATATATATATATATATATTTTGTATATTGATATGGATGGATGGAGTCATTATTATGATCATCACATCATAAAAATGATTGTGATCATGGTATATTATCATATCTTATTTTATATAAAATATAATGTGTATATCCCATCGAAATATATATATATATATAACTTTTACCGAGAAAAAAATTTATTTTACATAAATATACGAGTGAGTGAGTGTGTGTTCGGGGCTTCTTTTATATATATATATATATGTTTTTAATACGATAATATTATTAATTCGAACGAATATGCTTTTATATCTATTTATATGAAATATACTATATATATACATGTATTATTTATACTTTCATTAAATATTATTCTGTGTAATTGTGATATAAAGATAAATATATAAAGTGGGGGTGTCCCAGCTGAATTGATTCAACAAATTAATTTACAATAAAAAATTATACTATATACAAATATTGTGTCTATCGTGTTTTCTAATCGGGATTTTTCAGCTTTTGTGTGCGTAATGTATTCAAAAAAAAAACTTTTTTTTCTCCATAACCTGAGAATGGGATACAAGATAATTTTTTGCTATAACTTTTCGTTTGAAAATGATCTGTCAAAAATCTATCATTTTCGAGGATTGATCAACTTTACACTCTGTATATAAATAATATATATACATGGTACCGTGCTGTGGTACGGTATAAATAACTATATATATGTGCACTTTCAAAATCGTTTTCAAGTGTCTAAAAAACGATACAGAGAATTTCATACATATACAAATTTATATTTCTTGTTAATAATATATATTATTATTAAAAAAAAATTTTGTATTTTATATATACAGATAAAACAGATTCTAGATATACATAAAAAAACAAATTTCACTGTAAAAAGAGTTTTTCCATTTATTTTTCAAAGAGGTTTACCATTAAATTAAATACAGAATTATAAATTGAATTAATTCAAAGGAAAAATGTTTTTGTACAATAAAATAATCTATTTGAAGATTTGAATTACAATTTGAAAATCAATTAATGAAAAGAAGTTTTCTGGGTTTGGTTTTTCATTCCATATTCTTGAAAAATCCTGATTAAATTCTTGTTTATTTAATCGTGCATAACTAACTAATTGAAACACACATTGCTTTTATATGAAAATGTTACTAAATTAATAAATTTTGTTTTACCTGCATTCACTTTAATACCTAGAACCAATTTTTCCCAGTTTTCCGAAAGCATCCTTGACAGTAACCATATTTCGATACATTATATCTATAATATCAGTGTACACCAATTATTAATTGTTCAGTGTACTTGTTATGAACTCATATAGTTAATTGGTTGCCCTGAAACTGTAAACATTTTTTTTTTGTTGCATATGTGTTGGAGTTTTTTGTATATGGGATTTCATTTTCCACTTATATATTATATATATGTACAATAAAATGATAACAAAAACCGAAATATCAATGTATTATATGAAACAAAATTAGCTATATATATATATATGTAAAGAAGCCGTATATATAGATATTTGAATGCTTTTATTTTATGTGATACACGAAAACTTGTAGACCTTGTTTTTTTTTTGTCTCCTCAATGCCTGTATAGATATCTAAATCTAAAATATATAAACAGTAAACCCTTGGTGCGGTAAGTCGGTAAATGCGATTACGATTTCAATATAATATATATCTAAACATTTCTATATTTATATGAATAGGATTTATATCCTTTTAGATAAGTTGACAATAACTAACTGTGTTGTGTAGTTGATAATACACGCCAAACTTAAAATTCTTACAAAATTTGTGGGTCGTTAGTTCGAACTGAAGAAATAAAATATATGGTGTGGGTATTTTTAGGCAATTTTCACACAGAGTTTCATATTTTTCCATGCGGTCGTATATAGCTATTTCTAAACATATTGAGGTTTACCGTATTCAGTACTTTTGTCGACATCGTCGTCGTATTATACCGTTGTATCAACGGTGTAGTACATTTACACACACCATATCAACACCATTCATATAATATACGCGACGAGTTACGAGATATCAATTGCATATCAGAGTATAGAGTTTTCAATATATATAAATACGGAAAGTATTTTGAATATATATTATCACATTATATATATATATATATATATATATATATGAATAAAAAATTATTATACAAATACATGTTTTTTTTTCATATACATATATTATTCAATGGCAGAAGAATGGGTGTTGAATAGTGTTTATAGTAGACGTGTAGACGATTTTACTTTTAATAAAATAAAAAAAAATCATTCATTCGAGTGCTTTCAGTTAGTTTAACTACAGTTCAGATTTCAGTTCAGGTTTAGACTTGGTTTGGAATTGATTCAAGAAGTGAATGCAAACATAAAAGAGTTTTAAATTAATAATAATAATAATTAGTTTTCTAAATAATTTTTTTTTTCCATTATTATGGTGAATTGTGAATTTAATTTTACAGAAATAAAATATTAGTATATAATTGAAAAATATTTATACTATATACCGATAGACAGAGACTAGAAAAACCATAGACATAAAATATATATTTGTATATTGTGAAATTTAAAGAGTGTTCAATTTAATTTAAACTAATTAAACAAAAAAAAAAAATATCATAACAAAGTTAATTTATTAGTTTATTTTTATTTTTTGTCATAAATTTTTCATATGAATTTTTATCGTTTCTGAAGAAAAAAACATATATATACGAACAACAACATATATATATATATAGAAAATTGTGTTGAATTACCTTTATACAAATAATAATAATAATAATAAAAAAAAAAGAGATAATCTTGTTATTTTTTATTTCTATCAAAGTGTGATTTTATTTTATTTTTGTTTTATGCGATACTTGGAAAATATTTCTTTTCAACGTATTAGAAAAATAAGTGAGTATAATTATATAAAAAAAAAAAATTATAGCGTAATTCAATCAATTTTTTTTTTTTTATTTTAGTTAAATATATTTTTTAATTAATAATAAATAATGAAATGTTTGTTATTCAAAATATAACACACACGCATAGCAAATACGTGTAATCCCATATGATCGTCGTTTACCGAATATATATATATAACTTCTCTTGCCTATTTATTATATGCGTTTTGCATATGGATTTAAAATGAATGCTTTTTTTTTGTTCTGTGAAGATGAATATATTTTCTAAAAATAACTTTTATTAAAATAAATATTACATATATATATATAGTGTATATAATTTTTTTTAACCATTAATAAACATCTTTAAAAGCGAAAAAGAAATTGTTTTCGTATGTACGAGACTTTTAAATATAGTATTTTATTTTTGTTATGACGAAGGTTATATACAAAATTAAAATAAAAATGTTTATACTATGACTAATTATTAATAATAATATAATATATTATGGTGATGATGATAATTATAATATATCGATATCGATTCCCATTTCCATTTAATTTCGTTTTCGCAATGGACCTCGACCACGGGACCCGTGTATATTTCCTTAAAAAATAATAATGATTAAATTATTTATTTATAGATAATATTTATATAAAAGTTATATCTATATTTTTATTGTTTTTTGTATATAATTTGAAATAATTTGTTAATTGTAATTGACCTACTAAAAAAGTAATAATAAAAAAAATATATATTTGTTTCAGTGTATAAATAAATAATATCATTGTTTTGTGATATTGTTGGTATAATTTTTTCTTACAAATATTGTTAATTCATCTTAATTTTATTATGTTTGGTAGTATAGTATAATATATTGCGATGATATGCTGGTTTTGTAATATATAAATACAGTATTATTATATTATTACACAACACACACACACACACACACAATTTGAATTCGTTGAATGAATATATGGAAGATATATAATTTATTTTTATAATTCTTCGAATGTTTCGGTATATTTTATCTCGGTAAAAATGTAAATGTATATAATTAATTCAATATATAGTTATATGTAAATTAACCATCTTTTATTTTTTTGTATTATTATATTAAATATATATAAAATTGGTATACAAAAAAAAAACAGGCATATGATGATGGATAAGATGAGAGACACATAAAATAAACAATAATTTTCTAGATAAAACAACAGAAAAATTAATAATATACATCATTTATTATTTTCCTTCTTTGTAAATATATATGAAAACATTTACATATGCATATATGGCAATACACACGGTGCGTTAATAATATAATTTTCAATACATTTTAAAAAATGTAACTTTCGTTTACTTATTAATTGAGAAAGTTATGTATGTACTGACTGCTGGTGTGTGGTTTATAAATACAAAGAAAATGTGTTATTCGTAGAATTTCATTTAAATATTTTGTATTTTTTCTCTTATTGATTGTATATAAAATATGTATTTTTCCGAATCCGAATCGGTTATAAAGAAAAACGACAAACGGTTTTTGTTGTTACAGTGCAATTGTAAAATTTTAATAATAATAATGATATATTGAATTAACATTCGGTTGTCGTAAGATTTTGATTATAAGAAAAAAAACAAAAGATACTATTACATTGACAGATCCATTTTTAACCATTCTGGTTGTCTGTAAATTTTCATAATCATTATCCGATCACTAACTTGAGGTGACTATAGATAATTATTTTAATGAGATGTCTATCGCCACAAGGAGTATTCCTCTATACACATTTTAAAACAACCGCAAATTCTTCTTATCTATAATATATTACATTCCATTTCGAAATTATTTATAACACTGTATAATAAATTTCCAAAAAAAAGAAATACTGTTTGATTTTCTTATATAGAAATTCTGTATATTAATTTTTCAATAACAAATTTAGTTTAAAAGATTTTTCTCATAGTTTATTTTGTATAATTTTCTAAAGGATATTCTGGATAATCTTCAATAGTATATATTTTGTATAATTTTCTAAGGAATTTCTGTATATATTTTATAACCACCTCTAGGATATTCTGGATAATTTTCTTATACACAATTCTGCATAATTTTTTATTGGATATTTTTTTTATAATTTTCTAAAGAATATATTGTTGTATATAATTTGCTGTATACGAAATTCTATATAATTTACTAAAATATGTTTTGTAGTTTTTATTTTCTAAAGGATATTCTGGAGAATTTTCTAAAGGATATTCTGGAGAATTTTCTAAAGTATATTTTTTTTTATAATTTTCGAAAGAAAATTCTGTATATCTATCATTTAAATCATATACATAGTAGTACAAGTATTATTATATAATAAATTTTATTGATATTTTATATTTACCGAAATGTCCAGGAACCAACCCATCCGATTACCCATCCGAATTTTTTAAAATAAATTAATTGTATTTTTTTATAGATCGAAAACCAATAAATATTAACCGCACGCAGTTATTCCATATTAAGAAAGAGAACTATATAATAAATGTATTGTCATAAATGCGTTTGTCAAAAGTAAACATTTTAAAAAAAAAAATGCTATTTATTTAGGTTCAAAAGTCGCAAATAAGAAACCCAATAATAAAATTGATTATAGAAAAATTAATATTTAATTATATTTATCATTCAAATGTTATACCAAAATAGTAAAATTTATATTCGTATATATTTAACAAATCCACAAGTAATAATTATTGATGGTTTGATATGATTTGATAACCGGCGGGCAATGATTTATCAATTTTTCCATATACATATATCAAAATTTTTGTAAAACCATTCATATATAATATATATGTATATTTATTTTATTCTGATTCTACGAATATATATACAATTCAGATAATATTTTATTTGATTTGATTAATAAATATAATTTATATATATATATATATATATTAAACAAATTAATTGAATTTAATTGGAATTGCATTTTATTTATTTTTTATTTTTTTTTTAAATGTGCTATTGATTGATTACAATTTGATTATATACTGTTTTTTTTTTGTTGTTGTTTGTACTGATTTTAATTTTGGGTATACTTTAATTAAAAATCTATAAATACCTCTATAAATAAATAAATAAATATAATAAATTTTGCAAATGTTATAAAATAATATAATTTTATCACCTTAACTCGAGACTGTTTAAAATGAAAATTATTCGATTTTGAAACCAAAAATTGTTTTGTATCGAAATGATTATAATATATATAAAATGATGAATCTAAAAAAGAAGATTCGCCTGATTAGTCCTCCATTATTTCATAAGAATTGTATAAAATATATGAAGAAAAAATATAAATAATGATGAAAACACCATGATAAATGAATTACTACTAATTATAAAAATTTTTTATTGATATATGACATATGACATCGATTTGTCATTTAATATTAACATGAAATTTATTTTTTATAAATAAACCTTCTTTTTTTTGGTTTTTTAAATAAATAAATGTTTCTTGAAAAAATGTTGTCATATTAGAAATAAAATATATAACAAGAAAGAAATAAATTTTATAAAAATTGAATATATGTATAATATATTTTTTTAAGAATGAGTCAGATGTGTTTTTATTTCTTAAAACTATCCAAAAATTCATAATATTTATTTATATATATACGTTGATTTTATTCTATATATATATATATTTAATTGTTAAACGTTTTTACATATATACAAAATAAATATATTGTGTTATGAAGAAAAAAAAATTCCACATTAAATTTTCAATAATTTATATGATTTCATAAAAAATATTGTTGTTGATTTTTTTTTTTTTTAAATACACTATACATATTTGTTTTAAATGTATTTTATTTTTGGTGAACGAATAAAAATGAGTAATTGAAAGTTGATATCGCAATTATTTTTATGTATTTGTATAAATATAATAATATAATTCATCGAAATATAATTTTATTTGATTATATACATATTTTATTACCTGAATGTGTTATAAATGTATATGGATAATTTTCTACGTAATTTTAAATGCCATCACTTTCTAACTAACATAAAGTATATTAAATATTATACTCTTTTCTGAACATATATATATATATATATATATATTTTATATTACAATTAAATGTTATTTTGTGATATAAATGAGTATGTATAAGTACTTATATATATGTTATATAACAACATATATAAAAGTATGTATTTTGTATGAAATTACCTGTATATTTACCTGTGTGAATTTGTTTATTATTATATATGTTTGTTTGTGTATATACATAGGTGTTTTTCTGAATTGTAGATTCAGATATATATTAGAATTTGTATTTCAAATGAATTTTATATTACATATATAAAAACTGTTGTATACACTTCAGGTAAATTTATATTTAATTATATAAATTTATATGTGTTTATTTCCATAGAAATAATAAAATATTTTACATTTTAATATATATATAAAGAATATATACGACGATACGTGTAATACATATAGAACATCGAGATAGATTAGATATAATCTTATATATATACCAATGAAATCCATAACGAATGATTTATTCAGAAGGATATTATTACACAGAGTTAGTTCATGAAACTAAATCAATGAAATTATTTTTTTGTTTTTACAGTGAATAATAATTTTATCAACGCATATAAAATATTTAATAATATTCGAACTTCGATATACATAATCCTATATGTATAACATATATAATAATTTTTGGAAAATAAAGTTTTGCAATTATATACGCTTAAATTCTAAGAAAATTTCTACAATAATAATTTTATAATTCTAATAACTATTTTATATATAAAAAAATTATTGGAAATTTTAAATTAAATTTCTGTGTATAGTTTTTTGTCGATTTTAATAAATAATAAATGAGGTGATTTTTATATGTCATTAAAATAAAACCCTAATTTAAATAACAAGATACGTGATTAAATTTAAAAATTAATAGTATTTGTATTCTATATATAGATATGACATCATTCTTTTCATTTTACCATCATTTTTCATAATAAATATATAACAAAAATTTTTCGTTTCACCTTAATCGAATATATATTTAACTTGTTGTTTATATACTATGTTATGTATTTATATATATATATATATATATATTAAAAAAAAAACTTAAAGGTTAGAATAACAAAAAAAAAAGGTATATATTTTTTTTTTTAATAATCAATTATATCAATCTATATATGTATATTATTGTAATATATTATCTTATATAATGATGATATTGTTGTTTATAGCGGCGACCGACCGCTGATCATAAATGTCAAAATAACATTTTGAAAATTTCCAAAAGATACATTTATTGAAAACAACAGAAACTGAAAAGCAAAAATGTAAAATTTACTCAAACAATTGTCCAAGTTGTACTTCAGGTACTGATGGGTCTATATAATATTGCGATGTTATTGTGGAAAATTGTTTTAAGAATTACCCGAATAATCGAATTATAACAGAAGTTAATTGGAAATAATTTGAAAATTTCATTAGCGCATTCATTCGTGGTGGTAATATTAATATAATATCTATAAAAATGTGCATATAATAAAGCCACGTCTAATTGTAAGATAAAATAAATCAATAAACAAACGTATATTTATAATAGTGCGTAATTTCGATTTATATTTCACATCATCAAGTCATACTCCACCGTTCCGCCATACGTTTTGAGAACCTCATATGTTTAGAACAAAACAAAATTGTTATGCTGATGTAAATTCTAATAATATATTTTAATATGTTTTTTGTTTTTTATTACAAAAAGAAAAAAAATAAAGAATTGTATATTACGTGAGGAGACATCATTCTTTTATTTTTATTTTTATTATTTTTCGTTTGTTTTATTTCTTATATTGTATTATTTATTAATACATATTACTTTTATTTCAAACATAAATGTTATTAGATTCTTTTCATTATTTTTTTTATATATTATTCATTTATATATCAGTAAGTATATATACATATATATTGATATAATTTATTCACATTGATAAATAAATCAATAACCCTGATCACATATATAGATATAAATATAAATATGTATATATGCATAAATAATGATGAATAATATATTGTTGGATATCGATATATATGTATAAATAAATAATACACTTTTATTATAAAGTAAAGATATATTCGATTTGTCAATATTCTCAACCGTATCAAAGTGCGGGTTAAAAAAAAATCATTGTATTTTTTTTTTTTTTTTTTTTGGTTGGTTCTTTGATCTCTGATATTTGTTCATCAATGTGTCGAATATTTTTAATGAATATTAAACAAACAAAAAACTCACAGCATTTTATATTTCTATATATAGATATTTCGAGTATATATAGTTTTTTATAATATTATTTGGTTTTGAAAGCAAAAATTCAATTTCATCATATAAAGAAATATTTCGATGAAACAAAGAATGAATAAAGTGCAAAACAGACGAAGGAGTATTCTGAATTCCAAAATATATATATATATAAAAAAACATATTAGAATTCATATAAAGAATTTCAAATAAATGTGCAAAAAATCGCATCTATTGAGATATACAATTTTTTATTAACCAAGAAGAGGAGATATGATAATTGAAAAAAAATATAATATTGCCATTCGTATATATATATATATATATATATATATAATTCTCGAACCCACGACCTCAAAATATTTGTGTCAGAATTGTGATTATACAAACTATTATTATGACAATATGTTTAATTTTTAAAAAATAATATCTAAAAAAAAAAAAACTGAATTCACATTTTAAATATCAAAGATGTATTTTATTTATTTACCACACCCTGCGCAATATATCATCAATTTTAAAAAGTTTATTGTCAAGTAACAGAAAAATTAAAAAAAAATTATATTTTCAAACATGAAATACAACAATAATGCGAAAAAGGAATAAGTTTTATTTTTACAGACTTTTTTTTTTTTTTATACTTTTTTATTCATATATCTAAATAAAATTTTATCTAGATATAATATATATATTGGATTATATCATTAAAAGTATTTGTATATATACTATATATATGTAATATCGTAATATGAATGAAATTGAAGTTCTTTTTAGATGAATATAAATGTAGATTTTAATTGGATTTCATTTTATTTACATGAACAGTTTTTTTTTTTTTTTATTCAACTTTTATGTTTGTTTTTTTTTTTATATTTTTCAACTTTATGTATAATTTAATGAAAAGCAATATATAGATAGAATATAGATATATATTAGAAAAAGAATTATGCGATTTTGTAAAACGTAAGGTTTTTTTTTTTAAATATATTGTATATATATTCTGATACTGAAAAAAAAAACTTTTTCTTTTTGTTTGTTCTTTATGGAAACAAAAACAAAAAAAAATTAATGTTTATTTTATTTTTTTTATTAAAATTTTTTTGTTTGTAGTTGAAATTAATTTTATATAAATTTAAATGTATATTATATTCATCTTTTTTTTTTTTTTTGCCATAAAGAATATATAGATAGAGGTATGCTATATGAATATTGATATAAGAACATTATAATATAATTTATTCTTTTCGATCAGTACCGCGGTCTTAAAAAGGCGGTGGGGAAAATCATACGTAAATTATGGTTATAAAATTCTATATATTGAAATTCTGAATAAATTTTGTACATAGAAGTTTTAATTTTTGAATTCTATATATAATTTTTTAATAGGATAATTTCTGTATAACTTTCTAAACGGGAAAATTCTATTTAACTGTTTAATATAGGCAAATTTCTGATAAAATTTTTAATATATAGTAACACACTTCTATTAAATTTTCTAATAAAGGAAAATTTCAGTTTAATTTTCTAATAGGAAATTTTGTATAATTTTGCTAAAGAAAATTCTGTATAATTTTGCTAAAGGAAATTCTGTATAACCTTTTAATAAAAATATTTTTGTATACTTTCTAATAGGAAAATTTCTGTTTAATTTTCTAATATAGGAAAATTTCTGTTTAATGTTCTAATAGGAAAGTTTGTATAATTTTTCAATATAGGCAAATTTCTGTATATAATTTTCTAATTTCTGTACAAGTTTATTATAATTTGGATCTATAATTTTCCCTAAAAACCGACGATTGGTTTTAGCTTCCAAGAGTGTTTTGTTGTTGGTTTCATAATTTTATTATAAGTTATCCTTAACATAAACCGTTGACAATTTTTAGATGGAATGGAATGGAAGAATTTTTTTTTGTTCCATTAAACCCGGCATTGTTTGATATTTATATATATATATATATATATATATATTTAAATAATATTTAATATTTTAAATAATATTTAAATTTAATAAAATTAAAATAAACATTTTATGAATTTTTTGAATATTTATACAGATAAAATATATTTAATGAAATGTAAACATAATTGAATATTTATATATATGAATTTAAATTATATTTATATCTAAAATTGAAAAATATTAATGGTATAATAATTTATGACCGCCGATATAATTGAAATACAATAAATAAAATGATTTAATATTTATATAATTATCAAAAGTTCAATATTCGTTTGTTTTATATATAAAAATAAATAAATTTTTCGCTATACAACCAACAATCTGGTTTTAGCGTCCAACAACAGCCTTCTGTTGTTAGTTTCTTAATTTGTGTGTTTTACGGTGTCGGTAATTAGCCGTACGACCAACCGCAAGTGGAATATACAACTCTGCGTTAAAATTCAGTTTCGAAAAATAACCGAAAACACAAAACATATTTTATGCATTCAGTAGGATTCGAACCCACGACCCCAAAATTCCGTTAGAATTTTAGGTTGGCATTTTTAACATTTACACCACAGAGTTTTATATATATATAAGTTTATTTCTATAAAAATGTGGGTTTTGATATTTACAATGATTATGAAATCGCAATTTGTATATGATCATTTTGAAAACAATTTGTTTTACAATATGTTATCAAATCTTTTTATTTAACAATAAATGTTAACAAAATTTTAGTTTTGGGGATTCAATTCGTTATTTTTCTATTACAGATTATTGGTTTACAAACCTTTATTGTTTTATACCTTCAAAATAATTTTATATATATATATATATTATAGTATGCAAAAATAAAAAAAAAAGAAGCATTTACATGAATAAATATTAAATTTTTTATATAATACCATATTATATTATAAATATACATATAGTTTTTTAATCATATTTAATTTACTTCCTCTTTCCTATTTGAGTATTTTTATATTATATCTAAAAAAAAAATATATATATACACATTTATTATACAATCATTCCCATATACATATTTATAACTATATATGTATGTTATTATAATTTATGTAAAATTTATCTTAAAAAAATGAACAAAAGAATACATAATTAAATATCATATTTTTTATTTTATTTATTATCGTTAATAATTATTAATCGCATTATAATATCCATTTTGTACATAAAAGTTGATATAACTATATAGTGAAAAAATTATCGATTTTTCTATATTTTCTTGTCATAATGATTGTTTCATTGCGATAAATAAATGAATATGGGGCATGGCGGCGTATTACATTACGCTAACTAATAAAAATAAATTGATTGATTTAATGACCTAATTTATTATATGTATGAATATAATAACACATATATAGAAAATATTTCTTATTTTTTATTTCGTAAGTTAATAAAATCTAATGGTTACCTCTTGATAATATATATTCCTATATTGTTTGTTGCGATATATTATATATATATATATAACACGCAAACCTAAAAAATCACCCTCATAAATATACAAACAACAGTGATGTTCCTATATAGAAATTGTTAGTAAACAAAATCATATTATTATAACAAAATATTCTTTAACACGAAAGAACTATCAAAAAAAAAAAAACAACAGAATTACCCATATTAAAAAGTCAACAAAATTTAATTTAGATTACGCACAGAATATTTAATATTATTTTATATTACACAGAATATTTTTTATAAGGTCTGTGAATTATATATAGTCACGTGATTTCCGGACTATTGACTTGAGCCATTACTGTACTGTTAGATTCAACAATTTATAACATGTATATATTATAAATATATTTTGGTTATATTATAATTAAAATTAAATTATCGTAATCATACAATAAAAAAAAAAAAAAAAAAAAAAAAAAGAACATGGCTTTTAATATCATTTTCTCGGTAATGATTTTATTTTATTTTTTTTTTTTATCAAATAATATAATTATGTTTGAATGTTTACGTTTTTTTTTTTATTATTATCATTAAAATCATATTTAATCGTATATTTAATATAGTACTATATATGATATATAATAATGAATGTATGTATCTGACATCTACTGAAAAATATATTATATTGTATTGCGTGTAATTTTATAGCAAAATAAAAAAAAAATACGATGATATTCATTATTATTATTTCCATGAAATCATAAATATTTACTACAATCTCATTTTTTATGATTGAAAATCGCATAATATTTGCTTGTATAATATATCTACTTATATAAATATATATATATGATGGTATATATAATCTCATTAACATATAAATTAAATTTACTTTATAAACTGATTTTTATTCAATACATTTTGTACATATATATGTATGATATAAAATATGCCTTTAGGTGATGGTGTACGTATTTTATTATTTTTTTTTTGGTATACGATAAATAATAAAATATAATACGCTCACAGATTTACCTGTATATATATATATGTACAGGTATTTATTTTTATTTTGCATATAAATTATAAATTAGGAATATCAATCATTTTTCCACAATATAATATTTATATATATATACTTTTAATTTATCTATGTTAATGAACAAATTTTTAACAATACAAAAAAAACACTATGTCCATATGTGTATTTGGAATTTGGTTATTGATATATGATATATATAATATATAAAGTTATCAAACAAATATTATAATGTTGTCATTTTGTCAATAGTATTATGCATTATAGATGATTTTAATGATAACATATATACATTTTTGAAAAATATACATTTATTCATATTTTAATGGGTAATTGATAAAAATTCATATATTAGACAGATTATGGAATGTATAATATTGATATACAGCGTCAATAAAAATTAATACGCTAAAAATGTGTGTGTTTTTCTACTACGAAATTTTTCTGTAAAATTCCATGCAAAAATTTCAAGATAATACCATATAATAAAATATAATAAAACGTAAAACATTTTGTATACCACATTAGTTTATTGAATGAATTATCTAACCGCAATATTCCAATTTAGATTTTAGATAGATTATAAAATTATCAGAAAATCCCAATCACAATATAATACGTTAATGATTTCCAGAATTATTTTATAATACATATCAATTATTTAAATATGAAAATTATCAATTAGATTTGTAAATACATAATCAGAAATTTATACAGGATTTCCTATTGGCAAATTATAAAGCATTGCATGATAATTGCATGAAATTTTCTATTCGAAAATTATATACAATTTCCCATTGATAAATTATACAGAATTTCATTTAGATATACACAGAATTTTCTATATAAAATTGCACAAAATTTCCTTTAATGAATTTCCTATATTAGAATAAGATTACACAGAATTTCTTTTAAAAAATTATACAGTATCTGTTGCTCTTAACAAACTGTTGTTTGTCTAAAATATAATAACAAACATGTTCGTGATTCGTATGACTTAATGTAATTTGAACTCTAATAACATTTCTATATATATTTTTTTTATACAATATATTATATTTCTTATATTATATATATATATATATATATATAGAGAAAAGAAATAAAAATAACCTGATCTCTATATCAAAGCGAATTTTTGTGTGTGTGTGTGTGTGTGTGGACCAAAGAAATACCCACCATAAAAGTCAGTAAATTTGAATGCTAAAAAATTCAAGATATCGAATATAAATAATATTGCGAAAAATTATTTCATATATGTTATTATATATCATCATATATCGCCCACGTGAATATTTTATTTAATATTTTTTTTTTGTTTTCTATAGAAGTGAGTGTGTGGTGTGTATTATTAATAATATAGTTATATATACATTCATTTTTTTTTTTGCATCATCACTATCATATTTTTTGCATCTTAAAGTTTACCATATAATCACCGATGTCTAAAAAAAACTTTATCCATTTTGAATATTTGCTACTATACTTTAATTTCTATAATTTGTTTTCCCTGTTTTTAACAGAAAACAAACAATTTATTGGTAGTAGGTAAAAGAAAATTGGATTTTGTATTTTTCAATGGAATTTGTATTCAATTTGTTTTTCTACAAAACTCAATTCAAAGATAAAAGAAAATTATAAGATTTATTTATATAATATATGTATAGGAATTTGCTATATAAATATATATAGAAAAAAAAACCAAAATGAATAAGAAACAAAAAAAAAAATACGGTTTTCTTAAAATTTTAATATAATTCCATGACGTCGTTTCAAAGGCAAAAAAGAAAAGAAGATAAAAAATAAATAATATATGATGTTAAAATTGGCATTTTAAATTCATATATATAAAAAAAAAGAAAAAAAGATCTGTAACGCTTGAATCGGCGAAATTTTATTATTATATATACAGAATACGCAGGGTATTTAAAGATTTGATTTTATTTTTTTTTTTTAAATTACAAAGCAATTTTGCAAAATTACCTATACAATTTCCTAAGTTCATCTCTCGGATTTAGATGATGTCTAAATCATTAAACTTCATAGAATAATTTTGGCATAAAGTTTATCATTTTTCAATTACCTACGTTTTAGAGTACCCTGTATTATAATATATATACATATAATGTCTGTTTAAATAACGATAGAAATTTCTCTAAAATACTGTTGCACATTATTTTTAGTAACGTTTAGTATATATATATATAATATAAAACGAAAAAAAGAAGACGATGAATATACGAACGCAATCTTAACGATCTTATATTCAATGGAATTGTTGGTTTTTTTATTATAAAGAAAAAATACAAATATATATATTAAAGATTGATTATAAATAGTCCAACGAAAAAAAATTCACAAAAATTATTAATAAAAAATTGGATTTCTCTGTAAAAGAAATTTTTTTTTTTTTAATATTTTCTTCTCTATATAAAAAAATTGAAATTAATTTCTATGAAATTTTGCTTGTATTTTTTTATTTTTTTTTCGTTTTGATGATGCAATTAAAAATTTCATTCTATTTTTATTGCAATATATTAATTAAAAAAAAAAAGTTTATTAATTAATTATTCAGAAATAAATAAATTTATATAAACAATTTTTATTAAATCATAATTAATATAATGAATAAATGTTCGCCTTCATCATTCTCAGGAAGTGCAAATATATATATAGTTATATATTTTGCATATATAAAGGTATATTTTTTTATCCAATTTATATAGTAATAGTTCAAGTTTATTTTATCATCATTAATATTATTATTATTATTATTATTAATTTATTATGTATGTGTTTGAGTGTGTGGACCAAATGATGCTTGACGATAAACGAAAGAAAAACAGAAAATCCCATATCAACCTACTCTGTCTATTTCCATATGTATATATATATGTATAAAAAAAATACAATTTTTCATTCATTCTTTTTTTATTGTGAACATTCAAGTATTCAGAACTATAGATACGATACAAGAATACGGACGTGCATCATACGTTTTTTTAAAAACAAAAAATTTTTTTGATAATTAAATCATTCATCATTTGAAATTAGTATTGAGAGAAGGTTATTTTATTAATTTTTTTTTTAAATATAGTTTTGTTTTTGTCAATAAATAAATTAAAAATACATTAGTATAATATAATAAATATAAAAATAAAAATATAATTGTGTTTAAAATACAAAAAAAAAAAATTTCATTGATAATTTTTCATACCACAAAGAAAAATCAGTCAACAAAGTCCACTGTCTAATTTGTATGTGCGTTTTTTTTTATTTTTTTTGTTAATTTATATAATTTATTTTTAATTTAATGTTATTTCTAATGAAATAAGATTTTTTTTTTGCGTTTTGTTGAAAAGATTTTCCGAAATAAATATTGTTTTTATAAAAAAAAAGAAAAATAAATTAAAGAAGAAAAATTCGTGACATTATATTTTTAACTTTTTGCTATTAATTTATAATTTAAGTAGAAATTTTGGTTTTTAAAGAAAATTTTTGTTTATTTTTAGAATTCTGTTGAATTTTTTAGAAAAAATAAATACAAAATGTGTGAATATTAACTCAACAATGTATTTATTTTTATATAATATATAAATGTTTTTAATTGTATAATACATTTTGTGGTAGATATTTTGTTTGTTTCAATTTTAAATTGATATTATTTTATAAAGTTTATATTAAATGTGTTTAAATGTGTTTGTTTAAGAGTTTTTGTATTATAACATTACATTTCACTTTGCTCTTATTTTTTAAATATATTATTTCAATTAATATTTGACCAAATCTTTTTATTTATACTTTTAATACAATATTATTTTATATATCTGTATCAATAAAGTCTATGAGACAATTCATATATAGTTCATTTAAAATATTATATAAAATTATGTGTGTGTTGTATAAAATAATAAAATGTTAATTACTTTAAAGTGTTTCGCTCCTAAAATGCAAAGATTTTATAAAAAAAAAAAAAATAATCTAACCTATTATAAAATATCATATTGAGTCAGAATTTTTAACTTGAATTAACTATTAAAGAATTCGTAATAGATTTTCCATTATACTATATTGAAGGTATATAGAAAGTTTCGTCGTATTCTAGATAATTGTTTTTTTTTCTTTATAAATCTAATGCAAGATAAAGCAATTGTATATATATATATATATAGTAAAATATAATAGCAAACAAAAAAAAAAGGACGATGTATCTATATATAAAATATATAAAATAAATACATGATATTTTTAGGATAGTTCTATGAATTGCCTTTTTTATTATTATACGGCGGTGTTAGTGTTCAACAAACGATATGAATTTCAATAGAATTTTTTAATGTTTTTAATTCGAAATTCAGTAAAATAAATAAAAAAAAAAAAAATCATTTAATTAATTCTATGTACAAATAAAAAAAATTGTATGTACATTTAGTGACAAAAATACAATGAAAACCACATACAAAAAAAAAATGCATTTACAATTAATTCTGTGAAAAGCGGGAAACAATTTGTGGTTTTATAGACTATATTTTACTATATATATATTTACTATTTGAATTTACATTCACAACAAACATATCTATATAGATGTAAATATAATTGTATACTATAGAATAATTTACATGATTTATTTGTTGCGTTTTTTTTTTTATTGAAAATTGTTTCATATTTGGTTTTATTTCCTCGAATAGGGGATAAATATTTTATTTATAATTAATGAATTGTGTTTAAATATTTTTGTATTTATACAAAACAACATGATAACTATAACAATATACAACTCATTATATATTGATGGAAAATCGTATATAATCGACGACCAGCGGCAACAATACTATATCTACTTACCTATATAGTTATAGATATAATTGTTATAGATATAATTGTCTAATAGAAAACTCTGTATAATAATTTTCTTATATAGTGAAAATTCTGTATAATGTATAATTTTCTTGTAGTGAAAATTCGGTTTAATTTTCGTAGAGGGAAATTTCATTATAATTTTTAAATAGTAAATTCTGTATAATAGTTTTCGAACATGAAATTGTATTTAATTTTCTTGTATGGAAAATTCTGTACAATTTTCTTGTATGGAAAATTCTGTACAATTTTCTTATAGGATTTTTAATTAAAAGGAAATTTATACATAAAATAATACAGCTTAAACTATTATATATAGTAACTATATATATTCCTCTTCATTCAAACAACCAAACAAAACAGAAGAAATTATCAGAAAAATATGGCTTATGTTTTAAATATTTAATTATACATTTGCTATAATTATATTAATTTAGTCCGAATTCCCTTAGATTAGAGTATTTTATTAAAATAAAATAAAATGTTTATGAACATTTTTTCGATATCAAAGCATAATTTTATAATATAACTATCGCATTAATAATTTGTTTTAAAATTGTTTGTTAACGCATAATAAATATGCGTATGCATCCAGTTAACAAGTTAATTTATAAATTTAATTAAATATAATTACAAGCAATATAACGAAAAATTTAAAACAATATAGTTATAATAAAAATATGCGTGTCCAAGATAATATTTTAAGTTAAATTGTAAACGCAGGCAGTATTTGCTGAACTATTTTATTTTTTTTTTAAATTTATATTTAACTTTTAAATTTATTTTAATTGTTTTTATTTTTATATATTTTATTTATATTTTAATATACTACAATTAAAATTCTAAGAATGTTTTTGTTTATAGACTCCGTGTGTGTTTTGTTGATTGTATTGCGTATAATTGTGTATTGTATATATACAATATTAATTTGCATATATTATTGTATTCGTTTTGTTTTATTTATAATTATTCATTTTTGAAATCTATATAAAAATGCATATTTTCTATATATGCTAAGTTCATTTTTTAAAATTGTATTTGACATGATGGCACTTAAACGCATATCCACATCATTTGCATTTAAATGCATTTATATTTCATTGTATTTTTCACAATTGCATTCTCTTTTATATATATTGTCTATATATCGATATATAGCCAGTATAACCATGATGATAAATTTCCAATAAATAATATAAGAATTATGTATATCTATAAATGGTTTTGTGAATTTTTTTTACATCGCAATCCTTCAGCACTTTTGAACAGTATATATAACTCTATGATGATGTGGTACTACATTGGAATAAATAATATTATATATAAAATTGTTTATATTCTATATAACGCACCAAATGATTCATTATATGGATTATACCATACACAATTGTATATAGTATGGTCAAAATTCTGCGGAAGTGTTAAGTTGAAATTTTATCACATTCCGTATTTATACGTATTTAATATTGATGATGGTTTTTCGGTAATCCGTATTATATATATATATATATATACTAATCGATTTTACTGTATATATATACGCATGCATGCATGAACACTTTTATTTATAGAAATTGATTTTAATCATACATTGACTATTTAAAATATTTGAAACTGTTTGTATATATATACAAAATACAATACAATTGAACTACTTTTTAACCCTTTGGGAAACGAACCCTTGTTTAGGGGTTTATTTAGAGTACATTCGAATGACCGCAATGATTAAGTTAATTACAGGTATCATAATGTTCAACACACAATCTTTGTGAAAGTCGTAATGTGACGTTCGGATTTATGTTAAATGTGCTCAAAAAAACATTTCTTTCTTTCATCAACATCACAATTTTGTTTATTATATCACAATTTTATTTTATTTAATATATTAATTTATAATTTTTTTTTTCTCTTTTATTTACAGAAATAAATTTAATGTTTAATCTATAACATACCAAAATAAAACAAAACATGCTAAACATTAATGCAATAATTATAATATTTTTGCATTTTAATATAATAAAGTTAAATAAATAAATAAATAATAATAAAACTAAAGTGTAGTGTTTAGTACTTATGGGTCATAATTTGAGCAAAATTAATTTTCAGACTCCTATCCGGTCGACGAAAAAACAAAAAAAAAATTGTAATTTAGCAGCCGCTGAATCACAAAAACAAATTCAACCATCATCATCTAAACAAATTAATACTAATAATAAGAATAATGATAAATTAAATGAAAGTCCAAGTGAAAATTTAGATAATAATAATAATAAACAATCAAAACAAAAAATTGTTATAAAAATACGTAGATTAAAAATGAGTTCATCATCAAATAATAAAAATAAAAATAAATCCAATAATAATAATAATAATAATAATTTACCAATTGAAGAGAATGAAAAGTTTTGTGAATTAAAAATAATGGAAACTACGGATATTATAGCGAATGATAAGGCAGAAGCAACATCATCATTACAACAAAATTCACAGTCAAAAATGGATATTGAAGAAAAATTGGTGGTGGCGGAAGGTGATATACTTGAAAAAATATCACCACCCGCATCCCCATCAACATTCATTGCAGACGATAAAAAGCGGTCACCGACACATAATAAATCTACAGAAGATTTAATTAATAAATCTGGAACTGCATCAAATAAATCATTTACATCTGAATATAATGTTGATAATTATAAAAAAACAACTTTACAACTTGATAAAACATTTAAAATTGAAGAAAATGGTGATAAGATTGGAATTGATATTTGTCAAATTCCATCCTCTTCATCATCATCTTCATCATCGTCGTCGTCATCCTCATCATCACCAACACTATCGAAAATAATAAAAACAAATGATGATACAGTTTCTAGTGGTATTATTAATAGTGGTACTACCACCAATGATAATAATAATAATATTAATAAAAAATCCATCAGTATTATTGGTAGTAACGCTAAAGTAGCTATTGCTATTGCATCTGGATCTACAACAACAATACGAACATCAACATCAAAAACTATCTATTCCGATGGGATGTACGATCCATTGCACGTACATAATAATACGGATGAAGCTGCAGCTAATGGTATGTTGTATATAATTATTTATCCTATAATTTCAACTTCATTATCCACAAAACCATTCTGTTTTTATTATGTCAAATCAAAATATGTAGTCATAATTCTCGCATATACTGCATATCAAATTGATTCCCGAAAAAGAAATTAGTTTTCGATTTTTTCTTAATATATACTACCATACTACCAAATATAAATATATTTTATAAGTTTATGACTGAAACAATCAGAATAAAAAAAAACAATGTTGTGTGTGAGATATTTTGTATTTCTTTTTGTTTCATCATAATTGTAATGTTATACCATAAACCATAATATATATAAATACAATAAAAATCAATTAATCGAAGTTGATTTTCATATAATAATAATAATAATAAAAGGGGCACTCTGATGTGAATATGAGTTATTATGACTTATTATGGTGAGTGAGTGTATATTATTCATGCAAAACTCCCACGACGACCACAATATATATATTATATATATATATATATATATATATATATATGTATATATATACTATAAAATGTATCAATAAACATTTGCAAAATCATCAAATAAAAAATATATAGTTATCGAATGAATGAATGAAATATCCATCTGTGTTCACTGTATTTATATCAAAATAGATTTTTTTCTATTGAATTTCAAACAATCAATCTATATCCTATACACGTTCAATGCAATTGAATGGGTTACAAATAAAGATATATGTAATATAAATAACACATCAATTGTATACACAGTTTACCGAAACTCATATAAAGAATAACATCAATTATCCAAACTTGTAATCTGAATCTATATATATATATACATAATATATATAAATTATCAATTGTATTATTTATGACCGACTATAAAATTCATTGAAATTGTTATTCTTTGTAACATTTATCCAAAAAAAAAAAGAAAAGAACACACGCATTGGGGTAAATATAAGTACCGAAATTCGTCGTAATTCAATCATCAATCATTACCAATTTGTTAATCTTTTAACATACATTATATATATTGTATAATTTCCAAAATAATATGATGATTGTGTGCGACCACAATTTCAATTTAAATTTTTTAGGGTGTGAAGAAACATGATCCGTTTATGACCTATAATAAACGATAGTGTATTCTGAACAATGTTCGTGATTTGTACAAACAAAATTATTATACTTTTAATTTTCTAATTTTTTAAATTATATCCATGGTTTTTATATCCTATATACCAATGGTTTTTTTCTTTGCTTTACTTGATTGTTTTATCAAATGAAAGACAAGACAATGAAAACATATATAAATACAAATGCACAATAAATGAAAGTTTTTGTATGGTTTTTGAAAACTTCCCTTATACAATTCAAAATGTAGAATATTTTCATATAAAATGCACTGAATGCACTCGGCAAATTACAGAAAAAACATTACAGAATATAAAAACATAATTATATATATTATTTAGAACAATTTGTTTTGCTTTCTTTATTGTTATTAATAAATTATATATCACAACACTCTATTCATAACTCTATCGTTTTTATAAAATCGTTTAATAAAATATCATTTGCATAAAATCAACAGCAAATGAATTTTAGAATGGAATTTATAATTTTGGTTATGTTGAAATCTAAATTATTTTTATGATTAGAATTTTTTAGATATAGAAGAATTCTATGAGGCAGTCGCATCAATAAAATTTATTTGTCCAGATTTATCATGAAAAGATTTCAATAGTTATATATAACCTTTTTTTTTTTTATTATTAACTAAACAGTACACATATAAATAAATATTATTTATGTGAACATTGTGTGTGTTGTATGAATTCATCTAATTCTAGGTAAAAGAATAAAAGGACCCTTTTTTTCTACTTCTGACATATTTTATTTTTAATCTTAATATTTGTTTACATTTAACAGAAAAAAAAACCATATCGAAAAAAATACCCTATTCGTAGAAACATGTAATACTACTACAGAACTCTAAAATAGCGATAGACACAAAAAACATTGAAAGGAAAGAACCAAAGAAAGAAAACGAAATGTGATTGAACCTTATGAATGCATACTCAACACGTCACATGTATATTATCATATTATATATTCTATATATAGAAATATCAAAATTTATAAATTTCTCTGAATTTCGGTTGAATTTTGTATTTTACACATTAAATAAATAGATTAATTTTCATTTGTTGCAATTCAATTCAAGTAAATATTCGTAGAATTTCGTAATACGAAAAAAATATTTGTTCTTTAAAATATTTGTCTTCTTATTTATTATTATAAATACTGTGTATTGATCTTTTGATCAAATGATTATAATATTTCTATTCACATGTATATATTATTTATGTATTGTAGAGAATTTATATTTGATAATAAAATTATATAAATAATTTATATTTTAATCATATAAGTACAATAAAATAAAAACAATACTATCAATAAAACTATATTAAATTTTAGACTTACCGCTATTTTTTTTTTCTTGCCATTATTAACTATTTTTGTTTTATTGAAATCAATTTATTATCTATATTTAATGTAAAGGGTGTTTTTTTAACGCTGATAATTTTCGCATTACAATGAACATTTTGTAAGAATTTTAAGGGGTTTGATCACAGAGCGATAGAACTTTATATATTTATAATTGAAACACAAATCTATATGTATCGTTAAATCTATATGGAAATTGATACACAATTTAGGAGGTATTAGAAATATTGTTAATAACATTTATTTTTATTTCTTTCATTATATTCGGTAACAGGCATATATGAAAATGTAGAAATAAATGATATGCTATTGTCAAGAACACAACAAAATGAAAATTCAAAATCGATCTGTGATAAATCGAATCAAAATATAAAGTCAACAACAACAACAGATAATAATCGTACAAATAATTCACAATCATCCACCTCATCTAAATCGTTATTAAATAAATCATCACATTTAATGGGGCCATCAAGTAGTATGTATACGGATGAACCGTGTACATCTAAAGGTTATAAACAATCAACGTCATCTGCTGCAGCAGCAGCAGCAGCAGCTAATGTCGCTGGTCCATCTGGTATAATGGCATCCGCACCATCCGCATCATCGTCGGCGTTAACGTCCGCAAGTGGTAAAAATTTATTAAAAAAAGTTACAACATCAACACATCCATTAAATAGTGAATCAGCCAAAAAACATCGTACAACATTAAATTTAAATGATGGCATTCAAGTTACATATGATTCACATGTTTGTCCAAGAATACATTATGCTGGGCCACCGGAAGGAAGTACTCTAGAAAATGATCAATATGATTATGATGATGATGAGTATGTATATTTTAGTCTTATATCCACCATTATTTACATTTATATTTCTTTATAATTATTTGTTGTTCTTTCTGTTTTTACAAATATATAGTTACAATGAAGAAAGTACTTTATTGAATAGATATCGAGGACAATTTGAAAATACAGAAAACGATCCATTCCCACCATCAATGTCAACACCACCACCACCACCATCACCATCACTATCACAATCATCATCAGAATCAGAATCACAATCACCACCACCACCGATTGGTGATGCCAGTGATAACGATACAGATAATCCAATAAATGTTCGTGTTACTGTTGATAATAATACAAATCAACCATCATCACCTGCGGTAAATTGGGCAAAAGCACCCTATAAACCCGGTGATAATAAACCAACATGTGTAACATTTGATGAAATTCGATTGATTGTACCACATTTACCAGAAAACGAAGAAATGTTACATCGTATACATTCTCAGGTATGGTTTTTTTTTTTATTTCAATTGATTATAAAACAAACAATTTTCTGATCGGTTTAATAATCTCCGCGTGTGATTTCATTATACCTATTTAATTTTGGACCGTTAATATATTTAATTCTATATATAAAGGGAAAAAAATCATAAAAAAAACTATATCAATCTATAGAAAAAAGAAAGTAACGGACAAAAATTGAAAATAATAGAATGAAAAAAGAAAGAAATGAATTAAATAAAATTATTTTTGTTTTTAATTTAAAATCAAGATTGAATCTTCGGTTTGAGAAATGAATCCATTGTGTAATAAAAAGTAAATCCCTAGCATTTAAAATATTAATATTTATTTATTTCCTCATCAAAATTTTCTTTTATAGATTGATTTCTTTCATTGTTTGGTACCGGATTTAAAACAAATAACAGCATGTACCTATTATTGGGGTCAAATGGATCGTTATGAAGCTGAACGTTTATTAGAAGGAAAACCAGAGGGTAGGTTTCATTATATTTTTGATTAATTGATTTTTGATTTTTTTTATGTTGTTGATGCGATTATGATTTATTGTTAAATATACAATTTTTTTTTATTAATAGGTACCTTTCTATTACGTGATTCTGCACAAGAAGAATTTTTATTTTCAGTTTCATTTAGAAAATATGGACGTTCATTACATGCACGTGTTGAACAATTTAATCATGAATTTAGGTGAGTAGTAAAACAGAAAACAATATTTATTTTCTAATTTATTGTTAAATTGATTAATTGTTATTAAACAGGTTATATTCTTTAGTATATTAGAGTTTTAATAACATTTCGTTTTCTTTTTAAATTACAGTTTTGATTGTCATGATCCGGGTGTATACACATCGCGTACGGTCACCGGTCTTTTAGAACACTATAAAGATCCGGCATGCGTAATGTTTTTTGAACCGGCACTAACATTACCATTAAATCGAAATTTTGTATTTTCCTTACAACAATTGGCACGGGCCACAATTGTAAGCTCAACAACGTACGACGGTGTTAATGATTTATGTTTACCAATTAAATTAAAGGCATATCTAAAGGAATACCATTATAGGCAACGTTTACGTGTAATACATTTTAATGATGGAAATGATTCGCAAAGGGCGGTCGCTTATAATTCATCAAATGGTCTATCAACTGGTGCGAATGGCAGAACATCATCAACAAATGCTCCACATAACACATCTGGATTAAATTCAATATCCTAGCATTTACAGGAACGTTGGAGACGTATTTGTACATTTCGAATTCGAAATTTTTTTTAACAATAAAAAAAAAATAAATGTTGCAATTTATAAAGCTTTTTGTGTTTTTCTTTTTGATTGTTTAATTTCTTTAATTGTACATATATTAATTTTTGTACATATATATTATATTAATTTATATTAATTTAATCTCGTCTCATCATATATATATAATATATATATATATATATTTAATTACATTAATAGAAATCGATTTAATCGTAAACAAAAAAAAAAAAAAATTCAAATTAAACAAAAAAAGAAAATCAATCACTCATCACAGTCATTTTATTATATACATAAAATTAATATTATTATTATTATTTGTTATATAATAAGAAACTATGAATTAGAAATATATTAATTTATTATAATAATTCTTTAATTATTAATTTATTTATTTAAATGGTAAAAATAATATAGAGAAAAAGTAAGAGATTTTATTATTTAGTATTCTATATTATTTTAGTGTTTAAAATAAATTATTAAATTGGAATTTATAAACCATATACGTGTATATTGGAAAAATATTTTCAACTACAGCAAAAATATTAATTGACATTAAAACGAAAAAAAAAAAAAAAATTGTTTATCAAATGAATTAATATTTTATAATTACATATTCATATATATATATATAGATTTATTTATGTAATTAAAAATCCCATTAAATAAATATAATTTTTTATATAAAAACAAAACACCCGAATGTGATGGTGTGTATAATAGAAATGTGTTGCCAAAGCTTATATTTCTTAATATATATATATATATATATTTTCTAATTAGAATTGTATTTAAAATTAAAATTAGTTCCTTCATTAACATCATCATCATCATCATCATCATCATAATCATCAACAACAAGTTAGCATACAATAGAACACAGTAAATTTTTATAAAAATAAATAAATTTTAGTATATGTTAGTTTTTGGGGTTCATTCACTTAACTACTCTATATCTAGGGATCCGTAACCGTTCAAGAAAATTCGATAGACCCACACGGTACTTATTTATAATCAGTAAAATAATATAAACCTAATTGATAATGAAAAGAATAAAAAAAAATAAACTTAAATTATTTGATGAATACTAATCAAAAATAAAACATTAAATTAAAATAAAAAAAAAATTTATATACGATAATTCTAGAGTAGAAACCAAAATAATTTTATCAAATACAAAATAAACAATACATAAATATATATTTTAAAAATAAAAACAATCACTCGCATTCATAATCAAATACAATAAATTATAATATATATTTAATTAAGTTTTCTATATCTTTTTTATAAGCAAACACATTCCAAAAAAAAAACAAAAATAAAATAAAATAAAATAAATAAATAACCCAGAGAGAGAAAAACAAAAAAATTAAATATATATTTGTTCAAAATATCACAATACAAATCAATTTTTGTTTTTTTTTTCTAAATATTAATAATAAAAAAAAACAAATGCAATTTAAAGAGAACAAAAAATAATAAATAAAATATAATTTTGATATAAAATAATAAATAGACATATATATATATATATATTTAGAATACAGACAAAAGGATAGAGATTAATAATTTTATTACTATAATATTTTTCAATATAACAAAACTCCGGATCTATCAAAAGTAAATCAAAAAAAAAAAAAAAATGTTAGATGCGAAATTTAGAATTAAATCTAAATATTAACATTATTTATATATTATATTATAATAAATACAATAGAGAAAAGATAAAAAAACAGAACACAGAACCATAAAGATATCAAAAAGCATATAGTTTTTAATTAATTAAAAAAAAAAAAAATAGCAATAATAAAAAGAAAAAATAATTAATAATAAAATAATAATAATAATAATAGAAACTTATGATGTAACAAAAAAAAAAAAACAAAACAAAATTGTATTTATTAAAAAAAAATATATAAAATACTTACAAAATATATTTTACATAATAATACTATAAATATATTTTGTTTTTTTTTTGCGAGGGATGAATGATGAGATCAATCATCATAAGGTTCCGCATCATTCGCTCCCATTTTTCGATTCCGGGGTGTGTTAGGATTTTTACTTTATACACGATATAAACATTCATCAATCAAAAATGTTTTTACAGTAATAACTTTTATTAATTTATTCTTTTAATTTTCTTTTATTTCTTTGGCGATGTTGTGGTAAAATATATTAAATTATTTATATATTTTTTTTTTTTTGATAATTAAATAACGGATAAAGGATTACAATAAAGAGAAAAAATGAAAGAAAGAAAATAACATTATTTGATAATAGCCAAAAAATACATCCATTTAATAAATGAATTAATATTTTTATGTTCAGTTTAAATTTTGGATCGTATCGGATGCAATCTTGTAGGAGAAATGTATGTACCAAATCCGATAGAAAAGGTAGAAAAAAAAACCAAAAAATTTATACTATATATAGAACAATATTCATATTAGTTCTTTTTGTGCCCCCCTTCCAATTTTTTTTTTTTCTTTTAAAGGTTCCTTTTGTTTGCTGTTTGGTAAAAGATTTGGAACAAATTACTTCATGTCCTTTTTATTGGGGTAAATTAGGCCGTTTTGAAGCTGAATGTTTATTACGCGGAAAACCGGCAGGTATATATATTATATATATATTATGTTTATTTATTTTGTTAGAACATTCCGTTTTTTTGGACATGATAATGATGATGAAAATTAATTAATTATAGGAACATTTCTGTTGCGCGATTCAATTCAGCATGGAGTTCCGTATGCCGTTTCGTGGAGTAGGTATGGAATTGTAGAACATTCAAGAATAACGGTATCTTTTGGCGTATATAGGTGAGCTATAAAGGATGGAGGACCATAATTATAATTATATTTAATATATTACTGTATTTCAAAGGTACAACTGTATCTATTATATTATAATAATTAAAAATCAATATTTATGTGTCAATTCAATAAAATTATAGCTTTGCCGAGGATAGTACATCATATCCTTATCAATCAGACACGGTTCTGGACCTTTTAGCATATTATAAGAGGTCAAAATTTACGCAATTTTTAATAATGCCACTTAGACGTCATTTTGTGGCTTCACTCAAACAAATAGCACGTGCAAAAATTGTAAGCCGAACGACATACGAAGGCGTTAGCCAATTAAATGTATCAAATGTGCTAAAAGACTTTCTTCGTGAATACCACTACATACAGTATTTGTGTTTCAATAGCGATCGTGATAGAAGTAATTACGTTAAAATGATGATCAAATTGAAACGGAACTGGTGAATATTACCGCCACCAAAATAAATGTCCCACGAAATACTAATTTTCTATATAATACTGTTTATATAGTAATTTTAACATAAACGTTGGAAACGAATTTGTACAATGTCAAATTCGAATTTTTTTTATTATTATCATCATAATAAAAAAAATATGAACTTTTAAAATATGTGTGGTTGTTTTTTTACGTGCGTGAGGCATTAATAATATCCAAATATCATATATATTCATTAAATGGATTCGTAACATTTTAACCTTTCTAATAGACACATTAATATATTATTAACATTGTACTCTATAGATACAGACAACGTTGATTCCCTTTCAAAATACCAAAATACCAAAAAAAATCAAAAAAAAAAACATTTCAATTTCATTATTTTTTGTATATTCAACAAATGTTATTTTTTGTAACCCTTTTAAATGTTAATTAATAAATCTATCGCTAGCATACACCGAATAAAACTATATAAATGAATGTGATATGTAAAAATCGGACTGAAAATACGTATTCATTCGAACGAAATGAATTTTCCGAAATTTGACATTTAGTTATTTGGAGATTTTTTATAGAATATAATATTAAAAGAACCAAAACAAACAAATCATCATCACCAATTTTTTTAATTATATATTTTTTATTTATTTATTTGTTTTATTTTTTGTGTGCAACAATCAGTTTGTTTAGTTTATTTTTAACTTAATATATATAATATTATTATTTTTTGTTTGCATAATAAAAAAATTAAATAGTGATTGAAATGTTTTTTATTTTATAAAACAAAAAAAAAACAAATTTATAAAATTAACAACCCCCCAAAAAATGCCTATAAATTATGATTTAAAACGCTATAAGTGTATTACAATTGGAACGGGATTTACAACAATGTAAGTTATTATAAATTACAAGTTATTAAAACAGTTTTAATTTCAAATTATTCCTTAATTTTCTTAACAACCCCGAAAAAATATTTTGTTATTATATTATCTTGAATTGTGTCAAGGTTAATTTTATATTTTTATAATAATTTGTTTTGTGTTTGTCATCAAAACATGAATGAAATATTAATAGTTTTGTGTACATAATTCAATAAACTAAAATATTTTAATAAATTATATAATTTAATAATCCTACCCACACACACACACACACACACACACACATTAAAAGTTGAGTTTTTCTGTTGATCGTCAAGTAGGAATTTTCTAATAAATTCAATACGGGAAAATTTTACTGGTCGGCAGTTTGGAATTACTGCCTCAAACCACCCAATCAAAATCCATAAAAAGTATAGGAAGATTGTAGGTATAGTGAGATTTCATTAAAAGATTATGTGCGTCTTGTTTGATTTAGTATTAAAAGATATGGGTCGGGTCGATTTATATCTATATAAAGATTACCGCATTTAAAGATTTTATTTTTAACTGTTAGCTTACTAACTTATTTTTTATTTTTATTTTTTTTTGTTATATATTTATATAGTGTTGGTGTTATGTTTCATGAATATTATCGTATAAAACGTACGTTAAATTCAATTGTAAATATAAATGTATTGGATATTGATAAAAAACGTCCCGATTATATTTATATAAAATATCAAATTTATCGTGAATCAATGCAAAAGTTAAAAAATGATCAACAATCAAAGGTAAGACTGTAATAATAATAATAATAATAATAATAATATTTGAAATATTATCAGAGTTTAATCGCATATTTAGCGCTCCTTAATCTATAAGTATGCAAATTTTCAGCTAGATTCATCAATTGGTTTATGAATTATGACCTCTGGCAAAGATTTCCCAATATAATTATCCGGTTATCATCAGGCAGGCCATAACTCAAAAGCCAATAGATGAATCTGAACAATATACCAGTTTTTTACAATAAAGTTTCAATTTTTAAAGAAAAAAAAAAAACCCCCCGTACCCGTATTTAATTCACACTTATAATAGAAATAAAACAATCTCAAACTTAATCTATTGATAAATTTAATAAATGTTTTTATATTCCATTTTCATGTACGCTGAAACAAATACAAAAACACTCATATATATAGCATTGGATTGACATCATAATTTATCCATTTAATAAATGGTGGAAATCGGTTAAACATTCGGTGGCATGGCATTTATTGGAAATTGCTAAAACCGGCAATCAACTGGATCGTATAAAAGCCGTTCATCAACTGTCATTGATTGATCATTTAAAAGATTGGGACTATCAACATTTAGCACAGATATGTGATGAACGTACAGCAATTTCATTGGCACGACAATCATGTGATACACGATGGTTTTTACCACCGTATGCAAATGGCAGTGTACGATCATCAAAAAGTATAATTTATGAATTACGTGAACATTTTAATCGATTACATCATTTAAAATGTATAAAATATTTCTATAAGACAACATTAAATGATTTTGCAATATTAAAGGTAATTAATCGCACAGTTTTTTTTCAATCGATTACTAATTTTTAAATGAAAATCAAAATGTTATAATTTTGTTTGTTTTTTCAGGGATATTCCTATGAAGATCAATATAATATTGGTGGTGGTGTCGAATGTACAAAACAAGAATTGGATTGTTTAAAACAATGTATTGAATTATTATTTCATTTGACACGTAATCCAATGACAGCACGATTGTTAATTGAAAATGGTTTATTAAAACCATTAATGGAATTACAGAAAATCATTAAAGGCAATCTTGAAATGAGTTTTTTACTATCAAAAGTTATTGCAAATATGTCGGTGTGTAATGATAAGGGATATGATTTTTTTGTAACAGGTAACAACAATCAAGTTTTTGAAGTTTTATTCTTAATTTTGATGGTAATCATAATAATAATTATTAATATTTCTGTACAATCTGTCACGACTGATAGGATGGATTGGTGTTTTGGCAAAATGGATAAGAAATGCCGATATGCGGGTTCAAGTGATTGCGGCCAAAGCATTATCAAATTTAGATATTGATGATTTATTCCATAATGAATATTCACCATATGTTTATCCGTTATATCCAAAAGCAAGAATACGACAAAAACCAAATTTAGATATTGTTTTTATACATGGACTATTAGGTATATATACATTTTTTGTTGTTATTCTTTTAATGAATTATTTCTATAAATTATGGTATGCCTGTAAAGTCGTCTATTAGACAATTCAGTAAACTTCTATTATAGTTAACGTTTTGGAAAATGTTTAGGTTTAACCCCCCTCTTGATTTAAACCACATAATATTTTATTTTAAAAATAACACAAATTTCTCCAATTTTAGGTGGTGTATTTATAACGTGGCGTCAAAAAGATCGTGATGAATCCGAATTAGGATTATATGGTAAGAATGCATTTTATACAAAAGAAAGTGATAATGTCTTTTTAATAGAGGAACCAAAAATTATAAATAAGAATAATAATAAAGCATTAAATGTAAATAATTCGAATAAGATTAATATAAATAATATTGTTAATAATAATAATAATAATATTGAATCGTCGTCGGTAATCATTGAAACCACTGAATCGGATAAAAATGGTAAGTAAAAATAAAAATAGTATATAGAGTATTGTTATTATGAGCATTGCTAAATATCTATATTCCATTAGGTCATAAAATATCATCCAACATTCACATCCATTGTCCATCGCTATCAATATCAATAATCGCATAATATCATATTTCCATAATTCATTGTTTCCATTTCAAATATTCAGCAAATTATTTTTATTATTATTATCATTTAAAATTATCAAAAAACAAATTGCTTGAAAGATACTCTAAATTTTTGTTTTGTTTTTTTTTTCCTATTCGGTAAATGTAATAATATTTGGAAAAAATACAAAAACTAATATAATAAAAATAGAATCTCTAATTTATGATGAAAGTCCATTAATTATAAAACAAGCTCATAAGAAACCATCACCAATTAGTGATATTGCAACTAAGGTATGTTGAAATTGAATTTATAATATTTGGTTATTATTTTTTAATAAGAATGAAATGAAATTATTTACCAGTAGTAGTAGTTGTTTATGGTTTTAAATACAACAGACTGTTTATTGAATATTTTGTGATGTTTTTTTTTTTTTCTTTTCATTTCCTTGATTTTGTTTTAGAACAGGAGTTTCTGGAAGCATTAGAAACATCCACGGAATTAAATGATGAATGGGAAATTGTTTTTCCAGATTGTCCACAAAAATCCTCTGATAATTCAAATGGTCCATTTAGTGTTTCTGGGTGAGTGTTTTATTAATGTTTTATATTTGAAATTTTGTTATAATAATAATATTTTTTTCTTTTTTGCCATCATAGCATTGAATGGTTGAATGAGAATAGGCATGAAGAATATACATATTGTTGGCCAATGGATTGGCTTCCATTTGATTATCCAAATATACGAGTGATTGGTTTGAATTATGAAACATCGCTGACAGAATGGGCGGCCAGCAACAGTAGTGGATGTCCATGTGAAAAAAAGAATTCATTACATGATCGTTCGGAGGATTTTCTAAAAAGTTTGGTAGCCGCTGGTGTTGGTAAAAACCGTCCAATTATTTGGGTTGGCCATTCAATGGGTGGTTTAGTGGCAAAAAGTATTATTGTACAATCGTTGCAGAGCGCTGATCCAAATGTACGGGTGATCGGAGAACAAACAGCCGGTATATTATTTTTGGGTACACCGCATAAGGGTAGTTCGGTGGCAAAATTAAAACGTCATGTTCAATTGTTATTATCACCGTCACTTGAGGTCCAGGAATTAAGTGAAAATAGTAATTTATTATTGCAATTACATGAAACATTTTTGAATGCATTAAAAAACTATCGAAAACATATAAATATTGTTAGTATTGCTGAAGGTTATCCAACTGTATTGACGGTATTCAAATTTCCATTTCACATTGTCACCGAAGCATCGGCAAATTTACAAATCGGAGATTTTTATGTACTTAATAGTGATCATTTGGGTTTAAGTAAACCGATAGTCAGGCAATCGTTTTTATATCAACGTTTATTACGTATCATCGATGATGTTTTGCTAATGAATGAATCATCGAATGGGGCCGATAGTAATCGGAATACTAATAATAATAGTAATAATGACAAAACTGTAAATGATAGTGATAGAAAAAATGATCAAATAGTAGATGTAGATTTAGATGATGATCGATTTCTAACCAAAATATGGTTAGCAATTTTAAATGTTTTCTAATATTAATGTTATGTTAATGAATTAAAATTGGAATTAGAATTTCTCTCGCACTTATTTTCAAATTTAAAAAAAAAATAACATAATTTAATAAATTACAAAAATTTAAATAAAATAACGAACAAACACAAAATTGTGATAATGAAACGTAAAAGCAAAATCAAAATTAATGTAACTATAGTAATGTAATTTAAACATTTTTTTATGATACATTAAAAATTAAATTAAATTAATTATGCGTTTCTTTTTATATTAATCAATTAAATAATAATGATGTAGGAACGTTTCCAGGGCACAAAATATTGAATAAAAAAAAATCATGAATTTTTCTTTTGTTTGAACCTAAAATATGTTAACATTTGGATGGATTTTCATTTTTATCTATTTAAAAAACAATTTTATGGTTTTTAGGTTTTGATCTTTAGATTTAAACTTTTATATGGGTTTTTTGGTTTTATTTTTCACTTTGAATATTATCGAAAATTGAGTACATATTATCATATGGTATGGATGGCACATTGCTATGGTTGGCAGCCGATGAAAAAGTGTGGATTCATCATCAGCAGATTTTTTCATATAAAAACTGATTCGTATGAGTTTTGATCTGATGAAACAGCAACAAGCAGCAGCAGGTAGCAGCAGCAGCAGAAAACACAACATCAACAAAAGAAAAAAAGGAAAAATTAAATTTTTGCTTTTTTTTTTTTGCTAAATTTTGATCCTAAAAATACAAGAGTTAACTCTTGTATTTTTTTTGTTGACCACGTCCTAGGGCCACCAAATTTGGCACAGTTATAGACCATGACTAAATATCAATCCTCCATAAATATGAACATTATAGGTGGACCAGGAGCACCAGGATCAGGCATTGAAAATCGATTTTTTTGCATTTTCAAACCATTATATCTTTTAATTTTCTTCCGGGAAATGTAAAACCACTAGGGTAGTTTGAAAGGTAATCAAATTACCTTTTGATTGATATGAGTCCCATGGAAATCCATCTATTGGTTTGGCCAGGAGGCATGATCAAATATTGGGGAATCCCATGTAGACCCAACTTCGCGGATTTAAATAAATATGAAGGAGTTGCTTCATTTACAATTTCATTATATCATTGGAAAGGGCAAAGAACAGGCTTTCAATAAAAATTATTTTTAGAATTTTCCAATCAAAATCCTAGATTTTCCTTTAACATTGAAAATCGTCGATTTTCGATGAACTTCAAAGGTCACTTCCGAAGGGATCCTGTGAGTTATTAATTTCCAGATTTTTGTCAATCAAAATAGAGGATATGTAACGTATTTTGTCACTGCCAGGGAAATTTTAACTTATCCGGTTTCTGTACAGTAGTGGCCCAAAGTTGGGTCTGCATGAAAATTTCGAAAAATTTCAATTATCGCTCCTGGCGCAAATTGAATGATTTTAAAAAAGTGGTAAAACAAATGTTACCTCGTTTTACATCCTTTATTGTGTCCTAGAAGGACAAAGCTCTATATTGAAAAAATTGGCTTTTTGTCATTTTTCCATTTTTTTGGAAAAAAATTGAAAATTTTAATTTTTTAAGGGAAATCGATAGGGACTATAATTAGTAGTATTTTAAGTATTAGTGACATTTTCAATATGAATTATATACAAGTGCCCAATAAATTTTGTATTTTATAATTTTTTTAATGTAAAAATCGATATATTCTGTTTTAATTCGCTTTATTATAATTTTAAATTCGCATTTATTATTATTTACATACATTTTTTTTTGTTTATTTATACTATAATATAATTTTATCATTTACATATTAAACAACTAAACAGTAGTTTTTTTTTGATAATAAAAATTCAATTAATATTAAATTAAAATCATTAATTATTTATTAGTAAATTTAAAATATAATGTTATCAAAAAATATTATGGCAATTATTTATAAAAAAAAATTAAAAAACAAAAAATTATTTTCCTTATATGAGACATCCATCAAATTTATTTGGTTTGATACAATTATTAATTCTATATGTAATATAAAATAATAATTATGCATATATAATATTTAATTATGTACATAAATATTGAATTTAGCCAAATCAAATTAAAATTAAAATTAATTATCCTTATATTTTCAATTGTTAAATATTATAGTTTGTTTTTTTTGTTTTTTTAAATATATAGTCTTAGTTTTTTTTTTATAGTTTTATCATTTAACTTAAGTGATTGACGATTGGATTGAAAGTTCATACTATTTTTTCACTTATCATATATTAAGATATATCTTAATTAAAAATGCAAAATAAATGAGGATTTGGGCAATAAATATGCTCGTTTAACACAATTTTTCTGTATATATATATAAATCTCTCTATCTATATATGTACATAATTTTTTATTTATAATCATTAAAAATTCCGATTAAGTTAAATCCTTTTGCTTTGTTTTTTTTTACAAAACATTATAAATAATTCTGTAAATTAATAATTTATTTTGATTTTAAAAGCTCGCTACTGTTTATTTATTCATATAATATATATATATATATTTAATTTTTCCATTTAATTTATATCTTTTTTATGTTATTGCAAACAATAATATAAGTATATTTATACTTTATTTTGCCATAATGATTATAGTATAGTATTAAATAAAATAATTTCGATATCATTACAAATTAATAAATTTATTCAATCTTTAGTATTGTACAAAAAAAAAATAAACCATAAAATTAAATTATATTTTATTTTCTAAATAATAAAAAAAATGTTTGCGTATTTTTTGTTTTATAATACACATTAAAAAATTTACAACTTTATGTTTGAAATTTAATCAAATCAATCTTAATCAAAAATTTATTACAAAAAACTTATAAAACTAAAACGAATAATTCTTTTATTCTTTTATATTTTAAAAATAAATCGAAATTTAAAAAATACATATATTTTTATCAGTCTTTAAAATTATTCTAATATTATAAAGACAAAAATTATTCAGGATTCATTCAAAATATACATTTTGTAATTTCCCCAAAAATAAATGACTATAACGTCACTATTTTTTTTAATTTTTTAATTATAATTATATGTATACATTTATATAGTATAATTGAAAATTATAATTTTATTTATGCGCGTCGTATAAAATTAGTCAAGTATAATTAATAAAATATTTTGGCATTATTATGCTTAAAATAATTAAAAAATAAAAAGGTTTTAATAAAATTAAAAAATTTAACAAATTTTGAATAATTATATATATATATAGTAATTAAAACCGCCTATATATAAACAGATTATATTTATTTATAGCATGAAATATTGTGGCATTTGTCTTTATGTTTCTAACACATTTGGAATATGGGGATCTCTAAATTGACATGTGGGGATGGTTGATGGAGGTGATTATTTTAAGAATACTTTACGATTACATACTTGTATAATACGATAAAATATTGAATTACTTTTAGATTCTTTTATATGCATGCATTTAACTTTTCTGTGTGGATTTCTCGATTAATAAACTTTATAAAATAAAATATTAAATAATTAATGTGAATGATGATTAATTTTAGACAAAGAGGCGGCAGAGGATTTAATTCACAAGACGCATATATATAAATATAATCTGATTAGATTATCGTTGTTTTATATAATATACATAACAAAAATGAAATCAATTAATAAAATACCTGAGCGCAGTGGTTAATATAGTATATATAAAAATTGTCAAATATTTCTTATAACAATTAATTAAATTTAAATCTGTTTAAATATCATTTATATATATATGCATATTGAACGATTGAACATTATAATAATTAAATTAAAATATCGCACCTATATAATAATAATTTATATATATATTGTACTTACTATACGCAGATTTTCTAATTCTATATAGATTTTTTTTTTTTACAATATTTACAAAATTAAAATAAAAAATCCATATATTGTAAAATAAAAAAAAACATTATGCGTTATCGTCGTCCCAAAAATTGTTATGATTAAATAAAAAATGATGAAATGAATGATGATATAATAAATGATGATTAATAATAATAACATGGAGGATCATAGAGAATGGTTTACAACATATATAATATATTTACATTTATTCATCCGTTTTTGTTTGTTGTTTATTTTAAGATATATAAAGGATTCTATATATATATATATCCATATAGATGGGATAATCCATTTAAAATGTTGTCTCTCTATGACCCCCATATGGGCTAAACATACGCCTGTCCTCTTGTACGGCTGTTTGTACCCTGTATCCGTTCAATGAACATTCGCCAACTGATTACCGTTTTACTTGAATATAACCATACGCTTGACGTGACTCCCACTAACATTGAACATACATATTTTGCCATAAATATTTGAAATATCGGACGATTTTCACCGTTCAATGAATTTGGACAAGGTATCGAAAATATTTTACACATATCTTGATTCCATTGTAACATCCAATCATTAAAATAATAATATTCATAAAATAAACATCCTAGGAAACCGATAGCCGGTAATATAAATAAACCACTGAAAAAACCAATGCGTAACATTAAACGTTCCAGTTTATCTGTTCGTTTTCCATCCGTTTTCATTACTGTACGTATACGAAATAATGATATGAATCCGGCTAATAAAAATAGTGCACCAATTGATAAATACACACATAACGGAAATAATAGGAATACACCAAGTGAATGGGTATCTAAATGTCCAACAAAGCATACACCAGATAAAACGTCACCTATAAAATGATAAATAAGAAAAAATATAATAATTAAATTATTTTGATTATTCACAATATATAGAGATATAATTTTGTGTATCGATACAAGAAATATTTGCGAGTTTATATACATAAAATGAAAGTAATATAAGTTTTTATTAAATTAAATTAAGAACGTATACTTTCAGTAAAGGGGGTTATAGTTATCGACTTGGAAAACCAATTTCTAACAAACATTTATTATCACACATTTCTATACAGGATTGAGGATTGTGGAGTTATTACAAGTCTTTTTACTTTCCCCGCGGTCACTAGTACGTGTGTCCTGTTTCAGATGTTTTCCTGACATTTTTTTATATTAACAATAAACCTCTATATATACTAAATAACTTCACTAACAATCTATAATTCGTATATATATAGTTACAGTTGATTTGTATACATATATATAAAATACCTTCTTTAAATAAGTTCTCTATATGTATATGCGTACGATAAAATATAATTATATTGAAATATTATAACACAAAAATATAATAATAAAGTTTGCAAAAAATAAAACTTCTAATTGGTAATGAAAACCACATATTATACAGGGTACCCTACTAATAGTACTAATATAGCACATTGCCAACAATATTCACACTATATAGAAATAATTTTTGTTTAAAAATAAACACCGTTCAATACGATTGAAATTTTATATTATAAGCATTTTGGGAAAATCAAAATGTTTCCAATAGATTAAAATTAAATTATAGTTTAGTTTACACATGATGCATATAAACAATACTACATCTTACCTTTTACCTTACCATCTATGAATTCGTATACGTATTTTACATTTTACATAAGAAAATTAATAAGCCAAAAAGATAAACTCAAACGAAACCATAATATTTCTTACATATATATATATATATATAAATATAAATAGAATCAATATAATATTGTTATAAATTATATATATTTCTGATATTATAAATATATAATATATATATATATATTTCGAATACGTATAAGATAATAACATGTTCGATGTGATAAGGCGAAACCACTTCGTTGTATATTAATAATATATAGGTACGTGTTCTGTTTAAAATGATAATCATGTACATATATATATATATATATATACAATGTACTATATTTCCAGAATCTGTATAAATTTTATATGGCGACAATATAACAATTTTTATAAATAAGTAACCTGCTATTATACAAGACTGCTCGAATATACAATCAATCCAACGCTAACAAAACTATATACAGACAGAGAATAAAGAATATTTTGTGTGTAGATTTTTTTTACACGATTTTATCTTATAAAGTGAGAAAATATTCTTTAGTTTTTTTGTTGTTCTTTTTATATATGTATATCTATTATTGCAAAGGATACGACGACACGATGTCATTCAATAAACGAGCAAATAACGCGTATATTACAACAAGATATATAGAAAACAAAAAATATTATTAAATTATCTTGCAAATGTTTAACAAAAAAAAAACATTTATCCATATTTATATTTTATTGTAACTTATCTGTTCTGTATTCATCCGCATACATGAATACAGAACAGATAAGGATTGTTTTTTTTTTCATATCATGTATATTGTATCATATCATATTGTATATTTAGATAGAAAGTATAATTATATATATACGTTTGTATATACTTGAAATGAATTTCAATTATAAATCTTTAACTAATTTAACTAATTTTTGGAATTTTGCAAATAACACTTTTTGACTTTGACTATAGTAAATATATTATAAACTATAACAGAATAATGAAACATTTAATTGTACTTTCTTCTTGTAAACTGAATGATTTTATTGGGTATTTGTTTAATTTGAATAAAGTTTCGTTAATCTTTTTTTAATACTTATTGAGTCATCAATGATTTGATGTATACTATTTTCATCGTGGCCTGATAAAAAAAACTGTAATCAAATGGATTAAGATCCGAGCTGACTATAATTCAGAATACAGATAAATTCGGGAAAAATATTAACAACTAAACTATACTGAAATATATTACAATTTTTGCTATTTTAAGAATTTTATAAATACTATATACGAAGCGAAAACAATCTCAAATATACACGAATAAAAATAATCAAAATTTAATATTATATCGTTGAATGCAAAGCGTAAAACTATATATATACATACACAATAATAATCTATTATATGACAGTTAAATACCTAACTATTTCAGAATAGTAGTTATTTCTTAAAGAAAAATGCATATATAGCAAAAAAAATTATCTCAATTAAAAAGAATATATAGAAAAAAAATAATAATATAATATTATTATAAAATACATGAGACAAGTTAATTACTATATTTATGATTATCATTTAAACACATATATATATATATATAATTATACTTTCGTTTTATTTTATCAATTTATTTAATGTGTTATTGTATAACGTTCTTAATCAAAAAAAAAAAAAATAACACATGTATTTATATGTATACACTAGTTAAAATTACTCAATTAAATTAATTATAAAATTAAATGATTTCTATATACATATAATATCTTTTTATAATGCATTTAATTTATATATAGATATGCAAAATTTCAAACATCTTCTCTTGCACATTATAATTTAAAAAAAAAATAAAATAAAATATTTAATTGCATGAAAAAATGTGTACGCCTAATTCATTCATTCATTGATGTAAGTATAACCTAAACCATTAAGATAGAATAGCCACCATAATATATTATCAGCATTAGAATAATACAGTGATTTTCCAATCATTAGTATCCATTATCCAATCATACATATACAGATTTTAGATAATAATATATATTCAATAATATAATTAATATACGCGATAAATATATTTTAATTGTGATTACATTAATATATAGCATGGTAAAAATTCACGTAAAAGTAACGTAAAAATTTGCATTGAATTTACAGAGAAGTATTTTGTGTGAGAAAATTTCTGCCGATGACCCAACCAAATGCTTAAAACCAATAATGCGATTTCAAAATTTTCTTCTTTGGAAAATCCGAAATTGATTGAGATTTCAGCAATGATGCTGAAGAAAATAACAAAATATTTTTTTATGAATACAATAACATTTCATTCAATGTTGATGAGCAATTAAAGATCGACAGACACATTAATTCTATATATTCGTATAGATCATATTCTAAAATGCGTGTATATAGAAAAAAAAACTTATAAAAGGTATCAAAATAACATATAGTACATGTCAAATCATCCGTCAAATTGTAGATTTTGTTTTCAATTAAAATAAAAATTTTTAAGATATTATTAAATAATTTTTATTAACTATATAAATTAATTGTATTTAATTGTTATTATATATACCATATATATTGATTGAAAAATCGTGATCGTGTTAGATTTATTTGTGTATATATATATATAATATTGAAATTGGTATATATTAAGGATGCCGAAATCATTGTAAATGATTATTTTAATTTTATATTCATATATAATTTACAAGAATAGATAGAATATTTTTATACAAACTATTGTTATGTAATTTCTTTATGTAGATATACATACAGGGTCATCCATAATAAGAGTTTATTTTAAATAAACAGAAAGTGTTTTAATGTAATTTAATGTTTTAAAGATAATTTTTTCGCGAACTAATGCAGCTCTATAAATTTTACATTGTATGGAAAATTTCTGTGCAATAAACGATCATTTGTTTAAGTTCTTAAGATCAACTGAATTGAATAAGTCTTCAATTTCAAATCTTTATGAAGAATATACAACGTCGTGTTATATATAAGAAAAGAAGTTTGCAAAGTTCTTGAGAACGACGTGTTATTCTGGACGTATTCTTATACATTTCCTTGAATTTCAGAAATATTATCCATTATTTTATCACAATTGAATTACATATTAAAATGCATTGTATATTTATATTTTGCAAAATCACTCCACAATAATATGATTATTATATTGAATATACTATATATTCTTGATGTACAATATATATTAAATATATATATATAATAGAAATAGAAAACACACAATAGAAAATTCATTATATGAACTTAATAATATTTAATGAATTATTTTGTATATACATTCAAAACGTATATTATTAATTTTGTTATTTTCATTTGATCGACATGATATTTTAATATTTATAAGGTATAATCTCTCACAAGTAATCGTCAATTGATCGTTTTTGGATGAGGAAATTCAAGAAAAAAATTAAAATTGTATAAAAAATTGGATGAAGAAAGGAACTTTTAAATTGTCAAGTTTTATAAAGTAATGGAAATATTTAAATACATTTCTTTTTTACAACCAACAACAACATTTACTAATATATTTCTATATAAAGATAAATAAATATACTTTTATTTTGTAATATAAGGCCTGTACAATATAAAGTTAATACGAATTTTTCGCCTCTATGTTGTTATAGATAAATACTTTTGCCCCCATTATTGTATTCTATTCAATACGATATATATAGAATATAATTGACAATTTATTGCAATGTGTTATCAAACTCGCATTGTCAGAATAAAACTGAAAAGTTTGTTTTTACTTTATGGTAGAAAAAGTTTTTGTTTTTTAATTAATTATATTGTTTTTAGGAAAAAATAAATCAATAATAAAAAAAATTCAATATATTTATCTGTACAATATTTATCGTTTATGAAATGCAAATATAAATTTATAAAAATAAATTAATTCTAATTATAAGGAATTTAAGATTATATTTGCGATGATGAATGAATGAATGAATTCAAAATTTGTATATTCAATTTAAATACTAAGTATATTTGTGTTTAAAAATTTTGTTATCTATAAATATATATTAAATACATCAATGTGAATTCCATTAATTTGGAAGAGAATTAAAAACTCATTTAATATTGACCATTTTCATCAAATGATTGTATTTTTCAATATGGCTTTCTTATAAAACTATATCCTTTTTTTATTTTTTCCTTAAAGAGCATAAAAATACCTTTCTTTTGATGGTATAATCATTCAAAACGGTTAAGTCGTTAGGAAGTTACAATAATTTTAATATTTTTAATATTTTCATAAATTTATCATTCCGAAATGTGTTTTATTTTTATTTAAAATTGGAAAATCTCGGAAGATTTATATGAAAACCATTAAAATGATGTAAGAAGACCTTTATTAATTTTGTATGATCTTTTTAAATGTGCAATAAAAATGTTGGGTGCTCTTGGAAAATGTATGAGTATTGATGATTTTTATTAAAGTATTGCATTTTTCAATATGACTTTCTTATCAAACCATATTAGATTATATTTTTTCCTTAAAGAGCATAAAAATACCTTTCATTTGATGGTATAATCATTCAAAACGGTTAAGTGGTTTGGGAGTTACAATAATTTTAATACATGGTATATTTTCATAAATTTATCATTCAAAATGTTTTATTTTTATTTAAAATTGGAAAATCTCCGCAAAATTTATATGAAAATGATTAAAATGGTCTAAGAAGACCCTTATTAATTTTGTATGTTCTGATTTTTAAGGTCACCGATTGGTAAAATGAATATTAAAAATTCTTTAGGATCACCTCGCGTTTCAGATTTTGTTGGATTAACAACATCTGACGAATTTTGCATTCTTCAAATTATCATGTTCAATGTTTATAGTTTTACAATCACAAAGTATTAATTCAATATTTTTTGCGAAAAAGATAAAATGTTTATTGAAAAAGTTTGAATAAATAACATCAACAGAATTTCATTTTGACTTATTTTTATGTATAATAGTATATATTTTTCTTTTATAAATTACAGACTAATTTATATATATACAATATAAGATTAATGCTATTGCAAAAAGTTTCATAATTTTACTAAAGCACGCAATACACAAATAAATTATTGTATAGAACTTTAAGAATATGTCTATATACACATATGTCGATACATATGTTTTATGTATATGACATGCAGAAGGAACATAGAAAATTATATCATTGACTATACTTCTTAGTTTGTCAATTAAAGACAATTTCCAAAACACAATTATATATTTTTCACACTTATCACAATTGTTTTAAAGGGAAAAAATAAATAAATACCTTCTAAAACTGTGTTACGTATTTTATTGTTATATTGAAAAACAAAAATTCAAATTATAAATATATATATATATAAGATAAAACTTCATTTAAATTTTGTCACATACATATTTTTATAAAAAAAATAACAAAAGTTTTCATTTCTTCATGTCTTTATAAGTTCTTAGGTATAGTATATTATTTATTAAATATATACATATATGGATAATTTTACAAAGAAAATTATAGTAAAATTTATGTGTTGTACATCTATACATAAAATAATAAGAAACTTCTGCAATGTTCCTTGAAAAACAATTGAAATTATAAATACACCTCTCTATACGTGTTCAACTGTTCATATACAAAACTACATAATATATAAAGAAACATTAATGAAGAATGAAGATATCTTTTCAAATGAGCGTGTAAAGTCACCGAATTCAGATTCGTTTCACTTAAATAAAGAAACAGAACAAGAGCAATTTATATGTGTTTTTCTTGGTAAACTACATTTCTCCACATCGATTTGTGTAGGAAATCAGAATTTTTCTCAAGCAGTTGATCCATAGCGGCGTATAGTGTGAAAAATATAGATAATCAAGCTGTATTATATCATTAACTATACTTATAATCGCAATGTAATGCTATTTTTGTGTCTTATTTTATTACAATCTTATTTTCATTCTTTTGCTCGGTTTTAAACCAAAATCTTTGTGCTTATTCAAATTTGTCCGTATTTCAACATCCGTAGACGTGAAAATATAAGATTTTATATATATATATAATGATTTATTTTATTATATATACAAGTTTTAATAAGTACAAGTGATAATCTATATATATATAGTTATTCATATATGTGAGGTTTTTTTTTCAATAATATATACATTTTCTTATATCTTATATGTATGTAATAAAACTTTTACTATAATATATGAATGAATAATTCAAAATCATACTTAAAGTTGTACAACATTTTACATTTTATATTCAAAGTTTTTTTTTAAATTAAAACATTACCACTACTATATTCACTATATACATTGCTTAAATTGTATAATGATGGCGTTAACTTTTATGAGAATAATTCAATGTGATTTTCATTGTAACTTAAGATTATTTTAAGATTTATTAACAAAATTTTCCATTTTCCATTTTCCATGAAATATAAATAAAAAAAAAAATACCTTAATTTATGTTTCAAAAACTAACAAAAAAACTTTCCTGAATGAACGCGCACCGTGTCTTTTTTCATATATATAAAAGACAAATATAATATCAAATGATCCGATAAAAGACCACAAAGCTTTGAATGAACATCATATCGATGTCATGAGACGAGGGAATATCATCATGCATGTACATTATAAAAAACAATAGAAAAAATAAAAGAACATTCATCTTGTTGAAAATAATGAGATTTGACATTTTTTTTTTCTTTATATTTTATTTTGCTTTATTTTTAGTTCAACTTGTTCGGTCGTGTATTTATCATCATCAAAAATAAATGAAATGATTGATGGTACATCAAAATGTGCACATATTGTTTATATATTATCGATTCTCGAAAATAAAATACATTACCTTTTTTTTTTTTGTTGTTTTGCGATATACAGTAGGTCCGCTGTAATTCGGTTTGGCATTTACCGCAAGAGGTGTACCGGATTATTGAGAGATCATAGAAGGGTTGTAGAAGGAAATTTTAATAAAAGTAATTTCTATAATGCATTTCTGGTATTGCTTCAATTAATAATATTTAATAATGGTTGGTTTAGTTTATATAATGCCGTAAAATAATTGATAAGTTCCAACTCAATATTTATTTTAAACTTGTTTACCAAAAATATCGCTATTTCAAATTGATCCACATCGGTGGAAGCATTTTAACCGTTTGTGAAATTGAAATCATTTTATATAGATTCGCATTACTGGAAATTGGGATTTCCGAGGTTCGTATTGAAGAGGATCTAATGTACCATATTATTATATGAATATATATTCAATGTAGAAAACAAATCTATTGGCATATGATATATATAAAATGTCAATGAATAACTAAAAAAGATTATTATCATCTTATCACATATAACGTTTATTTACGTGAACAAAAAAACGCTGCTAGACCAACACCTAGCAGAACAAGCAATAATCAACTTATAAAATGTTAATGTAAGATAGGATATCAGACAAATATAGTTGGTTTAATTCTCAACCTCATTTGTCTGGAATAGGTATGATAGAAAGGACGGAACAAAATAATCTGAATATATTTGTATATTTTATTCAATTTATATATATACAAATTTCACATAACCTGGGGTGGCATTATGGGAGTCGATACCATCGTCTATCGCCTATCGTCTAAAATTACGATACTCAATTATTTTGATATAATGGTAGTCGATTTTGTGGGTATCGATATTATTTGTATATCGTCTCCGTGGATATTGTTGTAGTAAATGATTTTCATATAGAAAAACAAAAAGTTTATTATTTCTATGATAATGAGATTGAAAGTATTATTTTTATGAGAATTGCTTTTGTACTTTTTATGAATATTAAAATTGAATAAATGAACAAAAACAAAAGAAAGCAATACAAACGACAATCGTAACGATAGCTACTACCCTATCGTCAAAAATTATCGTCTTAAACCGACGATATCGTCTGCCAAAAATGAAAAAATCGTATGTTTGACGACAATCGTCTATCGTAATCGAATGCGATAATTCCAGCTCTGGATTATACAGGACGAACAATCTCTAATAACCCCCATGGATTTTTATTGGAAATCGGAAAAAAAAATCCCAAATCCATATGTCACTTTCCGGAACGTAAGTTCTTTTTCATATATATTAAAAACATAAATCTGAAAGTGCATATATTATTTGTAAGATGAATGTTTATAATAAAAAAAAAAGTGTCAGTACATTATAAAAAGTATATACTACAAGTATATGATGGGGAGGGTTGAATTTTTCTGTTTTTTTGTTTTCTATGAATTACCATCTTTTAATGTAAAGATATTGTTTACATAAATTATATAATGTATACAAATGATAGAACAAACAGATAATATAGAAACAACATTATAGAGCATTATAGAGTATGTATATATAGAATGTATTCAGTATTCAGTATTGTTATATGATATAAATTTTAGGAAAAATGAAAAATTAATAAAACATATAATGTGGAAAAAATGCGTCATCGGAATGATTTTATTTTGAATTAATTTTCCATTACAAATATTTTCTACAAAATACTATACATTTTTATGTACTGTATTATAAATTTTTCATCATATAATGAAATTTTTTAATATAATAAAAATTATATAAATAATTTAATTATAGTATTAATAATAACAATGATCTGATCAATGAGTAAACATACTTTTAATATCGCGCGTTTATGTTCTAACATTATTTAATATGCCTGAACCTCAGAAAATGCATAAAGTACAATCTGTACAAATATAATAATTATATATTTTATTATCAAAAACAAAAAAAAAGAAGAAGCTGTTCCATTAATATCAATTACAAAACAAAAATAATTGTCAACGATATGTGTTGTTAATAAACAATTTTCGAAATCTATCCATATACACCACAAAATGAATGGAATATAATTATTTTATTATATAGAAATGAAAAACATTTCGTGAACCACACAAATAAATTTAAAAAATTGTCAAAATAAAAAAAAAATATCATTTTTCCATTTAGACATTTGTGCACGATTATTATATACTATATACATTAAATAAATGTCAGAAAGTTTATAAAAAAATTATGATTATATACCATTTGTATACACACGTATAATGAAACACCACATGTTTCAATGAGGTATTGCTGTTTAATGTCATGCCATTAACGTATACACCCTGTTTAATATATTCTTACTCTGGGTCAATTATGATTTAAATCAACTTCAATTTTTTTCACTTTACATTCGAGCCCCGAAATGGTCATGTTTTAAAGTTTCGAACAAAATGATTGCACTTGTGAATCATCTTCGGGGTTATTTTCAAATCTACGATTCATCTGGTGATTTATTATCAATTGATTGTGAACTGAACTCATGTTTAAGCATATGTATAGCTCGTTGAATACAGTGCTGGTTAGTTTAGTTTTCCTCATAATATAGTATTGATAAAGTTTGCTAAATCTATATGAGTTTATTTGACACATATCGACATTCAAATACCCTGTGCTTCCAATGGGATTTATGCAAATGTTTCGTTTTATATTCAACTAAAATATAATGCTTTTTGAATATCATATTATTATTATATATACATATGTATGTACTATTATATGTGACATATGAAAATGATATGTCCTCTATTTGATATAAAACTATGCATATATATATATATTTATTTATGTTTTCACATTTGCATTTTTGTATATATATATATATATATATATGAAATTTGTGGGAAAAGCTTCTGGAAAAAATGATATAGGTATATATATACATAAAATTCCCTTTTTCATGTATATAAAACTTTGTGGGAATATAGTTTTGCATTTTTTTTTTTCAAGTATAAATACGTAATCATATTTCTATTTATATAAAATGATATGAGAATGGGCATTCGGCCAAATTGTTATTTTATTTGCGATATATATAGAGGTATAATATATATATAGAAACATAATGTATTATTGTTTGTTATGTGTATATATATTGACAGCATCATATCATATAATAAAATTACTACTTTTTTTTCTCTATATTTATATATACCCGAATATACAATTTATCGCTTTTATTAACCTTTTTTTTTTTGCAATATATATACGCGACATGAATAACACATATTTTAGTCAACAGTGTTCAATTGTATTTTTATTAAATTTTTTTTTATTTTAAGTTGTTATATTTAATGAATTGTGCATTAAGAGTGAATAACAATAAAAAACAATTGTTTATATTTGTGAAATATAAATAAATATAGTATATATGTATGTATATATAAAATATTTCAATCATTGTTTGTTTATTGGGGTATTTCGCGAATTGGTTTTGTATAAATAAATATATAATAATCATTATAATGGTAATTCTATATTTAATTTAGGTTTAAATTGTAATAATTTTATAAAATTACATTGTTGGTGTTAACAAAACAAAGGTGTAGGTCAGATTTTTACTGACTAAAGCCCATACTTCAGTGTTTACGTGGGTACTGGGAAACAATTGCAATTCATATATATTTCAAAATTTATTTACTCGCATTATTGTAAAATTATTATGTAGTCGTACTACGTCGTAATGATATTAGGTTATATGGTTATAGATATCAATCTGTAATAATAATTTTACTTTAAAATATATATAAAAAACATTGTATTAAATTAATTTTTATATATTTCACCATAACCCATGCATATACATATAGTATATTCCAAAGAGAAAAAGGAATTTATATTTTTCCGTATCATAATAAATATGTTATATATTAACATGAAAATTATAATATAATAACTTTGAGCGAAGTTAATTTAAATAACAATTCGTATATATCTGATGAATAAATAAATATCTTATTTTACATAATCATTTGACGCTAATAACGCTTTTTCCATATACAAAAATATGTATCATATTTTATTATATGAGGTTGATGGAATAAGAAATCAATTATGCGTTAGTTATATTTATAGCATACTAATAATCGGTGGAACGATGAATGTAAACAAACCAGAAATTATAGAATGAATACCACAATATATTTTACAATTTTGTTTCGATAAAGTCGAAAATGGTAAGTCAGTTGAGTTGAGCCAAAACGAAATATTGGAAACTATATATAGTTAAATAAAGGTACAAATAATGGATTTCTTTTTCCTTCAACCTTATACAACAATAATAATTATAACTTACCACGTTGTTATTTATTATATAATGAAAATTTATTGAACGATCTTTTATTGTTATATAGGTGCATTTTATATACAATATATACTATGAATAATAAATATTCAATTAAACTTTTATTTTATATATCATCATATCCTCAATTTATAAAATGTCAGCACTTTATATAACTTATATACGTATATATAATAAATCTAATATAATTAAAATTAATTGCATGTATATTGCAGAACCCAATGTGATGAATATCGATTGAAAGCACAATAACGATAATCAGTAAAAAGAAAAAATGAATATTATATAAAATACATATATATATATATATATAAAATGTGTGAAAGTGCATTCAAATTCTTTTCTTTTTTGCTTCAAAATCAAAGGAATTATAGTTTTCATTTATATGTAAATTTTGTAAATAGTTTTTTAAATATATACGAGAAATAAAGAAATGGAAATTATAAATGCAATAAATAAATTAATTAAAGTTTATATCTAATTGTACATTAAGTGCGGTAAAATTGATGGTTGAATCTTCAAGTGTGTATCAAAGTATGTATTTTATATTTTCAATTATTATTTTAAGTAAAAAGGGTAGGTTAAACGAAGACTTTGCTATTGTATTCGTTATAAAATAGATTTAGATTGAGTACAATCCTATCATATTGTGGGTTCATAATGTGTTATTGCAAATCTTTCGCTACAATAATAATTTGATTTGACTAAAAACAATTGGAGAGATTACTTTCTGATTCCACAAAATATATGAATAAAACATGAATATTACTTGTCTTTTTCTATTCCAAATACCGAACAGTTCAAAAATACGATTATACATATTAAAAAAATTTACTATATTTTATTTAATATTTATGTAAATTTATTATATTTTTAAAATTAATCGTTTCTTTGTTGCTATTCGCTGCTTTTAAAATCGTTGGTTATTCATTTTAATATAATATATATGGTATATGTCTAACAACAACATATATTGGAGTTAAACATATAAAATAATAAATATATGCTTCTATTCTTTTATAATATTCCATTTTTTATATATTGTATGTAAAGATTAGAGATATATAGGTAGGTAATGGTCGGAAGGCAGGTAGATATATCAAATAATATATGAATATATGAATATTTCGGTTTTTTTTGCTTGACATATGCGGCATAAATAGCAATTTATGAATAAAATATTTTTTATAACATATACATTTAAATATTGTCTGATTATATTAAATGAAATAAATTTTATTAATGAATCTCCCTTTAAATTATGTCCATATTCAATATTCTTTTTGCTGTTTTATTGTTTAAATAAGATTGGGAGAAAAAGATATAATCGCCTTTACGTTTATTCAGTGAATTAATTTAACTATATAGGCTTTAGGTTTGAGTTTGGGCTTTGAGTCAAATGCGCGTTAAATTTTTTGTATATATGTATATATTAAACAGATTTCACAATTCACAACCGAAAAGATCAATTTCATTTTCACATATAAGAACTGAAAAAACATACCGCTTTATAGATTTAAATCTCAATTCATTAAATTTGTATTTAATGATTGCCTAAAACTTTTGGACGATAGTGTATGTTAAAACAAAAAAAAAACAAAATAAACGATTGAAAAATTCCAATTAATTTATATCAAAAACAAATTTTTATTCATATACATATGTGTTATTAAGTTTTTCTATCTATTTATAATAATATAAACATTTTTTTTCTGGATTATAATCCAAATAGAAAAATTAAGTTGTTAAAAATATTATGTCTAATTTAAACACAAATGAAAAAAAAAAAACATATAAATTTAAACATGTTGTTTAATTTTTATATTGTGCGTGTGTTGTTGAAAGATACAGAAAAAATGAAATTAATTCATGTTTTTTATTATACATGTATAGTAATATACGAAACTAATTTGAAATTGTATAAGCTTTTTATTTGATGTACATCTTCTAATGTTATATCTATATCATTTTTAATATTTTTCTTAATATTATTGATGGATATATACTAGAAAATATGGGAGATTATTAACCCGCCATATCGAACAGCTATACACAATAATATAAAATACATATGTGACTATATAATAACTATATATGGAGTCTTGAAAACGTCTATGACGATAACGTTTAATTCATATATGAAATCGATATTCAAATGAGAAATAGCAGGGTTGAGGCAATATTTATGGTTGTGTGGCTTATTTACTTTATAATTAATATAAGAAGTTGTATTTTTTTACTTTTTTAACACCCTTAAAACTGGGGGTGGTTTATAATTCATAATATCTTTTGTAAAATCTTTTGTTTTGAGTAGAACAATGGCAAAACATTAAAAAAAATAACAAATGAGGAGAATCCGCACACTAATGGAATGGAACACACTGTTTAGATAGTGTTATTGTCGTGTAATAAGATCAAAAGGCCTCTTTGTATAAAGAATTAATATTTCATCGGTATTCAGTCTCTATATAGGATTGTTCTCGTATATTTAAATATACAACTAGAAGAATTTATCGTCGTAAAGGTATTTCACAATAAATTAACATAACAACAAAATGTATATAATTATATATGTATATATATCCAACAATAAATACATATAGCATATGAATTTTCATATAAGCATAAGCAAAATAATTTGAATTCCATACAATACATTATTTATAAATTCTTAACAACATGATAAATATATAATTTTACTTGCATCCATATATGATAAACATTATATATATACAGCACTTATTGTTCAACCTCAAACTTTAAACTTTATTGTTTAGCGATAGTATAACAAAACAACGTAAATTGCAAAATGCAATTTAATATATGGTCGTACATTTGACTATATACATACATACTAACTATATATATAAGAACATTAATTGAACGTCATTACAATGCAATTTTCAAAGTAATTCCATACAAAATTACTCATTAATAATATTTTTAAGAAACATATAGATATATATATATAAAAGAATATGACACTATATATAGATAAATGTTCGTTCATCATCTCTAAATATATATATATATATGAAATAATAATAACAATAAGATAAACGAGTAAATCTAAATAAAATATATACTTTCTTAAATTTATATCATATTATTTATAGTATATTCTTGAATGTTTATTTCACAAGAGTGAATATACATATATATATATAGAGTTATTTACATGATACCAGGAATACCAGAAACATCATTAATCTTAAAAAAAAAAAACTGATTATGAAATATATGTTTTATATATAAATAAGCGTAAACAAACGTATACCTGCGTCTGTATTTGTGTTTTAATCATTTATTATATTATACATATATATCAATATAAATAAACCACATAAACCTATTTAATTCCATAATTTTAAAAAATAATTTACAAAACCATATATTATTAATATTTTAATTTATTATTAAACATATTTTACAATACCGAACATATTCACCCGTTAATATATGCGGTAAATAATTTACTTAAGCCATTCGGTACCAAACGAATTACACAGAATGTTTACGCAACGTATTTGAATCAACCTGGATCATTCAATAAAGTTATTAGTAAACAAATTGCTTCAAATATGCTTTCAATTATTATTTTAAACTTTTATTTGACAAACGCATATATGAATTAAGAAAAATTATCGTAGATTACACCATAAATTTGTCGATTTTCAACCGATTTGTATAAAATAAACGCACAGAATCGTATAGTGTAAATAAAGTGCTTAAATAAAATTTTTCAGTATAGTGTGTATATTGTAATGAATATACACATTTTCACATTTTACAAATTTACCATATCTATTATAGTATTATGTGATGTGATTGATATCATATACTAGTACACACATTCTTCAGAAAATGTTATTTCCTATATACACATATGTATAGCAGCAAATCCCCAAAAATTGTATATTATATTATTATTATAATAGTATATAAACCCAAAAGTATAGATATACATTTTTAATAATTACTGATTATATTGTTAAACATTTATTATATAGTGTAAGATATTATAAATACCATATATAGAGAAATTAGATCTACTTTAATTAAATTTTCAAAACAGTATGTTTCGCAACAGTATGTTTCGGTGATTTACAAAAAATTTCTATGCCGAAATTCATGTTTAAGCTGGATTTTGATTCAAAATATCCATAAATTTCATTGAACTTAGACTAAAAATGCAGAAATTAGATATTAATTTCGATATTAAATGTCTTATGCGAATGATATTTGTAGCGAACGACAAGTGAACGTCTATAAAATTGCATATAAAGTTGCCAAAATTGTTTGAAAACTTATAGGGCAAAAATAACCCAAAAATACGGATTTCATCCATCAATATATGAATAATTTGGGAGTAATCAAAAGAAAATTTTACATTTCACCAAGAAAGATAATGTATTATGATTAATTTTCTGGTATTTATGTATAAATTTTCGGTATCGATTTTACTGAAAATGTTTTGCGGTGGCATATTATAATCTTTCTTAAATGTATACAATAATATAGAATATATTTATAGTTATGTGTTTGATTATAGTTTATCTACTTCATATATATATATATATATATAATATATTCAAAGTTCATAAAATAATAATAACTCTTCTTCAACAATTTCTTTAATGGGTGGTCTTATGATGTATATTTTGTATAAAATTTGTATGTAAATTACATTGAAAATAGAAATAAAAGATACCACCGCGTAAATGATCTATATTTTAAAACCATACAATATAAAAACAATGTGAACAACATACACAGATTTATTCAAATTCTGATAAATATATAATATCACTATCTCACATAACATATATGAAATAAAGGCCTATATCATATATTTAATATTTATAATAGGTATCTACAAATATATGAATATTCGTTCGTATACAAATATATCATAATGTATACAAATATTATTTTTTGTATTGTACGCCGTGTGGTTTGTTTGATGTTTAATTTTTATGTGCATAAACATAACCAACATATGGAAAAACAAAGAATAAAAAAAAAAAAGTATAAAATCAACAATAAAGTGATATTTTTCTTAATAGAATAGAATATACATATTATTCAATACTTTAAATATTCCTGATTTATTTTTAGTATAGAGTTTTTTTTTATTATTATTATTATTATAGTAAATTTCAGTTTTTATGTTTAATAGTAAACATATTATAATTATATTCAGTATTATTTTTAATTTTTTACTATTTTATAATTTTTTTTACTAATTATAATATGTTTAATAGTAAACATATTATAATTATATTCAGTATTATTTTTAATTTTTTACGCATAAATTGATCACTATATATATGAATACAATAAAACATTTTGTTTTTCTTTTTATTATTAATGGCATCTTTTCGTATTTGGAAATAATTTTAGAAATACATAAAAATTATAAATTATATATATAAGAAAAGTTAACTCACATATTTCCGGTAATTTTCAAGTAATTTTTTATGCATATTATAATTGCTTTTGAATCAAAAGTATATAATTTGATAAACTTACCTGTAATGAAAAATAAAACAAAATATTAATATTTAAATTACATTTAAATTTTATATAATCAATTAAAATAATAAAAATAAAAATATTATTTATATAATTATTAACAAAAAATAAAAGGATATCTGATTTCTTTGACAAATGATCCTCCCGCTGTCCCTGCAGCAATTCTATCGTGAAGAGTTTTCCTGACTGGGATAACACTGTACGAAACCCCGATTAGAATGTGAAAAACGTACATCCAAAAATGTGTTTTATAATAAGGTAATGTTTGTAAAACTGTTATAATTTATATATTTTCTGATTATAAAATTTTAATTCAAGTTTGTAGAAATGCTTTCAATTTTATACACAGTGTTATATCTTCTTAATATATATGAATTAAATCACTCATCAATATATACGTTTCATCGCATCTTCATCTGTGTAATTCTAATCAAATATTTTCAACATATACGTGAACATATATATATTTATGATGATGATATTATTTTTATTTTTTTTTGCATTAATACTTGATTGATTGAATAATAAATTAAAAAAAAACGAAAAATATAAAAGAAAACAAAAACATCATTACAGATATCATATTATTATTCTATATATAATAATACTTTAATAATATAATTCTAAACAGTCATTATAGGTTTACATCGTCCAGTAATAATTCTATTATAAATGAATAAAACAACTATATATATGTGTGTACATAAAAAATGACCATCATTTATAAAAGATTAACTACAATATATATATATACAATGATACAATACACTATCTGAAAGAATAATAATATAACAACAAAGTCATATTGTATATATAAGAAAATAAAAAAATAAGTACATTCAACAAGCTTTTAATATATATATATATATATATAAATATGTATAAGAATAAAAGTATTAACGAAGAATTATATATTGTGACATCTAAAATATTAGATGTGATTTTGATTAATGATTGTGTGAAAGAATATAACTAAGGTTGATATTTTTTATTTTATATAATAATATAGTTATTAAAATAATGTTACTTTATATAAAATTGTTTGTTGTAACCATGAACTGCCTGGAAAATTTTTAACTTTTTGAGTTTTTAAATTATTTTCATTATTTATATTTATTTTACATGTTGCTTTTAATGTAAATTATATATTTTTGATATAGAAATGATCAATACGCGGTTATATATAACCTGTATATGTAATATATCTAAAATTAATCATTTTTTTTTAAATTTTATATTTATAAATATTGTTTGCGAATTTTTTTCATGAATCATTAATATTCATGAGGTAAAATTCGATATATTTACTTATAAAAACATACTAAATTATGCAAGCTTTATGTACATATATTACCATATAATACATTTTTTTGAGTAAATATTTTCGTCAGCTTAAAATTCAATAAATTATTATTTACGAGTTTTTTAAATTAAAAAACAATTTAAAAAAATAAATAACAATATTATAACCAAATGTTGTATATAGAATCTATTGTTAAAATTATTATATTATACGTATTTATTTACAATAGTTTTTTTTTGTGTATAAGCAATAAACAATGGATTTTCGTATATAAAGAATATAAATATGTCACCTATAGAATTTCAATTGGAATAGAATTACAATTAAGATTAGCATATGCTTATTAGACCAATGATATTCAGAAAATTCCGGGAAACAGATGTTTCTAAATATCCTATTATTTTTTAATTATCTAGACCTGATTTTGATTTAATTTTAATTTTCTATATTCATATTTTGAAAATTCAATCATTTTAGGATATTTTCATAAAAGAAAATGTTTAAATTGCCCCTTTAATGGTTCAAAAGATACAAAATGTTTGATGTATGGTAAAAAAAAGATACGATGATAATTTTTTGAAAAATTTTGCTAAATCTTTTAAATTAGTAGGGAGATTTTTGAATTCTCTGCTATAAAATACCAGAAATTGATTTAATTTTCAAATGATTTTGGAAAAATTCATATTGAAATTGAAGCAAAACCAGGTTTGTCCATTGATATTAATATGTTTCAACTAATAGCTATCTAGCTATTCTCTATACAATTAAAAGAATCGTTTAAGATGTGAAGAATTAAAATATATAATTACATGTGGAAAATGGAAACCGATGAAAATATAAATATTTTTAATTTAAAATTAGCAAAAAAGTTGTATATTATAAAATGACGTAATTAAACATGCATTCTGAAATATTTAACCTTTATTGTACAATTTTTTAAATGATTCGATATATAAATAAATATATATATGCGATGAGTTGTGTTATATCATTATATGTACATGTACATTTTGCACAATATTAAATGGAAAATGTATGGTTTTTATTTAGATATGTGTGTGGCATAAAATACAAAATAGAAAATATCCATATATATATATGTATTTATGTCGACAGTTTAGTTTTTATTCAAACTATAATAAATATGAGAATGTCGATAATATAACAACGCTAAATGATATGTAATTAAATCGAATACGATATAAATTAAATGATAAATTATATAATGACATATAAATATAAAAAAAAAACATTTTGCATATGGGATAATTTTGTAGAATATGGCAAATATATATAGGAATATATAATATATATAATACAGAAATATCACGCTGTGAATATTAACTAGAATTAAAAAAAAAAAGAATTGATTACCTCTATCTATATATATATATATATATAATAGTGATTCATTTGTATATTACGAATATATGTGTATTATATATACTTTTAATCACTAACAATTAATTTAAAATAATTAGCACAAAAATGGATATTCATTGGTAACAATGTATTTGAAATAATATTACCTCGTTATATATATTCTAATGCTTAACAGGTTTTACTAATAGTGGACCTCTTTTAAAAAAAAAATTACTGGGCAAACAGAAATTAGAGCATTTAATCACCAACAACATATACATTTCGTCAAACTCCTGATTGTCTTTAGTTAACTATGAAAATCCATGCAATTTTGTAATGTAAATAAAACCTTAAATCGTAAACAAATAATATAATTTAAATGTGATGTTAACCGAAGAACCCGACGAACGACAATCAAAGTGTTAAAGATTTGTATTTAACATAATCTATATTATGATTAGGTCTATTATTCAACCTGACATCGTTTGAATGTTTTATTTTAAATCATTTTTAATAATATATATTCATTCAAATATGTTATATGGCATTATCGAAATAATTATTTTTCCTTTCTGTCAAATAATAAAGGTAAATCTAAATATATGTATAATTCTTTCAATATATACGTATATACATTTTTAATTTGTAAAAAGAAGAATAATTTTTTTGTTGCTATTGTGATGTTTTCGATATATATAATAAAAACAAATTTTTTTTATTTGCTGAAAATATAATAATCTTTTTAATATTCAGTAAGCAAATTGAAAATTTTTTTTGAAATTTACATTAAATTCACGTGCTGCGCTATAATATATTAGCACTTCCTTTCATATTCAATTATTTCAACGTATTCTATAGATATATTTATATTTATATATATGTTATGAATGACATTAATAAAATATGTTGTTGTGCTTTACCGAAACCTTCTTCAACATTTAACCCTCATCCTATTTATATATGCTTTGGGTCAAATTCGATCTCATATATGATATTATTGTATTCAAGCAACTATGGGGAGTTTAAATCCTTTAGTTTAAGTGCTATTCTATTAACAAACAAATATGTTGTAAATTCTAGTTCTATTTTAACGCTAAATCTTTTTCGGGAATATTTTGTTCTAACAGAGGATAAGGGTTAAATATATTTGAAATGCATGTACATCATATTCAAATTTATTTTTATATGTTGAAATATTTTATTTTAGGCAAGAAAAAAATTATTTGTACCTGATTATTTACGTCATTATTTTTATACAGATATATAAATATCATACATACAATATGTTATGTATAGGGGAAGGGTAATTCATATTTCATATTATAATAGAAAAATGTCTAACACGTACAATAAAATATGATTCAAATTATAAAAAAAGGTTTTGAAATAAAAAAATACATATTTTCATTATGCGTATACATTAGTTTTTTGTTGTGTGGTTATTTTCTGTTTGATGTTATTTTATACGTGGATCACATTTTAAAAATCTTGTTATTTTATTGTCGGTTTCCTCTATCATGGTTCAAATCAGAATTTCCCATTTAATACGTTTATTTTTTAACGTTAACTCCAGTCAACGTTTTTAATTTGAATAAAGTTTATAAATTTAATAAGATCTGCATTGAAAGTGATCAACTGAACTTTATATGTTGTGTTATAGTAAAGTATCTATATCCCCGGCGAGTCGCGACCCAATGTATACAACCCCTATATTTATTATAAATTGGACGATTTTTATGGAACGATTTCTAAAGATTATTAAATCACACTCACGGTAATTAATCACACGTCTCATTTGACTTCATCGAAAAATTGTAAATATAGTATATTTCAAATTATGCTTTTGATATATGATAAACTGTAAATATATAATAATTTTAGGTAGTATTTTATAAATTACAGATATTACAATATTCGCATAACTATGGTAAAATTTTACAAATATGCATTATATATTTATATAGAAGGTATATTTATATTTAAATAAGTATAGTAGCTTTCATATAATATTTATATTATATAAAAACATTCTTTAATAAATTTTGTGGAATTTTATTTTTTTTTTGTTATTGGAAATGCTCGCAATTTTTCAGTATTAAATTATGTTATATGTTTGTACAATGCTACCTGGAAAATGGAGTAATATTATAGTACTAGTATATAAAATTATATAATACAAAAGAATAACAGAATATTGAAATGATAATATATCAAAAAAAAAAACTGCGTATATGCAATATATTATCAAAAATCTTTCAACAAAATCTCATGGTATTATTTAGATGATGGTATAAAATAAAAATACCATCAAATAAACAAAACCATGCCATGTTTCCATGTTTCATATACATATATTATATATCAATATCATTTAGATGTTATATAGATTAAAATATCAAGGCTTTGTTATTAATAATATATTTTAAATTTAAATAATTTATATTTAAGGCATGTGAACGAAAACACTCATATATATATATAGTAAAGTTAATAATTGCTTTAATGATGTCATAATAAATGATATCGTATTCAAATTTAACATACAAAATAAGTACTATATCTAATAAAGTTCTTCCATAAATATTTAATGAACAATTTTCTCTTTTAAAAGGTTTCTTTTTTATTTTTTATTATGTTGTCTAATAATTGCATGTAGTATATTAAACACACATATATAATTTATATATGATATATTGGCACTTCAATATATACAATACATATCAAGTTATTTGTGAATAAATTAATATCGTTTAAAAGTGTCAAATTTCATTTAAGTTTATATAACTTTTAGTATGTATATATATATAGTATTTTGTACAAACATCATATTATCATTAACCCCTATTTATATAGATTTAAAATTGCACTCTGTCCATACATTTCTTATGTATGTGCTATTCTCATATATATAGTATCAATTAAGTATACAGAATGTATTCTGGAATTTCCATTGGATTACACACACATCATGTTATAAACCTCTATATTACATGATGGATATAGAAATGCATTTTATCATGAATCGATGCTATCGATCTTATAGAAATAGCAGAGAAGAGCAGAGAAGATGTTGTATATTGAAAAGTTAATGATATTTCAGAACTTTTGTGTGATATTTTTGATTTTGAATGAAAGATTTTTCATAACCGTTCATACATTTTCATTTGAGCTCATATCCCTATATGGAGCATGGCCCTATATATTTCATTTTCCAAAATTGTATAAGAAAATCGAAAATTACCCTAAAAACAACAGATAATTTAAATATTTTTCCATCATTTTGAGCATATTCCATGTACTGCAATTGTGTATATACATATGCGGTTATTTAATGTATTTCGAATTTGAAATCCATTTAATTTTTTTTTTGCAATGTTTTTTGATTATCGATGTGGTTTTCCCCCAATTTTTATTTTTATTTTTCATCATCTTATGTGTTCACGTTTATATACTAACTAAAAAATACATTTTTTTTTTTATAAATGATATCGATAAATATAATGCTGATATTGCGGTATATTTACAATATATAAATATTGCTATATACATATTGATTGTATATTGTATATTATCTATTTTATGTATTTATACATGGTGAGTCTGGTAAAAGGTTCGGTAATTTAAAAAAAAAATATTGGTCACAAATTGTAGACAATTTAGAAGGGTGACATCTTATCGTAATATTTAGATACCTATTTATTGGTCAATATTAGAATAAGATTTTCATTTTGATTCTCTACAACTTTTGTCTGATACTTTTTTCTCTAAAACCCATTGTTATTTTTTTTTAAATTACCGAATTACCGAAATCGACTCACACTGTATACAAATGTTATACAAAATTTAGAGTACATGTTTTTGTATACCGCCTACAACGAAATACTTTTGCAACTTTTGGGGTGCGATTCTAATTTGGTTTGGAATCCAAGTGAATTAATGTTTTAGTGAATTTTTATGAATGAATCAAAACTGTGTTTATAATTTTTAAAAATTGTTATTGAATATTTGATTAAATTGGTAAAATTGATCAAATCCGTGAATAATTGGTGTGATGTATCCGTAAATTCATATATTTGATAGGTTTTTTTTATTATAATGAATATTAGTTTATCTTAAAATTTAATCTATACCGGATTATATCAGCTTTACCTGTATATATACAAATTTTGGTTTATTATATAAATGAAATTGATGATAGAAGATTTATTTAATTCGAATATGGTTATTTTTAATGCTATATACATATATATATACTTGTGTGAAAATAAATATATACAATATTATATAATGTCAATTATATATATACGCCATACTATTATATATAAGAACTTGTACGAAAGAAAATATTGGTTTTTTTTATCGTAGGATTTTAGGATATTTCTAAATCATTCAGAAACGTTCGTACTATGCATATTAATGATTATTATATGATGGGTATTTATTTAAAATTTAAATTATCAGTAAAATTGTTATGTGTGTGTTTTTTTAAATGAATATTAATTTTTTTTTTGGGAAAATCTGTACTCACATCTCATAGACATGTGAATAAAGAATCTGTAAACAAAACCACAACGTGCAGTATGAATATGTTGGATAGAAGAAACACAAAAGATTCACCTGACACATATAACATTTTTGAATGAATTCCGATTATTTACCATAAAGAAATGCAATGAATAGGATAAAGTAGTATATAATAGTGTATAATATAATTTATTTTCCCAACAGGTAATTTACAAATTCTGAGTATCTATATACATTAACAGCATATCAAATGTATAATAAAAAATTATTATGATATAATAATGCAATATTTTTAATACTTTATATAAGATAATGGAAGGTATATAATATACATTGCATGCACATTATTTTCACACATATGAATGGAATTTTTTAAATCTAAATATTTTAGGTAACATTTAGATAACTCATGCTATATATTGCATACATACATTTATTAGGATAATTTAAAGTAAATGAACACGTATCTTGAATTAACTTAATGGACATATAAAAGTAAGGTGAAAATGTAAAACCATTCCATTCATATTATATTGTTATTGTTATTGCTTTAGATTATTTCGTTAAACAACTTTCGTATAACGCATAATATGGTAAAGTAAAGACCATCTTCATAATAAATTTTTTTCTGTTGGATAGGGGGTTGTTGAATTTATTTGGTTTGGGTATTATATATATATGTATAATTAAAGTAAGGTAAAACATCACTTATAAGGTTACATAAATTCTACTCTCTAATTTGCAAAAATTTCATTCATAAAAAAACATTTTAATTTATGGGAAAAATTTTTTAACAAAAAAAAAATGTCATAAAGGTTTTTTTTTTACCACCAACGTTGAATTTTTTGTTTCTTTTTTTAAAGGTATCAATTTTCTTTTTTTTTTAATATATCAAATAACCAATAAACAAAAAAAAATTGTTAATTTGTAATATGGTAATATAAATTACAAAAATATTTTGTCTTCAATTGGATTTTTGGAAATTTTAAGGAAATTTATTGTACAAATTCCATTTGATTTTTTATTATTAATATACAAATGAACCAACAACTTAAATAATATTTTAGTTTATGCAAAAAGGAAATTGAATTATCATCATATACAAAATGCTTGCATCATTGTTTTTGCTATTCCTATTTTGCTTATATTATATAGTTTTAAACAATAAAATAATATGTTTTATTTTTGCAAATTGCACGTCAAATATATCATCAATTTAATGATATTTTATATAATAAAATATAAACTGTAATTTTAATTATGGGTGGGTGGGACAAATAAAAATTTTCGTCTGAACACCTTTTTTTTTTACTAAAAAATTGTACGTATATTTGCATAAAAAATAAAATTATTTATATATATAAAAGACAGTTAAAAGTTATAAATATATATCAAATAAATTGGCTTGGCAGGCAAACAACACCTAAAATAGAAAGCACTCAGACACTTTTAATATAAATTGATGTGCCATATTCATATACTAAAAAAATACCTTTAGATGTGTGTGGTATTGAAGTGGGTGGGTATAAGCAAAGGGATGGAAAACAAAATACCGAAATGTAAAATCAATTGATTTCCTTTAAATTTAATTCTATATAGTTAAAAAATGTCAAGTTAATTAATAAGGAACAGAATGAGATATCTCTAAGAATCCGCATTAGATTTGAATGGGATTTTTATTTATCTGTTATTTTGGACCGACACCGCAAAAAGCAACAGATTATTAAACCAACAACAGATGAAACATTAATCCGGTTAAACTATCGCATTCAAAACTAAACTGATACGTTACATATATTATTCATCATATGTGCTTAATATTTATATATACATATTTCAATGAACCTCACCTTTATAAACTAACTGACGTATGGATATACATTTCATCTGAATGCGGAGGATAATGTAAATTTTACATTGTAAATATGTATATATTTTTTTTGTACAACACTATTAAAAGAGTTAAAATAATAAATAAAAATAAAATAAATATATTTTAATATTATTTTTATTATTAGTATTATAACTCTTTCATGTTTCGTACTCGATTTTATGAAAATCGAATACTAAATTAATTTAATGGTTTAGTTTTTTTGCTAGGTATAAAAGAGAAAAAGTAATATAATATTATGTTGTATTCTATATATAATAAATTCACACATAAAGTTCATGTTTTTGTATATATCATTCATTTTTTTTTTTAGAATTTTGCATATTTCACCTTTTAACTTTTTGTTAAATAAATGTATTTTTATTATCAATAATATTTTATATATTGTTATAAATGGCAATTTTTTTATTTTATCGAAAATATTAGCAGTTTATTTTGTTGTTAATTTATTACATCATCATACAGTTTTGTGATGGTTATGTATATATAGAAATTATTCGTAAAATTTCTATGTAGGCACTTTAAATGAATATTAAAAATACCAATAATAATAATAATACGTATATTATATTACAAGTATACTTATAAAGTTTACATATACAATATGATAAATGTGTCTTAACATACCTGCATTAATAATGTATAGTATATTATAATATAAAGTATATTTTATCTATTATTTCTATTGGGTTTTTATTTGTTTTCATATATTAATACTACGGTGAAAAACTAATATTTCCTTTTATATTGACAATAAAATTTATTATTGTTATAAAGGCAATTTTTCATTTGACCACTTTCATCAATTACATATGTTTATATATGTTTGAATGTTTGAATCATACAGAAGCTATATTATTATATTGTTGAATAATTTATGGTTGAATGAAATATCGCACATCATTTTGAAATATATATATATATATTTATTTTCTAGTATATAATACTAAAAGGTTTATTGAACTTGAAAATGGGTATGGATTACAAAAATTTGAAACAAATATTTTATTATACATTATAATTAATTAATGATATAATTTGGCTTAAAAATGATTTTAACAGGATTTTCCAATTGTGTCGCTTTCAAGTGAACAGAAAAATTAAGAGTATTACAAATTGTAGAACTTCTATTACATGAATTCATAAATATTTCAATTCCAAGCAATGATTTTATTTTTTTTATCCCGATAATACCGATAGAAATGTTTACTCGAAATATATATTATCAGAATCCAGGATTATAAAGATATTTAAGGTGATAATGTATACATTAATACGTTAAAAAAATTCTAAAATAATTCCATAAACAAATATATTGTAATCGAAATGACAGAATATACGTTTCGTATATGTGTATATATAACATAAACCCCAACGTGTAGTGTGATTATTGTATATAGTATATATAGAGAAGATTATAAAAGTTAAAATTTAACAACTATAGTGTAATGTAATATAATGACGGTTGTATATACATTGTTCTATAACACTTATTTACTAATCAAACAAATGAAAATACATTCATTTATTTATGTATGATGATGTTCATAACAACTCAACAACGATGAACGATGTTTATTTTATGTTTCTTATGGGTTATGTATATATGTAATAAAAATTATTAAATCTCAAATATAAAATTTTCTATATCTATATGTGAATTTTAACGCAGATAGATCAAATAAAAAATAAAATTAAAAAACAAACCATATATACATTTATTTAAATACCACAATATGAAATATTATAAACATTCGTCGTTTGTATATAATAGAATAAAAATATATAAAATACATAAATGATTAAAAACAAATTCATATATATATATATTAATGTATATTTTATATTTTATGATTTTATTTACTGTTGAATATCTATCCGCAGCGTTTGTGTACAAAATGGTAAAATGTTTATAGTTTTAAAAATATTAAATGTATAGTATACGAGATGTGGATAATATTTCAAATGTATAAAATACATTTGATGTATACAAATATAAATTTTTTTCAGGTATAGTATATTATATAGAGAACATATATATTTATAATATATAGAAAAAGTACGTTTATAGAAAACTGCTGTTGATTATTATAAAAATGTTGTATATTATCTCGCTGCATATACATACGATGAATAGATATATATATATACAAAAGAATTTTTAAACGTTTGATGTTTTTCAATATGTTTATATAAAAGAAAAGAAAAAAAAACTAAACTTTTTTTTTTCAAAATACTTGTAGATATTCAATTTAACAAAATTCCTAACGAAGTCTTATTAATTATGTTCATTATTGTATATATATATATATGTATGTATACACGAAACATCACCGCACATTTATTTAATATAAAGAAACTAAATAACAAATGTAAGGGATAATTTCTCACATATATAGTATTAAATAGGTTATAATTCTATTTCAATTTATTATATTTATAAGGAGGTGTACAAATTACTATAGAAATCATTAGGATAATTTGAAACAATATCCTTTTTGACGACGATTCAATAAAAATTGTTTATTCTAATAGATTTAAATTTTAGATTTTAGATTTGTCGAAGTTTTTCTATAAAAAATAACCAAAAATTAATTTTACAAATGTGTAAACTACAATATTTTGTACGTATGCTTTTTTTTTTAAATTAATTATAAAACACATAATTTCTATAATGCGTATATTAAAAAGATAAAATAAAATCTACAAACACCAATAAAATTACTGTGTATAAACCCATTCTAACATAATATATATATGCAATTTACTTGATGGTTGCGTGCGTGCAAACATTTAATTTAAATGTAGATAGATAAAATAAAAATATGACAACAAATAAAACAAATATTAATTAGATATACAAACATACTATATATGTATACATCATATAGGTTTATTGTTATGTATGTTTTGTGTAGTGTGTTGTATTTATTAATAATATATAAAATACACTTCAATTTTCTTTAAGCTTATATCATTATATAAGTAAACGAATGGCACAAGGTAAATTAAATTCATATTTTTGTTTATATATACTATATATATATACTTTCTTTATATAATTAATTAACCCCCATATCGTGTTCTAATTGATTCATTCAAGCAATCGTTTGTATAATGTACATTGTACATATATACACAAATAATTAGTATATATAATTTCACATATGCATATGATTTATAAGTTTGTGTTTATAAATAACAAAAACATAAAATAATCACATAATGACAATAAATATTAATTAAAATTAATTGAAATAATTATATTTATATTATATATATATATATGTATGGTATAGTGGTGTTTTGCATGTTAGTTATAATATCTATATTTAGTAATTTATAAATTGATCATTCAATTATTATTGTTCAATTAATTATTAAGCGTGCGGATGTATAATAATCGACAAGGCCTCAATATACGTTTCATTAATAGGGAGATTCTCAGCACGTCGTCGCAAATTGGATACGTACGAAAAGGAGTCCCCCGGAAAGCATAATGAAGTCTCAAATGTGGAGGAGCACATTAAATATTTATTTATTCTACTGTTTTGTTAAATGAAGATCGATTGTCCTAATCGAAGAAAACTACAATTAAATAAAATTATTTAGAATTGCGACTATTGGTCAGTTCCACGATGTATATTCTGGTGGCAAATAATATTTTCTTTTTTAACGATGTTTTTTTAAAACCAATCATTTGGAAAATGTATTACATTTTAGAGCTTATTGATATAATTTTATATAATAAAAATTTCTTTTCTTATATATATTTGAAGCCTCAAAATACGCATATTTATTTGTTTTTACAAAGATTTATATATTGACAGTTTTATATGGATATATGGATAAATATTTATTTTATTTTTATTTTTTTTTTGTGCTGAATAATATTTTCAGTAAAACAATGTGTATAAATAATATTTTTTTAACATTATTTAATAATATGTCATTCATCTGTCGGTCCCTCGTAATAAAAAGAATAATAATAACATTTTTCATCTCAATTCATATAAAAAGAAAAATTTCATATACACCAACAAAAATTTGCTATTATATGTATATCTATTAAACCTTGATAAAATGCAAGAAAAACACCAATAATAATGGATTGATAACTTGAAACAAAAATGTTGATATAAATTTATATTTATTTACAATGTTTCTTGTCCATTCACCTTTTGAATATAATCATTTTATTCAACCGTATATAGGTATAATAGGAGGCAATATGATAAAAAAGATCGATAAAACCATCAAAGAAGTTTTACGATCAATTTTTATATATATAAATAATATATATTGAGAAGATATTAAAATGGTTTTTATTTTATGTATAAATACGGCCTGTACTATACAAATAATTGGAAAACAAAATATGTATATTAACAAATACCATATATACATTATACGATAATACACACATATAAATGATATATATATATATATTTTACAACAATATATAATTTTATACAGAGATCGATAACAATAAGAGATAAATATATATGTTCATATACATTTTATTATTCTTATCACATCAATTATGATGAGAATGTACTTATATATCTATTATAATAATATATATCAAATGCAATTTTGATAAATTTAACATGATATTCATTCTTCATTCCTTTAACACATCCTCGCATTTTTATGTATATACAAACACATAAATATACATGAATTTGTATAATCTTTTCATTTATATACAACATTTACTTATATATACAAATGGTTCTTATATCTGACTGAAAAGGTTCTTCTGACTAACTTTAGGCACTTCACAATAGTTATTATTACCCATTCAACATTATACATTCAAAATGAACCGCAATTTTCAGACACATAGTGTGTGTAATGTGTATGCATTTATATATTGCTAGCTTTTGCATGTTTATCTTCAACGATATTAAATTGTGTTTATATAAAATATAAAAGTGTATGTGTGTATGCATCTTTCAGTATAGCATGAATTGATAGAATGTAGAATGTAGACATCACACAATACGTATATACTTAATACGAAAAGTATTAGAACCCATATTGTTGTTCTTAAGATTGAAAATTGTAAAACATTTTATAGTTCGGATTTATTTTTCTGATCCCATTGTTTTCCTTTCCACCAGCTTCCATTTGTCCATTTGTTAGAAACAGATCAAAATATTTCTAATAATCCTTTTGAATTTGTATAAGAATGCTGGCAACAAAAGCTTTCCCAAAACCCCCATGTCCGAAATATATTGAAAATGACTTCAAAATTCATTGAGATATACTAAAAAGAAGAAAAACCTTTTGTTTGTGAATGTTTAGAAATGCAGTCAAATAATTTCTGCACTTAGTTTTTTTTTTAAATATATAGAATAACTAGCTAGATTGATAAAGTCGATAAACAGCATCCATCCATATATATGAAAAGTATATATATGAATACGTGGATAAGTGTATTATATACGATGAATTTTTTTTTTATTATGGTTAACTTTAATATTGGTTTGATAAAATTTATAATAATAATAATAATAATACTTGTTATGATATTTGCACATAAAGGGAAAGAAAAACAGCTTATTTTTTAGATGATATGTTGTATGTTTATATACATACATATATATATATATATATATATATTTAGCTGCACAAGAGATGTTAAAATGCTCATTTATGTGTCATCATTTTTCTTCTTTTTTTTTTAGCAAATGTTTAATGATAACTTGAACCAATATTATTATATCTATTGTTTTTTTTTTGCTGTTGAAAATACAAAAGAAAAAATACTACCAGCCAAACACCTGAAACAGGTAGCATGTATACTGCATGGGATTGGATCAGAAAAATTTCACATATATAAAAGTTTTTGCATTTTTCATCAAACCTTTATTCAAAAATTTCAAACAATGTATATGTAATATCTTTAAATCTCATTGAGAATGGCGAGAAACAAAATCAGTCGGAAACTTGGGAAAATTTGCAAGGGAGGGGGTTGTTGGGATGAACCCATCTTCGATATTAAGTATCTTTGGTGTTTTTTTTCCAATACGATAACTATAATATACTTTACTGAAAGTACATGCTTAAAAATAAAATAATAAGTACACATTGTTCATATATATTCATACCATTTCGTGCAAAATATATAGCATCTCACATAATATTATGTTAAAATGATATGATACTTGCAGAGCAAGCAAAGACCAATTTTATATATTCATTCATACGCAGCCATTCATATAATATATTATTATTATTATTATATATGTATATAAAAAAGTACAAATACAAAACACATATGGGGTTGAAATTTCATTAAAACATACACACAAAAAAATATATATAACCCTTGGAAAATCAAATCACAGCTTTTCTCTATATATAAATTATTGATATTATTCAAATTGTGAATGTTGCCCATTTTGAGTTTTATGTGTATGTATTATCCGTATGTTATAAACATAATATAAATAAATTTATATTATGTATGTGTTCGGTTCAACCTAAACCTGCATACATATAAATATAAATATAGGATATATGGTAAAACAAACGCATTTTGTATTCTATAACTCGTCATTCCTTCTCAAATTTAATCATTATACACAAATTCTTTATATAAGTCTTTATAATTGCAAAAGATAATCTATCAAATTTTCTATTTCCAGGCGGTAATTTAAGGCTAGCGTCATCAACGGGGGGTTCTATAGGAAGGTTAATTTATATTCCAATCGATAATCGAATTATCCTGTAATTTTCAGCAGGTCTATAAATGTAATATTTCTTTTTGACAATTTTTTATTATATTGTACTCTAAAGAATACAATACACTAAAATTTATTAAATAAAATATATGTTTTTTGTAAATATATATATATACGATTGAACATTGAACATATATATCTATATATACACAGAATTATATATTAACAATAAAAAATGTGATAATATTTCATTGAAGAACGAACAAGACTGTATAGAAAGAAGAAATGAAAAATGTTCATTTTCAATGAAAATTATTTATTACTTGTAATTGTATTTGTACGGGACATATATACGTTAGAATTGTATATATATGTGGAATGTGCTTTAAAAGTTGTCACAAAGCGGATATATAATTTATGGGATTAAAAAAAGGTCAAAAATACTTTATAGCTAACAATCGGGTTTCTTTTAAGATTCAAAATTTATGTTTTATGGCAGACCGCACATGAAATTATAAGTATTACAATACTACATAAGGAACATTTTTTTTATAATTCATTTATGTACACTTTTTTATATATATTTATAATTAATTATTATGAAAATAATGTATGATTCAAAAATACAGGATTAGGATTAAATGTTGTACAGGATTAAATGTTGTAAAATTACCGGGTTTCAAATTTTCTGATATTTTGTAAAATTTATTACATCTAAAGCTTTGAAACCAAGAGTTAAAATGATCATTTGAATAATATTAACAAAATAACGAATTATTAAGAAAGATAAGGAGAAAATGTCGATTCAGTAACACTGAACCATAATTATTTGTGTATATTCATATAATTAAATACACATCTCAAAAACGTTTAAAGATACAAACGTAAAGATTATTTATATCTTCGTATATATGTAGTTATAGAATGCAACAAACCATATGATTCTTTGCATATATATTATTGTGTGATATTTATAAACCTAGATCTAAAAAAATTGTATACAATAAATTTCTACGTTTATAAATAGATATATATAATTTTAAAAATGAATTTTTTTTACATTAAACATGAAACTCATATAAAAATCTCTCAAAATATGTATAGGATAAATAAAAAAGAACAAATTGCTTTCAAATATATAATTTTAATGGTCCATTAAAAATTGAAAAAATTGTTTACATTAAAAATCACCTAAAAAAATAGCGTTTTTTTGTCCAAAATAAATAATGCATAAAACGATTTCTTTTTCTTTTCTATAGATCCGCGATATTATTTATTATGTACTCACAAAGATGATTATTTATACCGGCAAGGATGATGATGTTGAAAAATAAGATGAACACGTTAGGTTTAAAGAACTTTAATAAATATATATCATATATATAATATAATAAAGATATACAGGAGGCTCACGATATAACCTACCTCTTTAACTAATCTTTCATTCATACACATTTATGGCAAAACATTTTCCTAAAAAACTTTGGTTGTCACTTTGTCAGGCAGTGTTTTCAACTCCCATATAGCAGGGGAATTTTCACAAGAGGTCATTGAATGACAAAATCTGAATTTTCTCTATATAATATTTGTTATATTCAATATATATTTTCTGAAAATTATTTTATCCTAAAACATTAAGTATATACAGAATAGAACATATAGAAGTATATTTATATATACATTTCTTCTTTAAATTTTGTTCAAATTTCATTTTCAATATTATTTCAACATAAAATTGTATATATGAAATCCATTTTATATATTTTATATTGGCTTTTTACATTATCATACTCCTGTTTGTTATCTTATTTGAATGGTAAATATTAAAGAAAAAAAATTCATCATTTTAAAATGTTTATGTAGAAAGCAAAAAAAAAAAAACAACAAATATTCTAAATGCAAACGAAGATAAGACCCAAGAATGTGTAGATAATTAATGAAAATAATCGTAAGTGGTACAATTTCCTATATACAGAAATATATATATACAGACTTGTAAGAATCGAAGTATTTCCGTTCAAATATTTTTTAAAGTATAAAATATTTAATTAACAAGCTTAATGTATGAAAATTTAAATCATGTTCAATTAAATTAATTAAAAAATATCGTATATAATATAGGTATATATTAACAGAACTATTTAGAATTTCCCATTTTCATGATAGTATACTACAACTATCCTTTGCATTTGATTATTTGTTTTTTTTCTTTGTGTTCGTTAGGTTTTTTAGTTTATCTATAATTTTTTTTTATAATCATGTAAAACAAAAATTATGAAATTATTAAATTAGATTGATATTGTCACATTTCAAAATTTGTAATGGCAATTAGATTGAGATGGGTCATAATGATCAGATACATATACAGGATCTGACAATTTCCGTCAGAAATAATAAAGTGGCCTAATTCAACAAAAATATGTTACATACCTTGTGAAGATAAATTGTTTTAATCAATTTCATAAATTAAATAAAAAATATATACCATAATTTAATCATTAATTTAACCCATAATTGGTTCAAATTTTCAACATATTGTTTAAAATTAATTTTTTTATACACGCGTATATATACTACTATAAAAATAAAAACAATTCCATTCTTTTAGAATTTACCACATTTTAACAATATACACAAAAATTATATCTTTCCATTATACATATTGGTATGCATTATAATACGAACATTTCCGTGAATATAAATAAATAAAATTAAAAAAAAAACGAAATTAAATGTATCTAAACAACAAAAATAAAAAATTTTAAAAAGAATTCGTATAAATAAAACAAAAACTTTGTTTTAAAAAAAAAATGGTTTGTTATTTTTGTAAAACATAACATTGATTTCGGGATTGGTCACACAGCGAATCTTATTTGTATTTATTTTTTCTCTTATATTATTTTATTAAAAAAAAAAAATTGTATTATTTATTGTATGGCAAAGAATAATATTATTTAAAATATAATACAACCATAACAAAAGTATGTATATACTAAATATAGACATATAGAGGTACAATTCTTTTGGTTCGTTAAACAGGTACGAACGAATATATATATATAAATATAAATATTTATATATGATGAAAATAATAAATGATATAAAGTTATTGTTATTTTTTTATTCTTTTAACTCGATACGCGATATATTTTCTTTTTTTTTTTCGTTTAAATTGTGTAACAATTGTTCGTGTTCTTTGCACACACATCAATTGATGTATATTTTATTTATTTGATTTATTTGCGTCTATTAATTTTGCAGATTTTTCTCTTATATAACCCTATATATTCTATTTCGTATCATTATTATATTTAATGATATATTTATGTTATATATTTTGATATATTATAATATATAGATTTCATTTACAAAATTCAAACCAAATTCAAAAAACCTTCGTATAACAAAAATATTTCTTTTATAAGTTCATTAAAAAAAAATTAATTGAATTTTTAATAAACAAAAAAACATTGCAAGACCAAAACCTAGAAGGGCGAACATTTTGCGGTAATAAGATTCAATATAATATTTCCATCATGCCGGTAAAACGCGTGTAATCGTGCCAATTTTACTATAAATTAATAGCACAATAATATCTTATTTAACTTAATAAATACTTGGATTTGTTTGGGAGTGCCACATGTTTTGTTTTGGGAAATTTTTCCAATAGTAACCGCTCATGAAACGGGGAAAAAGGAACGAATTTTAAAATTACAAAACGATACTTATAAGACACACGTAAGTGGTTATAATATATATACATCAAAAAAGAATAAAATTACAGGTTTGCTTTTAGCTATACAAAAAATATGAATAGTTACATTGATACTGGATTTTCTATACATATTTATATTTAGAAAGATTCGTTAAAGTTGTATTTACATACAATGAATACGCAAAATATGTTTGTGTTTTGGAAAAAAAAAAGAAAATCGACTATATATATACATAAAACTATGTATTAAATAAATTATAAAAAATGATCATTAAAAAAACTATACTGTTTTCGTATATACCTACAATGAATGGTCTTGCACTAATAACTACAATCGATTCAAATTTATTAATTTATTATCAATTTATTTCATTTTATAACATATAGGTTTGTAAATATAGGTAACGTTAATTTTTCATAATAAACATTTAATAACTATAATTAAAACCAAAATATTGGATAGATCCATTAAAATAAGGAACAAACACCTAATTACTGAAAGATATTTAAGTGTCAAATGGGTACTTCAATAAAAGGTATTATAAGCAAGATGCCGGCCGTTCATATGCAACAATATGGAATGATACAGATCTCGAATAAGTTTAAACCGTGAAAACAAAGGCAATTCCGTATCGGTTTACTATGACGCAATAATTAAACGTTTAAATACTACGGGACTATATACAATATTGAATATATTATTAATTATAGATTAATTATAAAAATATTTATTCATTTTTTGTCTTTCTATTAAACTGTTTTGGCAGAGAATTTTTATTGTATTATAAATCATAGATTTTATTTCGTTATTCGTTCACATTTTTCTCTTTTTAACTTTTTCATTTTCCTTCTTAAACTTCTATCATAAAAAGAAAGTAAATAAGCAATATCAAATATTACAAGTATTAATTGTTAGTAAATGATATTGACTTTATGCGGCATAGTAATAGAAAAAAGTACATATATTACAAATATGTATTTATAAAAAAAATTAAAAATATTTTTAATAACAAAATTTCTCATATACATTATGATGTTACGCTTATTTCAGTTTTTATTTTTTTCTATTATGTCAAAAGTAATCATTTGTATAGTCGCGTGCTATATAGTTGCTGTATAACATAATCAATTACCAATCATTTACATGTAAACATAAATATCTGTACAAGGTGGCCTGAGAATTATTCATTTGATGGGAAATTAAGAGCTTAAACCGGTTCTATTATATTAACTTTTGGTCTTACATGTTTTCCAAAGATTTTGGGAGTTGTTCGTTTCCGTATATCATTTTTTTTAATCATAACATATTTCACGAACTGGGAATCGAATGCATTTATTTTATATAAATATATATAATACCAGTAATACATAATTCATCTCATACCATACATACCTATATTTTTCCTCACGTAATTTTAAATTAAATTTATTGTATTTGAATTTTATTTTGTATTAGACATATGCATTGGTGTATATTTATGTGGATAAATGTGCTAGTATATAATTATTAATATTGTTATTATATTACATATACTTTTCAAAATACCTTGTAACTATACAAGATTTATGTGTTTTCCATATTTACCTGTTAATGTACATTCATATATATATATATATACATATAAAACGTTAGGTTATAATAAATATATATAGATGGGGAAGTACT